>CM054124.1:79568919-80768919 GCA_028751855.1 Ambrosia trifida | reverse complement strand
TTTATAAACTTCCAACCCAACGCTTTTCCTTTAAACATTTCGTTGTGGAGTTTATAGAAGCTACCCTGAATCTCTGCTTTCGGACGATTGGCTTCTTTCTCTTTTAGTTTCCTCAGTAACTCTTTCAAGCTATCAGATTTTTTGATATGCGGTTTATCATGCCCCTTGAACACTTCATCAACAAACTTATCGCTCTTTTCTTTTGCAAGTCTCTCGGCTTCATTCAATAGCTCATCAGTGAATGCAGTAAATCCAGAATCCTTATCTTTCTTAAAATATTCTGGATACTCTTCACTGGTTACATCTTAAATTTCAATATCCTCGAACACAGGTACGTCACGATCATCAAAATGATTTCCAGCTTCCTTTTCACGTAGATCAGGAATCTGGTTATCAACCAATAGTTCTTCTAACGTTTTCCCAACGTGCTTCGCCAAACCTTCTAAAATCTCTTTTGTCATTCCCGCAGAAACTTCACCATCTTCTAAATCTGGATCATTATACTCTAATTCAAGCACCTTGTCACTAGATTCAAAAATCTCAAAGAATCTGCTGGTCATGTCGAACGTCCAGACTCGATCAGTAAGCATCTGGCGATACAACTGTTTATCATCTTCAGACAATGACTTCAGCTTTTCATTCCAAAAGATCGTATCATCATCAACCGATCCTCCAGGAGCTTTAGAACTAGATTCTCCTCCTTTTCTAGATTCCCGTTTCTCATACTTGTATTTATCTGTATCATCATCATCATTATCATCATCCTCATCATCAAATGCAGAGCTGCTATCATCACCAGATTCATCATTCGAACCATCATCATCTCCATCATCTTTCTTCTTTTTAGGAGCCTTTCCAGCATCTTCATCAAGATCTTTATCATCCTCCTCCCCATTATCAGACAATTCGTAATCAACCTGTTGCTCATCTTGATCTTTATCCTCCTCACCTTCTTTCAATTGAGGAGCTCGAGAGTATAAATCTTTAATCAGATTATCCATACTTTTATTACTCTCTTTTAGCTTCTTATTCTCTTCCTTCAAAGCTATAAACCTTCTGGTGTTTCTTTACTCATGTTTTAACAGTTTCTTATTATCCTTCTGCAACCGTTTAGTCTTCTTTTTCAGCTTTTCATTGTTCTCATGTGATGTAACAACAACATCCAACATCTTTGAGTCGTTCTTTCTCAATTGATCTATCTCTGTCTGCTGCTTGTTTATGATATTCATCATCTCAGTAAGTCTCCGGTTAACAGTGTTCATCACAGAACTATCCACTGTAACCTTTTGAGTAGAAACTTCAACAACTTTAGGCAGTTTACCCTTCCTCATCTTCTTCAGTACATTATCTAATGCCTCGTTAAAAGCGTCAACAGGTACATCAGCTCCCTGTTCAGTACTGGAAGTAGTTGTGGTTTTCTGCTTCTTCGAAGCTGGAGCAGCAACTGGTGATTTCGAGCTTGAAGCAGGTGGCAACTTCTTTCCTGCTACTAATGATTCAATCTCTCTAGCTCGTTTCTCTGCGGGCTTTAACACTTTTTCTTTCTTCTTGAATTGGGGTTTCTTTGGTTTCTCCCCCTGTACTGGTGAACCAGGAAAATCTCCTGCTCCCAAACCTAATCCCTTATCCTCTTCATCTAAGTGAATACGACTCTTCATTCTCTGTTCTTCCACTGATCTATTCAAACTGGCAGACTCACCAGCCACAGTGGCCTTGGGCGTGGTGGTCTTTACAGTCTCAGTATCAGAATCCCAATGTTCATCCTCTAGCGTCTCTTCAGAATCGACTGACGCTTCATCAACAAGGTGTAAACCTTTCTTAGCCACGCTCTTCTGCCTTCTCGACAATTTCTTCTTCTTTGCAGGCTCAGTTTCAGGAACAACTTCAATCCTGATTTCTTTCTCTTTACCTTTGCCACTCTTTGCTCCCACATTCACAACCTGTCGCTTTCGCTTTGCCTCAGGATCAACAGGATGTAATGGATTATCTTCGTCTGATGCACTATCAGCATACCTTACCTCATCTTTACCAGGATCCACATAATCAATCCTAGCCAAATGACCAAATAAACGTCTAACAGGTGGTCGTTCATTCACAGACAAGCCTTTATAAGCCTTCATTCTTGCCAATGTATTAATGGACATATGCTCTTGAACTATGATCTGCTTCGGATCCCTCTTCAACTTCTTATACTTGTGATCAAATATCATCTTAAGGAATCTTGGATATAACAAAAACTTCAAATTCCTTGTACCTCTAACCGGTTCTAATAAATGTTCCATAAGCATCCCTGATACGTTGAACGGTTTGTTCAATATCAGTGAAACCATCATCGAGCTAATACTCTTCCTCATCAAATCATAACCTCCTGCTGCTGAACCAAAAACATGGATCATAACATGTGCCAAATACTTGAATTGAGGACAAAGCTTTCCCTTGTGTAACGAACCATCAGTAATCGGCCCGTTATACTTCATCCTCAGAAAGCATTTCCTCTGTTCAGTAAAGCTAAGTTCTCTGGGATCAGTCTTTTCATCTTTAAGCTTTAAAGCTTCCCTGATATCATTCTCTGAAACAATAACTAACTGTCCTTGAATCTTACTAACCAGAGATGATTCACACTCCCAGAAATCCATCTTCGCGTTCGTCCAGAACTCTTGTAGCAAGTCTTGGTAGATAATAGCAGGTGTAGCAATTGCATCTATCATCCGACTCCTCTTTAGAAACTCGATAACCTCTGTAAACTCGGTGTGCTTCTTCACGTCCCCAAGATATGCACAACAGTTATGCGCATTCTCAAACGGCAAGATCTCTTCCTTTCCTTTCTCAGCAGCTTGTGCAGATGATCCAGCTTGTTCAGTAGGTTTTTCCTGTTCAGACATGGTTTATACTGCAAAATACAACAAGTAAACACATTAAAAATCGACAAAATAAACAAAAGTTGAAAATTTGGTAATTGATCTCTACATTCGCCCATTCGGAGGTGCGAATGAGAGATTCTGGGTACGAATGTGAAGTTTTATAGGTGCGAATGTAAAATGTTTTTGAAAAATATTTCATTCGCCCAAATAGAACATCTCCTTCGCCCAGTTTTACACGTTCGACCATTCTAAAAGGGCGAAGGAACTGTTCTTCAATTCAAATTTTCAATTTTGAAATTCAGTGGATTTAAACTTGTCATTTTGATTCATTATGCACCTAAAATCTCCGATTATTGTTTCCAAATCATCAATTTTAACAAACTAACATTGTTTCAGTGTTTTCAAATAAAAACTAGGGTTCGAGTCTAAAACTAATCAAATGATCAGTTCTGATGGATTAAAACCCTAAGTTTTTGAATTATCTCCCCCTAAAACACTGAACCAATGTTTCCCTATCAACAATTGAAGCAATTATCATTGTTTAATCATAGTTTGATGTTAGTTAGGGCTTGAACTGAAATGAACGGATTAAACACTCAAAACTCAATGTTAACCCGTAAAAATGAGTGCAAATTGATCAGTACAAAGAGACGAACACAATGGTAAGATCCAAAATGCACGAGCAACAAGTGGACTTAGGATCAAAAATTTTGAAAAAATTCTGTAAGGGGTCGAATGAGCAGAGAATGATATATATAGAATGCTCCTTCGACCGTTCATTGTGGTCGAATGTGAAGCTTTAGTCTCCTTCGCCCCTAATGAAAGGTGTGAATGAGAGAAAATGGTTCGAAAGACAAAACAACTTAAGAACTCTCACATTCGCCCATAATAAAACGTACGTATGAACATGAAATTCCTCCTTCGACCCAAGCGAATGGGCGAAAGTGAATCAGGAATTTTGAAAATTTTACCATATCTCAAAATCGAGTCCCGTTCAAAATATTTTCCAACTTTTAAGCATCCGACAATCATATTTTCTCAGTTAAAGATGACAAAGCTCAAATGGTTCATCAATGTTTAGAAAATCGTCATCAACCACCATCAGCTATCAAAAATAAGATAAAAATGTAAAATCTTTTTGGATTTCCTAAAGTTTATGTTAAAACACACCTAAAATCTTTTTGAGTTTTGCAATTTTTGACGAGAAAATAAAATGCAGAAATGTAAAGATAAAGCAGTAAATGTTTTGGGATTTCCGGTAAAGGGATCATATCAGTTATTGAGAAATCTGATCACACCGTTGATCTTTTGATTATTATCATTAATGACAATGTGTGATCTGGCAACTGCTGATATTGTGATCCATATAAACTCACATGCAGACTTTTGTGCAGTGCTTTAGACTGATACGATTATATATAGTATAAACATAATTGTCTGTGGTTCCCACGCACACGACACACTCCCGTATCAAGAAGTAAATGCACAAAGACTCATTGTAAAGCGTGATTATGCTTTCGTCGTCTGTAATTTAAAAGGTATAATGCACAGAGGTATACAGGTCAGCAAATTAATGCAGCAAAGTAACATGTGCATTCTACCAGGTTGAGGACTGATATCAATCATGATTTGCATCAGTGATTGATGTAATAGATAATCTTTGATTATCATAAAACATGGAAAGTTCCTCAATTCGGTAACTTTAGAATTTGGCATAAAGCTCTTTTATAAAGACACCCTATCTGATCTAGGTCCGTAATGACTTACAGCAGAAGATCATAGAGGCTATCCCCAGACAACTAATAACATAACGACCCAAAACCTCCGAGTTTTGTACAAAACCCTATCAAACGAAATTACGGTACTAAGACCATATGCCAATGAGGAGTTCATCCACACAACAATTCGTTTGATATGTATGTATCAGGCACGCAGTAATAGGTCTACGAAGCCTATCAGCACATCGCACAGACTCAGACACACGGCCTATATAGCATTACATTTCTTTAGAATGCGTCAGATCCCCACTGATGTACTATCATTTCCCCATTTTCTCCAGGAAATCATTTTTGGTTTTTCTAATTTTTATAAGTTATTTTTTGAATTTACTGTTCCCAAGGATAAGCTGGAGCATTTCAAATATGTGACTGCCCAGATATCGTTTGTTCACAGAAATCTGACGGCATTAATCTAAGGGAAGAAGATATAGAAGTCAGCAAAGAAATTTTCTAATTTTTTATGGATTTTGAAATTTTTCAATGTTTTTGGATTTTTGAAATTTTTCTGAAAAGCAGTAAATTTAAACTAAAAAGCGATAAACTGAGGTGGTGATCAGTCTTGTTTTTCTTTAATACCATTAGCTTTCAAAAGATATTCAAATCTCGATTTATCAAAAGCTTTGGTAAAAAGGTCTGCGCGTTGGTAATCAGTGTGGATTTTGACCATATCGATCAACTCTTTAGCATAACAATCACGGATAAAATGGTATTTAATCCGGATATGTTTAGCCTTTGAGTGATTTACTAAGTCTTTTGTTAATGCGATTGCGGCTTCATTATCACAGTAAATAGGGGTTTTAAGAAATTGCAAACCGTAGTCCACCATCTGTTGTTGGATCCAAAGAACCTGTGAGTAGCAGCTCGATGCTGAAACATATTCTGCTTCACATGTGGATAGTGCAACTGTGGTCTGTTTCTTGCATTGCCAGGTCACGAGCCTGCTCCCCATAAACTGACATCCAGCCGTTATGGATTTGCTGTCTTTGTCACAGCCGCCCCAATCTGCATCACTAAAAGCGATTAGGTCAAAATTATCATCATTAGGGTACCATAGTCCTCTCGATGGACAGCCCTTCATATATCTAAGGATACGTTTGACAGCTGCAAGATGACTATGTTTCGGCTTCGATTGATAACGTGCACAGAGACATGTGGCAAACATTATATCAGGTCTGGAGGCGGTGAGATACATCAGAGATCCGACGATTGCTCTGTATGTAAATGGATGAGTTAGCTCCCCCTTAGCGTCAACTCCAATCCCGTGATTAGGTTGTATTGGGGTATCCATCGGCTTTGAATCATCCATCTGGAATCAGCTCAAGACTTCAGAAACGTATTTCGTCTGGTGAATAAAGATCCCTGTTGGTCTTTGTTCCACCTGCAAGCCTAGGAAAAACTGCATCTCTCCCATTGCGCTCATCTCGAACTTTTCCTACATAACACGTTCAAATTTTCTGCACGGAAGTTTGTTAGTAGATCCAAATATAATATTGTCAACATAAATCTGGACTAGAAGCAAGTCATCGCCTGTTCGTTTAGTGAACAGTGTGCAATCTACCAAACCTCGCTTGAATCCTTTTGAAAGAAGATACGTGCTCAGCTCCTCATACCATTGCCTTGGAGCTTGGTGCAACCCGTAAAGAGCTTTGTTCAAAACGTAGACCTTATCCCGGTGAATAGGATCTTCAAAGCCTGGTGGTTGACCAACGTATACTTCCTCCTTGACCACACCGTAAAGAAATGCGCTCTTGACATCCATTTGATACACCTTAAATTTCTTGTATGATGCAAACGCCAAAAACATTCGGATTGCTTCTAAGCGTGCTGAAATCCTTGTACAACCAAACGAGCTTTGTTCCTTACGATCACTCCTCTATCATCCTTTTTGCACTTAAAAACCCACTTCGTTCCAATCTTCTTTCTTCCCGGAGGCAAATCTGTCAGTGTCCAGACGCCAAGTTTCTGGAACTGCAACAACTCCTCTTGCATTGCTTCCACCCAAGCGTCATCCAAAAGAGCATCCTTGTAAGTTTGCGGCTCCACCTGCGAAACATAACAAGCAAAAGACCAGTCATTCTGAAAACCAGATTTTTGTATTTTGGCATATAAAGCAAGATTGCCAAGGTTTTCTGGTGAGTTTGCATTCCTCAATTGTCCTCTTGTCATCACACTGCTACTAGGATCACCAATAACTTGCTCGATCGGGTGAATTCGATGTATCCGAGATTCCGGATAATCGGGTACTTGGACTCCCGTCTAAGTAGTTAAGTTCTCTGTAGAAACCAGATCATTACCCACATTGGATATTGAAGCACCATTTGTAGTTGGGTTCACTGGTGGTGTCACTGTAGCATGATCTAAGATGGCTTCACTTGTAACATCGTCGTCGTCATCTTTTGATTCTGATGAATTCAACGTTGTGGAAGCTTCTTGAAATACCTCTTCTTCAACGACAGGAACATTGGTATCATTAGAAGCTGCTTGAGGATTCACGGTGATCGGACGCACTAACGGTGAAGTCACTGCATTTTCGACCTCGTAATATAAACGTAATACAGCCTCTTCAACCAAGCTATCTAGGTTGAATGATTCAAAGAAATCTTTGTAATCAATCATCCAGTCTGGACCGCTTCCCTGTAAGTTCTGAGTATACCGTTGCACTTCAACGTTAGCCCACTCCTCGACCTGACGAGTCCTTTTGTTGAATACCCGTTTGAGCGGGGTTGCATATCCAACAAAGTATCCTTCCTCAGCCTTCGGTGCGAACTTCTCAGATGGATTAAGCATAGTACAAGGAGCTCCAAACGGTTCTAGATACTCTAAATTCGGCTTGCGACGATTCAACAGCTCATAAGAAGTTTTGCCAAACTTCTTCACCGTTAAAACGCGATTAAGAGTATAACAAGCTGCGTAAATTGCTTCGTTCCAGAACATTACTGGAAGATTTGAGTCCGCAAGCATTGTCCTCGCCGTTTCAATTAGAGTCCTGTTTTTACGTTCCGTGACACCGTTCTGTTGTAGGGTATACGGAGCACTGTATTCATGATGAATAGCTTTGTTTTCACAAAGATCGTCCATCTGTGCATTTTTAAACTCCGTCCCATTATCACTCCTAATCCTCTTGATTTTAAGACCATAGATATTTTCCAGATGAGTGAACAGAACTTTGAAATTGTCAAATGTGTCGCTCTTTCGGTGTAAGCACATTACCCATGAGAATCTTGAAAAATCATCAGTCACCACAAGACAGTATAACTCCCCAGCATGACTCTTACGCTTGACCGGTCCAAACAGATCCATGTGCAAACGTTCAAGTGGCAGTTCAACGGAATTAACTTTCTTTGGCCTATGGGATTGTTTGTGCTGCTTACCCTTTTTACAACTCACACACTTGTCATTTAGGTGAAAATGTTTGACGTTCACGCCTGTGACAAGTTCATTCTTCACCAATTTATTCATCTTTCTGAGGTGAATGTGTCCCATTCTCCTGTGCCACATTATTGATTCTTTTTCTGTAGCCTTGGAGAGGAAACACGTGACTTGGCCTTGGGTGGTCATAGCTTTTGACATATCGAGAAGGTACAAGTTGTTCACTCTCGGCGCCTTTAGCATCACCCACTCTTTTGGTAATTCAAACCCCGGCTTGAGTATGTAGCAAGATTTGTCATCAAAGTACACAGAAAATTGTTTGTTGCATATCTGACTGACACTCAACAGATTGTAATCTATCTGCTTCACATAAGAAATTCTCTCGAAGCTCACAATTCCATTGCTCACACTACCCTCCATGGTAATATAACCTCCTTTGTTCTCGGCAAACGCTACATATCCTCCATTGATATTTCGAATATCGAACAGTAGCGAAAGATCCCCAGTCATGTGGCTAGAAGCTCCACTGTCAACAATCCAAAGACTGCTCACAGGGCCAGCTGAAGCTCCCTGCACATATCAAGTAGAAAAGTTAGATTTTTCGGGGGACCCAAGCCTGTTTGGTCTTGGGTCTTTGAACAGATTGTTTCAAAGAGTCAGTTTTCTCACAAACATCTTGGGTTTTATCAACCTTTTTCTTTTCACACAAATCTTTTTCCTTCTCAGATTTCACATTCTGTTGTGAAGTTGAAGCACCCTCAGAACCCTTTGATGACCAAGATTGTTCAGTCCGTTTCAAGGTCCGGATCTGAGATTTTGAGGTCTCAGCCGGTTTCTTTAATTCATCCTTGAATGATACCTTCTTGGTTACCTTCTCTGATTTAACAGAGACAGGTCCAACTGCTGGTTTGACAATAGGTTTAACATGAACCTTTTTGTTGTCAGCAGTTGCGTTCACCATAGGTTTCTTCAACGGTTTCTCAGTGGCTATCTGGTTGCGTCTATCATAAGTCATCGGACGATTTTCCTCCTTTTGAAATAGTTGTTTTGGTTATAATAAGGTGCTGGCTGAGGGAAAAACCGTCTCTGTGGATAACTATGATTATCAACCGGACAATCAAAACTTTGCTTCATCTCCAACTCGTGCCTCTTGTGTCGTACATACGGGCAGT
Source organism: Ambrosia trifida (assembly GCA_028751855.1). Classification (NCBI taxonomy): domain Eukaryota; kingdom Viridiplantae; phylum Streptophyta; class Magnoliopsida; order Asterales; family Asteraceae; genus Ambrosia; species Ambrosia trifida. The sequence goes on along the minus strand of CM054124.1, from coordinate 80,759,739 downwards.
TGGCAAGTAAATGCCCCCTTTCCCCGCACTTAAAACACGCACGGTACTATTCATAGTTTTCCTTGATGTTCGACTTAGAATAACTAGCAATGGGATATTGATCAACCATACACTGTCTTCTTAAACTCTTAGGAGCGGGGTCCTTTGAGTAAGTCGGCTCAATAAAACTATTTGACTTGTCTGTTGGTTTAACAAATTGTGTGACATTGACCTTTGGGTCTTTAGAATTATCCGAATGAATTTTCTTTAAAATGGCTGGAGGAATATCATTGGTTCGTTCATGTTTCGGGAACCAAATGGTACTTTCCTGCCAGATCTTTTCAATTTTAGAATAATTTGCAAATTGAATCGGATATTCTTCATCAGACATAATCTTATCGGAGCCTTGCATCCGATAGAAAACTTTCACAGGTTTATCACACGATTCATTTCTCTCATCATTTGATTTTTCAACTTTCTTTTCAATTTTCTTCTCAACTTTCTTTTCAACAGACTTAACAACATTCTTTTCAACATTCTTAACCACTTTCTTTTCAACATTCTTTACTGATTGATTCTTTCTGTGAGCATTAGCCATGGGATGGACAATCTGAGATGGTGAAACCGGTTCAGTAGTGATGATGTGATTTTCATCAGGAATATCACTCACTTTTTCAACAACCGTCTCAGACTGTTCATCATCTTCATCAGAATCATCAGCAGCAACCACACCTTCATTGTTTCCCAGAACAGGTCTAACATCAGAATACGGGTCTCCGACACTGGATGTGTTGGACTTGTTATTCGATGTAGAGTCAGATTTGACTAAGCTCTCCGGTGCTATTGCATGCAAATTATGGTTTTCAAACAACACCGGAGCAGGGACAGCTTTGTAGTTTGCACTACTCGACTGTGAAGGCTCTTCTATAATGTGGTAAACAACATAAGCAATGTGCTTATAACTCTCAAGCTTTTTATTAACTTTCTCTGCAAATCACTTGATGGTGGCCATTTCCAATTTTGTGTTTTCTAAAACATTGATATAGTTATTTATGGCCATTTGTTTTAACGACAAAGTCTTTTTCAATTCAGACACATCTTTCTTATACCCATCAAGTACTCTGTTAAACTCTTGTGATTCTTTTTGATATAATTGACAGTTGATTTTCGCACTCTCAAGTTGAACCTTGAGTTGCTTATTTTCATCTGTCAATTTATCACAAGCTTTGCATTGTTCAACACAAGTTGAATTAGAATTAACAGTAGATTCAGTACTTACCTGTTTGGGAGGTTCTGTCATGGCCATCAGTGCAAAATGAGCTTCCTTCCCAGCGAAAAACTTGGAATAATCAATTCTGGTGCAAGCATCATCCACCATGAATGACATTCGAGTCATCAAGAAATCAGCTTCAGCAAGCAACTGGTCAATGTCGTCATCCAGTGAGTTAACACTAGATTCAGAGTCAGACTCACTCTCCTCATCAGAATAAGTAGAATCGAACTGTTCTGGAATATCATCAATCGTATCCATAACCATTCCAGTCTTCTTCTCAGCACAATCAACATCCACATTCATCTCCTCATTCAACTCTTCAATCTTCAACTCACTCATCTTCTCAGACACAATCTCTTCTTCAACCTCCACCGGTTCATCCAAGTTCATCTGCTGTGCCACACAAGCCACATTACCAGCAGTAATTTCTTCCACACCCAACTGCATACCTGTCCAATCAAAACCCTCATCCTTCTGTATCACCAAAGCTTGATTTGGGTTTTTAGTTTGGGTTTGTGTGTTTTGTGTAGAAATGGGAATGATTGTTCGGTTTGAGTTCTGTTGTGTTTGGTTTTGGTTTTGTGTTGTGGATTGTCTAGCATTGTTATTTTGTTGGTTATTTTGGCGGTTTTGATAGTTGTTGTGAGGTTGAAAGCTTGAAATGTTGTTGGAACTTTGGTATGATACTTGATTTTGGTTTTGAGTTTGACGGTTTTGGTATGTAGAGTTGAATGGATTTCGATTACCTTGTTGTGCTTGCTGTGTGCACTCTCTTTTAAAATGACCTTTTTCACCACAGTTGAAACAAGTTACTTTGGCTTTGTTGAAGCCATAAGTGGTGTTAGGAGAAGTTGAAAGATCCGTTCTCCCGGTCTTTTGAATAAAATCAGTGGCTCTTCTCATGATACTTGCAAAAGCCCACTGTATATCCATCAATTCCATCTCTTCCTTGTCGATCTGTGCATAATCCTCATTGGTCAAATTGTTGTTCCCAATTTGACTAGCAACCAGACCATTGTATGATGCTACCATCGCTGAAACTAATGCTACACGTTGTTGAGCAATCTCAACAGTAACATTGTTTAGATTTGAAGTCTCCAACACAATCGGGCTTTGGTTCGGTTGGCTTTGGTTAAGTTGAATTTGGTTCATTTGAGGGTTGAAAGATTGTTGTTGTTGAGGTTGGCTAGCAGAGTAACACGCTGCTTATTGCATGGGTGAAAATGGTGGAATAAAGGTAGTTGTCGTAGGATATGATGGTGAGGTATATGAAGATGTTTGAGCAAGGTAGTTGATTGGTTGTTTGGGTGGTTCAACGATGTTAGATACGCACGCGATGTGTGGAGCAACATTGGTAGTAGAACTGGAAGTAGTATGGGAAGAAGATGTACCACCAAGATAAAGTTCCAGATTCTGAGGAATTTGAGCCCTCTTTGCTTTCCTCTTCTCCTCCATCTCTGTGTTCTCCAGTTTCCGTATAAACTCATTTATTGTCCAATACTGGTACACATCCTTCTCTTTTAACACCTCAATATGTTGGTTCCAATAAGGTGGCAACGCATCGGCAAACTTGTCCACCAGTTCGGACATAGGTATGCTAATCTCGTAGCTTGACAGCTCTGTGAGTAAGTGGCAATACCTTGGAACCAACTCTTTCAAAGTCTCGTTACCCATGTAACTAAAATTTTCAAACTCCTTCCGAAGCTCCTCCATCCTTAGCTTCCTAGTCTTCTCATTCCCATCATGCCTGTTTCTCAACATGTCCCACAGCTACTTAGAAGTTGTGCAAGAACCAAACTGATGCAGCAAATCAGTGTTGATAGCTTGAGACAACTGAGAAAACGCCTTCTTCTCAATAGCAAACTTTTTCTTTTCATCGTCTGCTAGATTCCCCAAAGGAATAGGCTCTCCCGTGTTCTCCAAGTTCGGAGCAACATAGCCTTTCGCAATCATCTGCCACGCCTCAGTTCCCTCTAAACCCATACCCTCCAAATGGATCTTGAACTTAGTCTTCCACGTGTTGTAGTCGACCATCTCCATAAGCTTAGGTGGTCGGTTTCCACTTCCAGAAGACAAGTCTTGAATAAGCGTTGATATGGAATTGGTCGTCTGTGTGTTAACCGCTGCTGCTGCTACTCCCCAATAGTCGCCAATCGGTTGCGGTTGTGGTTGCGCAACGTGTTGAGGAATAGTACTAGTCATCGCCATATAGTTGATAGATTGTGATGGTTGACTAGACTTTTGGGCAGCAACCGACCAAGGATCCATGGTTGTCGGCTGTTGTGGTGTCGTGTTGCGTCGTGGTGTAGTTGGAAAGTTCCACATCTTGATCTGAAAAAGTTTAAACACGAAAAGACTAGAAAAGTTTAAAACAGTTTTCTCCTTCGTATGAGTCGAATGGTCGAATGAGTAAAATTGTTCTTCTTCAACCGTTTTAAAAGATACGAATGAGAAGTATCTCATACACAAATCACTTTCGACCGCTTAATTCTCTTTCGACCGTTTGTATTTCTCCTTCGACCGTTCGAATGGTCGAATGAAACAAGTATGGTCGAATGAACAACAATAACCTAACAAACTCTAGGTTCGACCACTTAAAACAACACCTTCGACCAAAAATCCTTTGGTTCGACCGTTTAACACACACGTTCGCCCATTTCTCCCTAGGTTCGACCCTGCACTTTCAAAAACGGTTATTCTTTGAAAATCAGTTAATTTTGATCAAATTTTTCAAAAGTTGAAAGAATTTGATGATTTTAATCAGGTTTTGATTCGGATTTGATTTGGAACAAGTTTATCAAAGAGAATTATCCAATTTATCCATGAAAACAAGCTCTAATCAATCAATTTATCACCAATTCAGTTTTATCAATGAAAACAGAAAGTTTTTGATCAAAATAGGGTCCAAATCTGCTGTAAAATTATCAAATTGTGGTTGTTTGATCCATAATGGTTCTGATCCCACTTTGTATGCGCTTAGGATCGTCAAATCTACAAAGAGATTGATCAAACAAGTTTGATTCAGGTGCGGAATCCCTGAATCAATCACAATAATGATAATCAAACAATCAAAACACAGAAATCATCTTTCAAAGCTTTTTCTCATTCATAAACAACTTGAATTACACGTTTTAATAATGTTTACAATCAAATCTAACGTGAAAATAAGTTGACACAAACACTAGGGAGAGACACAAAACAGGAGGGAATAAAATTACCAACCACTAACTTTCAAAAATTGCTTAACCTATTTATAGGCGTACACATTCGCCCATATTGCATGGTTGAATGTGCAGGTTCGCCCAAACACATTGGTCGAACCAGGCATGAAATAACAATTAATTCTTCATTCGTACTCCTTATCTCTCCTTCGCACCTACAAAATCTTTCATTCGCCCAACAATTCTTTCCTTCGCCCGTTCGATAACCAATACTAACACATGTTTATTGTAATCCAAAGCATTAGTCGCACAATAATGCATCTACAAACTTGCTAAGTTCGAGCAAGTTGAGTTCCCGATTCTTCAGGTGGTTGCGGATTGCAACCGTCACGCCGACCCAGCTCGCGCTCTCTATTACTTCATTGAAGAATCCAACCATCTGGGTGCGGAGGCGCAAAAGCGATCAGAGCAAGAAGAGTCAGAGCGCCAAGTTGCGAGGGGAGATGGTGTATCAGGAACGATGCATGATGATATCGATGAGGAGTAGCATGTTGAGTTTAGTGGCTCCGAGTAGGTTTATGAATGTAAAGTTATTTTTTTTCTTGTAAATATCAAGGCCCTTAGCTCATGTTATGAAATGAAAATCCTTCCTTATTTTATCCGCACTTTACTTCCGCATAGTATTAGATACTTGGTATTTTTGACTTAGTCTTTATTGAATAAATCTGTAGTCCGGCGCTAGGTGTGTTGAGTGCCCGCGCCTAGAAGAGTATAGCACTAAGTAGTGAACACAATAAATAGATAGTGAAATCTTTTTATTGATCATTAAAAGTAAATAGGTGTGTGGAGCCCATATATGTACAAAGAAAATGAAAATGTTACATAAAACAAGTACGTAGTTGTGCAGCGTTCCAAGATCGCGGGATAGGCGTGCCATCAAGCTTTTCAAGCCCGTATGCGCCCTTGCCTAGATTTTCTTGGATTTTGTAAGGTCCTTCCTAGTTTGGAGCCAGTTTGCCAAACTTTTCAGCGTGAGAGGCTTCGTTGCTGCGGAAGACATAATCACCCACGTTGAATTTGCACAACTTGACTCGTAGATTATAGTAGCGCTCAAGCTGTGTCTTGTACTTGGCTTCCTTGATTGTGGCTAGCTCACGCCATACTTCTAGAAAGTCAAGGTTTAGGCGGAGCCCTGCGTCGTTCGTCCCTTTGTCTGCCATGAGGACCCTTGCGCAAGGGCATCTAATTTCGGCGGGTATAATGGCCTCGGACCCGTATGTGAGACTAAACGGAGTTTCACCGTTGCTCGTTTTGGCTAAGGTGTGATGTCCCACAGAACATGCAGAACCTCATCGAGCCGACCCGTTGTTTTGGTTCCGAGTCGCATTTTGATGCCTTCGATGATAATTCCATTTGCTCTTTCGGCTTGACCGTTTCCCTGTGGGTGCGCGACAGATGTAAAAATCTGTTGGACGCCAAGTTGCGCCAGCCACTCTTGGAAGTGCTGGTCCGCAAATTGCCTTCCGTTGTCCCTCAAAAGTTGGTACGGTAAGCCGAATCTGCAAATTATGAATTACCAGATGAATTTCTTGACGTGCGCCCCGTCAATCTTAACTATGTGCTTTTCCTCAACCCATTTGGTGAAGTAGTCTATGGAAACGATCAGGAACTTGACATTTCCTGGCGCTATCGGGAATGGGCCAGTAAGGTCGATTGCCCATTTCTGGAATGGCCAAGCGGCCGTGACAGGCACCAGGTCGTTCTTGGGGCGCAGGGTGTTTGGCGCATGACGCTGACAATAATCGCATTTTCTTGCCAGAATTTTCGCAAAAAATTAGAGTTCCATCACGGCGTCAAGGTGCATGCATGGCCAGTAATATTCTACATTCATCAGCTTAGTGACTACCATGCGGGGCCCCACGTGCAAGCCATAGATGCCTTCATGAATATATTGGATGAGAAATGAGGCGTCCGAGGAGTCAACGCAACGGAGTAGCGGCCCTAGATGTTTTAGTCAAAAATTATCCAATAAAAATAACTTTGTATTTTAAATTAGTTAATGTGAGGTAGAGTGCTAAATGTGTGGAAATATATTTGTAAATCAATAATATTTTTGAGATGGTGTATCAGGATGTTTCACAAGTAAAAATATGGCAACTATGACCGGGACGACTTAGGTTAGTTCCGGGATGGGCAGTTGTATCCTCAGGATGGACAGTTATATCCTCAGGATGGAACTGCTAGAAATGAACAAATAAAACAATAAACAAGAAGAATAACACACGATCTACGAGGAAAACCCTTGATCAATTGTAGATCGCTAGCATAAAACCTCGGGAGGACTTCCACCTGTTCGTCAAGTGGAGTTTCAGATAGATCTTGCACCAGGAGCAGCCCAAGTTGCACGTGCACCATATCGACTAGCGCCAGGCGAACTTCAAGAACTGTCTACCCAACTCCAAGAACTATTGGATTGGGGTTTTATTAGACCTAGTTCTTCACCATGGGGAGCCCCAGTCCTATTCGTTAAGAAAAAGCATGGAAGCTTCCGTATGTGCATTCATTATCGAGAATTGAACAAAGTGACGGTAAAGAACCGCTATCCTTTACCTCGTATAGATGACTTGTTCGACCAACTTCAAGGGTCAAGTTTCTATTCCAAGATTGACCTGAGGTCAGGATATCATCAGCTGAGAGTCCGAGAAGAGGATGTAGCGAAGACAGCCTTTCGAACTCGATATGGACATTATGAGTTTTTGGTGATGCCATTTGGGCTAACTAATGCACCGGCTGTGTTCATGGATCTTATGAACCGTGTGTGTAAGCCTTATTTGGACAAATTCATCATAGTGTTCATAGATGATATACTGATCTATTCCAAGAATAGGGAAGAGAACGAGCAACACCTGCGATTGATATTGGAACTCTTGAGGAATGAGCAGCTGTATACGAAACTCTCCAAATGCAACTTTTGGATTCAAGAAGTCCAATTTCTAGGACATGTAGTCAACGAGGCCGGAATACATGTCGATCCCGCCAAGATTGATGCTATTAAGGAGTGGGAGGCACCTAGGACTCCTACGGAGGTGCGCCAATTCCTTGGTCTTGCGGGATATTATCGCAGATTCATTGGGGGATTCTCTAAGATCGCTAAACCCCTCACTGCTTTGACGTATAAAGGTATTACCTACAAGTGGGGAGATGCCCAGGAATCTGCTTTTCAAGGATTAGAGTGTGAACTGATGCAACGTGATAAGGTGATCGCGTATGCTTAACGTCAATTGAAAGTTCATGAGAAGAACTACACCACCCACGACTTGGAATTAGGAGCAGTTGTTTTTGCTCTTAAGATTTGGAGGCATTACCTCTATGGAACGAGGTGTACGATCTTCACCATTCATAAGAATCTCCAACACATATTCGATCAAAAAGAGCTGAACATGCGACAGCGTCGATGGGTCGAGCTACTGAACGATTATGACTGCACCATCAAATATCATCCAGGGAAAGCTAATGTAGTAGCAGATGCCCTTAGTCGTAAGGAGACGAAACCTAAGAGAGTACGAGCGTTACAACTCACTATCCATTCCAATCTTCCTGAAAATATACGTGAAGCCCAGGGCGAGGCTCTGAAAGAGGAGAACGTTGTAACATCGCGAATTTCCCCTAATTTTTTTTTGATAAAAAGAATGTATTGTTTTAAACAATATATGTTTTAAATACCTTAAACTAATAATTATTTGTATCTCGACACTTTTGTACATTTTAAAAATATTTCGAGTCACTTTCGGGCTTATATAATCATATTATGAATTTAGAATAATATAGTTTTAGGGAAATAATTGCCAAAAAAAGATTTGTGTGGACCGGGACTCGAACCCGCGTCCACAGCCAACCAACACACAGTGACAACCAACTGAGCCAACTATCATCTTGTGTAGTATTTCAGAAGAAAATAAACTTAACACATTCCTTAAATTGATTAGTCAAAGTCTTAGTCAAACAGTCAAAGTCTTAGTCAAATAGTCAATTCATCATAAAACCTTACTTTATGGTGTTGACCAATTTTAATGGCTAATTGACTCCAAAACTAGTATAAAAACCCACCTATGACCCATTATACTTTGCACCTCTAAATCGATTGTTTCAATCCGATTAAACTTTCCCTCATATCTTTCTTCTATAGTCTATTACTTCTACAATTGAAGTTTGATTATAAGCTCTTGTAATTGGCGAATTGGAAGCTTGATATTCTTTCTTTTTCGTTTTCTTCAATATGGACTAGCTACGTTGTTGAGTCTTTGGGATTCGCCTCGCATACATTCACAACACATTATTCTATTTTTTCACGAGACATAACATTTTGCTAAGGTGAGTTTTACATAGCCCCTTTTCTATTTATCACCGTTTTTGGGGTGAAACATGTTACAACATTCTATATGCAATTCAATCATCAAAGTGTTTATGTGTTTTTCTATGTTGCATTATGTCTTGAACATGACTAGGGTAAGCACAATTCTAGCATAATCATTAACATTGATCAGCCGACGGTATACATTGATAGATCTATTGGACAGACAATCCCACCCGGATACGTGCCTCCTACAAAGGTAGCGTGGGTGTTTGTTATCGCATAACATATTCGAGTGAACCATGAGCGTATCGGATGTACCACATTATAACAGTCACAAGGGTTGATTATGCACTCGATTTACTTCTAGTATGTTTTCACATATGGACTAGACTTGCCATGACACTTGAATTGTACAAGTTTTATTCGATTATCAAAACCTATGTAATTCTCACCAACTTTTGTTGACCCAAAATATTTTCAAACTTAACATGTTTCAGGTTATAGCTTGCTTGAAGATTAGAGTTATTGCTTGAAGATGCGTAGCTAGTATTTTTCATTTTGATGTACAAAATTCTTAGAACAATTGTATGTAATTTATTTAAATCATTTATTGAAATTTATTATTTACCATGAGCTACTGAACAATCATCAATACGTGACATCCCGATGTTTCCGCCATCGGTTGGGGTGTTACAGATTGGTATCAGAGCCATGGTTATAGGGAATTAGGTTATTAGAAAAAAAAATAATCTAGTCTATAACCATAGGATTTTAATCAGTACTTGCTCCTTTTACTTGCAACCTTACTTGTTTATATTCTATATCCTACTTCTTATCCTTACTTTAGTCCCTACAAGAAGAGTGCTCTCCATCACAAGATATACTCTTAGACTAATAGGACAAATCCTCAGGTTTAGCTTGAACCACCTTGAGATCTCGTCGAAGTTCTAGATTTTAATAACGAACACGTGCAATCTGGAAGGGTGAACGCCTGTATTCTAAGTCTTCTGTTTAGGCTGGCATTGCGCATATATCCCAATCAGACGAGGGACCCGGATGCCTACCTGGGAATTCTCGGGATGAGTGTTCACTTATAGGCTAAAGCATGTCTTCACTATGTTATTAGAATCTAGAATCTTTGATAAGTCAACGTTTTCGTTTATTCGTTTTAATTAATGAATAAATGATTACACTCACTTTCCTTAAACTAAGCTCTAAAATCTCAAAATTTTACAGCTTAAATCAATCTCATTTCATAACCATCTATGGATTTCACAATCACACTTCACCTTACCATCTTAGCCACTTTTTTAAATATTCAACACCCTACCCAAATCATATTATTTCATTTCTCCACATGTTACTTATTTTTTAAAAACTATAACCTCATACCTTAGCACAAACTAAAGATTTCTAAATCTTGTTGTATTTTCATTACCTAGTAACTTTACAAAGTACATATTTTTGTCAAAAGATGTCCTCAAACTTAAATTCAATTGTTTATTTATTGATGTAACAAACAATTTTCTATATAATGCTTTAAACTATTAAAAATCACTTAATAGAACCTTGATCTTCAAAACCTAATGTCATGTTTGAGATCTCCAACTAACGGGAATATTTTAATCAAAGCCCACTTAGCTTGTACTATTTAACAACTTTTGCTTTATGTATAAAACCAATTTTGAAAATAAGATTTTTTTTTTCCATAGGAATAATATCTAGTCTCTAAATTCTCCATCGACACTAACTCATTTGGCATATACCACAATCATGTTTTCTTATACACTTGATTATAACCTTTGATCCAAACCCCAAAATTTACACTGCTACATAATCTCCTTATTATAAAATAAACTCTTTATAAACTATCTTCACATTCACTATCTCTCACAACATTGATTCTGCTTCAAGATTTTTCATCATCGTCTCAAGAACTAAATTCATATCCTTCACCTTCTCACACATGAGCTAGTTACCCATGATAACCAAACTATTGAAACTTGATTGTGTGTTGCATCAAACATAATCCTTAGTTATACATGAGGATTCGATTATCTACTATATTTAAATATTTGATACTAGAAATCATGGAATATAAACTATTTGCTATAGACACACCTAGAGTCATTAACCTTGTCTAGGACAACACTATTACAACTCGCATGCTATGCTTGATACTTGATTGTTTATATGTAAATATTATCAATTTGCAATTTATGTGTGAAATAATTGGTACACTTAATCAAACAACTGGTAGAGGATGAAGTACTTGCTCAACAGTTAGTTGAGTGCCAAATAACCTACTCAACGATTGGTAGAGGTCATCATGCCTGCTCAACAGTCGGTAGAGGCCCTACAACCTGCTCAACGACTGGTAGAGGCTATCGCACCTGCTCAACAATCGGTAGAGGTTCTTACTCACTGACTGGTAGAAGTCTTTTTCCTACTCAACAGTTGGACTCATTTTTGGATACATTGTAAACGATTCAATCACAAGGTTATTTTGCATTACTTACATGTGTGTTTAGAGTCATAGAAGGACACAAAACCCTAATGTAAGGTAAATTGGTGATTGCGGTCCGAAACGTAATCATGAATTTACAGGTACGTTAAGGTAGTGTGAAATTCTAATAAGGTTTTAGTAGTTCATTTGGTTTTCATATAGCCAATCAATTCATGCATTTCTTATAAGATTCCTAAAACATAAGTTTAGTATTTTGCTAGATTCTTATGCTTCTTGCTACTTCAGACGAACCTAATCCAATCCTTAAAACTCACATCTCAAACCCCTTATCCAAATTATTCGAAACAAATTATTCTATTACCTATAAATTCATGTTGTGCCTTAACCCAAACCACAGCTGCCTTAATTTCTACCTAATCAACCTCAAACCTGTGTTTTTAATAACTTCGGGACGAAGTTTCCAAAAGTAGGGGAGACTGTAACATCGCGAATTTCCCCTAATTTTTTTTGATAAAAAGAATGTATTGTTTTAAACAATATATGTTTTAAATACCTTAAACTAATAATTATTTGTATCTCGACACTTTTGTACATTTTAAAAATATTTCGAGTCACTTTCGGGCTTATATAATCATATTATGAATTTAGAATAATATAGTTTTAGGGAAATAATTGCCAAAAAAAGATTTGTGTGGACCGGGACTCGAACCCGCGTCCACAGCCAACCAACACACAGTGACAACCAACTGAGCCAACTATCATCTTGTGTAGTATTTCAGAAGAAAATAAACTTAACACATTCCTTAAATTGATTAGTCAAAGTCTTAGTCAAATGGTCAAAATCTTAGTCAAATAATCAATTCATCATAAAACCTTACTTTATGGTGTTGACCAATTTTAATGGCTAATTGACTCCAAAACTAGTATAAAAACCCACCTATGACCCATTATACTTTGCACCTCTAAATCGATTGTTTCAATCCGATTAAACTTTCCCTCATATCTTTCTTCTATAGTCTATTACTTCTACAATTGAAGCTTTGATTATAAGCTCTTGTAATTGGCTAATTGGAAGCTTGATATTCTTTCTTTTTCATTTTCTTCAATTTGGACTAGCTACGTTGTTGAGTCTTTGGGATTCGCCTCGCATACATTCACAACACATTATTCTATTTTTTCACGAGACATAACATTTTGCTAAGGTGAGTTTTACATAGCCCCTTTTCTATTTATCACCGTTTTTGGGATGAAACATGTTACAACATTCTATATGCAATTCAATCATCAAAGTGTCTATGTGTTTTTCTATGTTACATTATGTCTTGAACATGACTAGGGTAAGCACAATTCTAGCATAATCATTAACATTGATCAGCCGACGGTATACATTGATAGATCTATTGGACTGACAATCCCACCCGGATACGTGCCTCCTACAAAGGTAGCGTGGGTGTTTGTTATCGCATAACATATTCGAGTGAACCATGAGCGTATCGGATGTACCACATTATAACAGTCACAAGGCTTGATTATGCACTCGATTTACTTCTAGTATGTTTTCACATATGGATTAGACTTGCCATGACACTTGAATTGTACAAGTTTTATTCGATTATCAAAACCTATGTAATTCTCACCAACTTTTGTTGACCCAGAATATTTTCAAACTTAACATGTTTCAGGTTATAGCTTGCTTGAAGATTAGAGTTATTGCTTGAAGATGCGTAGCTAGTATTTTTCATTTTGATGTACAAAATTCTTAGAACAATTGTATGTAATTTATTTAAATCATTTATTGAAATTTATTATTTACCATGAGCTACTGAACAATCATCAATACGTGACATCCCGATGTTTCCGCCATCGGTTGGGGTGTTACAAACGTCGGGCTTGAGACATTGCATGGTGCTGATAAACATCTGGAACTGAGAACAAATGGTCTTCAGTACTTCATGAATCGAGTCTGGGTTCCACGTTTTGGAAATCTCAAACAACTTGTGCTCGACGAGGCTCACACCTCTCGTTATTCGGTACATCCTGGTTTGGATAAAATGTACCAAGATCTCAAAACCCTTTACTGGTGGCCAAACATGAAAGCCGAAATAGCCACTTATGTTAGTAAGTGCTTGACTTGTGCGAAGGTTAAGATTGAATATCAGAAACCTTCAGGCTTACTCCAGCAACCAGAAATCCTTATGTGGAAATGGGATGGAATTTCCATGGACTTCATCACGAAGCTCCCTAAAACGCCAAGTGGGCATAATACGATTTGGGTTATCGTCGATCGCTTAACCAAATCGGCACACTTTCTGGCAATAAAGGAAACTGACACGCTGGAGAAACTGGCCAACTTCTATCTCAAAGAGATCGTCTCTAGGCATGGGGTGCCTACTTCCATCATATCCGATCGTGACTCGTGATTTACCAATCGTTTTTGGACTACTCTCCAAGATGCTTAAGGAACTCGCTTAGATATGAGCACAGCTTATCACCCACAAACGGATGGACAGAGTGAGCGTACCATCCAAACGTTGGAAGATCTGCTACGAGCGTGTGTAATAGACTTTGGCAACAGTTAGGATAAGCACTTGCCGCTAATCGAATTTTCATATAAGAATAGTTACCACACTTCTATTCAATGTGCGCCTTTTGAGGCACTATATGGACGCAAGTGTAGGTCTCCCATCTACTGGACTAAAGTTGGGGATAGCCAATTGACAGGTCTCGAACTAGTGCACGAGACTTCTGAGAAAATCGTGCAAATCAGAAACCGGATGGCTGCTGCACGTGATCGACAGAAAAGTTAAACTGATAAGCGTAGGAAACCTTTGGAGTTCTAGATTGGGGACAAGGTACTTCTAAAGGTGTCACCTTGGAAAGGTGTGATACGCTTTGGGAAACGGGGGAAGTTGAACCCGCGTTACGTTGGACCATTCGAGATCGTCGAAAGGATTGGTCCAGTAGCGTACAGGTTAAACTTGCCTGAGGAACTCAGTGGAGTTCACAACGTGTTTCACGTCTCAAATCTAAAGAAGTGTCTTGCTGACACGACACTGGTAGTGCCACTAGAAGAGATCCAGGTGGACGACCAGCTACGGTTCATGGAGAAACCGGTGGAGATTCTTGAACAGGGCGTTAAGAAACTCAGACAAAGTACCATACCTATTGTTAAGGTACGATGGAATTCCAGTCTAGGACCGGAATACACGTGGGAACGCAGGGATCAAATGCGGCTTAAATACCCATATCTCTTTACTGAACCTGAACCAATACATAGATCAAATGCTGAACATAAAGCAGCTACCTCAAAGTGAATTTCGAGACGAAATTCCTTTCAACTTGGGGATGATGTGACATCCGGGAACCAGACATACATTTTTTTCTAGCTAGCTTTATTGTTTACTTGCTGAATTTCGAAACGAAATTCTTTTCAACTTGGGGATGATGTAATACCCCACAATTTCAGGTTCTTAATTCAATCAAAACTCTAGTTACTATCATTTATATTCATTCCATTCAACTTAGGTAGATAAGTTACACGTTGCACAGTTACAAGTCAGTAACTGCATGAATTGGTAATTTGAGGAAATTACCAAACTACTTATACAAGTATTAAACTCCGAACGTTGGTAAATAGTGAAAGTAGATAATTGTGGGTTAACTAATTGATATGTTTATGTATGTGTATCATAGATAAGACAAATCTTACACACTAGAGACAGTGAGAACTCAAACAACTAATTCTACACATACTTTCACTTGATCACTCGTCATTATCACAAATTACACATTCTATGACAAAGGAACCTTCCTTGTAAAATCCATACACCAATCACTTTCACCAAAATCATAAGACAACTACACAAAGGACAAGGAATGACAACTCATGATCCCATAAACTATCACCATCATCTAGAACCTCATTCTTTGTTTTTCTTTTACATGAATCGGCCAAACCCTTATGATCCATCACCATCACTTAACAACTATTGAGTTATACCAATTAAGGCCTAAAACTTTCTTACACTTCTTGACACCCCTTGATCTCTTGCCAAAAATACTAAGATCCTACTTAAACTAATCTGCCGAAATGGACAAATAAAGACACCTCACACATGATGACACACTTTACATTAAAATCACTATAAGACAATCTACTTATCACCATGTTTCTTGATGACAAGCTTTCTACCTTTGGAATGAGACAAAATCGGCAAACATAGACAAGATTACAATCCCATCATCTATCACTTTCACCTTGATTGTCCCTTCTTCCTTATACCTCGGCCGAAACACCTTGACATTAATGAGATAGTGATTGATCAAGGGACTAAGATAGGAGTCTTGCATCATCACCAAGATCACTCTTGGACTCTTGTTGGCCGATCACTACAAAGGGATTAAGACAAAGTGTATAGTTGTCAATCTAACACCATTTTAGACAACAAACAATTTTAATCCCATCCCTAGGCTAGTCAATCATTCCTCTTATCCATACCATTATAAGAATCGGCCAAAGCAAGCCTAATGCATGCTGTCATGTGTCATTATCACTACCCCAAATCCATGAATAACAACCTAGAACAATGCATTCCCCAAGAAGCTAGTACATTCCTTTCCTTACTTTTGTCCTCACCCACGGCCAACCCTGTATAAAGAGGCCTCAAGGATTTCAAACACCACACTAACTCTCCAATACCTTCACTCTCTTAAAAACTTTCGGCCAAGAGTAGTCACAAGCCAAAGAAAAGGAAGCTAGAAGCACCAAGCATTGTCTCATCTCAAACCAACACTAGGTAAGTTATCTAACCATTCTTTTCTTTCTTGGCTTAGAACCTTTCGGCCCTTGTAAACATGATCTAAACACTTGCTCTAATCGGCTACCATGATTAACACAACTATCTACCTCTTAAACACTATAAAACAAGTACATTTATACTGAGATCACATAGATCATCATGTTCAAAAATCGGCAAACACTAACTAACGTGTGTTAACAAAGCTAGATCATGGGTTAACATCAACTTGGGTAAAATGATGTCCTAAACCCATGTTAAGATGCCTAACTCTATCACAAGTACAAAACCAAGGTTCACATAACTCAATAACCAAGTCCACAAGTGTCGGGTAGACAAATTGTATGATAAAACTTGTGATTTACCATGCTTCTAATAAATCATAGGGCAAGTACTGTCCGGGCAATAGTAGCTACATAAGTTGGCTTCACTAGATCACAAGCATCTCTATCAGGTGAGTTTCACTACTCTTTTTTCTCAAAAGCATACATCTCGGAAGGAGACAACTTTCTAAACTTTTTCATAGTCCGGTTTGGGACTACTTTTACACATCCCGGGATTGGGGTGCTATGATTCACTAGGTGAATCTACTTTCACTAATTCATGCTTTATGTCATTGATGAACTAAACCAACTCTATCATTGAAGTCCTTATAAATACCGAATGAGTTGCCGGATGGCAAGCGGGTTACTAGTTGATAGCGCTATTAGGTCTCACAAACCTCACATCGTGTGCTGGAGAGCATGGGTGTGAACTATAACTCAACATATTATCATTGTTGATATACAATGATGCAAGGCACTTTGTTCACTATTGTGGGATCTCGTTGTTTAGCAGAGTAGTATTACTGGTTTTAGTTATCATGAGCAGGCTAGCTACCCCTGGCATGTGAATTAGCATTTACTCGTTAAAACATGGTCTGGAGGACCTACGCATTTACCAAACTTTGTGAACTCACCAACTTTATGTTGACCCACGATTATTACACCTTTTTGCAGGACACTAGTTCGAAGCACGACAAGGGCATGCATCATATGGCATCATGGGGAAATGAATAATTATCTATTTTTGAATGTTTAATTATCTATTATGAATTCGAACGTATTGTCTTACTCTGACTATTTAAATATTTGATTATCTATGAAACTTATTTTACAATAACGAATTCGAACGTATTGTCTTACTCTGACTATTTAAATATTTGATTATCTATGAAACTTGTCTTACTCTGACTA
Organism: Ambrosia trifida; assembly: GCA_028751855.1. NCBI lineage: Eukaryota > Viridiplantae > Streptophyta > Magnoliopsida > Asterales > Asteraceae > Ambrosia > Ambrosia trifida. The sequence goes on along the minus strand of CM054124.1, from coordinate 80,742,474 downwards.
TTATCTTTAAATTTCGCTTCCACAACTATTGAAAATATTTGATTATCTATGAAACTTGTTTTACAATAACGAACTAAATGGTTTGGGCATTTAGAGTCGTTCATGTGACTTATGGCTATGGAGATCCTGGAACATCACACGCCTCGCGGTATAAACCCCGCAGTGGAGATTTGAGGGTGTGATAATTTGAGACACTGAAAAATGTCTAAACCTTTAGAGCTCCATCGTATACCTCAAAGATAATAAAATTGTCAGTCACTTTTACATGGACTGGTTCCACCATCCCGAGAATATACATGGGCATCGTTCGCTCCAGACGAGGGTTTCTAACCCAATGTGAAAGGTGAAAACCTTTAAACCTTAGGAAGGTGTCGGACACCTTAACGGTGGAGAGGGTGGCTAGCCCCCTAGTCTTCTAAGCATTCCATCTTCAGGATGGTACTGCAAAATTCTCAGGATGGACTATTTCTAGACCACGTTTAGTGAAAATATAATCGATCGAAATAAATCAAGGATAAGTACTTACATATGGAGATGATTCATCTCTGTCAGCCTTCACCTTCATCCCACCTGTGATTTGGATCATAGTTTCTCTTCCAAAGAGATTAGTCACATGCATCCCTAGACATGGTGGTATTTTAAGTGAATTGCATTCCAAGCCCTTGGTAGAATTTCTCCTTCCATTGTTGATAACCAATATGCTCCTTTACCAGCTTCAAAATCGATCAAGTATGGACCTTCCCACTTAGGAGCTAGCTTACCATCACTTGGTTTTGTTGTTTTTTGGATGGTTTCTGAATACCAAGTCTCCTACTTGAAATCTTCTTATCCTGATGTTTTTGTTGTATGCTTTAGCAATCCTTTGTTGATATGTTGCCATCCTTAATTTAGCAGCATACCTGGGTTCATCCATAGTTTCCAAGTCTTGTAGTAGTGCTTCAGAATTAGTAGTTGCATCTTGAAGATGATTCCTTGCTGTAGGCATGACCATCTCTGTTGGAAGCATTGCTTCTGTTCCAAAAACCAAAGAGAAAGGTGTCTGACCAGTTGCATTCTTTGAAGTAGTCCTTTCAGCCCAAAGTGCAAATGGAAGTTTTTCTGCCCATGTTCCTTTCTTTTCCCCAAGCTTCTTCTTCAAGTTGTTGACGATGATCTTGTTTGAGGATTTTGCTTGTCCATTAGCTTGAGGATGGACTGGTGTTGAAGTTACCATCTTGATTCCCCAACTTTCACAAAAGTCAGTTGTTCTTTTGCTAATGAATTGAGAACCATTGTCACAAATGATTTCAGCTCCAAATCATGTCAGGATGTTTCTTTTGATGAACGAGACCACCTCTCTATCTCTAACTTGGACAAATGCTTCGGCTTCAATCCATTTTGAGAAGTAATTTGTCATCACTAGCGTGAATACCTTTCCTCCAGGAGCTTTGGGTAGCTTTCCTACTATGTCCATCCCCCATTTCATGAAGGGCCATAGTGAAACAATAGGATGTAATGGTTCAGCAGGCTAGTGAAGTATGATGCTATGTCTTTGGCATGCATCACACTTTTGGGAATACAGCATGGCATCCTTCTTCATAGTAGGCCAATAGTATCCCATCCTCAGAGTCTTCGAGTAGAGAGATCTTCCTACTGTATGATTTCCACAATCTCCTTCGTGGATGTCTTTGAGTACTTCGTTTGCTTCATTCTTGTTGAGACATCTCAAATATGGACCTACAAGAGACTTTCTATAAAAAATATTGTCTATAATTATAAATTTAGATACCTTTATCCTGAAAGCCTTTGGATTTTCTTCATTAGGAATGACATCTTCTTGTAAATATTTGATTATGTGAGTCGTCCATGATGAGTCATCTTGTTTCTGAGTGGCCAAAACAGTGATATCCTCAGGATGGTCTGTTTTTTCCTCAGGATGTGCCTGGCCATCTTCAGGATGCCACTCTTCGATTGCCGGTTTCAAGATGTGAATGATAGGAATCTTTGATCCTTTTGGTAAATTAAATAAGGATCCCAGATTTGCTAGGGCGTCAGTTTCAGCATTTTCTTCCCTAGGTACCTGTGTTAGTGAAAATTCTACAAAAGAAGTAGCTAAATTTATAACGATTTCAAGATAAATGGCTAACTTTTGTCCTTTTACTGCATATGATCCATTGAAATGGTTAGTAATCAACAAAGAATCAATAAAGACTTCAATTTTATCAATATGTAAATCTCTAGCAAGTTGTAAACCTACAATGAGAGCTTCATATTCAGCTTCATTATTGGTTGTTTGAAATGCACATCTAATGGCATGGGGTATATTGTCCCCTTGTGGCGATTTTAGTAGTATTCCCAGACCTGTGCCTCTTGCATTCGAAGCACCATCAGTGTATAGAGTCCATTTTCCTAAATTTTCATTTAGTTGTTGGACTTCAGACTCTACTTCACTCGGGATATCACTACTGAAATCAGCCACAAAGTCTGCTAGGGCCTGTGACTTGATTGGATTTCTAGGCTCATACTCTAAGTCAAAGGCACTTAATTTAACTGACCATTTTGCCATTCTTCCAGACATTTCAGGATTTCTTAATACATTTTTAATGGGATAGTTAGTTTGAACATATATTTTATGTGTTTCAAAATAATGCCTTAACTTAGTGGAAGCCATTACTAAAGCTAAAATAAGTTTTTTGAGAAGTGAATACCTGGTTTCAGCATCTAGGAGGGTTTTACTTACATAATAGATAGGATGTTGTTGCCCTTCAAAGTCCTTTACCAATACGGCACTTATTGCATTCCCAGAAACTGCAAAATATAGCTTGAGAGGTTCTCCATCCTCAGGCTTCATCAACAATGGAGCTGTTGCAAGACAATCTTTGAGATTCTTTAATGCTTCTTCATGTCTTTGTCCCGAGTCAAACTTGTTATTCTTTTTCAGGATGTCATAGAATTCTTTACATTTCTCTGAGGATTTCGAGATGAATCTATTCAGGGCCGCTATCCTGCCAGTCAGCCTTTACACATCCTTAATATTTCTTGGGGATTTGAGATCAAGGATGGCCTTTATCTGTTCAGGGCTGGCTTCTATCCCTCTTTTTGTGACCAAATATCCAAGAAACTTCCCAGCTCCAACCCCAAAGTGGCATTTTGCTGGGTTTAATTTTATGTTGTAGGCGTCCAGGATGTCAAAAGCTTCTTTGAGATCCTGAATATGATCTTTTGCTTTCTTGAATTTTACTACAATGTCATCACTGTAGACCTCCATCGTGTCCCTAATCTTTTCCTTGAACATCATGTTCACTAGCCTCTAATAAGTGGCACCTGCATTTTTTAATCCGAATGGCATGGCTATATAACAATATATACCTGACAGTGTCATAAATGCTGTGTCCTCTTGATCATCTTGTTCCATTTGTATTTGTTGGAATCCTGAGGATGCATCCATGAATGTTAGCATCTCGTGGCCTGCTATAGCATCCACCATCATATCTATATGTGGTAGTGGGAATGGATCTTTAGGACAGGCCTTGTTGAGGTCCGTGTAGTCCACGCACACTCTCCATTTTCCAATTTTCTTTTGGACTACCACAACATTCGCCAGCCATCTTGGGAATTTTACTTCCCTTATCATCTTAGACTTCAGCAGCCTGTCCACTTCTTCTTGGATGATGATATTTCTTTCTGGAGCGAACTTCCTTCTTTTTTGCTGAATGGGCTCGAAACTCTTATCAATCCCAAGTTTGTGGGTGATGATGTCCTTTGATATGCCGGTCATATCTTCATGCTTCCAAGCAAAAGTAGACATCCTGCATTTAAGGAAAGATATTAGTGATTGTTCAATATCAAGAGGGATATTCTTACCGATTTGCACAGTGATATCCTTGTTGTTGTCGTCAAGACAGATGGCTTTTACATCCTGAGGATGGCACTGTGCATCCTACTGTGATTGCTATGCTTGTCGGGGTGAGGCCTTCATTGATGTCGTGTAGCAATCCTTAGCTTCTTGTTGATCGTCGTTGACCTTCACAACTCCCCAAGGTGTGAGTAGTTTCACACATTGGTGATATGTTGAAGGCACGGCCTTCATATCATGTATCCAGGGTCTCCCCATGATGACATTATAGCAGGATAGGGAATCTATCACACAAAATCTTTGGATAGAGTTCACCCCTTCTGCGTATATTGGTAGTTTGATGTCACTCACTGTGCTCTTGGTTTCTCCACTGAATCCCACCAAAACTGATGACCTGGAAACTATCTCCGATTCCGGGATGTTCATCCTCTTGAGGGCCTCAAACTGGATGATGTTTACTGAGATTCCTCTATCTATAAGAATCCTACGAACAAAGTGGTTAGCAATATATAAAGTAATAACCAAACCGTCATGATGAGGGTCAAGGATGTTTTCTATGTCTTCTTCCTCAAAACTTATCACCTTTGAGGTTGTCAGGATGGCCGTCTTCGTTGGTCTTTCTCCTTTTTCAGATTTTTCTTCCCTCACATGTCTTTTAGCAGCCGAGTATGAGGTTCCACAAATATCTGACCCTCCTGAAATGAAGTTGATAATGCCAGCATCCTTAGGTGGGGATGCTGCTCTTTTCGGGACGTTAATGTCATCCTGAGATCTTGATTTCTTCTTGCCCAGGAGATCCTTGAGGTGACCCTTGCTTAAGAGATATACTATCTCCTTTCTTAGTGCAATGCAATCTTCAGTGATATGGCCAAAATCTTCGTGAAAGGCACACCATTTGGATTTGGATTTATCTTTCCATCCTGCCTTATTGTCCTTCCTTGGCCATCTTGCTTTGTCCCCTAGATCCTTCATGGCATACATCAAACCTGTTACATCGACAGAAAAACAATAGTCTGATAATTTAGGGCAGTCATCCTCATCGTCATCCTCTACCACATTGACCTTCTTATTATCAAGCCTAGCATATGGTTTATGCTTATATGGCTCGTATGTCGGAGTGGATTTTCGATTAGGATGGTTATATTTTGAGGATGATTCTATCCTCTCTTGTATCTTCTTATCATCTTCAAGTCGGATGAATCTCAAAGCTCTGTTCCTGACTTCATCTAAGTTCCTGCATGGGTTCATCACCAATTCCTGATAGAATGGTGAATTTCTCTGCAGCCCCATCTTGAATGCCTGGACTGCCGTAGTGACATCCAGGTTCGGGATGTCAAGTGCTTCCTTTCCAAACCTGGTAATATATTCTCTTAGTGACTCCCCCTGTGGTTGAGTTACTCTGAACAAATCACTTGTCAAACGTTTGAACGTTCGACTACAAGAAAACTGGTTATTAAACATGTTAATCAAATGTGCAAAAGAAGTAATAGAATAGGGTGGAACACTTAGGAGCCATTTCAGGGCTGGACCGGTGAGAGTTGAGCCAAATCCCTTGCATAAACATGCTTCTTTCAGATTGGCAGGGATTGGATTTATTTCCATCCTGTCCCTATATTGAGTCACATGCTCTTCAGGATCTGTAGATCCATCATAAAGCTTCATGCTTGGAATTTGAAATCATTTTGGAATTTATGCATCACATATGGGAGGTGCAAATCTTGACACTCTATGGCATGCCGAGGATACTTCACGGATGGGTTGTACTATCCCTGGAACACTCGATACCATATCCTTGATCTTCTGAAGTTTGCTAGCCGAGGGCTTATTCCTGTATCCTGCGCCTCATTAGCAGTAAAAGTACTAGAACTTAAATTGTTATCATTAGTGTTGTATCCTTGGGACGGCACAGGTGCATATCCTGTATTCCTGGTGGTTGCCATCCTGGGAGTAGTAATTGTTTCTGGGACACAGAAACCAGAACTCATGGGGATGAAATCTCCTTATGCACTCCTCCAGAGATGACAGAATTAATATCTAGCACCCTGGGCTGCAATGGTGTCCCTATGTCTTCACTTGGCCTCCTTGAGGATGATTTAAGAGCTTGTATTTCTCTTATCAGCATCCGGTTTGTGTCTTGTTGTTGATGTATCGAATCCTTCATCAATGCAAACATAGAAAGTAATTCATCATTTGATATAAGAACAGGAGGAGTAGATCCAGATGGTCTAGATGGGATTTGGGAACTGGAACTTCTTGGAAGTGCAGGTGGAGGTGGAAAGGTAGTGTTTCTGGCAGAACTTGTAGATGGCATGGATGTTGAAACAGATTTTTGTGAAGAAGCCAAAGTTGTCAAATTCCGTAAATAAAACTTGAATAAAAGAAAGTTTTAACAAATTTTTTTGTTAAAATAGCACCACTTGCCCCACAGTGGGCGCCAAATTGTTTTGGTCAAAAATTATCCAATAAAAATAACTTTGTGTTCCAAATTAGTTAATGTGAGGTAGAGTGCTAAATGTGTGGAAATATATTTGTAAATCAATAATATTCTTGAGATGGTGTATCAGGATGTTTAACAAGTAAAAATATGGCAACTATGACCGGGACGGCTTAGGTTAGTTCCGGGATGGGCAGTTGTATCCTCAGGATGGACAATTATATCCTCAGGAAGGAACAGCTATAAATGAACAAATAAAACAATAAACAAGAAGAACAACACACGATCTACGATGAAAGCCCTTGATCAATTGTAGATCGCCGGCATAAAACCTCGGGAGAAGTCTAGGCCCCTGCCTTGTTTGTTAATATTAATATGGTAAAAAGATACAACTTTGGATGAGTATGTGGACGAGTATGCTTTGATTACAATGATTGTGCAAGTGTTTGTGATTAGCTAAGTGTATGTGAATAGTCTATAGTGTAAGCAATGTGCAAGTAGGTGTCCTATACTCGTCCAATACCCCCTTTATATAGTGCATGAAGTTTACAAAACAACCCCATGAAATATGCTAAGTAGTTAAGGTCTTCAATGTTGCGTAACAGCCTCTTCAGGTGTACGTTGGAGTTCTTCAACAGAAAGTGGCCGTTGTTTAACGGTTTTTCCTTAGTTAATAAATGATCCAGCTGTTTCCTTTTTTATCGCCGATAATAAATGTATATCGGTTACATCCTTGACTTTGCTCAGACCTTGGCTCGTAACCTCCTCCATATTTAGCTCCTTTGACCAACTAATATAGATATTGGAGGTCAGTTTCAGGTCCATATTATAATGTAGTTGTACCTGCAATTATATCATATAAAGATAATTCGTTAGTCCATCCTCAGGGTGAACAGATGTGATAACACTGTTACATCCTGAACCCTGCTTAGTCCTCTAGCATCCTGAGGATGTCACTCGGAGAGTATGAGGAAAAATCATCCTGCATTCATATAACAATAAGATAGTTCATTAGTATATCTTCAGGATGTGCACATGCTGAAATACAGTTATATCCCGAAGTCAGTTGAGTCCTTCGGCATCTTGGGGATGGTACGTTAGGGATGTGAGGTAAAATCATCCTGGGGATTTTCACCCACAACACTAGGTAAGAGCGGTGGTAGAGTATATCGTCGGTCAGCTGATATTGTAAAGCCTTGCATTGGAACTTTCGTGCTTCTAATCTATTCGCAGGCAGGATTCCGGAAGCCAGATAGGCTTTGATTGGCATCATCCAGGACCCGTTGCCTGTTTGGATCAAGTTTACCTTGCACAGCGGGACAGAAGGCTTGTCCAATAATTCGACGCGGATGTCTTTGCTAAGTGCGTCTGCAGGCTTATTCTCGCTCCTATCAATATGAATGTTAGTGCAAGAAGTGAAACTGCGCATGTGCATCTTGACTTGTTGTAGGTAGAGCGCTGTGGTAGCATCGCGCGCATCGTAAGTGTCGTTGATGTGTCCCGCGACTAGCATAGAATCCACATGCGCCTCTATGTGACAGGCTCCCATTTTATCTACAATGCGGAGGCCTACCAGTAGAGCTTCATATTTTGCCTCGTTATTTGTAGCTTGAAAATCTAGGAGGATGGCGTAAGTTTATTCCTTATTATCTAGGATAATATGGCGCAATCCCGCCCTGACCCCTCACTGTTGGAGGCCACGTCAGAGTATAGGGACCATTTTTCTATATCGTTCTTGGGTTGCATGGGCTCTTGTTCCGCCAAGCAGTCTTGGATTTTTTCGGCGGGTATTTTCATTCCATAATCGGTGAGTACCTATCCTTTTATGGTGGGTCTGGGCTTGTAATTGATGTTGTGCTCCCCCAATTTTATTGACATTTGGCGAGGCGATAACTCTAGTTTGCATAGTACGTTGTTGATCCGATAGTCTATCAGGACATTGACAGGATGCCCTTGGAAATACCGCCGAAATCTACGTGACGCCTGTATGAGCGCGAGAACCAGCCTTTCCATGGTGGCGTATCTTGTTTCCGCATCCAGCAGGGTGCGGTTGATGTAGTAGATTGGCGTCTGAATCCCTTTGCGGTCTACTAGGAGGACCGCGCCGATCGCCATTTCCGTTACGGATAGGTAAAGGGTTAGCGGCTCCTTAGGTAGAGGCGCTGTCAAAGTTGGGAGATTCATGAGACAGCGTTTCATCTCTAGGAAGGCATTCTCCACGTTAGGCGTCCAGCGGAAATTGCTCTTTTTCATGCAATTTTTCAAGGTATCCATGAATGGAAAGGACCTTGAAGTTGAAAAGAAGATTGAGGACATTCCTGTGGTTCGTGACTTCCTAGATTTATTACCAGAGGAACTACTTGGACTTCCACCTGTTCGTTAAGTGGAGTTTCAAATTGATCTTGCACCTGGAGCGGCCCAGTTGCACGCGCACCATACTGCTTAACACCAGGCGAACTTCAAAAACTATCTACCCAACTCCAAGAGCTACTGGATAGGGGTTTCATTAGGCCTAGTTCCTCACCTTGGGGAGCCCCGATCTTGTTTGTTAAGAAGAAGGATGGGAGCTTCCGCATGTGTATTGATTATCGGGAATTGAAAAAGGTGACGGTTAAGAACCGCTACCCTTTGCCTCATATTGATGACTTGTTCGACCAGCTTCAAGGGTCGAGTTTCTATTCGAAGATTGACTTGAGGCCAGGGTATCATCAGCTAAGAGTCCGAGAGGAGGATGTGGCAAAGACAACCTTTTGAACTCGTTATGGAGACTATGAGTTTTTGGTGATACCATTTGGGTTAACCAATTTACCGGTTGTGTTCATGGATCTTATGAACCGCGTGTGTAAGCCTTATTTGGACAAATTCGCCATAGTGTTCATAGATGACATATTGATCTATTCTAAGAGCAGGGAAGAGCATGAGCAACACCTGCAGCTGATCTTAGAACTCTTGAGAAATGAGCAGCTGTATGCGAAATTCTCCAAATGTTACTTCTGGATTCGAGAGGTCCAATTTCTAGGACATGTGGTTAGCGAGGCAGGAATACATGTCGATCCCGCAAAGATTGATGCTATTAAAAAGTTGGAGGCTCCTAAGACTCCTACAGAGGTGCGCCAGTTTCTTGGTCTTGCGGGATATTATCGCAGATTCATTGAGGGATTCTCTAAGATCGCTCAACCACTCACTGCTTTGACGCATAAGGGTATTAATTATAAATGGGGAGATGCCCAAGAATCTTCTTGTCAATTGTTAAAGGCAAAGCTTTGCAGTGCACCCATACTATCGCTACCTAAGGGAACAGAAGACTTTGTGGTGTACTTTGATGCGTCTATCCAAGGGTTAGGGTGTGTGCTGATGCAGCGTGATAAGGTGATCGCGTATGCTTCACTTCAATTGAAGGTTAATGAGAAGAATTACACCACCCACGACTTGGAACGAGGAGCAGTGATTTTTTCTCTAAAGATTTGGAGGCCTTATCTCTATGGAATGAAGTGTACGATCTTCACTGATCATAAGAGCCTCCAACACATATTCGATCAGAAAGAGCTGAACATGCGACAACGTCGATGGGTCAAGCTTCTGAATGATTATGACTGTGCCATCAAATACCATCCGGGGAAAGCTAACGTATTAGCAGATGCCCTTAGTCGTAAGGAAACGAAACCCAAGCGGGTGCGAGCCTTACAGCTTACTATTCATTCTAATCTTCCTGATAAGATATGTGAAGCCCAAGGCGAGGCCTTGAAGGAAGAAAACATCGGGCTTGAGACATTGCATGGTGCTGATAAGCACCTAGAACTGAGGACAGATGGCCTTCAGTACTTCATGAATCGAGTCTGGATTGCGCGTTTTGGGGATATCAGACAACTTGTGCTCGATGAGACTCACACCTCTTGTTTTTCAGTACATCCTGGTTCGGATAAAATGTACCAAGATCTCAAAACTCTTTACTGGTGGCAAAAAAAGAAAGCTGAGATAGCCACTTATGTTAGTAAGTGCTTGACTTGTGCAAAGTTTAAGATTGAATATCAGAAATCTTCAGGCTTACTCCAGCAACCTGAAATCCCTATGTGGAAATGGGATGGAATTTCTATGGACATTTTCAGAAAACTCCCTAAAACGCCAAGTGGGCATAACATGATTTGGGTTATCGTCGATCGTTTAACCAAATTGGCACATTTTCTTGCAATAAAGGAAACTGACACGTTGAAGAAACTGGCCAACATCTATATCAAGGAGGTCGTCTCTAGGCACGGGGTGCCTACTTCTATCATATCTGATCGCGACGCGCGATTTACTTCTCATTTTTGGACTACTCTCCAAGATGCTTTGGGAACTCGCTTAGACATGAGCACAACCTATCACCTGCAAACGGATAGACAAAGTTAATGTACCATCCAAACATTGGAAGATCTGCTATGAGCGTGCGTGGTGGACTTTGGCAACAGTTGGGATAAGCACGTTTCTTTAATCGAATTCTCGTATAACAACAGTTACCACACTTCTATTGAGTGTGTGCCTTTTGAGGCACTATATGGACACAAGTGTAGGTCTCCCATTTGCTGGACTGAAGTTGGGGTTAGCCAGCTGACAGGTCCCGAAATCGTGCACGCAACTTCTGAGAAGATAGTGCAAATCAGAAACCGGATGGCTGCAGCTCGTGACCGACAGAAAAGCTACGCTGATAAGCGTAGGAACCTTTGGAGTTCCAGATTGGGGACAATGTACAATTAAAGGTGTCACCTTGGAAGGATGTGATACGCTTTGGGAAACGGGGAAAGTTGAACCCGCGATACGTTGGACTATTCGAGATCGTTGAAAGGATTGGTCTAGTAGCTTACAGGTTAAACCTGCCTAATGAACTCAGTGGAGTGCACAATGTATTCCACGTATCGAATCTAAAGAAATGTCTATCTGATACAACACTGGTAGTGCAGTGGAGGAGATCCAGATGGACGACCGGCTAAAATTCGTGGAAGAACCATTGGAGATTCTTGAGCAGGGCGTCAAGAAACTCAGACAGAGCACCATACCTAGGGGCGGCAATTATTGACACGACCCGAAAACCGACCCGAACCCGACACAAAAAAACGGGTTGGGTTCGGGTCGACCCGTATTAAAAATGGGTCCGGTTCGGGTTGACATATATATAAAATGGGTTGACCCGTTAACCCGTTTAAGTATTTAGAAAAAAAATCTATTATATTTTTATGTTTATTTTTTCATTTCTATTTACATGGTTAGTTATCATTGTGTTATTTTTGGCACACTATATTATTTATTTGTCACATTTATATACTAACCATTAAACATTTTATTAATAACCCGCTTACAACCCAACAACCCGCTTATAACTCATGAACATGTATGACTCATTTAAAAATATGGGTTAAACGGGTCGTCTTCGGGTTGACCCGGATTTTCTGTGGGTCGGGTTAGGGTTGAAATATTTGACACGAATAATAATATGGGTCGGGTTCGGGTTGCACATTTCAACCCATCAACCCACCAACCCGCAACACATAAACCCGCCAACCCATCAACCCGACACGATTGACACCCCTAACCATACCTATTGTTAAGGTGCGATGGAATTCCAGTCTAGGACCGGAATATACGTGGGAATGCAGGGATCAAATACGGCTCAAATACCCATATCTCTTTACTGAACCTAAACTTGTGCATAGATCAAATGCTGAACGTAAAGCAGCTCGCTCAAAGTGAATTTCAGGGCGAAATTCCTTGCAACTTGGGGATCACGTGACATCCGGGAACCAAGCACACATTTTTACGCTAGCTTTACTGTTTACTTACTGAATTTCGGGATGAAATACTTTTCAACTTGGGGATGATGTGATACCCCCCAATTTTAGGTTCCTACTTTGACTAAACTCTAGTTACTTGTACATACATTCCATGCATTCTATTAATCCAGGGTTAGTTAGTAGAGTCATTCGTTGCACAGTTATAGGTTAATAACTTCATGAAATGGTAATTCGAAGAATTACTGGACTATGTATACAAGTAGGGAACCCCAAACGTTGGTGACTTGGTGAAATACAACTATGGTGAACTTACGTGTTAATATTGTGTTTTAATACGTGACTATGTGAATTTATGTGATTAAACGTTAACAGGTCATTAACCGGGACAGGACGGACCGGGATCCAAATATGTATGATGAACGTTTATGTGTATTTAAAATATTTGTGTAAGGGGATATTAATATTTAGAAGTTGGTAGTATTGTAGAATAAAAGAAAATAAAAATTTGAATATTAGGTCTCCCGCGGTACGCGGAGGGAAAGGATATTCCCCCGCGGCCCGCGAGGGAGTCATAAAATCTGATGAGTTATGGGGGACGCCGCGGTACGCGGGGGAACTGAGAATCCTCCCGCGACCCACGGGGGAGTCAAATACGTGGAAAACAGGTTTAAACCTCTTTAAAACGATTTTAACCCATCCTTTCTCATTATCTCAACCCTAATGGTCCCCTACAGCCTAATTACAAAAATATCAAACCCCGGCCCAAACACCTGCTAAGGCTCAAGAACACCATTCGGGAAACTTGGAAGCTCTCCGGTCGGTGATTTTGATGTGCTTTCGGTATAACATTCAATCTTTTATGTTTTAATCTTCTCTAATATGTTTTAAAACCTTATAATCAAGTTTGTCCAGTCTGAAACACTTTTATAAAGATTAAATCTTGATGATTATAACGAGTTAATGGATTAAACATGATGTTATGTGATGATTATTGTATGTATTGCATGATATTGCATGTTCTTGATGTTTAGACTTCTAGGGTTTATGATTGATGATGTTTAGCATGTATTTTGTAAGGTTTTGATCATATTATGTCTTGTGAATGCTGTATGATTATTTTTGGGTGTTGTTCATTGATTATATGCATATAAGAGTAGTTTTAATTGGAGTTTATGCACGTTTAAAATCTGGACAGAATGTTAAATTCGACTTGTAGGGTCTGTAACGGGACTTCAAAGTGTTTGTTTTGATGATTTCTTTGAATGAACATGTTATAGAAGGTCTTAGCTTTTCGTAATGGGTAAAATCATCTGATTTAGACATCGTTTGATATGTTTTTGGAATTTTCTTTGATTAAAGGTCATATTAGATTTTCGGATTAGTAAACTGGGTCAACTTTAAACGATCATAACTTGAGGTTTACAAAGAGTTAGATTATGAAATTTGGACAGTAGGTTAACATTGGAATAACTTGGCTTTTACATGTGGATTACTCCCGTTTGAATTAATATACAATTTTTGGTAATTTTTCTACTAATCTGATCTGTTATGAGTATATTCTGGACCTAGCTGTATTGTATGATTTTATTTTATAATTTTCGTATATGGTTTTATCACGAAATAAAAATATAGACATGAGCAGTAGACTCCCTGGAATATTTAGTAAAAGTGTGGGAGTCTAATTCATTGAATAAGTATTTTTAATAAATTGGCTTTCACAGCGCATAATCTGTCCTAAAAAAGCAGATTATGTATTGTACGCTTATGTGTCTAATTGGAGTCCTATATGGCTTGTTATTAACATGAACTTGTATGAGAACTTATATGAGATGTATATGAGGTGTATGACTGATGTTAATCATAATTATCACCAATGGGTTCGTAGGGTTTACTTGTGCATATAGAAACACTAGGTGTCACTCACACGGTTTTGTATTTTAAAACGTCTTGGATAAACGGGTTATATGGTGTATTGATTATACACATATACTCACTTAGTGACACATGTAATAGGGAGTCGGTAGCACATCCTATTTGTGAAGTTTGGATTATTTGCTTGCAACATAAGGTGAGTTCCACTACTCTATTCTCAAAAGCATGAGTGTCGGGTTTGAGACAACTTACTTAACCTTTTCTAGTCCGGTTTGGGACTACTTTACATCCCAGGTTTTGGGATGCTTTGACTTCTTGTACGGGTCGGGTTTTGACTCCTTGTGTGGGTCGGGTTTTGCTAGTTTGCAAACTTTGTCCTTGATGAACTAAACCAACACTATCACTGTAAGTCCTTCACATACCGAATGAGTTGCCGAGTTATGGCAAGCGGGTTACTAGTTGATAGCGCTATTAGGTTTGACAAACCTCACACCGGCTCAGGGGAGTGCGGGAATGAACTGTGACTTAAAATATTATCATTGTTGATAGGCAATGATGCAATGCAATCTGCTCACATTTGTGATAACACGTACATTAGCAGTTGTAGATGCAGTTGTGCGACTAATCAAGAAACGTAATCTCACGAATATCAACCGTAGGGTGCGGAATCCCCAACGATCGTGCAAAATGATTCAGAAATAAACGTAATCGAACGTGATGAAAAGCAGATAACGAATCACCGCGCAATTTCCATAACTTTAATCTTTGTATTAGATCAATTCAAGATGTTTACAAATGAAATCTTACAGAGAAAAACACACATACACACTCTAGGGAAAAAGCTCAAAATGATAACTCTACCTAAAAATTAAAAACATTTCCCTTTATATAGGATTCCACCTTCGCCCCTTTAAGGAGGTCGAAGGTGTTCATTCGACCCTTTTAAGGGTTCGAATGAATCCTTCTTCTACATTCAATCTTCATTCGACCAAAGATAACTACATTCGACCATACGACTGGTCGAATGTAACTTTAAGCTAAAACCTTGATCGTTTTTCTGATTATCTGAACCTTCAACATTCAGTACTGGATCACTAGCTGGGGACATACATGAATAATGCACTTACAATCTCCCCCTTGGACCAAGCTAGTGATGTACCAAATCAGAAAGTTATCGATTCTTCAAGTCTTGCAATTATCATCTTGAATGAATTGAAAACTTTCCATTTTCATGCACGTTTGTGTTGAAGTTCTTGTCTATCTCTGCAGTAAGTTTCGAAATCTCAGACAGACTCAAGAAATCTTGGCTTTGTCATTTGTTGGTCCAGAGATAAAGACAGGCATCAAATCTTGAATTCTTCAATCTTCAATCTTTTCTTTAACAAACTCTGACTGGTTTCTATTGTTCTGGTTCTAGATGTTCAGGTTTGGGTTTTTTTCAGTTACACACTTTGTCGATGAATCTTGAGCAGTGCACCTGTTGTGTTTGATACTGCAGAAAAATTTACTAAAAACTGCACAAACTACAACCAGCGTTAGACACAACAAAAATCTCGGAAGTACTCTTCACATTCCTTTTGACCCTCAATAGTTCTCCCCCTGAACTATTAAACATTTTTAATACGCACCAGAAACTTGAAAATCTGTAGTCTTTTTCAACTTTTAAGTATCTGAGTATTCACATTAAGTATCCCATCATCGGTTATCAAAAATAAAACAGAAACAAAACATTTTGATTTTTCAAAGTTTATGCTACAACACACCAACAATCTTTTTGAATTTTTCAAATGGAATTGCATAAAAGTAAACTAAACATATTTTTGTAAATTTTCCGGTAAGAGGATCATATCAGTATTGAAACAGTCAGTCAAAACTCTTTTTGATCAATTTTCTGTTTTTGACATTGAGCATCCTACAACCATTACCAGTATGTTTGTCCACCTAAACTCAAAATCATTATTCATTGTTCAGCATTTTAGATACATTATAGTAATATTAGATACTGAAAAATCTATGGTCCCCGCACACGTGACACATTCCCGTATCAAGAATTGCACAAAGTTTCATCGTAACGTGTGATTATATTGTAGTTATCCGTTAGTTACAAGGTATGAGGCACAACGGTGACAGGTCAGCAAATTAATGCTTCAAAGCGACTTATGCACTCAACCAGGGTGAGGACTAATATCATACATGATTTTCATCATAGTACTGATACGATGCATTAGATAATCTTTGACTATCATCACACATGTTAAGTTCCTCATTCGGTAACTTAAGGATTTGTCATTAAAGATCTTTTATTGAGATACCCTGACTGATCTAGGTCCGTAAATCAATACGACAAAAGATCAGTTAGGCTATCCCCAGATAACTAACAATATAACGACCCGAAACCTCTGATTTTGGCAATCTATCAAACGAAATTTCGGTACTAAGACCATATGTCAACGAGACGTTGATCCACATGATTATCAGTTAATGTTTTTAGGTTTATATCACCATGCTGAACTTTAAACTTTGATTTCAAGCCTACTAATATATAATTGTAGTGGCTACTCAATGTTTATCAATACATTTTGTTTTCAGAGTAATCTGACAGTTCACTGATGTACTATCATCTCCTCTTTTTCTCTAGGAAAACTCATTTTTGATTTTCTAATTTTTATTTTGATATTTCTGAAATTTTTCTCCCCCTAAAAATCTAAAAATAAGCATATTTTTGGATTTTTTTAAACTTTTTGACGAAAAACAAAATAAAACGATATCCGATGAGGTTTAATCATTGAGTTTCAAAAACCATTTTCCCACTCAGATTACTTTACTCGCTTTGTTCTGTCAATTAGTAATTCCATTGACAAAGATAAAAGAGTTTAGAATAAACTGTTTTGTCATATGTAGTTGTAGAAATCCAAAACCTGAGAGTAATTGCATGAGATTGCAATGTTTTCCGGCATCACAGGTAGGAAACATACGACAAACACTCTCCTCTCTGTAGGCCTTCGTTAGTGGAGATCCTTCGTTAGGGAAATGATAGTACATCAGTGGGGATCTGACACATTCTAAGTAATGTACTGTTATATAGGCTGTGTGTTTGAGTCTGTGCGATGTGATGATAGGCTTCGTAGACCTATTACTGCGTGCCTGATACATAAATATCAAACGAATTGTTGTGTGGATGAACTCCTCATGGGCATATGGTCTTAGTACCGTAATTTCGTTTGATAGGGTATTTGTACAAAACTCGGAGGTTTAGGGTCGTTATGTTATTAGTTGTCTGGGGATAGCCTTTCTGATCTTCTGCTGTAAGTCATTACGGACCTAGATCAGACAGGATGTCTTTATAAAAGTGCTTTATGCCAAATCCTAAAGTTACCGAATTGAGGAGCTTTTCATGTTATATGATGATCAAAGATTATCTATTACATCGTATTAATCACTGATGCACAATCATGATTAATATCAGTCCTCAACCTGGTACAGTGCATATATTACTTTGCTGCATTAATTTGCTGACCTGTATACCTCTATGCATTATACCTTGTAAAATTACAGACGACGAAAGCATAATCACGCTTTACAATGAGTCTTTGTGCATTTACTTCTTGATACGGGAGTATGTCGTGTGCGTGGGAACCATAGACAATTACGTTTATACTATAAATATCAGTATCAGTTTTAAAGCACTGCACAAAAGTCTGCATGTGAGTTTATGTGGATCACAATATCAGCAGTTGCCAGATCACACATTGTCTTTAATAATAATAATTCAAAAGTTCAACGGTGTGATCAGATTTCTCAATAACTGATATGATCCCTTTACTGGAAATCCCAAAAACATTTACAGTTTTTCATTTACATTTCTGCATTTTATTTTCTCGTTAAAAAAAATTACAAAACTCAAAAAGATTTTAGGTGTGTTTTAGCATAAACTTTAGAAAATTCAAAAAGATTTTTCATTTCCATCTTATTTTTGATAACTGATGGTGGTTGATGTCGATTTTCTAAACCTTGTTACACCATTTGAGCTTTGTAACCTTTTAAATGTGAAAATTTGAATGTTGGATGTTTAAAAGTTGAAAAATAACTGGAACGGGACTCGTTTTTGAGATTTTGAAAATTTATCCAAAATCCCAATTCTCATTCGTCCATTCGGTTGGTCGAATGTGGGATTTTTCATGTTCCTTCGTATGTTTTAAACGGGCGAAGGAGAGTGTTCTTGAACATATGTTTCATTCGAACCCTTTTGCCTCATTCGAACCTTTAACTAGGGTCGAAGGAGACAAAAGTTTCTCATTCGTACGAATAGAATGGGCGAAGGAGTGTGCCTATATATACCATATCAGTCTCATTCGACCCTATACAAAACAAATTTTCAAAATTTTCACTCTAACCTCACCTTGTTGTCCTGTTATTTTATGATATACCATTGTGATCGTCTACATTCCACTGATCATTTTCCACTATATTTTACAGGTTAACATCAAGAATCTATGGACTAATCACTGATTCTCTGTTTCAAGCCCTAATTCTTAAAAACTGATATTAAACAGTTCATTGTTACAATTGATTATAGGGATTCATTATTTCTGTGTTTTAGGGGGAGAAAAACCATAAACCATGGATTCAAAACCAACAGATTGATCAATTGATCATCAGTTGTGTTTCGAACCCTAGTTTTAATTGAAAACACTGTTATAATGAATAATTGATGAAACTGTTATTATAAAATGGTTTATCGGCATTGTTAGTTGCAATACAAATCAAAAGAACATGACCAGAAACCATAAATTTCAAAATTGAAAATTCAAAAATATGAACAGACTCCTTCGACCCTTTCGAATGGGCGAAGGAGATAACAAACTGGTCGAATGAACAACTTATGGGCGAATGAAACTTTTTACCAAAATTTTCACATTCGTATCATTCAACTTTCTCATTCGTACCTTGTTTTTCTCATTCGCACCCTCGTTTGGGCGAATGAGAATGACAAATACCAAATTTTCAAAGTTTGAATTTTTGTCGATTTTAACATGTTTCTTTGTTTTGTTTTGCAGATTAAACCATGTCCGAGCAGGAGAAGACTACTGAGCAAGCTGGATCGTCCTCACAACCTGCCAAGAAAGTTCCTAAAGAGTCTTTAACCTTCGAAAATGCACATAATTGCTGTGCGTATCTCATAGAAGTTAAAAAGCACACGGAGTTTGTCGAAATCATTGAATTCTTGAAGAGATGTAGGGTGATTGACGCGATTGCTACACCTACGATTATTTACAGAGATATGATGCAAGCATTCTGGTCAGGAGCGAAGCTGGACTTCTGGAATTGCGAGTCATGTTTGATTAGCAAGATCCAAGGGCAGAGGGTTATCGTATGTGAGCAGGATTTAAGAGAAGCATTGAACTTACAAGATGAGAAGACAGATCCTAAGGAGCTGAGTTTCATGGATCAGCGAAAGTGTTTCCTGAGAATGAAATACAATGGACCAATCACTGACGGTTCATTGCATAAGGGAAAACTGTGCCCTCAATTCAAATATTTGGCACACGTTTTGATACATGTCTTCGGATCAGCCGCTGGAGGATATGACTTGATCCGCAAAAGTATTAGCTCTATGATGGTTGCCCTGGTATTGAACAAACCGTTCAATGTTTCAGGCATGTTGATGGAACACTTGTTAGAGCCTGTGAACGGCACGAGGAATCTGAAGTTTCTGCTATATCCTCGTTTCCTCCAAATGGTATTTGATAACAAGTATAAAGACTTGAAGAGGGATCCTAAGCATATTGTTGTTCAGGAACATATGTCACTTAATACACTTGCTAGGATGAAAGCGTACAAAGGATTGTCGGTCAATGAACGTCCACCAGTAAGGCGTTTATTTGGACATCTAGCAAGGATTGATTATACAGATCCAGGTGAAGGGCTTGTAAGACATGCAAACAGTGATTCAGATCCAGATAACCCATTACATCCTGTTGATCCAGATGCAAAACGCAAAAGACGGGTTGTTAATGTCGGTGCCAAGAGTGGAAAGGTTAAGGAGAAAGGGATAAGGTTAGAGGTTGTGTCTGAACATGAAAAGAAGAAAAGCACACCAAGACGAAATAAGACGATGGCAAAGAAAGGTTTGCATATTGTAGATGAAGCGTCGATTGATTCAGAAGAGACGCAAGAAGATGAACATTGGGACTCGGAGACTGAAACGTTAAAGACCACCACGCCCAAGGCCACTGAGGCTGGTGAGTCTGCTAGTCAGACTGTTGAAGATCAAGGTGCTAAGAGTCCAATTCCTGTTGGTGATGATGAAGTGATTCTGAATTTAGATGAAGTTTTTACTGGCTCACCTGTACAGGCTGCAAAGTCAAAGAAGAAGAAACAGGAGAAACCGAGTCAAAAGAGAAAGATAGAGATTGAGTCGCTCATAGCTGGTAAGAAACTACCACCAGCTTCTAGTTCTCAGTCACCGGTTACTGCACCAGTTTCAAAGAAACAAAAGACTGCGACTACTTCGAGCACACAACAGGGTGATGATATACCTGTTGATCAGTTCAACGAAGCTTTAGATAATGTGCTCAAGAAGATGAGGAAAGGCAAACTGCCTGAAGTTGCTGAAGTCCCTATGAAGAAGAAGGTTTCAGTTGATAGTGATGTTATGAATGCTGTGAATCAAAGGTTATCTGAGATGATGAGTATTATTAACAAACAGCAAACAGAGATCGAGCAATTGAAGTCAAATGATCGAAAGATGTTGGAAGTCGTAGTTACATCCCATGATGATAATGAAGTGTTGAAGAAAACAATCAAGAAGTTGAAAAGAGAGAACAAGAAGTTGCTGAAGCACGAGCAACGAAACACCAGAAGGATTATTGTCTTGAAAGAGGAGAACAAACAGCTGAAAAAGAGTAACAAGCACATGGATGATTTGATAAAAGACTTGTACACGCGAGCTCCTCTACTTCAAGCTGGTGAAGAAGATAAAGAATGAGAAGAAGAGCAGGTAGACTTTGAACCATCTGACGAAGAAGAAGATGAAGATCTTGATGAAGATGCTGGTAATGATTCTAAAAAGAAGAAGAAGAAAGATGATGAAGATGATGGAGGTTCAGATGGTGGGTCGAGTGATGGGAACAACTCTGCTTTTGATAGTGGTGATGATGATGATGACAATGCTGAGAAGTATACTTATGAAAAGCGTGATTCAAGTAAGGGTGGAGAGTCGAGCTCTAAGACTCCAGGTGAAAATGTTGATGACGATATCTTCTGGAATGAAAAACTGCAATCGTTATCTGAAGAAGACAAGAACATGTATCGCCAGATGCTCACAGATCGAGTCTGGACGATTGACATGACAAGAAGATTTCCAAAAATATTCGAGTCGAACAATAAGCTGTTTGAATTGGAGTTTGATGATCCAGATCTTGAAGATGGAGAGGTTTCTGCGGCAGTTTCTAAAGAAATACTTGAAGGTTTAGCCAAACAGGTGGGAAAGACTTTGGAAGAGTTGCTTGCTGATAATTACATTCCAAAGATACCTGAAAAGGAAGCCGGGAATCATTCTAATGACCGTGACGTTCCTGCTTTTGAAGAGGTTGAAATGGAGGATATAACAAGTGAGGAATATCCACAATATTTCAAGAATAATCATGATTTTGGATTTCCAGGTTTTTCTGATGACGTGCTAAACCAGGCCGAGAAACTGGCTAAAGAGAAGAGCAAAATGTTTGAAGATGAGATCTTTAAAGGGCATGATAAACCACGGTTCGAGCAATCGGATAGTTTGAAGGAGTTTTTGAGGAAATTGAAAGAGAAAGAGAATAATCGTCCGAAAGCTGAAATACAAGGTAGCTTTTATAAACTTCATAGTGAGATTTTCAAAGGTCGTGCATTGGCCTGGAAGTTTATTCAGCAACTGAGATGTATAGCAGTGAAGTGGGAGAAGGGGATCTTATATTTTGATAAGTTTCATCATTTGAAGACTCTTCCTTATTGGGCAATTCGTGATATTTGCCGTCACCGTTTAACGGGAGCGTCAAATAGTCAGATTACCTACTTTGCTGAGAAGATGACGAGAGAAAGCCGAACCAAGTGGGATTTATTTGAACCACAATATCCAAAACGAATTGTTCATAAAAAGGATATTGATATGATTACAGGTATGCCCAAGGTGACGTTAAAGTATAAACCACCGCGAGTGTTGAAAAAGATTCCTTTATTGCCGATTCCACAACACTTCGCCAAAGATTTCATTTGGTGGTATTACGATTGGAAGATAGCAGAGGCTGTGATTGTACTGAAAGACGGAGAGAAGAACTTCAAGAAAATACACATTTTTGATCCTATGTGGTTAATCAACTGTTCACATGAGGATATAATAATGTTGTTTTACAATCCGATCTATTCTGAAGTGAAGGATGCTGAACAAGCAGGAAAATATCAACGTGTGGTAAATCTGTGCTTTGCGTATGATATAAACGCTGGTTGTGACTATGACAAGTTGCTCGGAAAGTTTGTAGAGAAACAGAAGGTGCCTGAAGTGAAAAAGACAAAGCCAAAGCAATTTCAGGAACCGGTTTTGACTAAAGAACAAAAGATTCAGCGACATATCAGATTGATGAACATCAGAATGGACGAACAACGTCGACAGCAATCCAAGCAATAGTCGAGGGGGAGTTTGTAGATGCAGTTGTGCGACTAATGCTTCGGATTGTACAATAAACTTGTTTTGATAATTGTCGATGGTGCGAAGGAGAAATTATAGGTGCGAAGGAACAGTTTTAGTTTGGTCGAAGGAGAATCAAAGGGTGCGAGGGAGCAAGTTTTGGACGAATGTGAATATTGTTTATGTATGGCTTGGTTCGACCAGTTGGTTTGGTCGAACCTGCACATTCGCACGAATCATTTGGGCGAATGTGCAGTCTATAAATAGTCAAGCTTGATTTTTTGAATGTAACTTGGAGTCATATTATTCCCTCCACTTTCTGATTCTCTCTCTAGAAGTTTATTTAGCTCTTTTTGTTGGATCAGTTTGCTCTTGTTTGCTAAGTAAGAACTTGCTATCTTGACACTTAAGTGTTTAGCAAGTCTTAGTAAATCAGATTATAAGCACAGCGGAATGTTATAAGTTAAAGCAACACTTTTTATGCAAAGGCAGAGTTGTAACTCCCCCTTGATGTTTGAAACAAGATAAATGACAAAGTATTTATTATGAATCTAAGTTGTAAATGAGAATTAGATACTTAGCAAGATTCACAATAAATACAGAAATGGAATAATAACAATGAGAGTGTTTGAAGGATTTTTCTGTTTAAAAATCAATGTCTAAAATAGAAGGTTGAAGCCTTCTATTTATAGACGATTACATGCATGTATCTTGCCTAAAAAGCAAGCACAGAAAGTCCAGTTACAAGTTGCACAAGTTGCAACATTGAAAGAAACAAATAAAGCTAAAAGTAATATTAAACAACAAACTACTGATGCAAAAGGGCGGTGGCAAATATCTTCTGCTAAGTGCTGATGAAGGACAACTACTGAAGAGTAGTTTTGTCTTCAGTACTTCTGAAGTGAACTTGTCTGGTTTGGACTTCAGAACTTCTGCAACTTCAGCACTTCTTCATATCTTCTAATCAGCAGTTTCTTGTCTTCTATTCAGTACTTCTATTTAGCCAAAAATGACAGAAGTGAATTAGACTAAGGTTTACAAAAGTGGTTTCACCAATCCTCTTTGTCCTAACAATCTCCCCCTGGATTGATGAAGCCAAAACCTTACTAATTCCTTATGTGTTTCTTCTGTCTTGAACAATCTTCCATATCTCTTTGTACATGGTGTTCTTGAGCTGGTTGTACAGATCATCAGACAGAGATCCTCTCTGTGGATCTAGATGTTGAATTGTGAGCAGGTCTTGTGTTGACAGTTTCTTCAGATCACTGATCTTCTTGTAAACCCTGCTTGAGAAGTCTCTTCTTGTCAACAGTACTGAGTTGTTATCAGTAAGTGACCATCTGATGATAGGGATCTTTGACTTGTTAAAGTCAGAAGAATAGGGAACCAGACTTGTCCCTTGGGTTGATGGTCCTGAGTGCTGGATGTCTTCAGTTTCAGATAGCCTCAGGTGGGATTCTCTTCCTTGTTGATGTTGTTGCATACCAGGCATCTGAACAGTTGGGAGATGGTGTTCAGTCACTACTTTGGTATGCAGCTTTTCTGTGATGGTCTTTTGTATTTGATAAGCAAAAGTGGAAGGATCCCTGAACTGTGTTAATAGAGGTTTCTCCTCAATGTCAAAATCTGAATGGACTATTGAGCTTCCCTCAAGTAGTACCATTTTGAAATCAGTTTTGACATTGTCCTCTGCCTTCTTCTTCTGAGCAGCAGATCTTCTAGATACACCAGAAGTTCTAACTACTGATCTTGAAGGATCAGCAGTTTGGAACTTCTCAGGATTTGCAGCCTTGGCAGCCAAATATTTTCTGTATGTATCCATTAGTCTTTCTTCTTTCCATCTGGATACAGAGGCTTTTGAACCATATCCTTCTGCTACTAGCTCTTCTATTATCTGGGCTCTCTTGGCCTTTCCTTCTTTGCTTGTGGCCATTTTGTCTGCAAGCAGTTGTGCTCTTCTTGTCAGCTCTTGCATAGAGAGTCCTTTGAGTGTAAAGGCTTTAGTCTTGCTGTTCTTGGTGATATAAGACACCAGTTGTTGTCTTTTATCCTGTTCAGCAATCTCATCAAGGCTAGCCTGCCTTTGTAGTTCAGCTGCATAAGCCTGAAGTTTTTCTTCATGGCTTAAGTCCAAATCATCCCTTTCTTCCAGAGATTTCCAAATCTGATCTTCTCTGGCCTTCTTGTTGGCTGCAATTAAACTCTTCTCTAATAGTTCAGCTGATTGAGAGATGGGAGAAGGGTTTAATACAGTCATTGTTGTAACAGATGTAGGCCTGATGGGATCAGATGTTGGTTGAGTGGGAGCAGTGGTTCTGGAAGGTTCAGTTGTTTGAGGTTGGGAAGTGTTGACTTCTGATGTGCTGACAACTGCTGATGGTTTGTCAGCTACTGAAGGATTGTCTTCAGTACTTTCTGATTCTTCATCAGAAGTTTGGTAATCAGAAGTTTCTTCATTACACCTTAGGGAATCATCAGAACTTTGGGTCTCATCTTCTTTCTCAGCAGCTTCAATTTCTTCAATAGAGACACCAAACTGTTTGGCCAATTTTTCTTTTCTGGCCTGATCTTTCTGATCTCTTTCAAGGAGTGCCACTCGTGCCTTTACTCTGGCTTGGAATGACTCCTTAGGTTCCCTGATCTTCTCCCCCTTTTTGGATTCATCAATTCTAACCCTTGAAGCAGAGGGTTGGGAGAAGTGTCCTTGAAGATGAGCAATCTGCTGGCTGTTGTAGTCTATTTTGTTAGACAGATCGTTCATCTTGGTTTTAATCACCCCAAATTGGTTCTTGATTGACAGCTCCAAGTCAGCTGTATAGGTTTGGAAGTGATTTCTGATGAGTGTATTCATCATGTGGTACAGGGGACCCTCTGGGCTGCATAGCTGGTTCAGGTCTATGCTTGTTTGCCCAGGGAATTGGGTAGGCATTTGCTGTGAAGGGGGTGTTTTTGGGAGATCCTCATGTTGTACAGAGGATGCCACTCTAGGGGTTTTAGGGATTGAGTGGACTTTAACCTGTGCAGAGGTGACTGGCTTCTTGAGCCTGGATACCTTTGCAGCAGGACCTTCAGAAAGTGCCGTCAATTCAGTAGTTGTAGTTTTTGAAACATCATCCAAATTAATGGAATCATCTGTTTCCCTGATGTTGCCCTCAGAGAGGACTGTCTCAGTTAAATCATGAGCTGAGCCCAACTCAGTTCTCTCATGAACCTCTGTTTCTTGGTACTGAGGATTTCCTACCTCAGGCATTAAGCCTTCATCAGTAGTTGCCACATCTGAGGTCTTAGCTATGTTACTTCTGTCCTCAGATCCACCACTGGGTGGTAACTGAGTAGTAGCAGCCTCAGATGCCCCAAGAGTCTCTAAATTTGGGCTTAAAGACTCTGGTCCACCCTCATCTCTTGGGATAGGGCTAATGATGTCCACATCCATGTCTAAAGTAGTAGTTATGTCCCCTGTTTGTTGTGGTTGATGGGGACTGACATGATCAGATGGGACAGTCTCTCTTAGCCCAGAGAGAAGTTTGGCAATTTCAATTGCCTCTTGTTCAGAAATTTGTGGGGAAGGTTCAGTAGTTTGGGCAATAGTTTGTTGTTCAGCAGTTTCAAAAGAAGAGTGTGTTTGATATGTTTTTCTAAGTCTTTTTCTTTTGAAATGAACAGATATGGGTGCTCTTGGTGGGGTTTGAGATGGATGAGACTGAGAGGGTGTTTCAGTCTCAACAGTTTGAAGAGCAGAATGCTCAAGAGCATGTTCAGGCATCTCAACCTCCTGAACAGCTTTTCTTTTGGGTTGGTGGGTTACAGTTTTTGTTGGCTTGGGCTTTTTGGCTTTTGGTGGTGTAGGTGTGGAAGATGTGGGCTTCAGGGGGACTTGTTGTTGTTCTCCCTGATCATCTTCTGGCCAGGCAGCCGGTTTGTTCAGTCTTGAGTATGCTTGTGATGTTAAAGGGTTTAAAGTTGAAACTTTTCCCACAAGCACCTCATTACCCAGTTCCCCTATTATGCATTGCATAATGAACCTTGGGTACAACAAAAACTTTTTCTTGGTATTATTGTGATGTAACACCAACTCATGGAAAAACAGTTTTGATGCCCTGTATTTGGTTTCATTCACAATGGAATGAAATATTGGTTGAAAAGTGGAGGGCATCTGGTCATATGACCCTGTTTTTGGACTCAAACACATAATTATATAATGAAACAAAAGTTTATATTTTGGTTCAAAATATTTTTTGAATATAGTAGCATGGGAGAGAGTACCTTGATAACCACACTCAGTCATGGTTAGATGAATATCTTTGTTAGCAACATGGTCAGGGGCAGCTACATCATCCAGACCCAGTCTTGTTGCTAGTGTGGCTGGTGTGATGGTCAGTTGTTTCCCTTTTATCTTTGAGTTGAGGGAAATGACCTCACCACCCATTGTAACCGTCTCAGCATTTTCCCAGAACTCATTCAGAGTTTCAGTGTGAATTGGTGGGTTAATTGTGAGAGCAGTAAAGTATTGGGATTTGACGACAAGATCAATGATCTCATCGTATTGGGACCAGCCTTCTTGTTTTTCAAGAAAAGCTCTTTGATTGTGTCCCTGTTTTAGAACTAAAGCCATTGTGGTTTGGGTATTTTGATCGAACAGTGAATTTTCAGGTGTAGGTGTTGAGAGAGTTTTGAGAGAGAAGGAGGGATATTTTGTGAGTTTAAAAGGATAAGTGTGTGAAAAAGATATTTATTAGGAGTTTTAACCGCTTGAATCTTCTTTATTAGAAGTTTTAAAACCGCCTTTGGTTAAAAATCTCTTTATCAGAGGTTTTAAACTTATTAGGTCAAACCTCTGATGATGGGAAAAGTCAGATTTGCCCTTTTGACTTAAACTGCTGATGAAGGATTACTTCATCAGTAGTTCCCATTTTCTCTTCAGCAGTTTTAACATCTGATGAGAAATGTTTTCATAAATACTTTATTCATAACTTCTGAAGTTTATTTTATCAGAAGTTACACACTTTTTCAGAAAGTTACCCCCATACTGATAATTTTTGTTCATCAGTAGTTTCTCTCAAACTGTTTTTGTTTTTCAGAAGTTTTGTTTCAGACTTTTGACATTTGTAAGTGAAAACCAGAAAAAAGATGGAAAAGGTTAACCTGAAATCCACCAAGGTAAACAGGATGGAATCAGGGGTGGAAAAAGGAAAAATAAATTTTTCATTTTGATTCCACCATGATAAACAGGATGGAATCAAGGATGGAAAAAGGAAAAAGAAAAATTTTGATACATATCAGTAGTGATTGATGTAGAAGTTTGCTGTAGAGTTGGGTAGAATCAAGTGTTAACTTTGATTCTAACTGATATTCCAAAAAAAAATAAAATAAACACTTACAAATTTAGCATTCCAAGCATGGAAACTAACTTCTGAAATGTTGATGTGTCAAGGGGCTTAGTGAAGATGTCAGCTATCTGATTAGCTGTTGCTACATGCTTCACCTCAATCTTGCCTTTTTCATAGCAATCTCTTATGAAATGGTACCTGATCTCAATATGTTTAGTTTTTGAGAACTGTACCGGATTTTGAATGATGCTAATGGCAGATTTGCTGTCTACAAACAAAGGTGTCTTGGTCTCTTTGATTCCATAATCAAGAAGTTGATATTGGAGCCATTGTATCTGTGATGTACAACTTGCAGCTGCAATGTATTCAGCTTCAGCAGTTGAAGTTGCAACAGATGTTTGCTTCTTTGATTGCCATGACACTAGACAGTTACCCAGGAATTGACAACCACCAGATGTTGACTTTCTTGTCATCTTACACCCTGCATAGTCACTATCTGAAAATGCTGATAACTTGGTATTGCTTGAAGCAGGATACCAAATTCCCAGTGTTGGAGTTCCTTTCAGATATCTAAAAATTCTTTTGACTGCAATAAGGTGTGATTCCCTTGGTGCTGATTGATATCTAGCACAGACACATGTTGAAAACATAATATCTGGTCTAGAAGCAGTTAAGTATAAAAGGGAACCTATCATGCATCTGTACATGGTTTGATCAACCTGTTTTCCTTGATCATCTGGTTCAACTTGTGTGATAGGTGTCATGGGAGTGGAACATGATTTACAGTCATTTAAAGAAAATTTGTTCAATAATTCTTTAACATATTTTGTTGATGTATAAAAGTTCCATTTGTTTGTTGTTTGATCTGCAGTCCTAGAAAGTACTGCAGTTCTCCCATGGTACTCATCTCAAATTTTGATTGCATGAGTTTCTTAAAATCATCACACAATTTTGTGTTTGTTGAACCAAAGATGATATCATCAACATAAATTTGAACAAGTAAGACATGATTTCCAACATGTTTAATGAAAAGTGTTTTATCAATGGCACCTCTTGTAAAGTTATTTTTGAGTAAAAAGGTGGAGAGTGTATCATACCAGGCTCTTGGAGCCTGTTTGAGCCCATATAGAGCTTTATCCAGTCTGTACACCCACTCAGGATGAGTAGGATCCTCAAACCCAGGTGGCTGACAGACATACACCTCCTCCTTGATTTTACCATATAAAAATGCACTTTTCACATCCATTTGATAAACTTTTATTTTGTTGGAAATGGCATAGGCCAGAAATAACCTGATGGCCTCAAGCCTTGCAACTGGAGCAAAGGTTTCATCATAGTCAATTCCCTCTTCTTGAGAGTACCCTTGAACTACCAGTCTTGCCTTGTTCTTGATTATCATACTAGCTTCATCTTGTTTGTTCCTGAAAACCCATCTTGTACCAATTGGTTGCTTGTTTTGAGGTAAGGGACAGATTTCCCAGACCTGTTGCTTGTTGAACTGTAGTAGTTCATCTTGCATAGCCTGCACCCAATTGTTGTCTTTGAGGGCTTCCTGGTACTTCTTTGGTTCCAACTGTGAAATAAAGGCTGAGAATAGGCAAAAGTTGGAGAGCTGGTTTCTGGTCAGAACACCTGTAGCTATATCACCCATGATTTGATCAAGTGGATGATCTCTGTGTTCAATCAGTTGTTGTAAACCACTGACAGGTGTAGGTGGCTCTGGTTCTTCAAACAAACTACTGAGGTCTATGATATCTGGTTCAGCAGTTGCAGCTTCTTCAGTAGTTGCAGGTGCTGGGGCAGATGTTTGAGTTTGGCCTTCAGTATTTGTTTGATCAGAAGTTTGGAAAACTTCTGATGGTGTTGTAGTTGACTTAATAACTGTTTGAGGAGTCCATGGTGCAGGATCCTCATCTTCAAACCTTTGATCACCATAATAAGTAGGTTTGGAAGAAGTAACAGCCTTTTCAGGTCCAAAGTGGAAGTTGTCAAGGTCAAAGAGTTCAGCAGGATGTGCTGGAATAAGAGTGTGTTTTGACTCATTGAACTTGACATTCAATGTTTCTTCTACTATCTTGGTGTGAGAATTAAAGACCTTGTAGGCTTTTCTAGTTGAAGAGTAACCAAGAAAGTAACCTGAGTCAACTTTGGCAGCAAACTTTGAGATAGATTCCTTGATGTTCAAGATGAAACATTGACACCCAAATGCCCTGAAAAAGGAGATAAGGGGCTTCATGCCATGAAGAACTTCATAGGCAGTCTTGGAATGTCTCTTGACCACAAGAACTCTATTCTGAACATAACATGCTGTGTTAACTGCTTCTGCCCAAAAGTACAATGGCAGTCCAGAATCAGCTAACATTGTTCTTGCTCCTTCTATCAATGTTCTGTTCTTCCTTTCTACTACACCATTTTGTTCAGGAGTTCTGGGAACACTGTATTGTCTAATAATCCCTTTAGACAAACAGAATTCATCCAGAGTTTTGTTCCTGAACTCTGTCCCATTGTCACTTCTAATGGTTTTGACAGATAGAGAATATTGTTTCTCTACTTGTAGAATGAAGAACTTAATGATTTCAGCAGCCTCATCCTTGGAAAATAAGAAGAATACCCATGTGAATCTTGAGTAGTCATCAATGATGACTAAGCAGTACTTCTTTTTACCAAGGCTCATAATCTTGACAGGCCCAAATAAGTCCATATGGAGTAGTTGAAGACATGCAGTTGTTTTTGATTCTTCAATAGACTTATAGGAGGACTTATGCTGTTTTCCCTTTAAACAGGATACACAGTGTTCTTGACACTGGTATACTTTCAAAGGTAGACCTCTGACCAAGCCCATTTTTGTGACTTTATTTATGGTTTTAAAGTTCACATGGCCAAGTCTCCTGTGCCAGAGATCTGTTTCTGAAGTTGATGCCCTTGAGAAGAAACAGGCAGTGTTGTTCAATACTTTGTCTTTTTCAATGTCCACTGCATAGACATTGCCACATCTTTTGGCAATCAGCAAAGTATGATCTTCTATAATCTTCTCAATCAACTTCTGGCCTTCTGGTGAGATGATCTTGCAAGCTGTCTTTGTGAACAAGGAAGAATATCCTTTATCACACATTTGTGACACACTTAGCAAGTTGTATTCAAGGTTCTCCACCAGATTGACCTTGTCAAACTGTATTTTGCCAGAGGAGACATTGCCATGTCCTAGCACATATCCCTTGGCATTGTTCCCAAAGGACACAGATCCTTCTCTTTGGCTGATAAAGTTGTTTATCAGGTATCTGCATCCAGTCATGTGCATAGAGCCTCCACTATCAACATACCATATGCTGTTTAAGCCCCTGGAAACTCTCTGCACATAAAAGCAAATTAGTTAGATTTGGAAACCCAAGCCTGTTTGGCTTTGGGTTTGCTCTTGGGAACAGTTACAGTTTGTTCTTGACCAGGTTGAGAAATCCATGTCTTTTTGGCAATGGATTTTTCATGAAGAACTATGGTGGTATCCTTTTTAGGACCACCATCAACCTTGGTCATCAGTAGTTCTACCATGTTCTTTAGATTTTGAATCTCAGCAGTTTGTGAAACTGCTGATGATTCTGGTCTAACTACTGACAGGGAATTTTGAGAAAAAGATTTTGGTTGAGATTTTATCTTTTTCTGAGAAAAGGTGTTTTCAGGTTGTTTCTTGGGTTTAAAGACTTTTTCATAATCATTTCTGATTTGATTTCCCACAACCTGTTGTTTAAATTTTTGATTGAACTGAATTCCTTTTCTGTATCTACAAAATTCAGTTTTGTGGTTGAACAGGCCACAAATTTCACATGCTTTTGCCTTCTGTTTTTGTTCTGAAGGCAAATTTCTGACAGTAAAAAGATTTTGCTCATCAGTAGTTTTCAGGGTCTCAACTCCTGAAGTAGATGAAACTACTGATGGCTTGTTGTCAGTTTTTGTAAATACTTCTGAAGTACTTTCTTTAAAAATGCCAGGATTTCTATTTAGAAAGTTTTCATGGAAAGATGTGCATTCTTTCCCTTCAGAAGTTTCATTTGAAACAATTCTTCTCCCATCTTCAGTAGTTTTGGGAGAAAAATCTGTTGGTGTTTCAACATGATGGTATCCTATGCCAAACTTCACATTTGAAGCACTTTGTTTGTTTAGCAGTAGTTGATACCCCCTACAAGATTCAACCCATTTTTCACAAGTGATCCTGGTGTCAGCAAGCTCTTGTCTGACATCTCCCAGGTCATTTAGCATCATTTTAATTTGTGCTTGGGTTTCAATGGCAGAGTCAGTTAATTTAGAAACCTCTTTTGTTTTAGCACACAGTTTTCTTTCCAAATCACATTTTATCTGTGTGTATTTTCTTTCTAAATCATTGGCTTTGCCTTGTAGGTGCACGTTTGTCTCTCTTATGAGAGCAAAAGTTTCTTTGCAAGAGTTTGAACATAGTTTTGTCAAAGATTCTTTTGATACCTGAGACAATGCAGATTTTGAGGTAGAGCCTTCAAATGCCATTAAGGCAAAGTTCTTTCTGCCATTGTCTGGTTCTCCCCAGTTGATGTCAAACACTTTGTTGTCTGCATCAGGATTACACACTGTGGTGTCATATGGGAGACTGCTCCAGTCAACATACCCCGAGGTAAAGAGGCTTTGTTGAGGGGGTTGTTGAGGCTGTGGAGGAAGTTGAGCAGCTGGAAAGGGAGGGATTGATTGTTGGCTCTGCATCTGTTGAGCAGGCACTTGAACATATTGTACTTGAGGCATATATTGCTGTTGAGGAGCTTGTGCCTGTACAAAATGAGCACTCCCTTGAGTTCCATTGTTCCTATTATAATTGGGGTTATAGTTATTTCCAGATTGTGATTGGTTAAAGCTAGAGCTTCTACACTCTCTAGCAAAGTGTCCCAACTTCTGACACTTGTGACATCTCAGTTTAGATTTGTCAAAACCAATTTTTGTGTTACTGGTCAATCCTGGAAATTTCCTTCCTGACCTTTTATAAAACTTGTTAGTTTTAATGCTTAGCATGGCCAGTTGGTGAAGTATGTCCATTTCTTCCAAGTCATCACTGCTAAAATTTTTCAAATCATCCATGATAAAACATAGATTATCAGCAGTTTGACCTTGGTCATCATTGTCATAACCTGGGAAAGATCTTTCTGATGAGATCCCAGTGGTTATGTCAATATTGTCATAAGATCCATAGGAACAAGTTGGTGAATCTTGTCCCAAAAGTGCTGTACTACCTGGTAGGTAGTCATCAGCAGTTTTACCAGAAGTTTGTAATTTCTTCTTTTGATCGATTTCTCTTTCAAAAGTGAGTAATCTCCCATGGAGTTTTGTAAGAGTGAGGGAGCTAAAATCTGGTGAGGATCTTAAGACAATGGAGTAAGTTTCCCATTTGTCAGGTAGAGACCTTAAAAATCTATGTAACATAGATACTGTTGTATAGGTCTGCCCATTTAACTTTAGCTCAGAGATTAATGAGGAGAATCTTTCAAATTGTTGAGTCAAAGTCTCCCCATTAATATAAGCAAATGTTTCATATTGTTGAGCCAAAATTTCTCTGGTGTTGGCAATCACCTCTTCAGTTCCTCCAAACTGTTCTTTAAGACAGTCCCAAAGTTCTTTGGCACTTTCACAATGTAAAAGGCCAGAGTATATTTCATTTGGGAGAGCCATTGCCAACATAGAGAATGCCTTAGCATCTAGCTCAAGTTTTAGGAAATCTTCATCTGTATAGTCTTTGGGATCCTTAGGAATCCCTTCTTTTGTTTCAAGGTTTATGTTTACTGGTTTGTGTGGACCATATATCACAGATCTCCAACAACCAGTGTTGGTTTGTGACAAGGTATGTGCCATTCTTTTCTGCCATATATTGTACTCATTTCTCACAAGCATGGCAGGTTTGGTGGCAGAACCAGTATTATGTGGATCCATTTTTAAAGAGTTATAGATTTGTCTGATGACTCTTTTAAGTGATGGATATTGATAAAAAGTGAACTTTTGATCTTTTTATTGAATATCAATAAGAGCTTTGTGTCTGATTCTCAATTTGTTAGATTGATATGTGATCAGATAAACCAATGCTCTGATACCAATTGTTGGATCAGTTTGCTCTTGTTTGCTAAGTAAGAACTTGCTATCTTGACACTTAAGTGTTTAGCAAGTCTTAGTAAATCAGATTATAAGCACAGCGGAATGTTATAAGTTAAAGCAACACTTTTTATGCAAAGGCAGAGTTGTAACTCCCCCTTGATGTTTGAAACAAGATAAATGACAAAGTATTTATTATGAATCTAAGTTGTAAATGAGAATTAGATACTTAGCAAGATTCACAATAAATACAGAAATGGAATAATAACAATGAGAGTGTTTGAAGGATTTTTCTGTTTAAAAATCAATGTCTAAAATAGAAGGTTGAAGCCTTCTATTTATAGACGATTACATGCATGTATCTTGCCTAAAAAGCAAGCACAGAAAGTCCAGTTACAAGTTGCACAAGTTGCAACATTGAAAGAAACAAATAAAGCTAAAAGTAATATTAAACAACAAACTACTGATGCAAAAGGGCGGTGGCAAATATCTTCTGCTAAGTGCTGATGAAGGACAACTACTGAAGAGTAGTTTTGTCTTCAGTACTTCTGAAGTGAACTTGTCTGGTTTGGACTTCAGAACTTCTGCAACTTCAGCACTTCTTCATATCTTCTAATCAGCAGTTTCTTGTCTTCTATTCAGTACTTCTATTTAGCCAAAAATGACAGAAGTGAATTAGACTAAGGTTTACAAAAGTGGTTTCACCAATCCTCTTTGTCCTAACACTTTTCACGTTCTTACCCTGTTTGTTTCTATCTTTAAACGTGTAATTGAGTTTATAATTAATGAAAAGCTTTTGAAATGATGATTTACTTGTTTTGATCTGTTTGACTATTACTTTGTGATTGTTTTAGGGATTCCGCACCTAAAACTAACTTGTTTGATCATTCTTTGTTGTTTATACGATCCATACATACACATACAGCAGATCGGTATATCGGTGTTAGTTATCATGAATGGGTTAGCTACCCTTGGCATGAGATGAACTAGTGGTTACACGGTTTTTACAACCTACTCAATTACTTACTCATTTATTTTACTTTGTGAACTCACCAACTTTATGTTGACACACGATAACATGTTTTTGCAGGTCACTAGTTTCGGAGCACGTGTAGGGAATGCATCATATTGTGTCATTGGGATATGAACACTTAAACTATTTTTGGATATTTACTTATTTATGTTGGTTTTGGGCGCGTTGTTTTGCGTATACTATTACTTAACTACTTCCGATCTCGCTTCCACAATTACTTAAATGTTTTGGTTAACTTTTAAACCTGGTTTTCAATAACGAACTAAATGGTTTGGGCATTTAGAGTCGTTCACGTGACTTATGGCTATGGGATCCTGGTGTGTCATGCGCCTCGCGGTACAAACCCCGTAGTGGGAATTTGAGGGTGTGACGACAGCTCAGGGGTGCAGCACCTCCTCTATTGGCGCGCCGTTGCGGCAGACTGTCGCCTATTCAGGCACAAGCTTTTTCACATGTAGATTGCACTCCACATGTGTTCTCTGTGGTCCGGACTCCACCGAAGCCAAGGCCCTACGGTGATGGGGTCACGGAGAAATGTTATGATGATGAACTTAGCCATTTGGAATGGTTTCTCCTCCGCGGATATATTATGCTAATAATGCTGTGGGGTAGGGTGCGTCTCTGCGATAGGATTTGGTACCCTACCCCTTCAATTATACTATGTATTAATTTAGAATGAGGTGAATACTAACCTCCACAACTTTATTTGATGTTAAATATAATTGATTTCATATTAAAACACAAACCAGGTTGGTGGTGTGGTGGTATGAGGTGCATTCTCCTAATGGGAGGTTGCAGGTTTGAGACTGGGCAGTGGCATTTTGTTTTAATTTCCACAACATTGTTGAATATTAAGAAGAATTAGTTTCATATGAAATCACAAATTGGGTTGGTGGTGTAGTTGTTTGTTCAAGCGGTAGCATTTTATTTTATTTTTTTATTTCCACAACATTATCTAATGTTAAGTATGATTGGTTTCATATGAAATCATAATTTGGGTTGGTGCTGTAGTGGTTTGAGGTGCACTTTTCTAATGGGAGATCATAGATTCAAGGTTGGGTGAGGGGCTCTTTTTTTCCCACATATGTCGCATTGGTACCCTAATAAACCAAAACAATAATGACAGCGAACGCGCGGCAACCCCGCTAGTTAGGTTTTAACTAAGAACGCTTTGGGAGATTTGTTTACAATACGAGAAACCCTTTCTAATGTAGTACAACGACTTATGGTTGTAGTTGCTTTTTTATTTTTTTTTTTCTTTTATTTCTTTTTTTCAAGTGGATATACAGCAATCCTGGCTGCGCAGCCCAAATCCTTCTCTAATCCAACCCTTTTCTTCTTATGATACCGAGTAAGTTATTTCTATTCAACATTTCCATTTGTTTAGTATTTGACGCCACAATAAATTAACTAATTAAGTTACCCTCTTGTTATCATCAAAATCTTTCTATAATCTTTTTTACAAAGTATCACGTTACCTAACCTATCACAATGTGGCATTAAAATGAATGAACTAAAATATAAAAAGTAATGGATTTTAAAAATAAAAAAAGCATGCATGAAAAGTGTATATATAAATGTATCCATTTGTATGCCATATGCAACATATACCGCACACCCTTCCTTCTAGCTTTAACAAGTGTATCAATTATGTCTTTCACCTTGGAAGTTTTTATCCTCTTTTTTCTTCCCTTTATTCTTGCCTTACTTCTTTTGAAAGCATGTCTTACTTCTTCAAACGCTCACAAACACCTAATACCCTCTCCACCAATGCTACCATTAATTGGAAACCTACACCAACTAGGCTCGAGCCCCCACCGTGCCCTTCAGGTCATGGCTAAGACGTATGGTCCACTCATGTTGATTCGTCTTGGAGTTGTGCCGATACTTGTAGCCTCCTCTGTTGATGCAGCCCGAGAGATCATGAAAACCCATGATTTAATATTTGCAAACAGGCCGAAACTAAATATCCCTAGTAAAATTTGTTATGGCGCCAAAGACATAGCTTTCTCGCAATATGGAGAGTATTGGAGGCAGGTAAAGAGCATTGCGGTACTCCATCTTTTAAGCAACAAAAGAGTTAAGTCATATCGATATGTTAGAGAAGAGGAGATAGCTCAAGTGATGGAGACGATTAAAAAAGCCGATGGATTGGTTCTTAATTTAAGCGAGTTACTTATTTCACTTACAAATAATGTAGTTTGTAGGGTGGCTTTGGGGAAGAGATATGATGGGAGGAGATTTAAGAACTTGTTAGAGAGGACTATGGCATTGGTGGGATGTTTTAGTGTTGGGAGTTATATTCCATCACTGAGTTGGGTGGATCACTTGACTGGATTAGAGAAGAAAGTCGATGAAGTTGTTAAAGAATTCGATGAATTTTTAGAGGGTGTTATCAATGAACATGAAGAAAAGAAAGAAGTCGGTGTTGAAGGCCCTGATCTTGTTGATATCTTCTTAGAAATTCGAAGAGATAACTTAACAGGTTTTCATATTGAGAGGGATACGATTAAGGCTATTATCATGGTAAAAGTTATTTCTTTTGAGTACTATATGTGTGCGCGTGCGGTTTTTTTTATCACTATGGTGACTGAGAATTCATGATCATATAAAATCCGTCATTTGCATAACCATTGTTCTGCAAAATAGTTTTTACTACCACACATGACACAACCTTGAACTATTGACAAATATGGTTAAAATCATGAAACATCTTATTGTTAATTAGTATGTGGGTGTAGTGCAATTTTTTACCAGGTTGTCTAACAGACATTTAAGTAAACTTCCAGCCATGATATTGTACCTTATAGGATAAAAGATACAAACAATGATAATCACATAAACATTTCACTAATTCACGCCAAGAGTTTCATACAACTTCATAATCTCATCACTCGACTACTATTAATTAACGATTTCATGTAGGATGTGTTTAGTGCTGGAACTGATACCACATCCACAAGCCTGGAGTGGGCAATCGCCGAGCTATTAAGACACCCACAAGCAATGAAACAACTGCAACAAGAGGCACTAAATATAGGTCAAGGAAGATCAATGATCATGGAAGATGACCTAGAAAAGATGCCCTACCTAAAAGCCGTCCTCAAAGAAACCCTACGACTACACACTCCAAATCCACTGCTTGTTCCTCGTGAATCAACACAAGATGTCAAACTACTCGGCTATGACGTTCCATGTGGTACACGAGTGTTCATCAATGCATGGGCTATAGCAAGGGATCCTTCAAAGTGGGAAGCACCCGAAGAGTTTAGACCAGAAAGGTTTTTGAACAATCCTATTGATTATAAAGGGTTTCATTTCGAGTTGATACCATTTGGTGCAGGACGAAGAGGGTGTCCAGGTATTCAATTTGCAATGACAGTTAGCGAGCTTGTTTTGGCTAATTTGGTGTACAAGTTTAATTTTTCATTGATGGAGGAAGAGGAAATGGACATGAGTGAGGTATTTGGTGTTACTGTGCATAAGAAGTATCCTATACTTGTCTCAGCAACTCCTCGTTCTTAAGTGGGAATTTGTGTATCGTGTCCATATATCGTTATATTTAATAAAATTGCGTGTTTCATAAGTTGTAAAATTACTTTATTCAAAAGTAGTATCGTATAGTGGGAATTGTCAATTATCTACTCGTCGAAGGTCTCTTAATTTATACACTAAACTTTAGATTATTATTGTAAATATGTATTATTGGATTTGTGTCTTGAACTATGTAGATGCTTGTAAATATTTAGGATTGTAATATGTTAGTTAAGTAAGGTAGATGATCAATAATATGGCTGCAAATGGGTCAATACATTCGGAATCAGAAGACTGCAGCAAGCAGAAGACATAAGGCACCACTCAGATGTAAAGTGACCAAATTGCCCCTGACAGTTAAACGATTTTTTTTGTGGGAAACTCACACCTGTTCGAACATAACTGCCTGTTTGGGACATGCCTCTTCAATTTGTATATAGTAGACATTATTGTACATTTGTTAGTTACCAAGATTGTAATCCAATAATACAATCCTCTTGTTTCGAACTTTCTATCCCTTTCTTTCTGTTTCTGTCCAACCGAGAACACACAAACAAAACAATATTAGCAAATCTTGTTCCTTGTTCTTGTTATTCGAATTCTATTGTTATAACACTTTTGTTTTCTGTTCGAATTCACTGTATATTAGAGTTGTTTTGCCAACAAATCTAGTATCAGAACCATCATTCGATCAATCACTCACTTTTCAAACAAAATCACTTCTACTCGATTAACATGTCTATGTCCGGATTATCACAACAATCGGATTCAAGGCAATCTTACTCTGTTTCTGAACTGTTTACCACAGAAAGAAACAAAACATTACAGGAATTAAGAAGAAGAAGAAACATAAGAAGAATGGATAGGCGAAAATGTTTTTATTGCAAGAAACCGGGACATCTAATTGGAGTGTGTAGCATTCGTGAGAGGGATGGGACTTCACAACTTATCAAAGATGCAATCGAAACATGAATGTCATATTATCCGAAAAATAATCAAGAAGAAGGCGAAAATTACATTGTTAAAGGAACTGAACTAGGTTCTTGGAACAATGTTTGGTATGTAAGTGCTAAAATCCAAAATCATATTTGTAGAAATTTAGATTATTTTCTGAAAATTAAAAGATCATTTGGGGTAGAATCAAGACTTAAGAAAGATTTTTTATTTATAAGGGGAGTGGGAGTAATCGGATATAACATTGATGGTCACCAATTATTGATTCATAATGTTTTTTACTCTCCATATATTGATGATAACATACTAAGTTTACATAAATTAATGTTGCAAGGATATGTGGTTAAATTAGATGGACATTGTTGTATTATACAAAACATGTTCAAAATGGATGGGATGATGAATAGGAATTTGAGGGAATGTTGTGATTTAAGGGTAGTGAAACTTTATTTGAAAAAAAGAGAGAAGAATATCTAAATGAATATTTTGAAAGTTTATCACTTGATAGTGAAATGAAAGGAAAATAAATCAAAGAAAGAATGGAAAACATAGAGTTTCACTATCTTGAAGATTGTATGGAATTTATGAAAATAATTGATGAGATGGATTATCCTTGGCCTTATAGAAATGAAATGAAATGAAGGATCATTTTCTTAGGATGATCTCTTCGTTTGTGAATTTCTTTTTAAAATTACCAAATAGGCCAATTCCTCCTAAGAAGATAAGAGGGATTCAAGTGGAAATATATGATCTTTATTTGATTGTTAAAAAGGAGGGTGACGGATTATAATTTGTGGACTTTAATTGTCAAAGAACTTGGTTTAGAGTATGAACAGAAAGATCAAATAAGAATACTTTATGCTTTGTACCTTGATGTTCTTGAATGGCAGTATAAAGTCACTAAAGTGGCAAAGTTGGCCGCCCAAAATGGGATGGAAAATCAAGAAGGATGCAGCCAAGTTGGATGGGAAGGGAATTCCAGATCAATGGAAGATATCAAGGCTAAAGACATACCGGTACTCTACAAAGATGCACACTCATTTGAAGATGATTATGCACTCTTTATGGGTGGAGATTGGAACGCGGCAAAATGACTTATCTAGAAAAGGAAGTATGACTTTAACAAGGTGGCCGAAGCATGATATACGTTAAAATACACATATAAAAGTCCCCGTTTAACTCCCATTTTCATATGTTTTTGGCCTTATACATGATGAATTGGTACTTATTTGGTATCTTTATGATTACAGGTCTTAAACGATGTCCCGGAAGCAAACCCGAAGAAAAACAAGGATTTCGGCCCTTTATCAGGAGAACTTTTGCGCAGCAGTTGTTCGGATCGTTTTTACCCCTTCTAAAACCCAAAATCCGACTTCGACTTTCAAATAAGAATTGTTCTACGCTCCGAGAGCTTTCCAGGCATATAAAGAACACCTCCTAACGATTTTTCTACGATTTTATATGCAATTTTAAAGATCGTGCTGTCGTGCTGTTCTCTGTGAGCGGCCGCTCACTCTCTCCGAGCGGCCGCTCGCCATCCTGAACACCTCTAGAAGCTTCTGGAAGACCTACGTCAGCTTTGCCCACTTGTCTGTAAAGTGAGCGGCCGCTCCAAGCCTCCGAGCGGCCGCTCACAGGGCCTGTTCAGCTATAAAACTCCCATTCAGCCTCTGTTCGAAGTATTGGGTTTTGGGGAGGCGATTTTAGGCGATTTCTGGACCAAAGGAGCTGCTGGAAGGCCGTTTAACAAGCTCGGGAATCCATCCGATCCATCCTTCATCATCCAATCCATCTCTTTAGCAATCTTATGGTTTGATCCTTTAAGCTTTCTTAGATCCAAATCTGATTTTGTTTGCTATTTTGATGTTATTTTAGTTAATCGTACGCCTACGGGCAAGAACATTAGTATTAGTTAGTAGTTAAAACAATCGTTTGCGTGAAATCAAGTTTTGTATAAATTTGGCGTTTTTCATGTTTGAATCTTGATGATCATAATGCAACCTTGTTTCATTGTTGATAGATTTGTAGTTGTGTGCGGATGACTTTGATGATTATCAAATGTGTTAGGCGGATTACTTGTTGAGAAAACCGTCCGTTTAATCGTCCGGTAGTAAACTAGTTAACTTGTTAATAAAGTTTACACCATGAAACTGTAACCGGGTATTGGTTTGGTTAAAGTCACTCGGATAATGATTATAGATGTTTACCGGCACGTAAAAGAGTTTAAAAAGCTTAATGGTGTTGTTACTAATCTTTGACGCGGTTAATGATCTTTGCTAGTTATTTTGGTAGAAATAGCGATCTTAGTAGATTTGTGTTCAAAGTTAGTAAAATGGAATAGGTTGTGAAATGCTCTACTTTATGCTAGTCTCGGTGGTCGTATTGTGTATTCGATATTGCTTTCCTTTGCTAGTGCGGTTGAGGACTCCCGAAAGGTGATACTAACCCTTCTTTAAAGATTCACATGAGATCATATCAGCTGCGCGCTAATGAACGACTTGAGGTGGCTAACGTGTGTATTCGTGTTAGCTTTCCATATAGTTGTCATGTTAGGATGCTCGAAAGGGACACTAACTGTCGGAAAATGGGAATGTTGATCACGCCTTTATTTCTTATATAGATGACATGCTAGGATTGGCGTATTATAGCTTATATAGTTATATTTTCTATTTGGAGTCATAGTTAAGTTATTTACATGTTTTAGAATTAATTTAGTCTTAAACAAAAACTCAAACTTATCTTTTCCTACTGGTAAATCGGGGACAGAGTTTTAGTACAATTGTTCCGCGCGCGTCCATGGATCGATATCTGGTTCTTATCTGTTCGTTACTACATATATGGCAGGGTACACTTGCCCTATTGTGTGTGTTTTAATATTAAGGTCTAAACCATTTTTATAAATATTAAAGCAAAACGTGTGTTAAAATCCATTGTGAAATATGTATAGTTACGCACACGTCAAGTTTTTGGCGCCGTTGCCGGGGACGCGACGAGCTTTAGGAACGAACCGAGTCAACTTTTTACCAGTGTACATGCTTGTGAATTCTTGTTTATACTTTGTTGATTCTTTATTTCATTCATTTATTTGCATATATGATTATTTGGTTGTTTATTTGATTTATCTGTCTGTTAATATATTGAATTGATTTTAGATTGGTTCATAGGTTTGCACATATATTCGTTCATTTATCTGCTTATAGGATTGTTTGATTGATTATTCGTTCATTAGGGTGTTGATAGATTTAATTGATTGATTATTGGATTTATTGTTTTATC
Source organism: Ambrosia trifida (assembly GCA_028751855.1). NCBI lineage: Eukaryota > Viridiplantae > Streptophyta > Magnoliopsida > Asterales > Asteraceae > Ambrosia > Ambrosia trifida. Next base: position 80,699,689 of record CM054124.1, on the reverse strand, counting down.
TATGACTTTGATTTATTCTTTATTTGATTGATTAGATTTATTTGTTCGTATTTGAACTAATTATTAATTTCATGCTTTAGATAGTTTTTTGCTTTGTCTGTTTGTTTCTGTTCATTTTATTGATTCTATTGGTTTTTATTTGATTTTTATGTATATATAGTTTTAATTTTACTTAAATATATAATGGAAGTCTGGGTATGTTACGTTTAAATTTGATGGTTCGGATGCTTTTATAAAAGGTTTGGGTTAAGAAAAATTGGGAAATTTATTTAATATAGAAGTGGTTTTAATAAAAATAATTTTCTGTGAAAAATGCTTCCTTGCGATTCGCAAGGAAGCTGGGCTTATGGTTCCGCTTTAAGCGAGTTCCTAATTACCCCGGATTTTATCTTTTATTGTTCGCGATACGTGAACAGGATCACCAGAGTCCTTCGTGTGACGTGAATAACCGCTATCTTCCGTTTTTAACTCAATACATTGGCATCCATCATCGTTTCTATTCATCAACTTCCGTTATATTATTTTTTGGTGAAAAAGGTTGTTTTCGCGCAAGCAAAAAGACGGTCTTTATCTTGTTGCAACGCGCGAGCACCTTGAGTCATTGTGCTCACTTGCGCCACGCGAGAAGCGGTCTATAGTTCTTCGCGATGCGCGAGCGACTCATATTTTCCCTAAAATTTTTTTGTATATTTTCGTATTTATATATTATCATAATTTAAGTTAGTGTATAGTTTTTAGTATATTTATCTATCTATATTTCTTCCGTTTTTCTTAGATCGAGTTTGTAATTATTTCTTCTATTATTTCGTACATTGCGTCAGTTTAAGTGTGGGGATGGCCGATGTCTGTTCATTGCTCGATCGATCTTCTCGCCCGTACTCAATCTCCATTCGGGCGAAAGCGATCTTAAAGAAAATCTTTTATGAAAACGGCCATTCCAAGAAGTTTAAAGTCCATATGGACGAGTCCATAAATCAAAATGGACTAAGTTTGAAAGTCAACGGTCATCGCTTAAAAGCTTACATTGATGGACCGGTTGACCAATCCGTAGAGGTAATCGACCTCTACGCCCCACATGCTTAATAAGTGTGGGGAAGTGAGTCTAGCTAGCGACTCGTTAATAAACATAGCACGGCGTGTATGGGCGCGCCAAATTGTACAAATGTTCATAACTTAGTTTAATTTTTAGTTAAGTTGTTAGTTTTAACTTGTTTTGTAGTTTGTTTCTAATCTTTTTGCAGGTTTGATTCGCGCCTTGTGATTGTGTGGATAGTCGCTTCAAAACCATGGTGTTATGATAGGAAGCGTCTCAAAACAGGTATGTAGTTGTTTGTGTTGAAACAGAGCGAGTGCAGGCGATTTTGGAGGCGAAACTGCAGCAAAAATTCACATCAGCTGCAATGAGCGGCCGCTCACTGGCACCGAGCGGCCGCTCCAAATGCCCAGTACTTAAAAAAAATCCGGCGAGCGGTCGCGCGAAGGGTCTGTTCGAAATTTTTGGTAGAGGCAGATTGGGTATTTCACTTAAAAACTGAACCAAATCAACCCTAATAAACAAAAACTCGGCCGCTCACTTTTATTTTACCCGATTTCTTGCACTTGCTCTCAAAGAAACACCCAAAAACCTATCAATTCCACATCCAAATCTTCAAGTCCAAGGTATGAATCTCTTATATTCTTGCAATTTTTCTTGTTCTAGTGCAATGTAATCTAGTTTTATGCAATCTTTTCTGAATTTTTGGGTCTCTTCATAAATGTTTAACAAACCCTAAAGTTTTTAGATGGATTGTTTGCTTTGCTAGTATAGATTAGGGTATGTTATTGTCCAAATCTTTGAGTTTTTGGGTTTTCTTCATAATGTCCAAATCAAATGCGAAAATTTTAAAGATTTGTTTGAATTTTTAGCATAATATTTAGTGTAATTTAGCATAATAATAGATTAATCTCATGTTATGCTTATAGTATAGTGTTTATCTTAGTGTAAATTAGGTTTGTTCATGAATTTTGGGGATTCTTCATAATTGTTCAAAAGTCCCCAAATTCCATATGTTCTAGTGTGTAGATTGTTGTTAATTATCTTAAGTTTTGGGGTTTCTTCATAATGGTTTAACAAAACCCAAAATTTTAAGATTGTTAGTGTTTTTGATCTTAGTTTAGATAAGTACTGTTCATGAAACTTTGGGGCTTTCTTCATAATCGGACAAACGAGCCACAAGTTTCTTTGATACTTCATAAACATTCGTATTTTATTTCAGTATTGTTTATTTGGTTTGAATAATGAGATGATGAATGGATTTGATATGTTTTGCTTTTGTCAAGAATGGTGATAGTGCAGGAAACGGCGAGCACCGGTATGGATGCTCAATGCAGTCACCATACTTTTCGGGTTATCACCAACAGGGGAGTATTATTATCTTTTTTTCGCACGAATAGTTAGCTATTTCATAAACGCTTTCTATTGTCACATTGGGGACAATGTGAGTTTCAAGTGTGGGGAGGGATTATATCTTGTTTGTCCTCTTATATATATATATATATATATATATATATATATGTTATATTTAATCTAAAAAAATATATATAATAAAAAAAATATATAATAATAATAAAAAAAACGCTTTAAAAGTACATATATGTATATATTCACTTATAAACATCAAGCCTAACTAATTTTTGATAAAGATAACTTGAGGCGCGACAAACAGATGAGATGCGAGCGTGTTAGATTCGTACACTTGCAACCATTTCCTTCCGGTTACGTGAGCATTTGAGCCTTAGAATAGATTTTCATTTCTTTGACATGTTTTCGAGTGAGCCGGATGTTTTGTGTAATTTAGAACATGTCATTAGCATACTTATTTAGATCAGATACGTGTGAGATTGTACGAACATGATTGAGGCATTTAGGATACCCTTTTGATTTAGCCTTTTCTTTTCGTTCTATCTGTTTCCCCGCACCCAAATGTTATCCACTAGTTAACCATGTTGAACCTAATCCCGTGTTTTTCTTAGTTATCACACCATTTTACCACTGAACCAAATAGCCTTTTTCTTTTAAACCTTTTGTGTTACAGCTCGGTTTAGGTTATTGTTTGACTAGTTTTTTATGTTGTATATAGTTCGTTTTCGGGTTTATATATTTAGAACCCGTATGTTGATCATATCAGTCTTAGTTACCAGTTATATATATCATAGATATATATATGTTAAAAAAAAGAAAAAAAAAAGAAAAAAGAGAAAAAAAACAAAAAAAAATCCAGAAAAATTGAACACCCTAAAATAGGGTGAATTAGCAGTGATTCGAGCAGTTTTTAGAGCTTTAAAGTTAAAAGTTATACGTTTAGCTCGATTTAAAATAAAAATCGCCTATATTAGCATTTGTGTTGTACAGTTGTAGTAGTTGCTATTAGTTAGACATAACCACCGAGTTTTAGCCGATTTGTCACTGTAAATATCCCTTCCACACCCTTACCTTTGCCTAACATTACAACCCTTATAAGACCTCTTGATTTGTGCTTTTTCACACGTTAGTTGGTGAAGACTAGATCTTTTGACAAGCTTATGATATTGCACGATTCATTGTCTTGGCAATGGAGCGATTTACACATACACATTACACGTATGTATCATAAATAAAACCGAGTGTGTGTGAACATTGTGAGTCGTGTACGGGTTTGCGTGCTTGTAGATCGGAAGTGAGTCGTTGCTTTTTAGTTATCTTATCACCTGTTTATATATCTTTGTTGGCTTGTCTATTATTGTCTGTACAGGCTATATTTTGCCTTTGTTGCCACTTGGCGAGTTTTTCGTTTATTTTCTGTTTAAGTGTTTGCTTGAGGACAAGCAAAGTTCAAGTGTGGGGAGGTTTGATATACGTTAAAATACACATATAAAAGTCCCCGTTTAACTCCCATTTTCATATGTTTTTGGCCTTATACATGATGAATTGGTACTTATTTGGTATCTTTATGATTACAGGTCTTAAACGATGTCCCGGAAGCAAACCCGAAGAAAAACAAGGATTTCGGCCCTTTATCAGGAGAACTTTTGCGCAGCAGTTGTTCGGATCGTTTTTACCCCTTCTAAAACCCAAAATCCGACTTCGACTTTCAAATAAGAATTGTTCTACGCTCCGAGAGCTTTCCAGGCATATAAAGAACACCTCCTAACGATTTTTCTACGATTTTATATGCAATTTTAAAGATCGTGCTGTCGTGCTGTTCTCTGTGAGCGGCCGCTCACTCTCTCCGAGCGGCCGCTCGCCATCCTGAACACCTCTAGAAGCTTCTGGAAGCCCTACGTCAGCTTTGCCCACTTGTCTGTAAAGTGAGCGGCCGCTCCAAGCCTCCGAGCGGCCGCTCACAGGGCCTGTTCAGCTATAAAACTCCCATTCAGCCTCTGTTCGAAGTATTGGGTTTTGGGGAGGCGATTTTAGGCGATTTCTGGACCAAAGGAGCTGCTGGAAGGCCGTTTAACAAGCTCGGGAATCCATCCGATCCATCCTTCATCATCCAATCCATCTCTTTAGCAATCTTATGGTTTGATCCTTTAAGCTTTCTTAGATCCAAATCTGATTTTGTTTGCTATTTTGATGTTATTTTAGTTAATCGTACGCCTACGGGCAAGAACATTAGTATTAGTTAGTAGTTAAAACAATCGTTTGCGTGAAATCAAGTTTTGTATAAATTTGGCGTTTTTCATGTTTGAATCTTGATGATCATAATGCAACCTTGTTTCATTGTTGATAGATTTGTAGTTGTGTGCGGATGACTTTGATGATTATCGAATGTGTTAGGCCGATTACTTGTTGAGAAAACCGTCCGTTTAATCGTCCGGTAGTAAACTAGTTAACTTGTTAATAAAGTTTACACCATGAAACTGTAACCGGGTATTGGTTTGGTTAAAGTCACTCGGATAATGATTATAGATGTTTACCGGCACGTAAAAGAGTTTAAAAAGCTTAATGGTGTTGTTACTAATCTTTGACGCGGTTAATGATCTTTGCTAGTTATTTTGGTAGAAATAGCGATCTTAGTAGATTTGTGTTCAAAGTTAGTAAAATGGAATAGGTTGTGAAATGCTCTACTTTATGCTAGTCTCGGTGGTCGTATTGTGTATTCGATATTGCTTTCCTTTGCTAGTGCGGTTGAGGACTCCCGAAAGGTGATACTAACCCTTCTTTAAAGATTCACATGAGATCATATCAGCTGCGCGCTAATGAACGACTTGAGGTGGCTAACGTGTGTATTCGTGTTAGCTTTCCATATAGTTGTCATGTTAGGATGCTCGAAAGGGACACTAACTGTCGGAAAATGGGAATGTTGATCACGCCTTTATTTCTTATATAGATGACATGCTAGGATTGGCGTATTATAGCTTATATAGTTATATTTTCTATTTGGAGTCATAGTTAAGTTATTTACATGTTTTAGAATTAATTTAGTCTTAAACAAAAACTCAAACTTATCTTTTCCTACTGGTAAATCGGGGACAGAGTTTTAGTACAATTGTTCCGCGCGCGTCCATGGATCGATATCTGGTTCTTATCTGTTCGTTACTACATATATGGCAGGGTACACTTGCCCTATTGTGTGTGTTTTAATATTAAGGTCTAAACCATTTTTATAAATATTAAAGCAAAACGTGTGTTAAAATCCATTGTGAAATATGTATAGTTACGCACACGTCAAAGCACTTGATGAAGCACACAAGACTCTACCGAAGAACAAAACACTCTTTAGTTTAAGGGAGGTTGTTAATTTATAAACTAAACTTTAGATTATTATTGTAAATATATGTGATTGTATTTGTATTTGTGTCTTGAACTATGTAAATGCTTGTAAATATTTCGGATTGTAATATGTTAGTTATGTAAGGTAGATGATCAACAATATGGCTGCAAATGGGTCAATACATTCAGAATCAGAAGACTGCAGCAAGCAGAAGACATAAAGCACGACTCACATGTAAAAGGACCAAATTACCCCTGACAGTTAAACGGTTTTTTTTGGCAGGAAACTCACACTGTTCGAACCCTGTTTGGGACATGCCTCTTTAGTTTGTATATAGTAAACATTATTGTACATTTGTTAGTTACCAAGATTGTAATCCAATAATGCAATCCTCTTGTTTTGAACTTTTTGTCCCTGTCTTTCTGTTTCTGTGCAACCGAGAACACACAAACATAACAATATTATCAAATCTTGTTCCTTGTTCTTCTTATTGGATTTTTTTTGCTATAACACTTCTGTTTTCAGTTCGAATTCAGTGTATATCAGAGTTGTTTTGCCAACAAGGTCGTCATAGCTCCTTAATCACAATAAGAAACAACCGAAGAGTAGCACCACTATTGAACCATCTATTCAGTAGTCTCTAGTCCGTATATTTGAGAACTCTATGTAACTACGGAATTTTTGATGTTATCTATATCTATATCTACACTACTATATCGCGCATTCTAGATGGGCAACAAAGTATTTCCAAAAAATGATGGGCAAAAAAGTAATTTAACTTCATTAAAGGAGGACACTATTGTAGTTTATCTCAGAATTTAACACACACTAGTGGAATTGCCTGCGCATTACCGCGGGTACTTATGTGTTTTTTATGCGGGTTGTGTCGCAGATGTCACGTAATTTATTTTTAATACAAATTTATTAAGACAACTAATATGTCAACCCATGTAAAAGTAAATGGGTCAAAATTGTCACTTTAATATTACAATGACGATAAGCGAATGACTAATCGTGCTAAAATTCAAGTCAAACCAACTAGTTATCCTCTCTTAGTAATTAACAAGAACCCCATACATGCATTAATTAAAATATAAAGCTGAAGCACTCATTTATGATTGAATATTAAATAAAATGTGTTGTAAATCAAGTTAGTTGCAAGAAAGCAATCAAGACTTTGGAAATGTGATGTGTTGGTGAAAACACCTTGTTAATATTTAGTTTTGTCTTTTTCTATTTATTTTCAGTATTGGATTATGTTTTGCTTGTGATGACAAAAAACTAAAACATTATTGATGTATTAGTTAAGCAAACAATTGATTTGTGTTTTGAGTCCTTTCTTTACAACTTGTTCGGTTGATGACAAAACCTAGTAGCGGGTTGGGTGACATAAAGAGGGTTGACTTGACGCTTACAATTGGGTAGATAATAGGGTTTGATGACAAGAACTTGTGCTACTAGTTAATTAACTAATTTCCAGAACTATGTCTGTGGTTCCCAATCTATAAACTGAAAACTGTGTGAAACCTAGAACCTGAAGTTTAGAGGGAGTTATTTCTTTATTCTTATTGTTTTATATTCGAATCACTTAATTCAGTTTTTGCAAATACGACAACATTATACTTCATAAAATATTATTTTTAATTAATTAGTTTAACTGATAAAATTGCTATTGACACTAACCACATACTCCTCGTGGTTCGACAACCCTACTCCCTATACTGCAGTCCTTGTAGCTAAGGAGTTGTTTTTAATATATTTTTTTATTAGCACTCGACACGCGATCAATTGGCGCCGTTGCCGGGGAGTGCGTGCGCTTAGTGTTTTTAGCTTTAGTTGTTTTTAGTTTTAGAAAAAAAACTTAAAAAAAAACAACAAAAGAATATTTTTTTTAAATAGTTTTTTTTTGTTTATTTACTTTTGTTCTTTATTTAGTTATTTTCCTTGTTCAGTACTACTCTAGTTTTCTTGTCTTTGTGTGTACAGGTTATTATACTTGTATGCATAGAAAAAAACTGCTAAAATAATCCAATCCTTACACCAATTTGAACTTACCATGAGTCACCACAGTGTTCCTGAGGATCTACCTCCTCAGAATCCACCACCACCTATTCCACCTATACCACCACAACCACAAAACCCACAACCAGTACCACAATTCCAACCCGCCCGAAACACCCGACCAATCATCCCACAACAGCAGCAAAACTTTGTAAACCAACAGCTGCATCGCATCCCTCAACAATTTGACGAGGGAAGTTTTCACAGTACATGGCAGACTGACTGGGACAGAGAATCTGAGCATGAGGAGTATGACGACAGATATGCCGATGTCAGGTATGATGATTTTGATCAGGATGGGTTCGACTTGCATCCTAGGCGTCCAGTCCCACGTAATCAGGTACGTCAATTTAATCAAGGGAACCGGGTTGGAAGGCAAAGGGTAAATAACCAGGCACCAAGAGGTGGGCCACGATTTGATGCGGGTGATATGGGGGATGATTTAGAGTTTGTATATGGTGTCCCACAGCTTGTTCAGAGGGCACCAGCTAGGGGTGGGGTAGATAATCACTTTAGGCCAGTCATTATGCCTAATTCATCAGCTATAGTGACATCCGTAGGTAGGAATGGTAGAGCTTTTGAGGTTAAACCCGATTATTTAGGCCACCTACGTGAGTTTTATGGTAAGGAGTTGCTTAGGAAGTGCCCACATCATGGCATTAAGACTTGGGAGCTTATTAAAGCATTTTATGATGGATTATTGCCTGATAAGGTTAGAGATCTAATAGCTATTAGTAATGGTACTTTTTTCACTAACACGGTAGCTATAGATTGGGGGTACTTAGAGAGGATGAGTGCAACTTCTAAGAGACATGCACAGTCTAGTAGGAAATCTAAATCATCTTCTGTTAAGGCTGTTGATTATGAGGCTGAAGAAAGGAAAGAAAAACTTAAGCAGCAGAATTTGATCTTAGAAAAACAGGTAGCCCAATTGTGAGTAGAAAAAAGTAATGAATTGGGTCATATTGCAGCCGAATGTGCAGGTGAACAGGTAAATAAAGTCTATGGAGAAAGAAAACAGTATGACATGATTTCAAATACATATCATCCTGGACTGCGCAATCACCCCAATTTCAGGTATGGTAACCAGAATAACCAATTAAATCCTAATTTTTCTAATTCTCATGTGCAGGGTGAAAATCAGCAACAGCAGTGGAACCAACAGCAGAGCACTTCAGGTGGAAGCGGTAATAAGTTACATATGATTCTGGAAGCTATTAAGGCAGTCCAGGAGGATGTTAAGGGAATTAGGAAGGATAATGAAGTGCGAGACAAGACTGTGGAAGCCTTGTCAAAACAGGTAGGCCAGCTAGCTGCTCAGATGTCAGGGAGAGACCCATATAAACTCCCTAGTGATACTGTACTAAATCCTGCTCACCAGTCTTCCTCCAGAAGTCTGCACATCAACGCGGTAAGTATTTTCCCCACCTCTAAAATAGGTAGTGTAGACAGTACTCCACCAAAGTTTGTTGAGGGAATGGTGGAGGAGTGTAACACTGAATCTGAGTCTGAACTTGAACAAGAAAAGTTTTTCAAAATAAATCTTGAGAGTAAGAATGTGAAGAGTGGGTTTATTGAGGCTAAGTGTGGGGGTGAGAAGGTGATAAAGGTACCCTTTCCTATGGCTTTATTAGATCGTGCTAAGAGAAAAGATTTAATTAAACGGGACCCACCAAAGGATGAGAAGTGGGAAAATTTTAAAATTGTGAAAATCAATTTACCGTTAATTAATAAAATTGAAGAATGTCCTGATCAGGTTCAGTGTCTGAAAGAATTGAGTGCCCAAAAACGACGGCATAAACTTCCTAAGCAGTTAGATTTAAGTGCCAGTGTGAATGCCGTGTTGTTGGGTACCCTTCCCCCAAAACTCCAAGACCCAGGAGCGCCTATTATTGTTATACAAGTAGGTAATTTTCAAGTGGATAGAGCGCTTCTGGATTTGGGAGCTAGTGGGAGCTAGTGTGAGTATTCTACCAGGGAGTTTATATGATCGGTATGATTATGGTCCATTACAGAAAACCAACACAACTGTGGTGTTGGCCGATCAAACTCCTTCGTGTCCTAGGGGGATTGTAAGGGATGTGATTATTAAGGTTGGAGAGTTTTATTACCCGGTAGATTTTTTAGTACTTGATTGTGTCAAAAACACACAACCAACTGTCATTCTGGGTAGACCGTTCCTGGCTACTGCTAAAGCCATTATTAATTGTGCTGAGGGGACGGTAAAGATGAGGTTTGGGGATAGGAAGATGAGTCTTAAGGTGTTCTCTAATACTGCTAATCATAAAACTAACAAAAGTGGATCTCCTGTGAAGGAGAATAGAAAAGAAAAGAAAGAATGTTTTGTGATTGACAGGATGGAACTAGTGAGCAAGAATAACACTAAGAGAAAACGAAAGAGAAGAAAGAAGAAGGTCAAGAAGCCACCTGAACCAGATCGTGAGAAGGAAAAGTTGGCATTGTTGGGGCTAATAGGGAGAACTGTAGATGAGTTACCTGGGTGTAGGAGCACACACTTGGAGGTGTGGGGACACAAACATCCCACTAGACCACCATGAGTAGATGTGTCAGGTATGTTTACTTGTAGAGTTTGTATAGTTGTGTAAAGAATTCCAGGTACGTTTTTTTTATTTTATTTTTAGAGTTTGAGTCTGTTTTTTTTTTTCTGGGAATGCTTGGAGTTTAACTTGCAATCAGATAACTTTGCCTGTACTCAATCTCCATTCAGGCGAGGTAAAGCTGTACATCATCGGTGTTTCGGGCATCCCAGAGTTTTATGTTTTCATTTTTCTTTTGAGTCATAGTTTCAGGTTTGTTTATCGGCCGCGAATGAAATGCTATACGGCTCGATTAGGAGGAACTCCAGAGACTCATACGCACACTGCCTATATCCAGGAGAGTTTGTTCCTTTTATTATTGTTGTACATTTTTTTTCTACTTTATTTTATTCCCTAGTTCACATTGAGGACAATGTGTCGTTCAAGTATGGGGGTGGGGAAATTTCATTTTTATTTATTTTTGAGTCTTTAAAAAAAATTAATTAATTTTTTTTTTTTGAAAATGTCTTGAAAATTGTTCTTAAAAAGCATTCTAATCAGACGTAAAGCAGTTTTTTTAGTACGTACCAGTTGTCTCTTGATTGTTTTGGCAGTAGATCCTTAGTCATGGTCTAATTTGTGGAAAAGTAATATGAACCGTTTTAAGCAGGTGTTTTTAAGAAAAAAAAGTTTAGAATTGCCTGACTAGGTTTAACAAGCTATTGGTAATAAATGCATGCACACATCGGCAACCCATTTCCCTACTTTGGTGAGATCTTGAGCCTACTAGATGATAGATTAATTTATATACGTTTTCGTTTGTTGAGAGTAGGCCAAATGTTTCTCTGTTGCAGAACTTGTGTGATTTGATACATGCTGAGGTTGTAGACTAGATATGCACGTACATGACAAAGGCAATTTAGGATTTCCATTTTTCTTTTGACACCCTTTATTTGTTATGTGTTAACCTGTTTACACAAAAATATTACATTTAGTAGCCAACTTTGAGCCTTATACCCGTTCGTTTGTTAAACCACATAATCACCCAAATAAACCAATACCTTTACCAAGTGTTGATGACATCCAAAGTGTTAAGTGATTGTATTTCTATTAGAAAAAAATATATAAGTGAAAAAAAAAGAGAAAAAAAAAAGAAAAAAAAATAACAAAAAAAATATAAGTATGTGTTATGGGTCAAATATGCCCAAAGTTGTGTGTTATTGTGATTTGTGAATAAGGATTGTCAATAATGTTTGTATCACTATTTTATTTTAGCCACTTCTAGCCAAATCTATCCTACCTTTACCCTAAGCCCAAAACCCGTAAGTCCTTTAGATATGTGCATTGTCTACAGTTGAGGTGTTATTGTTATACAAGCCTATGATAACAGAGTTACATGTTTGGTTTTGAGTGATTAATACTAGCTCATTACATGCTAGTCCAGATATAAACCGAGTGGAGTGAAAATTTGTGAGGGGTGTGTTGCATGAAAATAAAAACCGAAAGCATGTTAGATTTAGTCGGGTTAATTCTGTTTATAAACGGAAATCAATTTGACTTGCTGAATTAACACATCTAATGCCGATCTGTAAATGGGGTATGACTTTGGACCTTAGCTAAGGTATGATGGGGCGACTGGGGTGCTAGTCTGTGATAATGTCTTGAGCAGAGTATATATATATTTTTTTCGAGACGGAAAAAGATAAGTGTGGGGGTGTGATGTGTTGGTGAAAACACCTTGTTAATATTTAGTTTTGTATATATTTTAGTCTTTTATTGTGTACCTTTAGTCGGTCTTAGTTGTTTATTAGTGCTCATATGTTTTGTAGGTGTTCATGGACGTTGGGGCGTAGACGAGAAATTTTGGTCGAGCGAAGAACACCCGAGTCCAGAGCACGGAGTTATAATAATAATAATAATAATAATAATAATAATAATAATAATAATAATAATAATAATAATAAAGGTGATAAAAAGAAAAGAAAAATAAAAAAAAACGTGGCATAGGCCTAAGGCCCAATTGGAATTGGAGGAGCAATGTATTGATAAGGCATTAGGGAATTTTATTATTATTTTGGGGGGGGGGGGGAGGTCACGCATATTTTGGGGGAAGAAAACAATGGGAGGACGGCTGCTGCCTAGGGACGCATGAGAAGACATGATCCCACGAAGCAAAAATACAGAGGAAGAGGTGGCAATGGGTAAGATGCTAGGCTAAATCTTTTGTGACTTCCTCTAGGCGAATGGTTCAATTAGGTTTCACACTTTTTCTATTTATTTTCAGTATTGGATTATGTTTTGCTTGTGATGACAAACAACTAACACATTATTGATGTATTAGTTAAGCAAACAATTGATTTGTGTTTTGAGTCCTTTCTTTACAACTTGTTCGGTTGATGACAAAACCTAGTAGCGGGTTGGGTGACATAAAGAGGGTTGACTTGACGCTTACAATTGGGTAGATAATAGGGTTTGATGACAAGAACTTGTGCTACTAGTTAATTAACTAATTTCCAGAACTATGTCTATGTGGTTCCCAATCTATAAACTGAAAACTGTGTGAAACCTAGAACCTGAAGTTTAGGGGGAGTTATTTCTTTATTCTTATTGTTTTATATTTGAATCACTTAATTCAGTTTTTGCAAATACGACAACATTATACTTCATAAAATATTATTTTTAATTAATTAGTTTAACTGATAAAATTGCTATTGACACTAACCACATACTCCTCGTGGTTCGACAACCCTACTCCTATACTGCAGTCCTTATAGCTAAGGAGTTGTTTTTAATATATTTTTTGATTAGCACTCGACACGCGATCAAAATGCTCTGAAGGAATATATAAAGTGTGTCATTGAATGTAAATACAATTGAAGGATGTAGACCAGAAGGTTTACTATTCCAATAAGCTTTTAGACAAAGGATAAATGAGCTTTTAGTTACTACGGAACTCACAACATGTTTTTTTAATTGGCTCAAAGAAAACAATAAATAAATTATAAAATAGGTAGTCGATGGCTAGGCGTAATTAAGATGCAAGGGATAAGCATGTTTCCTAGACGTGACGCGCTTAAAAAGCAATGGCCCGAGGCAACTAAAGTGCACATTTATTATAGGCTATTTTTAGCTGCTTAGACCAGCATTTATCCAGTTTAGGCAGGTTTTCACATTGGTTCACTGCACCTGTTCACCAAGCCCCTAAGTGGACTCAAGGCGGATTAGTTGCGCCTTGCCTCACCTTAGTGTGCACCTTTGAGAGCATAATCTATAAGGCCTACATTTATTACCGAACATATATCTTGCTGAAGTTTATGCTTCATCCATCAATCCTAGAACACTTGGTTTGGGCTCAACCTGCTAAATTCGCAATAATCAAACCATATATACAAACATACACATCTCAATATATAACTAAAAAGTTACTTACCGTTCCTGACTTTAGTATTGTTGCTACAACAAGGAAAATAGTCGGGATTAGGTTAAGAGATGTTATTGGTTATGAGTATATTAGGTTTAGAGGGTCCTGGAGCTCCTAGATAGACCTGCACAAGGTAACAAACACCGTTAGCCTTAACGCGGGAGGGGGCCTCCTGCGTTTGGACTCCGGCATGAGAATAAGTATATATTCATTTGGAGTTGGATGATAATGAAGTAGAGAGTGTAAGAGTAAAGAGAAAGAGTGATGAGTGAATGTCTGGAATGACAATCTAAGGGTCTCCTTATATAGGCAATGGGATTCTACCCAGGAGCTCCCTTTATGGTAGCCTTCCTACCATACCTGGTAAAGGTTGACTCTCTATATGGTCCCTGTAGTGAGACTTTGCCCATTTGGTATGTGTTCAGCTCTTACTATTTCCTAGGTCATGCTTGGAGTTGTGTGATGGTTTTTGTCTTGACCATAGTAAGAAGCCAAAATACTTTTTTATGTTTCCAAAGGAGTTACTGTTTCTGCGGTAGCGTTACCATATGGCAGCCACGCTGCCCTACATTGGTTATTCAGCTCCCTTAAGTCAGGCATATCAACATGCTTTACATTGCTTTATTTTTTTGACAAGGGATTTAAACGTGGTCGTTTTAGGACCCAACGTCATCAGCCCCCAGTCATAAGCATTTGTAAAGAAGTTAGAAGTGCTTGTGACTTGTAAATTATCTAGCTTCTTGGTAGCATCGTTAGTCTTCCTTACTTTGGTATCGAGGAGCTACTAAATCCCAGGCTCCCCTGTGGGAGCATAATTTTTATAGTGTGGCTCCACTGATTTTTATGCAAGTGTATGGCTTTTTGTTGCTAAACATGACCTCCTTTTTTAGATAATATAAGGAGTCATCATTGCTTCTTGGGAGTAGTTGCATGTCCCATCGTCTGCTGCAGGCTACCTTTGATTTGATGGGTACCTAGGCTGACGTCAGCCAAGTGGGACAGCTGTAATGCGGTTACTCCCTTGGTAACCATCCCTGGCCATTAATTTGAATTTTAAATGTTTATAAAATGGTTTAACTTCTCTTGATCTTTCACATTTCATTCCCTCTTTAGCAAAAAAATCTCTCTCTCTCTCTCTCTCCCACGATCTTCACTCGCCGGTGCTCTTCTTTTTCTTCCTTTATATACGGTAAGTAACCTTCCTTATTTTCATACTTGCTTTCATTATGTCGAAAAGTGACCTTGCCTCCCAATTCAATCGCTTGCCTAAGGCCGATGCCGAACGGTTTTGCACCGAGATAGGCATTTCCCTGTCGTTTGAGCCTGTTGTCTCAAAGGGGAGGATCCCGGTTAGCACTGTTCCGACAGGGAAAATAGTTGTGTATACTCGTCTGTTCGATCAGGGTAACCTTCGGTACCCCTTTTCTAGGTTTTTTCTTTATGTACTTGAGTAACACCAACTTTCCCTTGACCAGTTGTTCCCATCCGGTGATGCTCGAATCGTACACTTCGAGATTGTCTGTCGTTGTCTTGGGTATGAGCCTCCCCTGGCTATGTATCGTCGTTTCTTTAAGTTAGCCAAAAATGGGAATTACTTTACCATCGAAAAGACCCAATGCGAGCCTGCCCTAATTTCTTGTGTCATAGGGATTGTTTCCACTTGGAAAGACAAGTTCTTTTTCTTGAACTCCGACTTCCTCCCTTTTAAGGCTCCCAGGAGATCTTTGGATGCTCCCCTGACCGACAAGGAGCCTGATCCAAACACCCTTGATCAAGAATTGTTGGAAAAACTCCGGGCTTCTCCCACTCGCCTCCGTACTTTTCCTGAGGATTTTTTAGTTATTATGGGTTTGAGTACCAAATGGGATGATCCTGAGACTGAACCTGTGATCACTCTTGGTGGGGAGGGTATGTATTTGATGTAACTTATTGTCTTTCCTTATTCCCCTTTACTTATTTTTCTTACCTAGCTTCTTTTTTTCTTTGTAGAGATGAGTACTCTGGATTTCCTGTCGTTGGATGACATATCTGATGTCCTGTTCAAAGCTCGTTCTGTTGGTGAGAGTGGAAAGAGTGTTATAGTGAAGACTGAGCACATCAGGTTTCAGAGAGAGTATACTAGCATTGTGTCGTCTGCGCCAGCTGTTGCTGAGCCTTCGGGGAAGAAGGGGGTTGTTGTTCGTCGCTCTAGCAAACGGCTGAAGACTGCCTCTACTTCTACTGTGGGGAACTCTCCTGATATCCCCTTGGTATTGGAAGAAGAGGATGTAGATTCAACGTTGATAGCTTCAGCTCTGGATTTGCTCCTGCTTTAGTGAAGGGCAAGCTTACATTGTCTTCCCTGAAAAAGGATGATGTTGTCTTTAAGAGACCCAAGGATGTGGATGTTAAGGGTAGGTGAAGGTTGGTGAAGGTTCTAAAGCAGTGGCTGATCTGAGTGAGAGTTCCAAGGATGTTACTGGTGAACCTTCGTTACTGCAGGGATAAGGCGAGATGGATGAGAGTGTCTTTGTTCCTAAATGGAGCATAAGGAGTAGTGACACTTTGAAGAAAGCCTCGGTCTGTCGAGAGCTGATTGATAATTGTGTCCCTGATGCTGAGAATGAGGCTCACAGGGAATGGTTAGACCGTGATGTGATGAAGAAGATGTATTATCACTTTGGGCAATTCCTTTCGTTGTTTCCTGATGGGATGGCAAGGTGGGGTGAACTCATGTATCGCCGAGAGCAGGTTGAGAGGGTGTATGAAGAGCACGAGGCTGAGCTGGAGAAAGCTAAAGAGGAGTTGGCACATTTTGGTGAGCGAGAGAAGGATTTGGTTCATGAGTTGGCTGTTGCTAGGACTCAGTTGGGGTTAGAGAAAGAAAAGTTTGACACTATGTTGAAGGGGATGGATGAGGAGAAGGCAAAGGTTGCCGAGGAGAGGGAAGGTCCGCCTAAGGCTTGGGAGGTTGTCCGGTAGAAGCAGATGGCTATAGAGAAGGTTGGTATTGAGCTGAGGAGTCAAGTTGACCGTTTGACTGAGGAGAGGGACTGGTTGATCTCTAAAGGTTTCGCTCGTGTTGTCAGCAACCTTCTACATTCTCAGGAGTTTAATGCTCCCCTTGCTGATATTTATGCAAAGGCCATAGATTTTGGCCGTCATTGGGGGATTCAGGGTGTCTTCAAGGCAGTTGAGGAGGACCAAAAGCCTGAGGACTGAATTTGTTGATGCTGTGAAGACAATGAAGCTGTCCACTTATTCCTACATATCTGCCATTACCAAGTCATCTCAGCAGCCGCTCTCATTTCTTCAAAACTTGGAGCCTGAGGGGTTAAAAAAGGATGTGTCTAATGAAGTTTTCAGTTCCTATGTGTTGAAGAGGCCGTTGAAGATTATGCTGGAAGGAGGTGGTGGTGGGGAGAGTAGTTCTAAGCATGTTAAGCCTGCTGACGCTTCTGGAGTTCCTCGATTGGAGATGGTATTTGAGAGCCCCTCCCCATTGCAAGCTTTGGAGGTTGAATGCACCCCTCCTTCTGCCGAAGATGATCCCTTCCTTGGCCTGGACACTGATGGCTTGTATGGGGACGTTGGTAACAAGACCCTGGCTCCCACCGGTGAGGGTGATTCCACCGACGAAGCTGAAGATTTTGTGACCCCCTGAATCAGATGTGTTTTTATGTATATTTTCTTTTGAACTATGTATGGTCAGCCTTTAAGGCTTTTTATCACATTGAATGGAAATGCTCCCCCATTTTGGGGTGATGCTGTATGTTTAATTTTTGGTTGGACTTAGTATTTTACTTGTCATATGTTGTGTTTGCAATTTCTTTAACTGTTCACTTTGAGTTAAATGTTGCAGTCACCCAACCCAGGTTACTTAGTTAGAGAGCCGATGCAATACTTATCCTATCAGCTTGTTTGTTTGTTTGGAACCCTACTTAATGGTTGTTTATGTGAAATGTTCGTTTTTTAGTGTTTGATATGAACATGTATGAGCTGTCTTGGTGTAAGGAGCTCACCCTCTTTCATGGGTTTAGGTTTTCTTTTTAGGACTTTTCCCATGGAGTTGTAGATTGTATTATGAACTCACCCTGTATACAGGAAGGTGCTTAGCCTTGTTCCCTGTTGAGCAGTTGTGGCCTGGGAGCTCATCCCCGTTTCATGGGTAGGAGGGGCTCACCCTTTGATGAGATAAGTGACAAGTGAATTGTTCTTAAAACAAAGCTTTTCATTATGAATGTTTTTTGAAATACATGATAGCATTACAACCATTAAACATAGAATTTTTTCAAGTGCTTGTTACTCCAATGTCTTGGGACCATCTTGCCATTGGGGTCAGCCAGCTTGTAGGATCCCCCTTTATGGGCTTCCTTGATGACATAGGGACCTTCCCATCGGGGACCTAACTTCCCCACTCTTTGTTGCCTGCTGGCCTCGTTGCATCTTAACACAAGTTCCCCTGGTTTGAAGACTTCCTTCTTTACCCTTGTGTTGTAGTAAGCTTCTAGCTTCTTCTTGTACCTGGCTTACCTGATAAAGGCTTGGTCCCTTGCTTCTTCAAGAAGGTCCATGCTGAGTAGTACCTCCTTATCACTGTGTTGTGAATTTTTTCAAGCGTTTCTTCTTGAGCTTACCCCTATCTTTGCAGGTATTACGGCTTCACTTCAGAAGACTAGGCTATAGGGTGTTTTTCGGTGGCTTGTTTTCTCCATAGTCCTTATTGCCCATAAGACACTTGGGAGCTCGTCCACCAATTTTTGACATACCATCCCAGCCTTGTTTAATACCTTCTACAATGCTCCCGTTCATTCGTTCAACCTGCCCATTGGATTAGGGGTAAGCTACCGAACTAAATACTTGCTTGATTTCTAGTTCGGAACACCAAGTACTGAACGGCTTGTTTGCGAATTGTTTTCCATTATCCGTGACTATCTCCCCTGGTACCCCATACCGACATATTATATGTTCCCAGAAAAAGTTAATTATCTGCTTACCTGATATGGTGGCCAATGGCCTGACCTCCGGCCACTTGGTGAAATAATCAATAGCCACCATAAGGAACTTTAGCTTTCTAGGAGCCAGTGGGAAGGGACCCACGATGTCCGTACCCCACTTATAGAAGGGCCATGCTGAGAGGACGGGTACGAGATCATGCTTGCGACTGGTCTTTACCGGCGTTTGTAGTGGCATGCTTCACACTTACGGATTACCTCAAATGCGTCTTTGTGCATGGTCGGCCAGTAGTAATCGAGATTCATTAACTTTTATACAACAGCCCGAGGTCCTGCATGTATGCCACAAATCCCTTCATGTACCTCCCTGATGAGGTAGCTACTTTGATTGGGACCTACATATCTGAGCAAAGGTGCCAGGTAGGCTTTCTTGTAGAGCTTATCATCTTTGATCACATACTGTATTGCCTTGACGACCAATCTCTTTGCTTCTCTTTCATCATCTGGCAGCTTCCCTTCCTTAAGGGACGACATCATCAGAGTCATCCATGTGGATTATGTACCACATCTTGGATTTCTTTGTCGTTAATGGAAGGTTCTCGGAGCACCTCAACCAAGACCTTCTTGGTCAAGTGAGCAAATGTTAGGGAAGATAGTTTGCTCAAGTCATCTGTGTAACACCCCAACCGATGGCGGAAACATCGGGATGTCACGAATTGATGATTGTTCAGTAGCTCATGGTGAATAATAAATTTCATTAAATGATTTAAATAAATTACATACAATTGTTCTACAAGAATTCGTACATCAAAATGAATAATACTATGCACACATCTTCAAGCATTAATTCAAATCTTCAAGCAAGTAGAACCTGAAACATGTTAAGTTTGAAAATATTTTGGGTCAACAAAAGTTGGTGAGAATACATAGGTTTTGATAATCGAATAAAACTTGTACAATTCAAGTGTCATGGCAAGTCTAGTCCATATGTGAAAACATACCAGAAGTAAATCGAGTGCATAATCAACCCTTGTGACTGTTATATTGTGGTACATCCCATACGCTCATGGTTCACTCGATTATGTTATGCGATAACAATCACCCACGCTACCTTTGTAGGAGGCACGTATCCGGGTGGGATTGTCAGTCCAATAGATCTATCATTGTATACCGTCGGCTGATCAATGTTAATGATTATGCTAGAATTGTGCTTACCCTAGTCATGTTCAAGACATAATGCAACAAAGAAAAGCACATAGACACTTTATGATTGAATTGCATATAGAATGTTGTAACATGTTTCACCCCGAAAATAGTGAATAATAGAAAAGGGGCTATGTAAAACTCACATTGGCTAAGGTGAATTATCCTCTAAGGGTTGTGAATGTATGCGAGGCGAATCCCAAAGACTCAACAACGTAGCTAGTCGAAAAAGAAAGAATATCAATCTTCCAATTCGCTAATTACAAGAGCTTATAATCAGAGCTTCAATTGTAGAAGTAATAGACTATAGAAGAAGGGTATGAGGGAAAGTTTAATCGGATTGAAACAATCGATTTAGAGGTGCAAAGTATAATGGGTCATAGGTGGGTTTTTATACTAGTTTTGGATTCAATTAGCCATTAAAATTGGTCAACACCATAAAGTAAGGTTTTTATGATGAATTGACTATTTGACTAAGACTTTGACTAGGACTTTGACCAGGACTTTGACTGATCAATTTAAGGAGTGTGTTAAGTTTATTTTCTTCTGAAATACTACACAAGATGATAGTTGGCTCAGTTGGTTGTCACTGTGTGTTGGTTGGCTGTGGACGCGGGTTTGAGTCCCGGTCCACACAAATCTTTTTTTGGCAATTATTTCCCTAAAACTATATTATTCTAAATTCATAATATGATTATATAAGCCCGAAAGTGACTCGAAATATTTTTAAAACGTACAAAAGTGTCAAGATACAAATAATTATTAGTTTAAGGTATTTAAAACATATATTGTTTAAAACAATACATTCTTTTTATCATAAAAAAAATTAGGGGAAATTCGCGATGTTATAGTCTCCCCTACTTTTGGAAACTTCGTCCCGAAGTTATTAAAAACACAGGTTTGAGGTTGATTAGGTAGATATTAAGGCAGCTGTGGTTTGGGTTAAGGCACGATATGAATTTATAGGTAATAGAATAGTTTGTTTCGAATAATTTGGATAAGAGGTTTGAGATGTGAGTTTTAAGGATTGGATTAGGTTCATCTGAAGTAGCAAGAAGCATAAGAATCTAGCAAAATACTAAACTTATGTTATAGGAATCTTATAAGAAATGCATGAATTGATTGGCTATATGAAAACCAAATGAACTACTAAAACCTTATTAGAATTTCACACTACCTTAACGTACCTGTAAATTCATGATTACGTTCCGGACCGCAATCACCAATTTACCTTACATTAGGGTTTTGTGTCCTTCAATGACTCTAAACACACATGTAAGTAATGCAAAATAACCTTGTGATTGAATCGTTTACAATGTATCCAAAAATGAGTCCAACTGTTGAGTAGGAAAAAGACTTCTACCAGTCAGTGAGTAAGAACCTCTACCGATTGTTGAGCAGGTGCGATAGCCTCTACCAGTCGTTGAGCAGGTTGTAGGGCCTCTACCGACTGTTGAGCAGGCATGATGACCTCTACCAATCGTTGAGTAGGTTATTTGGTACTCAACTAACTGTTGAGGAAGTACTTCATCCTCTACCAGTTGTTTGATTAAGTGTACCAATTATTTCACACATAAATTGCAAATTGATAATATGTACATATAAACAATCAAGTATCAAGCATAGCATGCGAGTTGTAATAGTGTTGTCCTTGACAAGGTTAATGACTCTAGGTGTGTCTATAGCAAATAGTTTATATTCCATGATTTCTAGTATCAAATGTTTAAATATGGTAGATAATCGAATCCTCATGTATAACTAAGGATTAAGTTTGATGCAACACAGAACCAAGTTTCAATAGTTTGGTTATCATGGGTAACTAGTTCATGTTTGAGAAGGTGAAGGATATAAATTTAGTTCTTGAGAGGATGATGAAAAATCTTGAAGCAGAATCAAGGTTGTGAGAGATAGTGAATGTGAATATAGTTGATAAAGAGTTTATTTTATAGTAAGGAGATTATGTAGCAGTGTAAATTTTGGGGTTTGGATCAAAGGTTATAATCAAGTGTATAAGAAAACATGATTGTGGTATATGCCAAATATTGTAAAAATTTGAACAAGTTGAAAATGAGTGAGTGTCGATAGAGAATCTAGAGACTAGATATTATTCCTATGAAATTTTTTTTTTTTTTCAAAATTGGTTTTGTACATAAAGCAAAAGTTGTTAAATAGTACAAGCTAAGTAGGCTTTGATTAAAATATTCCCGTTAGTTGGAGATTTCAAACATGACATTAAGTTTTGAAGATCAAGGTTCTATTAGTGATTTTTAATAGTTTAAAGCATTATATAGAAAATCGTTTGTTACGTCAATAAATAAACAATTGAATTTAAGTTCGAGGACATCTTTGACAAAAAATATGTACTTTGTAAAGTTACTAGGTAATGAAAATACAACAAGATTTAGAAATCTTTAGTTTGTGCTAAGGTATGAGGTTATAGTTTTTAAAAATAAGTAACATGTGGAGAAATGAAATAATATGATTTGGGTAGGGTGTTGAATATTTAAAAAGTGGCTAAGATGGTAAGGTGAAGTGTGATTGTGAAATCCATAGATGGTTATGAAATGAGATTGATTTAAGCTGTAAAATTTTGAGATTTTAGAGCTTAGTTTAAGGAAAGTGAGTGTAATCATTTATTCATTAATTAAAACGAATAAACGAAAATGTTGACTTATCAAAGCTTCTAGATTCTAATAACATAGTGAAGACATGCTTTAGCCTATAGGTGAACACTCATCCCGAGAATTCCCAGGTAGGCATCCGGGTCCCTCGTCTGATTGGGATATATGCGCAATGCCAGCCTAGACAGAAGACTCAAAATACAGGCGTTCACCCTTCCAGATTGCACGTGTTCGTTATTAAAATCTAGAACTTCGACGAGATCTCAAGGTGGTTCAGGCTAAACCTGAGGATTTTGTCATATTAGTCTAAGAGTAGATCCAATGGTGGAGAGCAACCTTCTTGTAAGGATGAAAGTAGGGATGAGCAGTTGGAGGGAGATAGAGAATAGCAAGTAAAAGGAGCAAATACTGGTTATAATCCTATGGTTATAGACTATATTATTTTTCTAATAACCTAATTCCCTATAACCATGGCTCTGATACCAATCTGTAACACCCCAACCGATGGCGGAAACATCGGGATGTCACGTATTGATGATTGTTCAGTAGCTCATGGTGAATAATAAATTTCATTAAATGATTTAAATAAATTACAAACAATTATTCTACAAGAATTCGTACATCAAAATGAATAATACTATGCACACATCTTCAAGCATTAATTCAAATCTTCAAGCAAGTAGAACCTGAAACATATTAAGTTTGAAAATATTTTGGGTCAACAAAAGTTGGTGAGAATACATAGGTTTTGATAATCGAATAAAACTTGTACAATTCAAGTGTCATGGCAAGTCTAGTCCATATGTGAAAACATACTAGAAGTAAATCGAGTGCATAATCAACCCTTGTGACTGTTATATTGTGGTACATCCCATACGCTCATGGTTCACTCGATTATGTGATGCGATAACAATCACCCACGCTACCTTTGTAGGAGGCACGTATCTGGGTGGGATTGTCAGTCCAATAGATCTATCATTGTATACCGTCGGCTGATCAATGTTAATGATTATGCTAGAATTGTGCTTACCCTAGTCATGTTCAAGACATAATGCAACAAAGAAAAGCACATAGACACTTTATGATTGAATTGCATATAGAATGTTGTAACATGTTTCACCCCGAAAATAGTGAATAATAGAAAAGGGGCTATGTAAAACTCACATTGGCTAAGGTGAATTATCCTCTAAGTGTTGTGAAGGTATGCGAGGCGAATCCCAAAGACTCAACAACGTAGCTAGTCGAAAAAGAAAGAATATCAAACTTCCAATTCGCCAATTACAAGAGCTTATAATCAGAGCTTCAATTGTAGAAGTAATAGACTATAAAAGAAGGGTATGAGGGAAAGTTTAATCGGATTGAAACAATCGATTTAGAGGTGCAAAGTATAATGGGTCATAGGTGGGTTTTTATACTAGTTTTGGATTCAATTAGCCATTAAAATTGGTCAACACCATAAAGTAAGGTTTTTATGATGAATTGACTATTTGACTAAGACTTTGACTGTTTGACTAAGACTTTGACTGTTTGACTAAGACTTTGACTAGGACTTTGACCAGGACTTTGACTGATCAATTTAAGGAGTGTGTTAAGTTTATTTTCTTCTAAAATACTACACAAGATGATAGTTGGCTCAGTTGGTTGTCACTGTGTGTTGGTTGGCTGTGGACGCGGGTTCGAGTCCCGGTCCACACAAATCTTTTTTTGGCAATTATTTCCCTAAAACTATATTATTCTAAATTCATAATATGATTATATAAGCCCGAAAGTGACTCGAAATATTTTTAAAACGTACAAAAGTGTCGAGATACAAATAATTATTAGTTTAAGGTATTTAAAACATATATTGTTTAAAACAATACATTCTTTTTATCATAAAAAAAATTAGGGGAAATTCGCGATGTTACAATCTGCCTGCTGGTTCTTGGTCCTTGATACCTGCTCAAGTGTGAAGGCTTCAAACTCCTTAATGAATTCTTTAACCTTTTCCCTGCACTTGAACATTGAGGGCTCCTTTGCCATATATCCTCCATTAACTTGGTTGACCACCAGGTTTGAATCAACGAATACTTTTAGTTCTCGAACCTTCATGCGTTTTGCCAATCTTAGGCCGACAAGCAGGGCCTCATATTCAGCAACATTGTTTGTACAGTGGAAGTCAAAAGAAGTGATGCTCCGAGGAGGGAGGCCACAGAACCATCGGCGAGCTGGTCCTTCCAGGGTTTGCATGAACATGTGGCAGCACTTAGCATTGTTCCATTTTTCTACGGTGGCTGCCCTAGAGAAGACGTTCAGGTGGTCGTCCAAATCTTCGGTCCCATCATACGATTTTACATTAGTCGGCATCTTGATCTTGTTGGGGAAGTCAAAATGGGCTATGTGTACAGCAAAGCATTCTAGGGATTTAGGACGGTAAGGCTCCGAAAAGGTAGCTTCTACTCTTGGTTCTGTCACATGGGGGAGGACAGGAGGTTGGGAGGTCCCTGGACCTAGATTCTCAGGAAGAGACGTTCCTATGATTTGGTTTAGGGGAGGTGGAACCTGCCATGGGTGACCTCCTGGCCAATTGAAAAAGTATGGCGGCATGTAAGGTGAGTACTACGGGTGTAGATAGTTTCGGTACACCGCTCCCGTAGGGAAGACAGGTCCCCCAGTAGGGCAGTTGACTCCCATCAGGGAAGTGGCAACTGCACTTCTGGCTAAGGGTAAGGATCTCAAAGCTTCCCAATAGGGGAGGGGTGTTGAAGATGGTTGAAGGGTCTGCGTGACTTCCAATAGCTGCTCTACTGTGTATTCTTAGACCCCAGGGGAGAGCACCGAATGGTTGGGGCCTCCTCCAGAAAATATACCTCCCTGATCGTTCTGGTAATGGTGAGATTTTGTGTTGAGGCGTCTAGTGACCGGCGAGGTGGTAGTTCCGATCACTGGATGTACAGATAAGAGGGTAACAGACGGTTCTTTATCGTAAGACAACCTGACTCTTACGCCTCGGGACCTCTCCTCCCGTACATAGCCATCCAGGAGGTCTCGGGGTTGCATGAAGTTTCTTTGTACTCCCTCCGGGGTGATGTCCATACGTTCTACGGGTAACAACACATTGTCTCCAGGAGACGAGTTAAAAGCCCTTGAGGACTGTGTAGTCCGGAAGTCAGGCATGTCCCCTAGAGACGGTTTGACACATGGTCCGTCCGTTTCAGGTGTCTCTCAGCCTGTGACGTCACCGGAAGTATGACTGCTGGCCGGAGTTTCCGAGGGACCCTCGTTTGGGTGGCTATCTCCATCGGTCATCACAAAAAATGGTTACTTGGGAACAAACGGGACTGTAGACACTTCCAACGGATTTGTTCAAAGTAGCGACAGCCCCACGGTGGGCGCCACTTGTTGCTACAACAAGGCAAATGACCGGGATTAGGTTAAGCTCCTGGACAGACCTGCACAAGGTAACAGACACCGTTAGCCTTAACGCAGGAGGGGGCTTCCTGTGTTTAGACTCCGGGGTGAGAATAAGTATATATTTGTTTGGAGTTGGGTGATAATGAAGTAGAGAGTGTAAGAGTAAAGAGAAAGAGTGATGAGTAAATGTCTTGAATGACAACCTAAGGGTCTCCTTATATAGGCAATGGAATTCTGCCTAGGAGCTCCCTTATGGTAGCCTTCCTACCATACCTGGTAAAGGTTGACTCTCTATTTGGATTGGTAGACAAAGAAGTACAAGGATATACTTGATGACGTGGGTCCTAAAACGACCATGTTTAAATCCCTTGTCAAAAAAATAAAGCAATGTAAAGCATGTTGATATGCCTGACTTAAGGGAGCTAAATAACCAACGTAGGGCAGCGTGGCTGCCATATGGTAACGTTACAGCAGAAAGCAAACAGAACTCCATTGGAAACATAAAAAGGTATTTTGGCTTCTTACTATGGTCAAGACAAGAGAATGTTTTTTAGTGAAACTCATTAGTTCGGTTGGTGATTAGATGGATCATGAATCTCGGATGTGGGTGCACCCGATTGTATCATGTCAAAATCGAAAAGTGGTTTAATTTTTTTGTTTTTAAAAGAATCTACAATCTTTCCTATTTTCAAGCTTCTAATTTTATGGAATGATTTAAAACTTCCGATTTATGGGGATATGGAATTGAATGATATTATTTAATGTGGATATAATTTTATGGTATGAATTAAAACTTCCAATTTAGCTGTATTATGTGTGTTTGATACATCCAATTTTATGATCCTAACTATTAATCTACTATATCGTTTTCTTTTGAAACTAGATCGTTCTTCCAATTTGCCTTAAACGCAAAAGTGATGGGTCTTTCTTGAAACAAAATCAATTGTTGTAGGTACGCCACTCAATCGGTTGTAAGTTTTCCTTCTCCTTATTATTTTGTTCATTAATTATTCACTTTCCTATGTTACTTTTCTATATTGTTCAAATATTTTTTATAATTATTCCTTATTTATTTTTTCAAAATTATGTTTTGTATATTAATCAAAATCAAACCGGAGTCTGTCACCCGCGCGCGACCACTCGGAGGGAGTGAGCGGCCGCTCACTCCTCTTCGGCCTGCACCGGGTGGCCTGCTTCGTTGTATAACGTGTTTTTCTTCAATGTTTTCACTATTTTAGACCATAATAAGTGTATCCCCATGTGTTAAGACCCCAACCATCCTAATGGTCCACCTTTAACGATTTTGATTAACGTATTCGGTTTAAGTTCACTTAATAATATACAGTTTGCACATGGTGTCACAAAGTATCATAGAAGCACATAATTGCAATCAATCTCAATCAATTAATTCACAATTATCTAACTATATTGTTTTTTGACACAATTTTTGTCAGATACTTTATGCTGATATATTTTTTTCTTTTTTGTTTTCACATTACATAAATATATATATATATATATATATACAATCCGGTAATCAGTTTAAAATAAAATGGGTAACAAACGAAAGGTTTAGGCTCAAAGTGGTTTCTAAAGGTAAAATGGTGAAACGGGTCAAATAACAAAAACAAACGAAAAGGCTAAACAAAAATGGGTAATGCTAATGCCTCTATCATATTTGTGTCAAGTCCAAGCTTATGGTCTCAAAATGCATCAAAACACACAAGTTCTAAAATAATGCAACAAAGTCGGTATATCACACATGAAACGAAATAGTGAATATTTATATATAATATTTAATGGCTCAAAACCCACTGTCATGTGGAAATAAGGGGTTATTAGCCAGTTTATGATATGGGATTAATCCATGAGTCAGCAAATTTCTACTTAAAGCCATAGACACAAAAATAGAAGGCCACACATAAAAACAACATAATATGAGCCACAATTGGGGTTACAGAGCCCTTGACCAGTGGGCGGAATGGTCTCAACGAACCGGATCATATGGCAAACGCGAACCAATATTGATCTGACCAGCAAACAAGTACAACAGCCCATTTTCAAATCTGGTATGGCTTTAGACACATGGGTTTTTAGTTTGCTAAAAACTTTATGAAGCATGTCTACTGTTTAATGAAGATAAAAAACAAAAATGAAATCCCGGTAACACCATTAAGCATAAAGTTTATCTCATCAACTAATACGAGAGGATAACGGACAAAACCGACACCGCCTATTGAAAAGAAATGCTTCCATGTACTGACCTCACAACAAGTTTGAGCGAAAAAACTAACAAAATACCTAAAATATGCAAATGGACTTTCCCACTATTGTCTTCAAGTGCAAACATCTCACCCGAAACATATAATACATAAACATCAACTCATTTTGCTTTTCTAAAGAAATGAAACCAATTTTAATCATTCTATAACTCACATTTTGCCAGTTCTTCCTCAACAATGAAACAAGGAAATTAACGTTCATCTGCCCGTTTTGGAAAATATGTTTCTCCTCCATGCTACAGTTACCAACAACTCCCATGCACAACATCTTCTTCAGTTGGTAGTTTACCTTGCTTTGGTTTCGTTTACCTTCGCCTCAAGAGATTCCTAGTGAGGTACAAGTGTTGGGAACTTTCCTGAAACGGTGGCATAGTTACATAAACAAAAAGTAAAAACATTTTTGGTTTTAACGAATAGACCAAAACAAACCTGCGTTGTTAACACCATTGTGGTGCTTCTTGGATAGCTTCTTCACCTACTTCTTGCTCTTGGTAAGCTTCTTGAGCCCTTCAACATCCATGTATTCACGACTAATCTAGCAGAAAGTCAAGTAAGATTGAGCTTAAATGCATTTGCCAATTAAGGTCCAATTAAGCTCCATACCTACTTTATAAAAACCATTTTTTTTTTCAAAATCGCCACCCATAGAGCCTTCTTATTCCTCCTCCTGATTCTGATCGACAAGGCACTAATAACCATTAGTCCTAATCTTCCATCTGAATAAGGAAACCTTCTCCTCCCTATAGTTCAACCATCTACGCCCTCCTCCTAATTCTTCAATCAGGTAACCCTAAACCCTAATTATTGAATTAGGTAATCTTCCATCGGTTTTGGGGTTTTTCTGATTTGTCAGTCGTTTTGTTGTTTTGGGGATTATTTGATTCGTCTGTCGTTTTGTCATTTCTCTGATTATTTGATTCACCGGTCTTTTATATTTTTCTAATAGAGTTAACTATTCACAGTTGTTTCTGCATTTCATTCTATAAATTCGTTGTTGTCTTGACTTTTTAGTTGACTTTTTATGTGATTTATCAGTCTTAGGGGCTATTTGGTAGCCTCTTAATCAGCCTCTTAATCATTCAGGTCTGAATCATTCAGCATTCAGACTGTTTGTTTCAGCATCTGAATGGAATGATTAAGTGTTGAATCATTAAGCTAATAAGGGATGCTGAATGATTCAGCTCTTAACCATTCAGAGCCTCTTAACCATTCAGACCATCTTAATAATTCAGCACTTAATCAACCAAACAGCCCCTTAGTGTTTCGTCTTTCATTCGACAATTATATCTTTCCGGTAACGCTAAACTGTATAGATAAGTTTATGGTTTTGATTATAAATATTTATACTTTTAGTTGACTTTGTAAAGTGTTTTTTTGGTTACGGGTTTTTCAGATTCAGTTATCGTGTATATGATTCCGCCATTTGGATTGACGTTAAATGTTTAGTAAATTTTGATGTTTTCTTTATTTGAATACGAATCTCCTCCTCCTCTTTGGATTGAATTTATATATATGTATATACACACACACTTTTTATTATAGTGATTGTTCGTGTGTTATCTACTTATCTAGGGTTATTCTTGTAAGACCGTAACCCGTAAACACACGATTAACGCTAGAACACGTGTTTTGGCCTTAATCAAAAATCACTACAGATTAAAACTTTAACCTTTATAAATGACAACCCATTTAAAGACATTGACTTGATAGTAACATTCTACTTTACATTTTTAAGTATTACAAACCTATGCTATGGTTTGTGTTTTAAACGGAAATCTATTGCGGAAGCGTATGAGTGTTCGGGTAAGTTCGGCTCTTCTCCCGACTTGATCCTAGCTCCAGGACATCCATCGAGTGTATACCTAGTGTCAAACAACGAATGGAGACACTTTAAAGGATTAAGCGAGGTTTAAAACTAAAATTAAAACATTCAAGGCATATCTAAGGAAGTTTGCGTTTCACCCGGCGGGGCAAGCCTTTGACCAGCCCGGGCTGACATGCTGGAACTTTAAGATTTCTCATTTTAGAATTGTGACCCGCCAGGGTCAGTATGTCACCTGCCCGAGCTGACCTGAGATTTATAATCTCCGAACTTTAGCCCGCCCGGGTCAGGATGTGACCCGCCCGGGCTGACCTGAGATTTATCAACTCCGAATTATGACCCGCCCGGTTCAGAATGTGACCCGCCGGGGCTGACCTGCTAGAACTTTAAGGCATGAATACTTATGCCTTCATAAGCCCAACCCTTCAGTATGGGCGTTTTGGAACATCCGGGACATACCCAAGATTATTTTAGACCTGCCTAGGTAAGTTATATCAAGATATATATTTCACTTCTCGGTTTTGACCCCTTAGTATCCACTTAGTTCGGTTTTAACCGTTTGACACGTTAAGGCCTTAGGTTTTACACAACCTTATTTAACCGTTCAAAAAGCATAACATTCATATTGTCAACCCATAGGACACTTGTGAAACTAATCAACAGTATCTGATTCACTTATTATGACTCGAAATATGGATTTAGCCTTTAGTAAATCTTTAGAATTCCCAAAATACCCTTAAAGGTTTGTATTCCATTTTAGTCACCTGTGGGCGACACCACTTAGTTACCACCCATTATTTTTGACTCGTTAACATGTTTGAAAACCTTTAAGCCTTTGTGGACTTAGCATTTTACCAATTTCATGAATTCGCCATTTTAAATCACATCTAAGCGCTTTAGACATATTTATAGAAAATGACTCACCGATTTGGCACCCATGTTTCATGTTGGTGGTTTCTATCAACCTTTACTCGCCCACGGTCTTATTTTACACTATGGGCTTACCCGGTAGCGTTAGCTCATTTCTATATTATATGAATCATCTATATGATCTGTAGTTGTCTCATGCGCTTTTCGTTCCAATTCATCAACCTGTGACAATCCTTAATTTGCAATATTAATATCCGGGAACCCTAATGGTGTCATACCATCATTTGACCCGTTTGTCTTACCATTCAATACTCAATTATTAAACTTTCAAATCTTGGGCTAAGTGATATTAACATCATTTGATCCCGGCCCAATTTTAATTCTCTACCGTTTTGACAATTTTAACTTTTTACAAGCTAGAATCCCATATTTTATATTCCGCTAACCATTTTTCTACAATTTTGGTGATTCTAAACCTTTACAAGCTAGAATCCATTATTCCTTATTCCTCTTTATGATTAAACACCTATTCTTTGTTAATAACACAATTTCCATAATTGACAAAGGTTTACACAATCCTTTTTATTACTAAGAGACTTATATATGATAAATCACTTACCTTGGCCTCATTTGTGCATTGAGGATCTGCTTATCCATTTGATCCTTTCCTCCTCAAGCTTCCACTAGCTTGACAAGATCCAACTTCTCTATACTCAAAATGAATCAAGTTAGTCATTGTTTCAATAACTAACTCATATCTCGAGTTTTCACACTTTACTTTATTCAACTTCATAGTCAGGTCAGTTTGACTTTTAGAAGTCAAACTAACCTTTTACCTGTTATGTGCATTAATCATAAAGCGATAGTCCTAATTAAGAGCTATCCATTTTTAACCAAATATTTATTCGGTCTAGTGCACATTCCAATCTCTCACTAAACATCTTAATTGGATAGATTTTAACATACAGCTTTTTACCTATATTTCAACTAGACATTTATACAAACACTTGGTGTGCATCATCTTTTAACCACCAATTTTCTTAATTAACTTGAAATTATCCATATCACCATATTCATTCTCCATATACTATATAGCATTTAGCCTATCATATGTCCATTCAATCATGCAATTTCATCTTCTAATCACTATTTTAATGTGGGTTTTACTATAGGCCACAAACCCACATTTTACACATGACCATCTTTCACAATTTATAACAATCATCTATATGCATTGCTATTTTTGAGCAAATTAAGCATGCTTGAGGTTCCCTATGGCTAGAGGAACCTCTATTAATCAATAATTCCATGTTTTTAACAAAACCCATGATTTTCACCATGGTCAAGAACAAACTTAACATCATAATTACCCAAATTAAAGGTACCTTGGTGTATATAAAACTTTAGATAACCCGTTTCTTGCTAATGCATCTATTCCCCTTCGGATTTAGCTTGGATTTGAGCTAAAGGTTGATTTTAGGGATTGGTTGTTAGGAGCAGCAGAATCCTCTTGATGATTCTCGTATCACACTTCTATGTGTGTTTTATTTTTTGTTTATTTTTATTGATAAAAACCAATTTTGCCACAATGGCAACTATAATCCCTCCAATAATCCCAAATGTCATTTTCTTATAAAACTAACTAGTCAAGTTAGTTTTCTTATACTACTTTCTCATTTGTATAATTAATAACATTAGCTAGGTTATTTCCGTATTAGAACATAACCCACCTTCCTAATAACCAAGTCTCATTTCATTATTTTGCTAATCACGCCTAATGGCGTAATTAAGTGAAACTGGTTTTCGGGTCGTTACAATTGTAATTTGTAGCGATTGTCTATTCATTTTTCGGAGAAAGAAATATATCAGTTTTTTGTGTTGTTTAAAGCTTGGATGCAAAGATGGAACCTAAAATTTTGGAGGTTCAACTGCAAGAACTTAAGTTCATATGTAATATGTTTGTATCTATCTATCTCTGATTCTTCTGACCAAATGATAGCTATGATAGAACAAATACACCTTGGCTAATAACCATTGTGTTGCTCAGGTACTCATATTATCAACTGATTAAAACATCGAATGCGAAGTTAAATTATTACTTTATCATCTTACCTGGAAGTGTGCAGTATGACAAAGTCAACTTTGTTTTCTCATCATCTTATACGGAATTTATAATTGCATGGTACTGCGCTATTGAGATATTGAAGCATATGTGGAATATAAGGCTTTGAAAGAATCACATCAACCAAATGCACATGTTCTAAATGGTAACTTTATGTGATGATTATGATAATTCATATGTTATCGTGTTCTAATTAGTGGTTATAATTTAATATCTTTGAATACTGGGTTTTAGAGCGCTTTGGGGATGCAAAACATCAAGAAATGATAGCTCGAGTCAATTTATTTCTATAGGCTTATGTGATATATTCACGAGATATTGTGTTGCTAAATTTGAGCATATGTCAAATAATCTATGTTTTTTTCGTGAGTGTTTTGTAATTGAAATAAAAGCTAACATATTATGATTTGTGCAAGTAGAAAGGCTTGCTAATTACAATTTGACATGGATTAATGAGGTAGAGTCTACTGCTTATATTGATATCGTTTTGCTATCATGATTATGCCAATAATACAAATGCCTAATAGTCCATGTAATTATAGTAGAAAATGAAGTGCTTGATATAAACTCCAAAACCAAACCCATATTGACCCATTTAATGGTTCAAAATGGGTCTAAATACAAATTACTTGGTACTAAATTTGAGCTTGATTGTTGTTTGTGTATGTTTTTTATTTTCATTATCAACAAATATTTCACTTGATGGATCCAGATTTTGGCCTCTTTTACTAGTTTGGATAAATGAATGCAGGTTGGATCTACATAAACCCATACATATATACATACAAACTCACAATAATATTGTATTATACACATTACATTGTGGTACAGTTGATTTAACCAAATAATGTTTGTATCTTTTAATATTTACTTCATTTGATCACAAATTATCTTCTTTCTGGTGTTATCAAGGCCATTGATGTTTCTTTAAGTGGCAACATGTTTATTTGATGAATCAGGCTCGTCAAAAGGAACACTTAGTGGTTGAGTGCCGAGCTTACAGAGTTATCTTCCCAATTGGCCACACAAGCCAAAAGGTCTGCAATTCTTGATTGTTCCAAGATCCTAGTTGCTAAAATATGTGCCTGAGTTAGCTAGCTTAGTTGTAAGATACTCATTGATTTTTGATGTCTTATTATGTATTATGGTTAGGAAAAGATAAATTGGGACTGACTTTAAGTTTGACAAGGAGATGCAAATCTCCCATTGTTGTTTTTTAGTTGTTATTAAACCTTTAACATATTTCACATATTTGACTTGTGTGGGACTATCAACAAGAATTCTAGAAGCGTTTTTAATTGAAGATTGGCTGGTAGAACTCTATGCAGAACTTGATAAACATGGTATTAATATACCAGCGAGGTACCGTCACTGTCACTTCTATGATAAATCTTATATTAGTTAGTTTTGTTCTTGACGTGGCACGTGATTGGTTTTTAAGAGTCATGTTGATTTGCTTCTGATTATATGCAACTGTTTGTTCAAGTTATAGCTTAGCATCATTCTAGGACTACGTCACATGATAGATTTGATTTGGTGCTTTTTCGTCATTTATTCTCCTTTTTCACAATGCGACTTATATTCCTATAATCTTATTAAATACAAAATAGAAACATTGTGATATCTTATAATAATTATGGCTCTATATACACCTAACGTCCGACGTGTATGCAAATACGTAAAACTCCTAATTTGTTAAATTTAAAAAGAAAGGTGGATTTTTCTTTTTATTATTGTTCTTTTTATGTAATCATATCTAGCACCTTAGTTATTCATAAATTCAAACAGTGGAAAAAAAGGTTTGAAGTTGGTCCCGTCCAACCAATCTGATTTGACCAACGCCTTTTTGTAAACATATCTAGCACATTAGTTATTCATGAAATTCAAATGATGGAAAAAAGTTTGAAATTGGTACCGTCCAACCGATCTGATTTGACCAATGCCAAAAGTTAAGCATTCTGACCTGGTTGAATAGCAGCCTTTTCTAAAACATTGATGCGAATTTTTGTTCACTGGATCAGGTTTTGAAGCCTAGGATATGGCGAAAGTTAACAATTGTGCGGGAAGACTATTAAGCAGTCATTTCCAGATACTTTGAAGACGCACCGCTTTTTCTGGGCGGGAATTGTTCTTGCTCTAAATGTGCAAATGAGGCACCAACAGTTGGCAAGAAGACAAGCATTGATTTTAGAGATCGTCATCTTAACGGTTCGTCTTCTGATTCTAAGCTTTGTGTTGGTTCTAGCTTAGATACAAACTGTAGAGGAACAGTTTTATAGAAAACGATTACATGATCATAAAAATGGAATAATCTAGGTGCGGAAACCCTAGACCATATGCAATATGATAGAGATCAAATCAGAACACAGTCAAATACCTTTTCAATAATCATTTCATTCATAAACATGTTTAAAAATCTTGTTTAGATAGTGTTTACAATGAAATAGATCAAACACAGAATATTCTAGAACCTAGTGAGAATACACACACGACCTCAAGACCAAATTACCAAAAACTTAATCACAAAATAAAACTTTAAGCATATATAGACTGCACGTTCGACCCCTCGTCATGGTCGAACGAGTCCTTCGACCCCAACAATAGCTCGAACCAAACGGATCTTCAATACAAGCTTCCTTCGACCTACTAAAAGTCTCCTTCCACCACTCGACAGGTCGAATAGTTACTTGATCAACACAAAATCTTCCAAAAACGTTATGTTGTCAATCCAAAGGCGATAGTCACATTACATGCACTTACAAACTCCCCCTTGACTATTGCTTGGATTGTTGTCGTTCTTGATCAAGCGCCTTGTTCAACAGTTTGATTCAGAGAGCTTTCTTTTGATGTTTGCTCATCTCTGGTTCTAATTGACGTTTCGTTAAACTTTTCTTCACTTCACTAACTTTAACATATCTTCCCAGCTTCTTATCAAAATCACACCCCACATTAACATCCCATGCAAAACAAAAGCATACAACCCTGTGATATTTCATCGCTTGCTCCATGTCTTTCTCTTCACAGTAAATCGGATTGTAATACAGCATGATAATATCTTCATATGAGCAATTGATAAGCCACATAGAATCAAAGATATGTATTTTCTTGAATTCTTCCTATGTCCACTAGGTCTAAAACCGGTTGTTCACTCCGTGCCACCAATAAACAACCACCCTACGGCCCCATCCATTTGTCACACCCTCAAATTCCACGTGCGGGGTTGTACCGCGAGGCGCGTGACACACCAGGATCTCAGTCAACGATCACAATAAACATACAACAAACATGCATTCATAATTATATTTAAAACCAAAATATCATGCTTTGAGCTGTAAACCAGCAGCGGAAGCATTCTTGTTTACAACCAAAAGACATATCATTGTTTACAAAGACATTGTTTAATATGTTCCCAAAATAATAGACGCCGTGCATGACCTCGTGCGCCTAGTCCGACAACCGCTACCTTAGCGACCTGAGAAAACATGCCAAAAATGTCAACATATAATGCTGGTGAGTTCACAGGTTTTCTTTCATAAAAGTGTTGTTATAAGTTCGGTAAGATCATTTCCCGTTACTACTATGTTATGAGAACATTAGCTAGACGTTAAGTGTTGCTACTACTGCGGTTGGGAATCCATTACTAAACCGGTATAAGTGTTGAAGCCAGCCCAGACGGACGGGATTACCGATGCCTCGGTAACCCCCAAAGTATTAGAGACAATATGCACCCGCCCGGCTCCCAGCCGTCGGGTGGGGTTTGTAAGGCCCAATAGATCTATCCACATTTCCCCCGTTGTGCATCCCCGCACATTCATGGTTCCCCCTGGGACTTTCTGTAAAAGCCGCATAGTACGTAAAGTAACCATAGTATAACATGATCTATGATGAGTAATCAAATAAGTAGCATGTTTCTCCCCCGAAAGTAAAACGGTAAAAGTGGGGCTGTGACACTCACCTTGGTTTGCGTTACTTGAAAACAGTTAAGTAGTTATGTTATGATAGTCCCAAATAGCGGCGACCTATCATAAGATGTGTATAAGTATTGGACTAATAACCCGCAGGCTAACTAGTCCCCGTATGTCCAGACCGTGACCATAAACGTTTGAAAACACCTTTAACTGTTAAACCGACCTGCCCGACAAGACCCGACATCCCATTGGTGACCCGACATCCCACGTGTTAGATAAATGCAAGACATCATGCAACATATGCAATTAAACACTTAGCACGCGCAACAATTCACCTAGTCTAGCATAATGTCCAATTAACGCATAAACAGGTCCGAACACGTCTTACTAAGTCATTGGGTGTATCCCGGGGTTCCTAACATGTTCCTAGGTGTCAAATCGTGTTCCGGGATGTCAAAACGCGTTCACGACAGCAGTACATGCGATTAGGAAGGTTACACGCGAGTAGGCATTAGCCTATAGGCGATTAGAGGCCTAATCGCCTGATGTATCAGGCGAGTAGGGTCCCAATCGCCCCTAAATCTGCATAATCGCCCTTAGCTCAGGCGATTAGGATGTCTAATCGCCTGCAGCTGCTGTACAACGAGTTTTCGCGCGTTAAACCCTCCAAATCAGATCCGAAACATGCAACAACACCCAATATCAAACCTAAATCATTTACCAACCCATTTCAAGCAAAAACCCCCAACATATCACTGATCTAGCATGTTCTATGCAATTATTTCCTAAAATGGCAAAGTACTAGGTTTCTTCTACCAACCTTATCTTTCCTTAAATGGAAATAATCAGATTTCAAACTTTACACACATGTAAATCATCAAACCTCTGATCTAACATCTTCCTAGCATGAATCCTAACAACATTGCATCAACAATCACACCATAATCATCCTAAATCCTCAAGAACATACAAATGGGTCAAAATATGCATTTTCTTCAAAACACCATAATAATGGCTAAGATTCTAAGACAACCTTCCTAACAACCTCTACATAACAGAAGTACCATCATATCTTGAAAACATTCATGTTAAAATCACCAATAAGGCCAACATATGCATGTAAACTTCACATATAACAAGCATTAAGGTGTAAACTTGGTTTAAGACTCTTTTGAAAGGTTTTGAAAGACACATTTGGTAAAACAAGGTCTGGAACTTTGGGGGAACTCAAAATAACAACTCTACAAAGGTTAGGGATGAAGAACACACCTTGGGTTTTGCTAAAGAAAGGTGTGTAAGCTTGGGGATGGTGATTTTTGTAGCAAAATGAGTTCCAGAGGTGTTCTAAGGTGTGTGGGCGACTTGGGAGCAGCTAGGGTTGTTCTAGAGGTGTTTGGGGAGTTAAGGGTTCTATTTATAGGTGTTTTGACCCGAGCCCTGCTGTATACGCGATTAGGGACCCAGACCAGGCGAGTAGGGGCCTAATCGCCTCTATGTACACGCGATTAGCCACCTACTCGCGAGTAGGGGCCCTAATCGCCACTATTCACGCGATTAGGCACCTACTCGCCCCCACTCCTCTTGTAATCGCTAGATGTTCATGCTATTAGGAGTCCCCCAGGCTCCTAATCGCCTATAAGGTGCTGGAATGGGTTTTTGGCGCGTTAAACACTATTTTAACATATTTAAACACGTATTCACATACCGATAAGTCACATAATGATTCCAAACATATAATGCATGATATCCAACACGTTTGCATCCGTTCACCAATTCCCGGGACTCGAGACTCGTGTGTGCGTTAGACCCGGCGATTCCACGAATCGCCGATCCTTGTACCCATAGTTATGGACCGACTCCCGATGACCCCGCGGATCATCCTAACGACTCCCGATGATTCCCAGAATCATCATACCGACTCAACTGACCCCGCTAAGGACGTAATATGCATGACTCGCTAAGGTAGACTTACTAGTTTAGTCAACGTTACTAACCTGAGTTTGCCGGGTGTCACATCATCCCCCTGTTGAAAGAATTTTCGTCCCGAAAATTGCCCAAGGCCAAAAAGGAAGAGACGAAAGAGAAGAAAAATTTTCCGGTTGCCACATCATCCCCCTGTTGAAAGGAATCTCGACCCGAGATTCATTCAGCTTCAGCAGAGACATGTCTTGATTCGAACGCGCGCTTAGGAAATAAGTGGGGATACTTAGCCTTCATTTGATCTTCCCGTTCCCACGTGAACTCCGGTCCACGATTGGAGTTCCAACGGACTTTAACAATGCGGATTTTACTCCGGCGAAGGCTACGGATTTTATAGTCAAGAATTTCAACCGGTTCCTCCACGATACGTAGACGATCATCCACCTTGATCTCTTCGAGGGGAACAACCAAAGATTCATCCGCCAAGCACTTCTTCAGATTAGAAACATGGAAGACATTATGAACATTACTGAGCTCAGCCGGCAGATCAAGCCTGTATGCTACCGGTCCAATCTGTTCCAGGATTGCGAACGGTCCCACATACCGAGGATTCAATTTGCCCCGCTTCCCAAAACGTATAACGCCCTTCCACGGAGATACCTTCAATAAAACTCTGTCGCCCACCTCAAACTCCAAAGGCTTGCGACGACGATCGGCATAGCTCTTTTGACGATCCCGAGCTGCTGCCATGCGGTTACGGATTTGTACGATCTTCTCGGAAGTCTCGTACACAAGTTCCGGGCCGGTGAGTTGACTCTCACCCACCTCGGCCCAACAAAGAGGAGACCGGCATTTCCGCCCGTAAAGAGCCTCGAACGGAGCTGCCTTGATGCTAGAATGGTAACTGTTGTTGTAGGAGAATTCCACCAACGGTAAATGACTCTCCCACCCCTTGCCAAAGTCAATCACACATGCCCGAAGCATGTCTTCTAGCGTTTGAATTGTCCGCTCACTTTGACCGTCAGTTTGCGGATGATACGCTGTGCTCATGTCCAACTGAGTACCCAGAGCCTTATGCAAAGACTTCCAGAAGTTAGAGGCGAACCGAGGATCACGATCAGAAATAATAGAGACAGGCACCCCGTGCCGAGAGACCACCTCCTTGAGATATAACCGTGCCAAACGTTCGAGACCATCGGTCTCTTTGATAGCGAGGAAGTGCGCAGACTTTGTCAACCTATCGACAATTACCCAGATCATGTCGCAACCACTGGGCGATTTCGGGAGTTTGGTCACAAAGTCCATCGTAATCCGCTCCCACTTCCACTCGGGGATTTCAGGCTGTTGCAGGAGGCCGGACGGCTTTTGGTATTCGACCTTGACCTTAGCGCAGGTCAAGCACTTGCTTACGTACGAAGCCACGTCCGCCTTCATGTTCGACCACCAATAAAGTATCTTTAGGTCTTGATACATCTTATCGGAGCCAGGGTGAATAGAGTACCGGGACTTGTGAGCTTCATCAAGAACGAGCTCCCGCAAGCCCCCAAATAAAGGAACCCAAATACGTTCAGCGAAATAGTGTAACCCATCGGACCTGAGTTCAAGGTGACTATCAGCACCATGCATGGTTTCAGCCTTAAGGTTTTCCTCCTTCAAAGCTTCTTGCTGCGCTGAACGGATTCGATCAGGTAAGCCGGAATGGATAGTGAGCTGAAGAGCCCGAACACGACGAGGTTTAGCCGTTTCCTTCCTGCTCAAGGCGTCTGCGACCACATTCGCCTTGCCAGGATGGTATTTGATGGCGCACTCGTAATCATTAAGAAGCTCGACCCAACGTCGCTGTCTTATATTCAACACCTTCTGATCAAAGATATGCTGGAGGCTCTTGTGATCGGTGTAAATAGTGCATTTGGTACCGTACAAGTAATGCCTCCAAATCTTTAAAGCAAAGACCACCGCACCCAACTCCAGATCATGGGTGGGATAGTTTTTCTCATGAACCTTAAGCTGACGAGAAGCATAGGCGATGACCTTCTCGCGCTGCATCAGTACACAACCAAGACCCCGGATAGAGGCGTCACAATAAACCACAAAATCGTCCGTACCCTCAGGCAAGGACAAGATAGGAGCAGAACAGAGTTTAGCCTTTAACAGCTGGAAGGCCGACTCCTGCGAATCACCCCAGTCGAACTTTCTGTCCTTCTGGGTAAGCGAGGTGAGGGGTTGAGCGATCTTCGAAAATCCCTCGATAAAACGACGGTAATAACCTGCAAGGCCTAGGAATTGCCGCACCTCAGATGGCGTCTTTGGTGCTTCCCAGTCTTTAATGGCTTCAATCTTAGCTGGGTCAACGTGAATTCCTTTCTCATTAACAACATGACCAAGGAATTGGACTTCACGCAACCAGAAGCTACACTTAGAAA
The DNA here is from genome assembly GCA_028751855.1 of Ambrosia trifida. Lineage (NCBI taxonomy): Eukaryota > Viridiplantae > Streptophyta > Magnoliopsida > Asterales > Asteraceae > Ambrosia > Ambrosia trifida. Next base: position 80,658,440 of record CM054124.1, on the reverse strand, counting down.
ACTTAGCGTACAGCTGTTCCCGCCTCAGAAGTTCCAAAACAAGACGTAGGTGTTCCTGGTGGTCCACCTCGTTCTTAGAATAGACTAGAATATCATCAATGAAGACAATCACGAACTTATCAAGATAAGGCTTGCAAACACGGTTCATCAGATCCATAAAGATGGCAGGTGCGTTGGTGAGACCAAAAGGCATGACCAGGAATTCAAAATGGCCATAGCGAGTTCGAAAGGCGGTCTTCGGAATGTCAGCTTCTTGAACCCTCAACTGATGGTACCCCGACCTCAAATCGATCTTCGAATAGAAACTGGAACCCTGAAGCTGGTCAAATAAGTCATCGATGCGAGGAAGAGGATAGCGATTCTTGATGGTAACCTTGTTCAACTCCCGGTAGTCGATACACATCCGCAGGCTTCCGTCCTTCTTCTTGACAAACAAAATAGGGGCTCCCCACGGGGACGAACTAGGTCGAATGAAACCCTTCTCTAACAGCTCCTGCAACTGGTTCGATAACTCCTGCATCTCGGGAGGTGCAAGACGATAAGGGGCACGGGCAATAGGGGCCGCACCCGGAGCAAGTTCAATACCAAATTCGACCTGGCGATAAGGAGGAAGACCAGGTAAGTCTTCAGGAAATACATCGGGAAAGTCGCGGACAACAGGAATATCTTCAATCTTCTTCTCCTCTTCAGACGAAACCGAAACAAGTGCCAGAATGGCAGAATACCCCTTCCGAAGATACTTATAGGCTTTCATACACGAAATGATACTCAACGGGACCCCGCTCTTCTCACCATGCACCAACAGAATTTCTCCATCAGGGAGAGGAAGTCGAATGACTTTATCAAAACAAACGATCTCGGCATGATACAGGGACAACCAATCCATACCCACGACAACATCGAAACTACCCAAGGACACCGGCATAAGATCAATAGGGAAAGAGTAACCTGACAACTCAAGGCGACACTCCCTAAGGACGTGCGTCGCCTCGACTTTCTTACCATCAGCCAATTCTATCAAGTACTTAGCCTCTAAAGGTGTAGGTACCCTATCAAGCAATTGACTAAACCCAAGAGATATGAAACTCTTGTCGGCACCAGAATCGAATAAAACCGTAGCATAGCGATTATCGAGGAGAAACGTACCAGTAACAGTGTCGGGATCCTGTCGAGCACCACTTGAACCGATCACGAAGGCGCGAGCATTCCTGCCTCCGCCCCCATTGTTTCCATTGCCCGACCCATTCTTCCCGGTTTCACCCTGTTTCAACTTGGGGCAGTTACGCTTGTAGTGGCCAAGCTCACCACAGTTATAGCACCCTTGTTTCCCCTGATTTCCCTGAGAAGCAGCGAATTGAGGGGCTGGGGCTGGTGTGACCGATGGGTTTCGGTTCCCCAAAGGGTTGGACCTACAATCCTTGGCTTGGTGCCCAATCTTATGGCACCGACGGCAACGGTCCTTATCATCGCAAGAACCGGTGTGATGATAGTTGCACCGATCACACTTCGGCAACTTCCCAGCATAAACCCCCGGTTGTCGTTCGGACGACGATCCCCCAGTATCAGTCTTCTTCACCTGTTGAGGCTGAGCCGAGCTCGAGCCTTTCCCCACAGTTTCCCACTTCCGCTTGTTACTATCGGAAGTCTTCACAGCAGCGCCTCGAGGAGGCAAGACCCCTTCAGTCACCTTCATGTTGGTCAGCCTGTGGGCCGACCGAACCACCTCAGAATAAACAGTGAGGTTACCCGCAGCAACTAACCCGGCAATCTCCGGTACTAACCCAGCAACATAATGCTCAATTCTTCGGTATTCGGGTGCGTGCAGATCGGGGCACAACACCGCCAATTCGTTGTGCCGAGCAGTATAAGTTTCAATCTCAGAACCCACCATCTTATGATTCCAGACTTCATGCTCGAGCTTCTGGATCTCATCCCTCGGGCAATACTCATTTTTCAGCAACTGAATGAATTCTGCCCAGGGCATAGCGTGGGCTTCCCCAATGCCCATAGTCTGGGTGGTGGAGTTCCACCAAGTCAAGGCTTGACCCTCCAGGGTCGCAGAAGCATATTTCACCCGGTCGCCTTCCGGGCAGCTGCACATCGAGAAAACAGATTCGATTTTCTCCAACCATCGGAGCAGTCCCACTGCCCCTTCAGTGCCGCTAAAGTTGTGGGGCTTACAGTCCATAAACTTTTTATAGGAACACTGGGATGGAGGAGGATTGACAGCACCACCTGGAACAGACACACAGGTGAGTATCAAGAAAAGGTAAAGTACCCCAGAACGAGGTAGAATAGATGAGAATCGACGTACCACCCATAGCATTATGAGCGGCTTGGAATGCAGCCAGAGCGATATTCACATGTTGCTGCATCAGGTTGTCCAATTCGGCTTGGGTCATATTAATATTCCCACGGCCACCACCGCGGCCACCACCACGGCCGCCAGCACGGCCGCCCCTGCGACCTCCACGAGCTCCTGACATCTTCTGTCACAACATGAAACAAAAGACTCAGACTTGCCCGTGATATAACCCAATCAAGAATTCCAAGAAACTAGACCGAGCCCAGCTCGGGTCCATCCGTTCAAGCCCAAAGCCCGCCAGGGATCCCATGCATCACAGTTTATGATCTCGTGTGCACCCGACATGATAAACTGTTCCACATGGCCCTCCAGGCGCGCTTTAAGTTTGAAGTTCAGGTCACCGAACACTAGCGCCCAATCATGGTATTATCACAAGTATAAGTACAAGATAGTATGCATAAGAACGGGCGTGTTCATTAGGGCATAGGAGGGAGATGTCCAAATCTCTGGACAGATCTCAAGAGTACGCCGAAGCTATCCCAATGTACACCGCCGTCAAGAAAGTTCAATAGTGTATCGTTCGCCATCGAATCATAGTAAGGATGAGTCAAGAAATAGAATGATAAAGAGTAAATAGATGATGTAGCGTAGTAGACGATGACACCGACACCCCGACAAGTCATATTGTTACCCACTTGCTAAGACTCGACTAATTGTGACCGTCTAGTGTGTGCGACTCAGTTATAGACTAGACTCTACATGCAGTCTTAGTTCACTATAACCGTTGGCTCTGATACCAATCTGTCACACCCTCAAATTCCACGTGCGGGGTTGTACCGCGAGGCGCGTGACACACCAGGATCTCAGTCAACGATCACAATAAACATACAACAAACATGCATTCATAATTATATTTAAAACCAAAATATCATGCTTTGAGCTGTAAACCAGCAGCGGAAGCATTCTTGTTTACAACCAAAAGACATATCATTGTTTACAAAGACATTGTTTAATATGTTCCCAAAATAATAGACGCCGTGCATGACCTCGTGCGCCTAGTCCGACAACCGCTACCTTAGCGACCTGAGAAAACATGCCAAAAATGTCAACATATAATGCTGGTGAGTTCACAGGTTTTCTTTCATAAAAGTGTTGTTATAAGTTCGGTAAGATCATTTCCCGTTACTACTATGTTATGAGAACGTTAGCTAGACGTTAAGTGTTGCTACTACTGCGGTTGGGAATCCATTACTAAACCGGTATAAGTGTTGAAGCCAGCCCAGACGGACGGGATTACCGATGCCTCGGTAACCCCCAAAGTATTAGAGACAATATGCACCCGCCCGGCTCCCAGCCGTCGGGTGGGGTTTGTAAGGCCCAATAGATCTATCCACATTTCCCCCGTTGTGCATCCCCGCACATTCATGGTTCCCCCTGGGACTTTCTGTAAAAGCCGCATAGTACGTAAAGTAACCATAGTATAACATGATCTATGATGAGTAATCAAATAAGTAGCATGTTTCTCCCCCGAAAGTAAAACGGTAAAAGTGGGGCTATGACACTCACCTTGGTTTGCGTTACTTGAAAACAGTTAAGTAGTTATGTTATGATAGTCCCAAATAGCGGCGACCTATCATAAGATGTGTATAAGTATTGGACTAATAACCCGCAGGCTAACTAGTCCCCGTATGTCCAGACCGTGACCATAAACGTTTGAAAACACCTTTAACTGTTAAACCGACCTGCCCGACAAGACCCGACATCCCATTGGTGACCCGACATCCCACGTGTTAGATAAATGCAAGACATCATGCAACATATGCAATTAAACACTTAGCACGCGCAACAATTCACCTAGTCTAGCATAATGTCCAATTAACGCATAAACAGGTCCGAACACGTCTTACTAAGTCATTGGGTGTATCCCGGGGTTCCTAACATGTTCCTAGGTGTCAAATCGTGTTCCGGGATGTCAAAACGCGTTCACGACAGCAGTACATGCGATTAGGAAGGTTACACGCGAGTAGGCATTAGCCTATAGGCGATTAGGGGCCTAATCGCCTGATGTATCAGGCGAGTAGGGTCCCAATCGCCCCTAAATCTGCATAATCGCCCTTAGCTCAGGCGATTAGGATGTCTAATCGCCTGCAGCTGCTGTACAACGAGTTTTCGCGCGTTAAACCCTCCAAATCAGATCCGAAACATGCAACAACACCCAATATCAAACCTAAATCATTTACCAACCCATTTCAAGCAAAAACCCCCAACATATCACTGATCTAGCATGTTCTATGCAATTATTTCCTAAAATGGCAAAGTACTAGGTTTCTTCTACCAACCTTATCTTTCCTTAAATGGAAATAATCAGATTTCAAACTTTACACACATGTAAATCATCAAACCTCTGATCTAACATCTTCCTAGCATGAATCCTAACAACATTGCATCAACAATCACACCATAATCATCCTAAATCCTCAAGAACATACAAATGGGTCAAAATATGCATTTTCTTCAAAACACCATAATAATGGCTAAGATTCTAAGACAACCTTCCTAACAACCTCTACATAACAGAAGTACCATCATATCTTGAAAACATTCATGTTAAAATCACCAATAAGGCCAACATATGCATGTAAACTTCACATATAACAAGCATTAAGGTGTAAACTTGGTTTAAGACTCTTTTGAAAGGTTTTTAAAGACACATTTGGTAAAACAAGGTCTGGAACTTTGGGGGAACTCAAAATAACAACTCTACAAAGGTTAGGGATGAAGAACACACCTTGGGTTTTGCTAAAGAAAGGTGTGTAAGCTTGGGGATGGTGATTTTTGTAGCAAAATGAGTTCCAGAGGTGTTCTAAGGTGTGTGGGCGACTTGGGAGCAGCTAGGGTTGTTCTAGAGGTGTTTGGGGAGTTAAGGGTTCTATTTATAGGTGTTTTGACCCGAGCCCTGCTGTATACGCGATTAGGGACCCAGACCAGGCGAGTAGGGGCCTAATCGCCTCTATGTACACGCGATTAGCCACCTACTCGCGAGTAGGGGCCCTAATCGCCACTATTCACGCGATTAGGCACCTACTCGCCCCCACTCCTCTTGTAATCGCTAGATGTTCATGCGATTAGGAGTCCCCCAGGCTCCTAATCGCCTATAAGGTGCTGGAATGGGTTTTTGGCGCGTTAAACACTATTTTAACATATTTAAACACGTATTCACATACCGATAAGTCACATAATGATTCCAAACATATAATGCATGATATCCAACACGTTTGCATCCGTTCACCAATTCCCGGGACTCGAGACTCGTGTGTGCGTTAGACCCGGCGATTCCACGAATCGCCGATCCTTGTACCCATAGTTATGGACCGACTCCCGATAACCCCGCGGATCATCCTAACGACTCCCGATGATTCCCAGAATCATCATACCGACTCAACTGACCCCGCTAAGGACGTAATATGCATGACTCGCTAAGGTAGACTTACTAGTTTAGTCAACGTTACTAACCTGAGTTTGCCGGGTGTCACACCATTGCCCGCTCCCATCCACCACCTAGCCAGCCTATGTCCACTAGGTCTAAAACTGGTAGCCTAAAACCAATCCATTATGTTGCCCTGATACCATCCATCTCCCCAATTCACACTACCTATACTCAGGCCCTCACTAGCCCGAATTGGTTGCGCGCTACGCAAGCCGAATTTACTGCTTTACAGGAAAATGAGACGTGGGATTTGGTTCCTCGCCCCATGACTCAACCAATTATTAGATGCATGTGGCTTTCTCGTCACAAATTTAAATCACATGGGTCATTAGAACGATATGAGGCAAGGTTGGTCGTTAATGGAAAATCACAGACTATTGGCATCGATTGTGATGACACTTTCAGTCCTGTTGTGAAACCAGAAACAATCAGAACGGTCCTATCTTTAGCTATCTCCAAATCATGGCCCATACATCAATTGGATGTAAAGAATGCTTTTTTGCATGACCACCAAAATGAGATCGTTTATATGCATCAACCACCGGCTTTTCTTGACATGCACTATCTAGGGTTTGTTTGCAGGTTGAAAAAGTCTTTATACGGCCTGAAGCAGGCCCCATGAGCTTAATACACCCGATTTGCAACTTATATTCTCTCACAGGGATTTCGTAGCAGTGTTTGTGACAATTCGTTGTTCATTTACACACAGGGCCAACATATTGCATATCTACTCTTATATGTGGATGATATTGTCCTTACCGCTTCTTCCGATGCCTTTCTACATGATATCATTCACAAACTCTCTTGAGAGTTTGCCATGACAGATTTGGGAGCTTTACATCATTTTTTGGGCATTCGCATTACTTGCAAGCAAAATGGGTTATTTTTGGATCATTCACAATATGCGAAGGGGATTATTGCTAGAGCTTCCATGTCAAATTGTAAGCTGTGTGCTAGTCCTGTTGATCTTTCATCAAAGTTGAGCACTACTGACGGCCCCCTTTTCGGTGACCCAACTCTCTATTGAAGTTTTGCTGGTGCATTGCAATACCTTACATTTACTCGCCCTGACATGTCGTATGCAGTACAGCAGGTTTGTTTATTCATGCATGAGCCTCATGATTCGCATTTCACGTTCATGAAGCGCATTCTTCAGTATTTTCAAGGGACGATTGATTATGGTATTCGAATGCCGATTGGGGTGGATGTCCCGACTCCTGCAGATCGACTGGTGGATATTGTGTGTTTCTCGGCGATAACTTGCTCTCTTGGTCATCTAAGCGGCAACCAACTATGTCCCGATCGAGTGCAGAGGCTGAATATAAAGGCGTCGCCAATGCTGTTGCAGAGGCCAGTTAGTTACAAAACCTATTACTCGAGTTGTAGGTTCCTTTAAAGACCACTACTGTTGTTTATTGTCATAATGTTTCTGCGGTTTATTTATCTGACAATCCTGTTCAGCACCAGCGTACAAAGCACTTAGAGATTGATATACACTTTGTCAGGGAAAACGTTCGGCTCGGACATGTGCATGTTCTTCATGTCCCATCCGCTTTTTAGAATGCCGATATTTTTACAAAGGGCCTATCTCGTCAGATTTTCTAGTCTTTCAGGTCCAGTTTGACCGTCTGCCTGTTGACCGATCAAACTGTGGGCGGCTAATAGCAGATATATATTACTGATATAGATTATCATATATTTAGATATAGATTTTGTGTATATTATCTGTTTCCTAAAATAATGCTAGGGTTTTATATGTTTGGGATCTATATAAACCGATCCCCTCGTTTGTAATATTCAATAAAAAAATCAATACCATAAGCACTTTTACAAAGATGTTCCATCAAATGCAGTCCTACCAATGATACGCCCAATAGTTAGTAAGGAAAATTCTATTTCAGATTGAGCAATGACCATAACGCAGGAATATTCAAATCATTTTCTTGATAACATGGACATCGTGAATTATATAAAGGTAAAGTCCTTTTCAATTTTGGTAGAGGTGGCAAAATAGGCCGTTCGAACTGATCAAAATGATAATTTTGTATGGTTTGGGTTTTCCAATACTTTTTTTTCTTCTTTTTTTGTAAGTGATTGATATGCCAAATACGAGTATATGATAAACTTTATCAAGATTAATCTAATTTTTGACTAACATAATTTTGTAGTTTATGATTTTATACAATAAAATTACAATTTTGATGACCATTATAGCCTCAATTACTATCACGCTCTTTTCCCTTTTCCCATTTTATCCATTTGACCCATTAGAGGTAACATATAGCTTAAATCAATCAATTAATTAATAAATGGGTTGGAATTGTCAATTTGTCATCTCTATTTCCAGTACATAATCTATATGGGTTAAACATGTCTTTTTCTTAACAGTTTTATGCTTGTTTAAAAGGTATTTCACATAGTAAAGTCTTAGTTGATTGTGAAATACTGCTTCATCACCTTGTTACAATATACATATTTTTGTAAGACCACTTTTAAATGACAGTAATGTGCGCGTGTTGAACAAGATTGCTGAAACTGAGAAATCAAGAAATATATATGTTGAGCATATTGATCCTGACTATGATGCATTAAAAAACAGACTTGTCTTTCATCATCTTTGGCATGAGCAGGTTTGGCAGCACGTTGAGGATGATCCTTTTGAGCAGGTTGAGAATGATCCTTTTGAGCAAGTTAAGAAGGAGGTTGAGCATGATGACCCAATTGCAGATATTGATTCAGATGTGTTGAAGCAGGCATTTGATTATCGTAACACAGAGGCAGATAATGATTGGTACCATGATCCATATGAAGGGGGAGTATGATCCATTATATTCACCATACTGTTCAGATGATGAGTGTCATTGGAAGTAGGTAGGTGTATTAGTTGGTTAAGATCATAGTAGTTAAGTCTTTTGGTACGCTAAACAATGGTAAGTTGATGTGGTATGTAAACTGATGGCTTAAACTTCATACTTTTTGTATGTAAAATGTGGTTTGGTTATAGATATGTGTAAAATGTGGTTTGGCTATATTAGTGCATATCAGTAGTTGACCCAATTTACTTGATCATATGTAACTGCATATAGGTGTGCATATATGTGCAGTTGACCCATTTACTTTAGTGCATATATATATGTCATTCCTGATGACCCATGATAAATGTGCAGTTGACTTGATCCACCCAAATAGGTCATACAGAGGCTGCATATATATGTGCAAACATGCAGTAGTTGACCTACATATATGTGTGCAAATATGGGCTGGACCTGCAGTTAACACACAAGATAAAAATCCGCATACCCACACAACATAAAGCAGTTAACACATCATTCAAAACTGCAGTTGACTTCCAAATGGGCTGGAACTGAAGTTGACTTCCAAATGGGTCTGGGTCAGCAATTGACTTGTAAATATTCTACTGCCAAGATAAAGTCAACATATAAAACTGCATAGACACACAACATATCCATAACATTTAAAAGTCAACATATCCGAATACAAAAGATTCTAACAAAGTCAACATACCCGAATACAAAAAGATTCTAAAAAAAAGAGTACATAAAGGTCACATTGTCATTTAAACCCAGTACATAAACTACAACAAACCATTAACATAACCTACTAACTAGAAGGGCCACTGTCTTTCTTCCTCTTCCTGTTGTAAGTTCTCTTGCTCTCCTTCCACTGACCATACCATAACCTAACATCCATCATTAGCTGACATTTGTGGTCCATGTTTAAAGATTTCACAATCCATGCAACTTTAGATTTGTTCCTTTCAATGTTCAAAACCCAGTCACATCTAGTCATTCCAGTCAATCACTACTTGCCTAATGTCAAACACAGCATGGTTTTTAACACGTATCTTGAAATCATATTTATATCTAAAGGCTTGACAAAGATAAAAAGGTGGATCTCCAGTTTGATCATCATCTGTCAAACTCTCAGAGTCATCAACATCAGAACTGTAACTGGAAGGTTTGTCAGTCATCATAACAACCTGTTGGGTCTGCTGACCTGGATAAGAACAGATGATTGGAAAGCCAAAATATACTACTTAGTTGATCCTTAGAAATAAACAGCAGTTTACAAGCTACTTCTCCCAAAAGACTGTTGACCCTAACATCTGCTGTACTCAACAACTGTTGGAAACAACTGCTGCTGCAAAGGACTGCTGGATAAACAACTGCTAGAGAACAACTGCTGACTAAAGGTCTGATGAAGAATAACTGCTGACTAAAGTGCTGAAGACTAAAGGTCTGTTAGAGCCAACAGCACTTAGGCTCCAACAGATGATACAAGACCATCAGAGTTTTCCCCAACAGCAGTTTACCTTACAGTGTTTTACAATGTAACAGTAGTTTGTATTTAACAAATGTTTTATGTTGTTATTCTGTTAGAGGTCACTGTCTTAGGTGACGTCAGCTTAGATCATCAATGGTTTAGATTTGTCTATAAATAGAACAGTGCTTGTACTGTTCTATTCATCACTCAAAACATTCTCTCAGACAAACAATCACAGAGTGATCAGGCTGAGGGGGGGTACTTGTAATATTGTAATCTTTCAATTAATGAAAGCATTCGATTAAAAACAATTATTCTCTTGTTTTGATTTATAGTTTATCATTCCGCTGACTCTTATTCATCAAACTATGCTTTTACAGCAAGTGGTGGTGATATCCAGGCATCTGATAACATACCCTTTGAGTATGATGACTTAAAATACTTTGACCCTGATTATTTGGAAGAAATGGACATTATGCACCAATTGGCCCTTCTCAATGTAAGAACTAAAAATTTTTACAAGAAAACTGGGAGAATGTTTCTAGGGTGAACTGGTAGGTCAAAAGTGGGGTTGGAGAAATCAAAGATTAAATGTTATAAATATCATAGACTTGGTCATTTTGCTAGGGAATGTAGGAGTCAACATGGTACACCTATGATTACCTATCCAAATCAGAGGCCATAGACCAACACTTATCAAATATCCCATAATACCCCTGGACCAAATGTGCAAAACACTGCTCATTTTGCAAAGTCCTCAAACACTGTTCCTGTCCAGTATGTCCAAACCACTGCTCCTCAGATCCACTATGTGCCAACACCTGTTGCTCAGGCACAAGTACCAATGACTGCTGCTCCACCCTTTGCCCCTGCAGAGACCAGTCAACAGAGTTTCTTCACACAAGGCTTTGTTGATTGGAGCAGTCTACCAGATGAGTTGACAGATGAAAATTTTGCACTAGTTGCCAAAGCTGAAAATGAACCAGAAATTTTTTGTTTCATGGCTATGGTAGAAGAAGTTGAATCTAAGGAGGTGGTGACTGAATCTGTAGTTGTGCCTGATGATGTTGTTGATGAGGTAGTTGCAGGTGAAAAATTTGAAGAAGAGGTTGTGACTCTCTCAGATCCCTGGGGTGCATCTGATGATTGTGAGTGCAAGTGTGATTGTGCATTGATGGCTGCTACTAAGGTATCTCCTCAAATCCTTAAAGATTTGTGTTCTGACAAATGTGTAATAGCATTTGCTAACATCAAAGAGGTGAATGAAAACCTTAGGAAGAAAATTTTAGATGATGAAGTTAAATTTGAGAAACTTTCAAAAGAGTTAAAATCAAATCTGACTGAAAAAGAATCTGAAATAGGCAGTTTAAAACATGAAGCAACTATAACCAAAGACCAGCTCCAAACTATAATAACTAAATATCATAGTTGCAAAAGTGAGCTTGAGTCCACCCAAGTTGAATGTCAGAAATGGATGGAATCATGTAAAGGATTTCAGATGCTACTCAACAAACAAACCAAAAGTCATGTGAAGTTTGGGTTTGGTTTTGAAACCAGTGCTCCATCTTTTGAAAACACTGACAAAAGGGATCAAAAGTTTGTTGAGGTAGTACCAACTAATTTGAAGGGTCAAGAGATTAAAATCACTGAACCTAATGGCAAGAAAATTGTTCTTGAAAAACCAGAAGGTTACACATCATTCACTGAACTTGAAAAATATGAATTTAAACCTACTTGGTCTGATGAGTGTGGTACTCTTGAGAACTTCAAACCAGTTGAATTCAGAACCTCTGATGGTAAGAAAGCACCACAGGCAAAGGTCATTCCCCTGATAGATCTTCCAGCAGATGATCAAACATCTGTTGAAAAGAAGACTGAAAAAGGGAAAAGGAAAGAAAAGTCTGTTCACTTGTTCTGTGATTTCTGTGAAAAGAAGAATCATGTTACTAAAAACTGTTTTCTTCTAAAATCATATGATATCAACAAAGGAACAAGTGTGTGTGATTCTAAGACCACATGCTCAATATGTGGTAAGAAGAATCACAAAACCAAAGAGTGCCTGTATCTCAAAAATTTTGATGTCAAAATACAAGAGTACAAGGCTAAAACTCTTGCAAACCAAGTGGTGAGTACTTCAAAAGGAAAACCCAAGCAGACTTTTGCTCCAGTTCAAACATCTGTTACCAAAAACTTGGAAACATCTGCTTCCAGAGATGTTCAAGTAACGGATGTTCCACCCACCAACAAGTACCCAAGGGGATATGGACAACCACATGTTTATGAAGAACCCAAGAGGCCTTCTAAACCAAGAGTGAACAGAAATCCCCATGGATACTATCATCTGTCAGAAAGTGATCAAACATCTGTTGCACCAAGTGTTGACATCCAAGCACTGGCAAATGGTCAGCAACAGTTGTTGAACTTTATTCGAAAACTAGTTCAAACCACTGATCACTTTCCTAAGCTTGAGGCTGAAAAGTCTGTGGACCCATCCAAAGCCAACTTGGCTTTGGACACTCACCAAAACTAATCAATTACTGATGTGCAGGGAGCTTCTGCATGCATAGATAGCCTTTGGTATGTAGATAGTGGAGGCTCCAGGCACATGACAGGATGTAGAGCCCTTCTTCTGGACTTCTTAGCTCATGGAGGGTGTGATATATCCTTTGGTAATGATTCAAAAGGTAAGGTGTTGGGTTCAGGGACTGTTCAGGCTGGGAAACTCAAGTTTGAAAATGTCAATCTTATTGATAATCTTAAATTTAATCTTCTTAGTGTATCACAAACGAGTGACAAAGGGTATGGCTCATTCTTCACTAAGAAAAATTGTAAGATTATTGGGCCAGAAGTGGTTAAAAAGATTGGTACCATCATTGCTGAGAGCAAAGCACAACTTGTTGCTCATAGAAGTGGCAATGTGTATGTAGTTGATATATTGTCCTATGGCAAATGCCTGTCTGTTTTCTGCTGCCTCCACTAAAGAGACAGAATTGTGGCATAGGAGACTGGGTCACACCAACCTTCAAACTATTAGTTCACTCTCCAAACAAAGCCTTGCAAGAGGTTTACCATCAAAAGAATTCAAATATGATGAGCATTGTGTTTCCTGCTTAAAAGGAAAACAACATAAAAGTTCTTACAAATCCATTGATGAGTCCAAAACAAGTCAATGTCTACAATTGTTACACATGGTATTGTTTGGCCCAGTTAAAATCATGAGTCTAAGAAGAAAGAGATTTTGTCTTGTCATAGTTGATGATTTTTCTAGGTTTACATGGACTTACTTTTTACACTCTAAGGATGAGACTGCAGGTATCTTGAAGGACTTTATCACCAAAGTTGAAAAATAATATGACTTGCCAGTAAAAGTCTTTAGAAGTGACAATGGAACAGAGTTTAAAAATAAGGAGTTGGATGATTTATGTGTGTCAAAAGGGATTGTGAGGCAGTACAGCATCCCAAGAACACCAGAGCAAAATGGGGTGGTTGAGAGGAGATTCTGGTTTGCCACTGTCCTTCTGGGGAGAAGCTGTAAACACTGCTTGCTATGTTCAAAACAGAGTTTTAATCAACCCAAGACATCAAAAGACTGCTTATGAAATTTTGTTCAAAATCAAACCATTAATCTCATTTTTCAAAATCTTTGGCTACCCATGTTTCATCTTAAATCTTAAAGATTCCATTTCAAAATTTGCAGCCAAAGTAGATTGTGGATATTTTCTGGATATTCTTCTACTGCTAAGGCCTATAAAGTATTTAACACAAGGACCAAGACAATTGAAGAAAATCTGAATGTAAAGTTCAATGAACTTTCATCCCTAAAAATCCCAGCAAATCCTGTTGAGTTGTTTGATTTAAATAAATTCAAATTTGAAGATATTACTATCAAAACTAACAGTGCAGGTATTTCACAATCTCCACAACAAGATTACAGAACAGATGTTGTTATCCCAAGTCACTATAAAGTCTATTCTACAGCAGAGGAAGCAGCTGTTCAAAAAACCTGTCAAAACTCTGTCACAGTTGAGTCAGCCACTGTTGGCCAGTCCTACCCTCAAACCACTGCTTCACCTATTACATCCACTGCTCAATCATCTGTCGACAAAAGTCAAACCTTTGTTGACAAAAGTCAGTCCAGTTTTACACCACTTGGAACCATTCCTCCACTTCCATTTCAAACATTTGTTGGCACTACAGAAGTGCAAACAGATGTTACATCAACAGAGTCACCAAACCTCTGTCCTTCACCTCACAATGCCATCATACCATATCAGGGAGATCTAATCTACCTAAGAGCTCATCCACCAGATCAAATCATTGGCAACATCAGAGAGGGTGTGCTCACAAGAAGCCAATCCTCAAATATCTGTCTTTTTGCAGGCTTTCTATCTCTCACACAACCTATCAAGTACCAAGAGGCATTGAAGGACAACAGTTGGGTATAAGTTATGCAGGAAGAGCTCCTTCAGTTTAAAAGACAACAAGTATGGGAACTTGTACCACTGCCTAAGGATGTTTGTCCAATTGGCACAAAGTGGGTCTTCAAAAACAAAACTGATGAAAGGGGTATAGTTGTCAAGAATAAAGTCTGGCTTGTGGTTCAAGGCTATAGACAAGAAGAAGGGATAGATTATGATGAAACCTTTGCTCCTGTAGCTAGGTTAGAAGCTATCAGACTCTTTCTAGCCTTTGCTGTCAACCACAACATCAAGGTGTATCAGATGGACATTAAATGTGCATTCCTATATGGCAAAATTCAGGAGGAGGTATATGTATGTCAACCACCTAGTTTTGAAGACACATTCCATCCTGATCATGTCTACAAGCTTAACAAAGCTTTGTATGGACTCAAGCAAGCACCTAGGGCCTGGTATGAAATTCTTTCCACCTTTCTCTTATCCATTGGTTTCACAAGAGGTAAAATTGATAAAACCTTATTTTTGAAATGGAGAGGGAAAGACTTAATGATTGTTCAAATATATGTGGATGACATCATTTTTGGATCCACATGTAACAAAATGTGTGAAGAGTTTAGGGAACTCATGACAGCAGAGTTTGAAATGAGTGTTATGGGTGAACTTTAGTGCTTCCTTGGTCTACAAGTGAAGCAGCTGCAACATGGCACATTCATTCATCAAAACAAATATGTGAAAAAATTGTTAACTAGATTTGAGATGAATGACTGTAAGCCATGTAGTACACCCATGAGTACAGTCAAGCTACTCACTATTGATGACAAGGATGAACTGGTTGAACAGACACATTACAGATGCATGTTTGCCACTTGTGTTTGTGCTAGATCCCAGGCTTCACCAAGAAAGTCAAACCTTATTGCTGTAAAAAGGATATTTAGATACCTGAAAGGTGCTCCCACACTAGGTATCAGGTATCCTGCTAATGGAAACATTGAGCTTTCAGGTTATTTAGATAACGATTTTGCTGGCTGCCACACCACAAGGAAGTCTACATCACGAGGGTGCCAGTTTCTAGGGAATGCCTTAGTCTCATGGAAAAGCAAAAAGCAAGCAGTTGTTTCAACTTCAACAGCAAAGGCTGAATACATTGCTGCTGCAAGCTGTGCAGCCCAACTTTTGTGGCTTCAAAATCAACTGCTGGATTTTGGGATAACTGCACTAAGAACTCCACTCATGTTGGACAGTCAAGCTGCTGAAAATATCATCAAAAATCCAGTATCTCACTCCACAACAAAGCACATAGACATCAGACATCATTTTATTAGAGATAGCTATGAAAAAGGTTTGATTTTTCTGCACAATGTTCCAACAGAAGATCAGTTGGCAGATGTGTTGACAAAAGCTTTAGACACATCTACCTTCACAAATCTGATATCTAGAATTGGTATGCTAAACATGGACTAAACAACAAAGATGTTTTAAATAAAAACATTAAAATGTTTCAGACAAATCAATAATCATCCTTACAAATAGCATTTTGGTTGAAAAATCTGCTAAGGATAAAACAACCACTGTTTCATCCACTCTATCCACTGTTGATTGAAATATCTGTTTCAAACATCTGATCAGATAAAACAACCACTGTTTGGTTGAAAAATCTGTTTTCAAACCTCTGATCAGATAAAACAATTGTTTCATTATATATATATATATATACATACATATATTTATCTCTAAAAAAACCAAGTGTTGTTAGCATCAGCACTTTGGTAAGAGAACAGTTGTTTGCATCAGACCTTTGGCAACAGCTGTATGCCACCAGATGTTTGCCCATCAGATGTTTGCCACGTTTGCTCTCAAAAGCAGAGTTTTGGCCACATCAGCGGTTTCACCACAGCCTATAAAACCCCTGTTTTACCACAACAGTCGTTACACTGTCTCATTGTATTCAAAATACTGAAACCACCTTCTTCAACCTCAAAACCTTACTCAAATTCCACTTATCTTCCCACTCGAAATCCATTATAATGGATCTTTAAGAAAAAGCCGCCTACAATTATCTCCCATATCTAGTGAAAACAGATGAAAACGTTCCATTCCATTCCACTATCGACATCATCTTAAATTCTAAATACCTGACAATCCTAACTGCTGATGCTCCCATTTATCTCGATACCCTCCAAGAATTTTTGTTGAATGACGAGTTTCTTCTCCAAGACAAAAAGCCTACATCCATTATCTCAAAAATTGGAGAGTCAAGCATCGCCATTACTCCTGAACTGATATCCACAACCTTCTCACTCAATGACCTGTCAGGTAACGACTCTTTCTCTAAGGTAGAGCTTCACACAGAGTTTCAGGAAAGAGGTTATGATGCATAAATGACTGGGTCAACTCTGTTTAAAAAGTTTTTCCCACCAGTCATGAAATTTTTCTTTCATACCCTTCTTCTCCGTGTCTCTGCTAAGTCCACTTCATTCAATGAAATCCCATTGAGGATTCAGTACTTGGGATATGCTATGTTGTCAGACTCTGACTTCAATTTATCCCAGGGACTGTTTATGGACATAGTATCAAATGTGAAAGCCATAAAGTCTAGCTCTAATAATGCTTTTCTGATTTACCCAAGAATTTTGAGTGTAATCCTTCAAAAGGATTTACTAGAAAAAGATTTCAAAAAGGGTGAGTCTGTTCAAATGAAGAGTCTAACTGATGAAACATTCACAAGAATGCTGGGTTCAACTACCCAAGAAAAAGTGTCAAAAGTTTCAAAAACACAAACAAAGAGGACTAAGACAACAACTGTTGTCCAAACCTCTGTTGTTGAGCCCACTGCTCCTGGTGATCAGGGCAATACATCCAGTGCTGTGAAACCTACACCAGCCACCTCCAAAAGAAAACGTCCATCCACAAAACCACCACTAAAACCAAAAAGGGGCCTCTGGAAGATGAGATACCAGAGGAAAACCCTGTTGCAACACAAAAGCAACAAGAAACCACTGTTGTTACTTCCTCACAACAGATGGATATATCTCAACCTGAACAAACTCCTCATGAATCCTCACAAAAGGATCATGTTGTAAGCCAAAGGGAAACACATCATGATGCATATGACTCACTTGAACATATGTTCACAAGCCCCTCTCCCAGGGCTAATTCTCTTTTCACTCCTCCACCTTCAACAAAACATGTCCCTCCAACCATGCAACCTCTGTTTGAGGCTATTGATAAAACTCAGGACAATCCCAGTTCCTCTCCTTCACCCATCAATGAGAGTATACCCCCGCAAGTGACTGGGAAAATTAATCAGCCATCCCACAAGCAGAAAGGGAGGTTACACCCCTAGAATTCAATGAAACTCTAGGTGAGTTTTCAAGTGAAGCAGCCACTACTGATGTAGAGACCATTGTCTCACAACAGGACAATAGTTACATAGCCAAGACTTCCTGAAGGCAAAAACTGATGAGGCCACTATAGTGTCCCCAAAATCAGTTGGAAGTCCCCAGAACCAAGAAAAAGGGGCATCTGGTTCTCATCATTTGGACTCACCTCCTAGGACTGAACCAGTTACAACTACTACTGGTAGGAATCCAGATGATCCTATTAACTTAGGTGATGGGTTAAAATACCAAGAATTGACGGCCATAGTACAGTCCATAGAAACCTCTGTTGTTGATATCAAATCAGATATCAAGACAATATTAGGATCATTGGCTACTCTCACCAAGAGTCAACCATCCATAGCTGATATTGCTAGTGAGCTATGGAAATCAATTTCCCCCATCATCATAGCTCACAGAAAACTAGCAGATTAGACACATGAAACTTACATGGCTGAAATCAGAAATATGGTGGATGCTAGGTACAATGATACCCAAGCTGATATTAAAGCCATTAAAGAACATCTGCTGAAGACCACTAGCTCTGCCCCTACGACAATTCTCAGATATGAAGATGATGATGACTTCACTGCTGATGATGCCAAAAGGGGGAGAGTGGCAGAGATAGGTTGCCAAAGCTAGATCCCTTTGGTTGTCCACCCTCACAAAAGTGAAAATCAAAGTCTGCCAACAAACCAGGGTCTACCCATACAGCACCACCACAACAACAACAACAACCAAATGTTCAATCCTCTGCTGCTACTGAAATTGCCAAAACCAGCAAAGCAAAGGAAGTTGATACCTCTGCTAATGAAGAAGCTGAAAAGGCTGCCGAGGAAAAGCAAAAGAGGGCTGACACTTTGGAAGTTAAAGCAGAGTTCTTGGTACAATTAAAGAAAGAACAGCAACAAGAAGTTGAAGATGTTGGTTCCTCTAAAAGGAAGAAAATGTCTGCCAAACATGTCAAACAACCACCATCCAAACTTGCTGCTAAAACCACTGCTGCCACCAAAACCACTGATACCACCACAACATCTGAACCTATCACTACAACTACCAAACCAACCACTGAACCTACTACCACAACCACCAATACACCACCTACAGCCACTCAACCACCCAAATCCCAAACATCTGCTGGTTCTACAAAAGTGCCAACAGATGTTAACACAACCACTGCTTCAATACCACCATCACCAAAAATCTTGTACAAAAGGAAGAGAAAATCTACCTTTGTGGTACAGGATGAAAACATTCACACATCACCACCTACTACTTTAACCACACAAACTACACCCATATCTGCCATTCCACTTTCATCATTCTTACCACACACCTCACAATTTGCATCCCATAGACCACCACCAACCATTACACCATTGGCTGTTCTGTATGCTCTTGAACTTGATCTACTCAAGGAGGAAATGCAATCCTTCTACAATACTGAACAACCATCTGAAAGATCTTTCCCGTCTCTTCCAAATTTTCCTGTTCCCCTAAACATAGACCAATATCTTAAATTCAAGGCTGAACAGGCAGATGCAATCATCAAAGAGAAATGCAAAGGGAAAGATAACAGGAGTGTTCAAGGCATTCATTCAGTAGAGCTTAGCAAACTGAGAAGGATTGAAGATTTTGCTAAGACCCTGAGGAACTCCATGTCTACCATGCCTCTCAGCAGTGACATGGAAAGGGAGGTTAGGGAATCACTTCGTGAACAAATCTTGTCAACCATGCCCTACAAAGCAAACAAGAAACAGTTTGTAGGCTGGACCACTCATGCTCTCAGAGAAGAACTTATAAGAATTGAAGATATGGTCAAGAATCCTCCAACAAAGGCCTCTGCCCCTGACTTTAGGAAAGGCAGAGATCCAGCCAGAGCCTTGAAGTTCAAGAGAATGAGACAAGAAATTGTGGCTGCAAAGTATGGGGAGATGAGGTCTGTTGCTAAATGGTCAGAGCTGAGGCTGGTTGAAACTTACAAGAAATTGGAAGAAAACAGGAAGAAAGACCCTACCTTGCTTAGAAAACCTGTCTACTCTGATGAACCCTTGATGAAGAGACCTCAACAGGCTTTTACATTAGACAACTTACTTGACACTTCTGATCTATCTGCTGCTGCAAGAAGGCAGTTCAAAACGAAGAAAGAAATGTCTGAAGAAGATCAGAAGAAGTTTGCTGATACTTTTATAAAGGAGGGCCTCTACAATTAAATACATTTTTTCTCTGATCCCACTACTGAAAAACTCAGAGAACTCATTGGGAGACCTCCATCACCAAACTCATCCAGAATAAAAGTGCATCTCAGCAAATCCACTGATTCAAAAATTCTAAAATGGAAGGTCAACAAAGACACCCATTGTAACACCCCAACCGATGGCGGAAACATCGAGGTGTCACGTATTGATGAGTATACAGTAGCACATGGTAATCAAATTTTAATTGAAATGAATATTAAATTGTAAATATCCAAAAATTGAAATACATCAGAGTTTGAATGTGGAAATCTAATACATCACACAAGAATCAAGCATGCATAGACTCCTTATTTCTTCATAAGTACTCTAATCTTCAAGCATCGTTATCACCTGTTGAGTTGTAAAAATGGGGGGGGTCAACTAGAAGTTGGTGAGAATACATAATCCATGTTAAGCATATAGTTTAAGTATAAAAGTCTAGCAATTCGTACGTCTATCGTAATTTAAGTCTACATGCATAGTATAATATGTTGACATAATCAAACCTCCGACTAGTTTAGGTCCATCCCGTCATCTACGGTTCACCTTAGTAATATGTTGAACGATAACAATCACCCACGTGACCTATGTAGGAGGTACACGTATCCGGGTGGGGTTGTCAATCCAATAGATCTATTATTGAGTATCGCCGGCATGGCCATAGCTAATGATTATGTAAATGTTGAAACTCGTTGAAACTCGTTGAAACTGTTGACTAATACATGAGGCAATAAAGTTTACTACTAGACATATATGTTGAATTGCTTAAAATTGTTGCAAGTATAAAGAATCGCATAAACAGGATTACGTAAACTCACCTTGGTATAGTTTTTGGTAATGAGATAAAGTATAAGAGTAGCTCAAATAGTTTGCCAAGTGTTACCCTATGTATAAGGCAACAAATAAGTCTAAGTCTAACTATTTTATAAGTATATCCTAGGGTTTTGATTTGGGGATAACCAATTGTTGGTTTTAAAATAAAATGTTAATTAAATAAGGAAAATATGATAATTAAATGAAAGAATATCTTTTTATGACATTTGAATACAGAATGTTGACTATAATGCATTTGGAGTATAAAAATAATTTTTATAAATTTATTTCTTTTAAAATAGATTTTTAAATCTATTTATTATAGATTGCCAATATTTAACTTTAATATTCAAAAATACTAAAATTAAAGAATTTCTATTTTAAAAATCGTATTTCTGTTCTAAATAATTAAAAATAATTTGTATAAAATTTTGGTGCAAAAATGATGAAAATTGGATTTATTATGATTTAATTATGATTAAATCTAACAAAAATTGATTAAAAATATAAAATAAATGATTTTACTGAATTAAAAATTATTTCAGTAAAGTTTAACTTTATAAAAAGTCAGGATAATTTTTGGAGAATTTAATAAAATTGTTTTGATATTTTAATGGATTTTTATAAATATAATTGTATAAAATTGATTTAATTATAATAAATATTAAATAAATGAATTTTTGAAAAATAAAAATTGTGAATAACACTTTTAACTCAGATTTAGTAAATGTAAATTTTTTAGAATTTATATAATAGTTTTGATATTTAAAAATGAATTTATAAGTTTTAAACATAATATATATATATAAGTATTTGTTGTTTAAAAAGAAAAAGAAACGAAAAAGGGATGTCAGCGCCGGGACTCGAACCCGGGTGACTGTTGTGTAAGCCCTGGGTCACAACCACTTGGCCTAGGCCAGTGGTTGTGATGAAACTCGTCTGTTTAATATAAATACACACGTTCAGATCAGTTTTATCCCCAAATCCTAATACGAACCCTAATTTCTGCAATAATCAAATACACACAAGATTAGCCCGATTGATCTTGGGGCTTTTGTTGTATTGATGCCGATCGATAAAATGCACAAAAAAAATTATACTCACAGTGATGTATCGCGTGTAATTGCCGAGTCAAAGCAAGGAGTCAAACGTTTGATCACAGATCTTGATTATCAGTGTTTAAAGAACAATTGGAGGTTGAGAAAGAGTTGTGAGCGAGTTGTAAGTGCTCGCAGAGCATCAATTTATATAGGTGATCGACGGTTTGCTCAATTGGTAAGTTTGACTATGGGTTTAATGTCGAACGTGTAAAAGAGGCAAATTGAGGGACGATTGACTTGTAATTGACGCTGTGCTTAGTTGTTGATGGCCGATAATCGAGCATGGTTACCAGATTTACACCAATTACGCGTTAATTCACAGATTATGGCAAGTAGCGAGCTCACAGTTGACTTTCTCAGTCAACTGTGGAGATTTTAAATTGAGTATAACATTAACGCGTGTTGGGTTTCCATCAAAGGTGTTAGCCAGCCCAGCTGGTGTACATGTGTTGTGTTGTTTGCTTGACCCGGCCTTGGTCACGGGTTCGATCCCTGGCCAAGGCATATATTTTTTTTGATATAATTCAAGGTTATAACATATAATAATTATAATCTATATAGTTTTAGGGTTCCATAAACGCGACAAAAATAATTAATGCACACCAGAATAATGAAACTTGACGTTTTATTAATGTTGATGGGGTAACGTACAAGTTTTTAAATGCGTAATGTTACAGTCTCCCCTACTTTTAGGAACTTCGTCCCGAAGTTGGAGTTGGAGAGTCTGGTGGAAAAAGATGTGGATACTTCGATTTCATCTGGTCTTTACGTTCCCAAGTGAACTCTGGGCCTCGTTTAGATTCCCAACGAACTTTAACGATCGGAATGCGACTGCGCTTGAGTTTCTTGACTCCAGTATCAACAATCTCGACGGGTTTCTCGATAATGTGCATGCTTTCATCAATTTGCACATCCTCAAGAGGAACATGAAGGTTCTCATCTGCTAAGCATTTCTTGAGATTCGAGACATGGAAGGTCGGATGAACATTGCTTAGTTCAGGTGGAAGGTCAAGTTTGTAAGCCACTTTTCCAACTCTGTCAAGAATTTTGAAGGGGCCTACGTATCGAGGAGCTAGCTTTCCCTTTCTACCGAAGCGAATTACTCCTTTCCAAGGGGATACCTTAAGTAGTACAAGGTCCCCAACTTGAAATTCCAAGGGTTTACGACGTTTATCAGCATAACTCTTTTGGCGACTTCGAGCCTTGAGAAGATTATCCTGAATAAGCTGGATTTTGTCTGTGGTTTCCTGGATTAGTTCGGGTCCAGTAATACGAGCTTCACCAACCTCGGTCCAACAGACAGGAGAACGACATTTCCGACCATAGAGTGCCTCAAAAGGAGCCATGTTAATGCTGGCGTGATAACTGTTGTTGTATGAAAACTCAACCAAAGGAAGATGAGAATCCCATGCGCCACCAAAATCGATGATACACGCCCTGAGCATGTCCTCAAGTGTCTGGATGGTTCGTTCGGTCTGACCATCCGTTTGAGGGTGATAAGCAGTGCTCAGGTTCAACTTAGTACCCAAAGCTTTTTGTAGAGATTCCCAAAAGTGAGAGGTGAAACGACCATCGCGATCAGAAATAATGTCCAAAGGTATACCGTGACGACATACGATTTCACTTACGTACATCTGTGCCAACCTTTCCACAGAATACTTCTCACGAATAGGTAGAAAGTGAGCGGACTTGGTCAAACGATCGACGATTACCCAAATACTGTCAAAACCTTTGGGTGTGCGAGGGAGTTTGGTGATGAAATCCATAGCTATGCTCTCCCATTTCCAGACAGGAATCTCTGGTTGTTCAAGCATACCAGCCGGTCGTTGATGTTCAGCCTTAACCTTGGAACAAGTGAGGCATTTTGCAACGAAAAGAGCAATGTCTTTCTTCATACCAGGCCACCAATAAGAATAACGAAGATCCTGGTACATCTTGTCAGCTCCAGGATGAATAGAATAACGAGACTTATGAGCCTCGTTCATGAGAAAAGTACGAAGATCATCACGGTCAGGAATCCACAGTCGGTTAAGGAAATAAAGGAGACCATCGGGTTTGGTTTCAAGTTGAGTCTCAGCACCACAAGACATTTCATCGTACATGTTACCTTGGGTGACTGAGGTGTGTTGAGCCTGGAGAATGCGATCTTGAAGATCAGTACGAACTCTCGCACATTGGAGTTTGACACGCTCTTTACGACTAAGTGCGTCAGCCACAACATTCGCTTTGCCAGGATGGTAGCGAATTTCGCAATCATAGTCGTTAAGTAATTCAACCCAACGTCGTTGCCTCATGTTAAGATTCTTTTGATCGAAGACATGTTGGAGACTTTTGTGGTCCGTGAACACCACACATTTGGTCCCATAGAGATAATGTCTCCAAATCTTGAGTGCAAAGACAACAGCGCCCAATTCAAGATCATGGGTGGTATAATTTTTCTCGTGAATCTTGAGTTGTCGAGATGCATAAGCGATAACCTTTCCTCGTTGCATAAGAACACAACCAAGTCCTTGGTTCGATGCATCACAGTAGACCACGAAATCATCATTACCATCAGGTAGAGATAAGACAGGAGCTTCACAGAGTTTCAGCTTAAGAGTTTCAAATGCTTCCTCTTGCTTAGGTCCCCACTCATAGGGTTTACCCTTGTGAGTTAAGGTAGTGAGAGGAACAGCGATCTTGGAGAAATTGGCGATGAATCGACGATAATAACCAGCCAACCCAAGAAAAGAACGGACTTCCGTTGGAGTGGTAGGAACACTCCAATCCTTCACAGCTTCGATCTTTGCAGGATCAACATGAATTCCGTTCATATCAATGACATGTCCCAAAAATTGAACTTCCTTAAGCCAAAATTCACATTTGGAGAACTTGGCGTACAGTTGTTCTTTCTTTAGGAGACTCAAGATAGAGTGAAGATGTTGCTCGTGATCGGATTTTGATTTAGAGTAAATCAAAATATCATCAATGAAAACGATCACGAATTTGTCGAGATAGGGTCTACAAACCCGATTCATCAGATCCATAAATACCGCGGGAGCATTGGTCAAACCGAAAGGCATAACCATGAATTCATAGTGACCGTAGCGAGTGCGAAAAGCTGTCTTGGGAATATCTTCATCGTGGACTCTAAGCTGATGATAACCAGAACGGAGATCAATCTTCGAGAAGTGGGTTGCTCCTTGAAGTTGATCGAAAAGATCGTCAATCCTAGGAAGTGGATAACGATTCTTGATGGTGAGTTTGTTGAGTTCACGGTAGTCAATGCACATCCGAAGAGAACCATCCTTCTTTTTAACGAACAAGACAGGGGCTCCCCATGGAGAAGAACTAGGGCGAATGAACCCTTTATCAGAAAGTTCCTGTAATTGACTAGCAAGTTCTTGCATCTCAGAGGGTGCAAGACGATAAGGAGCTTTAGCTATAGGATTAGCACCAGGAACAAGATCAATACGAAACTCCACTTGTCGAGCAGGAGGCAAACCAGGTAAATCCTCTGGAAAGACTTCAGGATAGTCTCGAATAATAGGAATGTCTTGGATACTTTTGCCTTTGTCCTTCTTCTCTATCACGTTAGCTAAGAAGGCTGTATACCCCTTTCGTAAGTACTTTTGGGCAGTAGTACAAGACATAAGCTTAAGCTCACCACAGGGTTTCTCACCATAGATCTTCAAAATCTCACCAGATTCGAGAGGAATGCGTATGACTTTCTCGAAGCACAGAATTTCGGCACGATGAGTTGACAACCAGTCCATGCCTACTATAACATCAAAACTACCAAGATGCATGGGAATAAGATCGATAGGGAAGGTATGATCATCGAGATTCAACAAGCAGTTACGAATAATAGAACCGATCGAAATAGACTTCCCGTTAGCTACCTCTACCACGAAAGGATCTTCTAGATTAGTGTGGGGTAAGTTAAGTAAAGGTTCAAACTTTAGTGACACGAATGACTTATCAGCTCCTGAGTCAAATAATATGGATGCATAGTGATTATTAATGAGAAACGTACCATTCACCACTTCGTTGTTGTCACGAGCCTGGTTAGCGTTGAGATTGTAGGCGCGACCTCGAGCACCTTGGTTCTGGTTGCGGTTCTGGTTTTGGTTTTGGTTTTGGTTCTGGTTACGGTTACGGTTAGGGCAGTTGTTGATGTAGTGATCGGGGCTGCCACATTCGTAGCATTGACCACGAGTAGGCCTGTTGTTTTGTTGGTTGGGAGCAGGGTTGTTTCTGGCAGGGTTGTTTTGGTTGTTTTGGGCAGCAGGGGCTTGACAGGCATTGGTGTAGTGTCCATACCGTTTACAGTTATTACACTGGCGGCATGGTCTACCAGGAAGATGATGGAACTGGCAGGTGTTGCAAAGAGGGTGTGTTCCACCATAGGGTTTCTTGGCTGGATTTTGGGTAGCAGGTGGAGTAGCAGCAACCATATAGTTTCTAGCCTTACGCTTCTTGTTGCTGGAGGTCTCAGGCTTGACTTCAATTGCAGGCTGTGGAGTATCTTTGGCAACAGTCTTCTTAGAGCCCTTGCGAACCAGAGTACCATTCTTCACATGATTATCAGTAAGAGTGGCCGCTAGACGTTTGGCCTCTTCCAGAGTTGCAGGATTTCTACCCCAAACAGTGTCCTGGATTTGCATGGGCAGACCACCGATGTACTTCTCGATGGCTACCGGCAGAGGAGTAACCTTGTGTGGCAACAGTAAGCTAAGCTCATGAAAGCGGGTGTTGTAGGCAAGATTTTCCCCACTATCTTGAGCCAAGGTGTGAAACTCATCCTCAAGCTTTTTAACTTCATTTCGAGGACAGAACTCCTCCTTCATGATCTCTTTGACCTGGTCCCAAGTCATAGCAAGAGCAACCTCGGCCCCACGAGTACGCTTTTCTTCATTCCACCATGTGAGTGCTCGTTTATGGAGAACACTCATGGCGTAACGAACCTTGAAATTATTGGGGCACTCACTGTTGATGAAGGTATTTTCAATACCCTCAAACCATTGGAGAAGTCCAGTAGCTCCTTCTTCACCGCTGAACTTTGGAGGGTTACAAGAGTTGAAATGCTTGAGGGTGCAAGCTTGGGGTCCATTGCCATTGCCATTACCATTGCCATTCCCGTTCCCGTTGTTGTGACCATTCCCATTCAATTGGATGACCTGAGCAAGCAAGTTGGGTACCAGAGTTGCGATTTGCTGCGCCATTTGTTGAGAAATGATCGCAGCCAGTTGAGCATCGACCCCATTGTTGTTGTGGTTAGGAACTTGGTCATGGTTGTGGTTATGGTTATCTCCACCTTCTTCGTGGTTCTCACCATTGTTGTTGCGAGTGCTGCGACGAGGAGGCATGATCTGTAATAGACACAATGAAATGAATGAGAGTTT
Organism: Ambrosia trifida; assembly: GCA_028751855.1. Taxonomy (NCBI): domain Eukaryota; kingdom Viridiplantae; phylum Streptophyta; class Magnoliopsida; order Asterales; family Asteraceae; genus Ambrosia; species Ambrosia trifida. The sequence goes on along the minus strand of CM054124.1, from coordinate 80,631,035 downwards.
ATATAAGGAATGTAATCATTTATTCATTAATTAAAACGAATAAACGAAAACGTTGACTTATCAAAGATTCTAAATTCTAATAACATAGGAAGACATGCTTTAGCCTATAAGTGAACACTCATCCCGAGAATTCCCAGGTAGGCATCCGGGTCCCTCGTCTGATTGGGATATATGCGCAATGCCAGCCTAGACAGAAGACTCAGAATACAGGCGTTCACCCTTCCAGATTGCACGTGTTCGTTATTAAAATCTAGAACTTCGACGAGATCTCAAGGGGGTTCAGGTTAAACCTGAGGATTTTGTCCTATAAATCTAATGGTGAATCAGGATTGCAGCAGACAATTAAGAGTAGTCACATGTAGGTTTAAGGCATAGGATAAGGATAGGATTAGGGAAGCAATTAGGGTTACAAGTAGGAGAAGCAAGTACTGTTTTAAGTCCCTAAGGTTATAGTCTAGATTATTTCTAATAACCTAATTCCCTATAACCAAGGCTCTGATACCAATCTGTAACACCCCAACCGATGGCGGAAACATCGAGGTGTCACGTATTGATGAGTATACAGTAGCACATGGTAATCAAATTTTAATTGAAATGAATATTAAATTGTAAATATCCAAAAATTGAAATACATCAGAGTTTGAATGTGGAAATCTAATACATCACACAAGAATCAAGCATGCATAGACTCCTTATTTCTTCATAAGTACTCTAATCTTCAAGCATCGTTATCACCTGTTGAGTTGTAAAAATGGGGGGGGTCAACTAGAAGTTGGTGAGAATACATAATCCATGTTAAGCATATAGTTTAAGTATAAAAGTCTAGCAATTCGTACGTCTATCGTAATTTAAGTCTACATGCATAGTATAATATGTTGACATAATCAAACCTCCGACTAGTTTAGGTCCATCCCGTCATCTACGGTTCACCTTAGTAATATGTTGAACGATAACAATCACCCACGTGACCTATGTAGGAGGTACACGTATCCGGGTGGGGTTGTCAATCCAATAGATCTATTATTGAGTATCGCCGGCATGGCCATAGCTAATGATTATGTAAATGTTGAAACTCGTTGAAACTCGTTGAAACTGTTGACTAATACATGAGGCAATAAAGTTTACTACTAGACATATATGTTGAATTGCTTAAAATTGTTGCAAGTATAAAGAATCGCATAAACAGGATTACGTAAACTCACCTTGGTATAGTTTTTGGTAATGAGATAAAGTAAAAGAGTAGCTCAAATAGTTTGCCAAGTGTTACCCTATGTATAAGGCAACAAATAAGTCTAAGTCTAACTATTTTATAAGTATATCCTAGGGTTTTGATTTGGGGATAACCAATTGTTGGTTTTAAAATAAAATGTTAATTAAATAAGGAAAATATGATAATTAAATGAAAGAATATCTTTTTATGACATTTGAATACAGAATGTTGACTATAATGCATTTGGAGTATAAAAATAATTTTTATAAATTTATTTCTTTTAAAATAGATTTTTAAATCTATTTATTATAAATTGCCAATATTTAACTTTAATATTCAAAAATACTAAAATTAAAGAATTTCTATTTTAAAAATCGTATTTCTGTTCTAAATAATTAAAAATAATTTGTATAAAATTTTGGTGCAAAAATGATGAAAATTGGATTTATTATGATTTAATTATGATTAAATCTAACAAAAATTGATTAAAAATATAAAATAAATGATTTTACTGAATTAAAAATTATTTCAGTAAAGTTTAACTTTATAAAAAGTCAGGATAATTTTTGGAGAATTTAATAAAATTGTTTTGATATTTTAATGGATTTTTATAAATATAATTGTATAAAATTGATTTAATTATAATAAATATTAAATAAATGAATTTTTGAAAAATAAAAATTGTGAATAACACTTTTAACTCAGATTTAGTAAATGTAAATTTTTTAGAATTTATATAATAGTTTTGATATTTAAAAATGAATTTATAAGTTTTAAACATAATATATATATATAAGTATTTGTTGTTTAAAAAGAAAAAGAAACGAAAAAGGGATGTCAGCGCCGGGACTCGAACCCGGGTGACTGTTGTGTAAGCCCTGGGTCACAACCACTTGGCCTAGGCCAGTGGTTGTGATGAAACTCGTCTGTTTAATATAAATACACACGTTCAGATCAGTTTTATCCCCAAATCCTAATACGAACCCTAATTTCTGCAATAATCAAATACACACAAGATTAGCCCGATTGATCTTGGGGCTTTTGTTGTATTGATGCCGATCGATAAAATGCACAAAAAAAATTATACTCACAGTGATGTATCGCGTGTAATTGCCGAGTCAAAGCAAGGAGTCAAACGTTTGATCACAGATCTTGATTATCAGTGTTTAAAGAACAATTGGAGGTTGAGAAAGAGTTGTGAGCGAGTTGTAAGTGCTCGCAGAGCATCAATTTATATAGGTGATCGACGGTTTGCTCAATTGGTAAGTTTGACTATGGGTTTAATGTCGAACGTGTAAAAGAGGCAAATTGAGGGACGATTGACTTGTAATTGACGCTGTGCTTAGTTGTTGATGGCCGATAATCGAGCATGGTTACCAGATTTACACCAATTACGCGTTAATTCACAGATTATGGCAAGTAGCGAGCTCACAGTTGACTTTCTCAGTCAACTGTGGAGATTTTAAATTGAGTATAACATTAACGCGTGTTGGGTTTCCATCAAAGGTGTTAGCCAGCCCAGCTGGTGTACATGTGTTGTGTTGTTTGCTTGACCCGGCCTTGGTCACGGGTTCGATCCCTGGCCAAGGCATATATTTTTTTTGATATAATTCAAGGTTATAACATATAATAATTATAATCTATATAGTTTTAGGGTTCCATAAACGCGACAAAAATAATTAATGCACACCAGAATAATGAAACTTGACGTTTTATTAATGTTGATGGGGTAACGTACAAGTTTTTAAATGCGTAATGTTACACCCATGATCGACTCTGCTCAGATCAGATGGAGAAGCTCAAAAGCTAAGCATGGATGATGCATATAGCCAGTGTGCAGATGACCTCCAAACACTGCTGAACCTTGAGCTTGAAAGAGATGCAGAAGACCTCTACTCTTTGAACTTTGAGTTACAATTCAAAGGTCAAATCAGAGAAAGTCTGATGAGGAAATAAAGATCAAGGATAAAGGTGAATTTTGGCATCATCTGTTCTAGGAGGAGATTGTTGGGTCTGCTGACCTGGAGAAGAACAGATGATTGGAAAGCCAAAATATACTACTTAGTTGATCCTTAGAAATAAATAGCAGTTTTCAAGCTACTTATCCCAAAAGACTGTTGACCCTAACATCTACTGTACTCAACAATTGTTGGAAACAACTGCTGCTGCAAAGGACTGCTGGATAAACAATTGCTAGAGAACAACTGCTGACTAAAGGTCTGATGAAGAATAACTGCTGCTAAAGTGCTGAAGACTAAAGGTCTGTTGGAGCCAACAGTACTTAGGCTCCAATAGATGATACAAGACCATCAGAGTTTTCCCCAACAGCAGTTTACCTTATAGTGTTTTACAATGTAACAGTAGTTTGTATTTAACAGATGTTTTATGTTGTTATTCTGTTAGAAGTCACTGTCTTAGGTGACGTCAGCTTAAATCATCAGTGGTTTAGATTTGTCTATAAATAGAACAGTGCTTATACTGTTCTATTCATCACTCAAAACATTCTCTCAGACAAACAATCACAAAGTGATCAGGCTGAGGGGGAGTACTTGTAATATTGTAATCTTTCAATTAATGAAAGCATTCGATTAAAAACAATTATTCTCTTATTTTGATTTATAGTTTATCATTCCGCTGCACTTTCCATTTATATTCACTTCATTCTTCTCATCTTTACTTAAATAAATCAAAACAATCAAACTCAGATCCTAGCACAACCGGATGTTTGCACCTGCAACAATATGGCATACAATGCAGTCAATAATCAACAATGCAGCTGTAAATCAGTGTTTTCATCACCATATCATCTTTACATTTAAAAGATTGACCAAGATAAATAGTAAATCTAAACCCTAAATCAGTGATGACATACATACCTACACAGTAAATCAGAAGAAGAATAAGACGATCTGCAGAAGACGACCTGTTGTGGAGGGTTTATAGTGTTGGCTCTTCAATTGGGTGAGAAAATGGATTCAATGAGGGTTATAAATGGATTCAATCAGGGTTATAAATGAGAAAGAAAAGGCTGGTTATAAAAATTTAGACGATTGGATGAAAATGCCCCTGACTTAATTGAGAAAAGTTAACTGGGTCAAGTGGTTGGACTGTTTTGACCTATTTTCTGAAAGCTCAGGGAGTGTTCAAGAAATTTTTAAAAGATTGGACTGGACAGGCATATTGGCCCAAACCTCAGGGACGGTTTTGGTAATTTACTCTAACTAGTGTTTTAACTAGCCGCGCGTTGCGCCGCCATCAATCCGATTTGGAAAATACGTTGCGCTTTAAATCCCAGGGAACATACTAACGTACATATTTGCCATAGCAAATATACTTGGATGATCTTAACAACCACAAATAAACAATCCAGCCTATATATTTACCATTGTAAACATAGCATGCAATCTTAACAGCCTCAAACTACTTGATCACCTTTACTTATCTCACAAACTCAGGCATATCCAGCAGCAGCAATCACTATATTTACAACAATATTATTAGTTTGTCACATGGACTTGTGACATTCACAGGTGGTTTTCAATAATTTCAACCAGTAAAAGATCAATGTATTCATATACATACTTAATATCCATTACATGCACACGCGTACACATACACACCAACTTGTTTCTAAAGAGAGTTTTGATCAAACATGGACAATGCCTTACTTGATTAGTTGATTTTGAAGTACCATATATAGTCCGTTTATATAATCTTCAGCAGTAATCTTTCAACTGTAATGCGAATTAAGATGTAATAAATTTTATCATCAAGACATCAATAAAACTACAATAACAATATATATAGCAAAAAGTACAAAATTAGGTACTATACAATTTTTTTCTAGTTTCTTTACGGATATCATTGGCTCAATTAAATTATGACCAAATAATGAAGAAAAAACAGAATAATGAGGTTAAGAATGACCTGTATCGCTCCCTTTTAAATTGTCGTTGAACACAGGCCTTTTGGAAACAATATGGTTGCAGTTAAAGATCTAAAAGATGCCTTTCACGCATCCAATTTGCTTCTGCAAATCCGGATTTTCATCCGCCAGTGAATGCAAATACTTTGCAGCTATTGAAAACCTCAAAAAATCTGATATCTACAACAAATAGTGCCATCATTAAAAAAACACTAATAACTTCTACTCACCTAATCTTTCGAAATTGAGGATGACGCGTTGAGCGAATGGTGTTTTATGCAAAGTGACGCGTTGCGCCTAGCCTAACTAAGGATGTAAAAAAATTACCCATTTTGTAAAGAGTGTTAGCGCATGCCGGGAAATCTGACCGGAAAGTTCTGTTAATTCGGTGGATGTCATAATGTAGAAGAAATAAATGTGTGTCAATTGTAAGGGTTTTTTTTTTTTTTTTTTTTTTTGTAGTCTCATATAAACAATTAAACAAAACCAAAAAAGTGCATTGTAGAAAGTTTGATCATTTGTCTCATGTGCTGAAAAAAAAACGAAATGTATAACAGACTCACGCGGCCATGTAACGCTTTCAAACAGTTGTGCTCGACCTTTGCTTCAAAGTTAATCTTGATCGATCTTTTATATTAACAAACCTACATACACACGAAAAGTGGGAGGGACGAAGCATTAATTAAACATGCTGTGCATTTATAGAACATTATATCCTGTACAAAACTAACTATCAATTCAGTGTATCTTATGGTGGAGCATTTGACATATTTTCTATTTTGTCAACAACAATTTCCCATCAGTGAATAAGGTTGGCTCCTGTTAGTCATGATAAACAATGTAATTGTAAACAACTCAAGCCACCTACTCTAGCCTTCATTTCCAATTTTCCATTCACAGCCTTAACATTATGAATAATGTTTTTTACATCTAAGTTACATCATTTACCTGGTGTATGTAGACTTGGGTGTTCGTCGAAGCTATTAGCTCTAAGAAAAATACATGCATATAGGAAATATCTTTTTCATATGTTTTCCCAAAGTTAAAACCAATTTGATGTTGAATCTCAAATTAAAGGGAAACGAAGCCAGTTATTTAATTTTGCATTAAGGGGCTTGAGCGCAGAGTCGGCAGACAAACTTTTGTTCTACTGATATTAAAAAAGAAAACAGGTATATTGTTTCCCGGACTGTGTTTTAATCCGTATTTAAAAGGCGAAGTAAATACACGTTTATCGGTCAACCATAAGACGGCCCATTAATCGATATGGCGTCGATCAATAAGAAAGTAAAGGTTAAAACTTTGATTGAAAGAAACACTGTCAAGTGTATAATGTAATGTTTTTAAATCATTATAATTCATCAAAAATCGTAAGAACGTATACCTTGTGAAAGATTTAACTCCCTAGAGCCTTGAAATCAAACCCGAACTAGCTTGATTAGTGAAAGATTGCTTGATTGCTTGAAAACAAAGAGAGAGGGGGGTGGGGGGTTTCGCACGGCGCAAGGGGGGCAAGGGAGTAGGGTTTTTATCTTTTTCCTTGCCTCCTAATTATAAAAGGGCTTGGCTTGTTCCCCAAGCAATTGGTATTAGAGCCCTTCTAGTCCATTAACTTGACCCGTTAACCATGTTCTAGCCCAATACCGAACCCAATATTATTAACCATGCTAAATTATATAAAAACCATTGTTTTTATTATTACATAGCATATCATTCATGTTGTGCACGTAATTTGCATAATCTACGCATTACCTTTCAGTTAGGCGATCATTCACAAAAACATGTAATTCACATAAGCACGTACTTCATGTTCACCAAAATTCACTTGTATATATTATTGCTATGTATGTCACATAATTCACCAACGTTTGGGATACAGGACTCATGTGTGTGTTTATCAAGGATTTTCCTACGTATAACATATGTTAGCATCTTCTAACATATGTTAAACCTACTTAACTAACCCTAGTTAAGTATCTAGCCATGTATGAACATGTAAGTTAACTAGAGTTCAGTAAAAGTATTTAACCTGAAAATGCGGGGTGTCACATCATCCCCAAGTTGAAAAGAATTTCATCCCGAAATTCAGCAAGTAAACAGTAAAGCCAGCTATAGAAATGTGTGCTTGGTTCCCGGATGTCACATCATCCCCAAGTTGAAAGGAATTTCGCCCCGAAATTCACTTTGAAAGAGCTGCTTTGTGTTCCGCGTTTGATCTATGTACGATTTCAGGTTCAGTAAAGAGGTGTGGGTATTTGAGCCGCATCTGATCTTTGCGCTCCCACGTGTATTCCGGTCCTAGACGGGAATTCCACCGTACCTTAACAATAGGTATAGTACTTTGTCTGAGTTTCTTGACGCCCTGCTCAAGAATCTCCACTGGTTCTTCCACGAACCGCAGCTGATCATCCACCTGGATCTCCTCCAGTGGTACTACCAGTGTCGTATCAGATAAGCATTTCTTCAAGTTTGAGACGTGGAATACATTGTGTACTCCACTGAGTTCATCTGGTAAATTTAGCTGGTAAGCTACTGGACCAATCCTTTTAACGATCTCGAAAGGTCCGACGTATCTGGGATTTAACTTCCCTCGTTTCCCAAAGCGTATCACTCCTTTCCATGGTGACACCTTTAACAAAACCTTGTCCCCAACCTGGAACTCCAAAGGTTTTCGACGTTTGTCAGCATAACTTTTCTGTCGGTCCCGAGCAGCAGCCATCCGGTTTCTAATTTGTACTATCTTTTCAGAAGTTTCGTGCACGAGTTCGGGACCTGTTAGTTGGCTATCCCCAACCTCAGTCCAACAAATAGGAGACCTACACTTGCGCCCGTAAAGTTCCTCGAAAGGCGCACACTGTATCGAAGTGTGGTAACTGTTGTTGTAAGAGAATTCGATTAAGGGCAAGTGCTTATCCCAGTTATTACCAAAGTCCACTACGCATGCTCGTAACAGATCCTCTAATGTTTGGATGGTACGTTCACTTTGTCCATCCGTCTGTGGGTGATAGGTTGTGCTCATATCAAGACGAGTTCCTAACGCATCTTGGAGAGTAGTCCAGAAACGAGAAGTGAATCGCCCATCGCGATCAGATATAATGGAAGTAGGCACCCCATGCCTAGAGACTATCTCCTTGATGTATAGGTTTGCCAGCTTTTCTAACGAATCCGTTTCTTTTATTGCCAGGAAGTGGGCCGATTTGGTTAAGCGGTCCACGATAACCCAAATCATGTTCTGGCCCGTTGGCGTTCTAGGAAGCTTTGTAATGAAGTCCATGGAAATTCCATCCCATTTCCACATTGGAATCTCTGGTTGTTGGAGTAGGCCTGAAGGTTTTTGGTATTCAATCTTAACCTTCGCACAAGTCAAACATTTACTAACATAAGTGGCTATCTCGGCTTTCATGTTTGGCCACCAGTACAGAGTCTTAAGATCTTGATACATCTTGTCCGAACCAGGATGTACCGAATAGCGAGAGGTATGTGCTTCATCGAGCACCAGTTGTCTGAGATCCCCAAATCGTGGTATCCAGACTCGATTCATGAAGTACTGCAGACCGTCAGTTCTCAGTTCTAAGTGCTTATCTGCACCATGTAGGGTCTCAAGCCCGATGTTTTCTTCCTTCAATGCCTCACCCTGGGCTTCACGTATCTTATCTGGAAGGTTAGAGTGAATGGTGAGTTGTAAGGCTCGCACTCTTTTGGGTTTCGTTTCCTTTCGACTGAGGGCATCAGCTACTATGTTAGCTTTCCCTGGATGATACTTGATGGCACAGTCATAATCGTTCAAAAGTTCAACCCAACGACGTTGCCGTATGTTTAGTACCTTCTGGTCAAATATATGCTGAAGGCTCTTGTGGTCAGTGAAAATTGTGCACTTGGTTCCATAGAGGTAGTGCCTCCAGATTTTGAGAGCGAAAACTACCGCTCCCAGTTCCAAATCATGAGTGGGGTAGTTCTTCTCATGGACCTTCAGTTGTCGCGATGCATATGCAATCACCTTATCACGTTGCATCAGTACGCACCCTAAGCCTTGGATAAACGCATCACAATATACTACAAAGTCCTCTGTACCTTCAGGCAACGATAATATCGGTGCACTGCAAAGTTTGGACTTTAGTAGCTGAAAGGCAGCTTCTTGGGCATCTCCCCACTTATACGTTATACCTTTCTGCGTTAGGGTGGTGAGAGATTGAGCGATCTTAGAAAATCCCTCAATAAACCTGCGATAATATCCCGCAAGACCAAGAAATTGGCGCACTTCAGTAGGGGTCCTAGGAGCCTCCCACTTCTTGATAGCGTCAATCTTGGCTGGGTCCACATGTATTCCTGCCTTGTTGACCACATGCCCAAGGAATTGGACTTCCCGAATCCAAAAATCACATTTAGAAAACTTTGCATACAGCTGCTCATCCCTCAGTAGTTCCAAGATTAACTGCAAGTGCTGCTCGTGCTCCTCTCTGCTCTTGGAATAGATCAATATGTCATCTATGAACACTATGACGAATTTGTCCAAGTATGGCTTGCACACACGGTTCATTAGATCCATGAACACCGCAGGTGCATTAGTTAGCCCAAATGGCATAACCAAAAACTCATAATGTCCATAACGGGTTCGAAACGCCGTTTTCGCCACATCCTCTTCTCGGACTCTCAGCTGATGGTACCCCGACCTCAAATCAATCTTAGAGTAGAAGCTCGACCCTTGCAGTTGGTCGAACAAATCATCAATACGAGGTAAAGGATATCGGTTCTTAATCGTTACCTTGTTCAACTCCCGATAATCTATGCACATACGAAAGCTCCCATCTTTCTTCTTAACAAACAGAACTGGAGCTCCCCACGGCGAAGAACTGGGTCTAATGAAACCCCTATCCAATAGCTCTTGGAGTTGGGTAGACAGTTCTTGAAGCTCCCCTGGTGCCAAACGGTATGGTGCGCGCGCAACTGGCGCTGCTCCAGGTGCAAGGTCAATCTGAAACTCCACTTGACGAACGGGTGGGAGTCCAGGTAGTTCCTCTGGGAAGACATCTTGGAAGTCTCGGACCACTGGGATGTCCTCAATTCTAGTTTCGGTTTCGGCTCGAGTATCAGATATGTTAGCCAAAATGGCCGGACAGCCCTTGCGAATACACTTCTGGGCCTTCATATAGGAGATGATGCCCACCATGGCACCACCTCGATCACCCTGTATGGATAATAGTTCTCCACTTGGGAGAGGAATGCGAACAATTTTCTCCTGACAGAGAATTTCCACGTGTTGCTTGGACAACCAGTCCATGCCAACCACGAGATCAAAGCTACCTAGGGTGATAGGTAAGAGGTTGATGGCAAACAATTGCTTTTTCAACTCGAGCTTACAGTCACGATGTATATGGGTTACCTCGACAGGCTTCCCATCGGCCAGTTCAATAGAGTATGGGGTATCTAGAAGAGTAGGAACCATCCCTAATTGTTTACTAAGTCTTGATGAAACAAAACTATAGTCCGCACCAGTATCATATAAAACAAAAGCAAGAGTGTCGTTCAAGGAACACGTACCCGTCACGACGTTGTTATCGGTCCTAGCCTCCCCAGAGCCAATCACGAATGCTCTACCACGAGCCCCATTGTTGTTCCCGTTGTTGTTCCCAGCATTGGTGGCGTTGTTGTTTCCTGCCCTGTTACCACCACCATTGTTATTGTTGCCCCTGTTGTTGCCATTTCCATTACCATTCCCCTGACCATTCAGCTGTGGACAGTCTTTCTTGAAATGATTCTCACTTCCACACTGAAAACAACCCTTACCATTGCCCTGCTGCTGTCCCTGCTGAGCTGTTGGCTGGTTTCCACGAGGGTTACTCCTACATTCCCTAGCCAGATGTCCCATCCGACCACAACGATCAAATTTGTTGTAGTTACATGCCCCAGTGTGATGCCTGTAACACTTATTGCACTTTGGTAAGTTTCCATGATAACCTCCCTGGTTGTTGTTGCGATTGTTATTACTACCATGGCTGTCATGTTTCTTATTCTGTTGCTGCTGTTGACTTCCATTTCCTGGGGGTTTGCCAGATGCATTCTCCCACTTCCTCTTGTTATCAGTAGTGCCAGAAGATGAAGTGCCACGAGGAGGTAACACTCCCTCTTCCACCTTCTGGTCAGTCAGTTGATGAGCCATCCTAATAACCTGCTGGATTGTATTGAGATTAGCAGGAGTGACCATGCTCTTAATCTGGGGCACCAAGCCCTTGACATACAGCTCAATCCTCTTGTAGGGCGGGTTGGAGTAATTCGGGCACATAGCTGCCAGTTCATGCGATCTGGTGGTGTACTTCTCAATCTCCGATCCCACCATCTTTAGATTGAGATACTCAGTTTCTAGCTTCTGGATTTCGTCTCGAGGACAGTATTCCTCCTTCATCAGTTCCTTAAAATCTGCCCAAGGTGTTGCGTTAGCCACTTCCACACCTAGCATCTGCACTTGAGAGTTCCACCAGGTTAATGCCAAGTTCTCGAGAGTAGCAGTGGCATACTTCACCCTGTCAGCTGTGGACAGTTACACATTGCAAAACAAGATTCCAGTTTCTCAAACCACCGCAGTAGTCCGACAGCCCCTTCAGATCCACCAAAATTATGAGGTTTGCAGTCCATGAAGGACTTGTAGGTGCAGGCTGGAGGGTGATGTCCAGGTTGTCCTGAGAGTAAAAGCGAAGGAATCACGAATGAATAAAAGAGCGTAACGTTGGAGCATAGAGGAAAGTTTAGAGCAAGGTAAAGTTACCAGCTTGAAAAGCTGCGATAGCCTCTACTATCCTGTCATTGATAAGGGCATTCAGCTCTGCTTGTGTCATGTTAATGTTGCCTCTCCCGTGTCCTCTTCCCGCCATAGTGATTCTACATTTACACTATACTCATGAGAAAACAATAATATGTCCCACATACAATCGTTCACACAGTACAAGTAAACTAGAATATATAAAACATGCGCGAGAATAGAATAAGGAATTTTTAAGTGATAGTAGTAATTAAGAATCCAACCACAAAACAAGGAGTCCTCGAGTCTCACAACGTTAGGAATGAACAAAAGTCATAATACTAATATACGAATACTAAAAAAAAATATAAGGAATCAGTCGTCGTCGTGATCCATGGAGATGCATGAGCCCTCATCCTCGCTCACATCCTCAATCTCTACCTCCAATGGCTCCTCCTCCTCAGGCTCAAATTCTTCCTCGAGTTCTGCGTCCAATGCTGCCTCGGGGTCATCAAATCCCCCAACTGCAGGCTCCTCTTCTGGATCCTCTTCCGGATCCTCCTCTGGATCCTCCTCTGGATCCGCACCATTCTGAGCTAGAGCTTCCTCAAGCTTGTTACTGACCAGGGTCAACTCTTCCCTCAATAAGGCTGTCTCCTGAATAGCAATCGATCTCTCATGCCTATCTTCTGCAGCTTCCCTTTCAACCCTTTCCAATTTACTACTAACCTTCGCCAATTTACTGTTAGTCTTTTCCATTTCCCCAAACAGGTGGTCGATCTCTCTTTCCATGCGCTTAATCGATCCATCGGCGTTCTGCCTCCATGACTGAAATTGCCTTACTGCATTATAGGCATTTTCTAGCTCGGTGTGTACGTGTCTAACCATCCCTGCCAGAGACCTCTCTAGTGAGTCAATGATGGGAGGGACCTGATCTGGCACTCCGTACCCTACTACCCACGAATGTAACATATTCGCAAACCACACCCAGCGATTTGTATTCTCCTCCGAGTTCCCCGTCTGAGCTGGCTGTTCGTACGGGTTCAATGACGTGTTCTGTGAACTTCCAAGAGGGTGATAAGAAGAATAATTGCGGTGAGCGGGGTTAGTCATGTTTTCCTGCAATACGTTAGATCAACATATGTATCCAAGAAATAACTAGTAGTGTGCTGCGAATAGTGAGTGTACTAATACTTATGCTATGATGGTTATAGTCTAGATGCAAATCCTAGTTCACTATAACCAATGGCTCTGATACCAATCTGTCACACCCTCAAATTTCCACTGTGGGGTTTATACCGCGAGGCGCGTGACATACCAGGATCCCATAGCCATAAGTCATAAGAACGACTCTAAATGCCCAAACCATTTAGTTCGTTAATGAAAATTCACGTTTAGTGTTTACCAAAAAGTTCAGTTAAGTTGCGGAAGCGTAATTCAAACATAACCATTTAAATTCTTGCGCAAAACAACGCGCCCAAAATAAAACCGTTAAATGCAAAGTAAAGTAAAGTATAAGTTAAATAATGTTCACAGCCCATGACACAATGATGCATGTCCTATCGTGCTCCGTACCTAGGGACCTGCAAAAGCATGCTATCGTGTGTCAACATAAAGTTGGTGAGTTCACAAGGTAAATTAATTTGATATGTAAAAGTGCAGGTTTTCAAACCACGTAAGTAAGTAAGTTATGTAGGTGCCCCGCACCGTGTAACCACTAATTCATCGCATGCCAAGGGTAGCTAACCCATTCATGATAACTAACCGATTATACCGAACTGCTATGTACGTGTAGCCACATAAGTGTGTCGTATGCCTGACATCATTGTCTATCCACAATGATAATGTTTCGTTAAGTTATAGTTCACGCCCGCGCTCCCCGAGCCGGTGTGAGGTTTGTAAGACCTAATAGCGCTATCAACTAATAACCCGCTTGCCAACCCTGGCAACTCATTCGGTACGTGAGGACTTACAAATGATAGAAATGGTTTAGTTTATCAAGGACACAATTGCGAATTAGCAAAGTGACCGACCCTCATAAGGATCCATGGCATCCCAACCCGGGATGTGTAAGTAGTCCCAAACCGGACTAGAAAATGTTAAGTAAAGTGTCTCATACCTGAGACGCATGCTTTTGAGAAAAAGAGTAGTGAAACTCACCTTAGGTCGCAAGTGAAAAATCCAAATTCCACGAATAGTAACGTGCTACCGACTCCCTATTACAAATGTCACTACGTGAGTATACGTGCGTAACCAACACACCATGTAACTCGTTTATCCAAGACTTTTAAAATTTCAAAACCGTGTAGTGACACCTAATGACTCTACATGCTCAAGTATGTCCTACGTATCCCGTTGGTGATCATAGCAATTATTATCAGTTTAATGCATCAAATACATCTCATACAAGTTTCCACACAAGTACATGTCAATTACATACCACATAGAACTCCAAATAGTCACTTAAAGATCCCGTACACAATCTGTGTTTTTAGGACAGATTGTGTGCTGTGAAAAACAATTTATTTAAAATACTTAACGAATGAATTAGAGTCCCAAATTTTTACTGAATTTTATTTGGGATTCACTCGACAATACCTATTTTTTTTTTGTCTTAATTCCAAACACAAAAATTATAAAAATTCGTACAACACAGCTGTGTCCAGAAAATTTCCTCAACAGGTCAGTTTAGTAGGAAAATTCTTAAAAATTGTGTATTCATCCAAACGAGATGAATCCACTTGGAAAAGCTCTATTTTTCCATTATTGACCTACTGTAAAAATTTCATAACCTAACTCCTTGTAAATCTCAAGTTATGACCATTTAAAGTTAGCCCAATTTACAAATCCGAAAATCTGATATGACCCCTAATCAATTAAAATTCCAAAAACGACTCATACGGTGTCCAAATTCGATGGTTTTGCCCATTATGAAAAGCTAAGACCTTGTACATCACAATCATGCAAAGAAATCGTCAAAACAATCGATTTACCAACCCATTACAGCCCCTACAAAACGTTCAACCGAATCTGTCAGAATCTTAAACTTGCATCCCAAGTAATCTACAAACCCTAATTCTTCATAAACATCCCTAATACATGTATAACACCTATAGTACTGATTAAACACCATATTAATCATAGCAAAACACATATATTATCATGTGAAAACCCTAATCATGGCTGCTAATAACAATCATCATCATCAAATCATCAAGAACATTCAAGAACTCCTATACATACATGTATACGATTTTGTATATATTATTTTTAGGGTTTTTAAAGTTTTTCAATCATTATAATTCATCAAAAATCGTAAGAACGTATACCTTGTGAAAGATTTAACTCCCTAGAGCCTTGAAATCAAACCCGAACTAGCTTGATTAGTGAAAGATTGCTTGATTGCTTGAAAACAAAGAGAGAGGGGGGTGGGGGGTTTCGCACGGCGCAAGGGGGCAAGGGAGTAGGGTTTTTATCTTTTTCCTTGCCTCCTAATTATAAAAGGGCTTGGCTTGTTCCCCAAGCAATTGGTATTAGGGCCCTTATAGTCCATTAACTTGACCCGTTAACCATGTTCTAGCCCAATACCGAACCCAATATTATTAACCATGCTAAATTATATAAAAACCATTGTTTTTATTATTACATAGCATATCATTCATGTTGTGCACGTAATTTGCATAATCTACGCATTACCTTTCAGTTAGGCGATCATTCACAAAAACATGTAATTCACATAAGCACGTACTTCATGTTCACCAAAATTCACTTGTATATATTATTGCTATGTATGTCACATAATTCACCAACGTTAGGGATACAGGACTCATGTGTGTGTTTATCAAGGATTTTCCTACGTATAACATATGTTAGCATCTTCTAACATATGTTAAACCTACTTAACTAACCCTAGTTAAGTATCTAGCCATGTATGAACATGTAAGTTAACTAGAGTTCAGTAAAAGTATTTAACCTGAAAATGCGGGGTGTCACAATTGCATCAGGTGTTCTTACAAGAAACCAGCTTTCCAACTTTTGTCTCTTCTCAGCATTTATTTCACAGTTGGAACCAAAGAAGTACCAGGAAGCCCTCAAAGACAACAATTGGGTGCAAGCAATGCAAGATGAATTGCTTCAATTCACCAAGCAACAGGTTCGGGAAATCTGTCCCTTACCACCAAACAAGCAACCAATTGGCACAAGATGGGTTTTCAGGAACAAACAAGATGAAGCTGGTATGATAATAAAGAACAAGGCAAGACTGGTAGTACAACGTTACTCTCAAGAAGAAGGAATTGATTATGATGAAACCTTTGCTCCAGTTGCAAGGCTTGAAGCCATCAGGTTATTTATGGCCTATGTCATTTCCAACAAAATAAAAGTTTATCAAATGGATGTTAAGAGTGCATTTTTGTATGGAAAAATAAAAGAGGAAATGTATGTTTGTCAGCCACCTAGGTTTGAGGATCCTTCTCATCCTGAGTGGGTGTACAAACTAGACAAAGCTCTTTATGGGCTCAAACAGGCTCCAAGGGCCTGGTATGAAACAATTTCTAACTTTCTACTCAAAAATAACTTCACAAGAGGCTCCATTGATAAAACTCTTTTCATAAAACATGTTGGAAATCATATCTTACTTGTTCAAATATATGTTGATGATATCATTTTTGGTTCAACAAACACAAAACTGTGTGATGACTTTAAGAAACTCATGCAATCAAAATTTGAAATGAGTACAATGGGAGAACTGCAGTACTTTCTGGGACTGCAGATCAAACAACAAACAAATGGAACTTTTATACATCAATCAAAATATGTTAAAGAATTATTAAAAAAAATTTTCTTTACAAGACTGTAAATCATGTTCCAGTCCCATGACACCAACCACACAAGTTGAACCAGATGATCAAGGAAAATAGGTTGATCAAACCATGTATAGATGTATGATAGGTTCCCTTTTATATCTAACTGCTTCTAGACCAGATATTATGTTTTCAACATGTGTCTGTGCTAGATATCAATCAGCTCCTAGGGAATCACACCTCATTGCAGTCAAAAGAATCTTCAGATATCTGAAAGGAACTCCAACACTTGGAATTTGGTATCCTGCTTCAAGCAATACCAAGTTATCAGCTTTTTCAGATAGTGACTATGTAGGGTGTAAAATGTCAAGAAAATCAACATCTGGTGGTTGTCAATTCTTAGGAAACTGTCTAGTGTCCTGGCAATCAAAGAAACAAACATCTGTTGCAACTTCAACTGCTGAAGCTGAATACATTGCAGATACATTGCAGATACAAGTTGTATCAACTTCTTGATTATGGAATCAAAGAAACCAAGACACCATTGCTTGTAGACAGCAAATATGCCATTAGCATCATTCAAAATCCTGTTCAGTTTTCAAAAATCAAACATATTGAAATCAGGTATCATTTCATAAGAGATTGCTATGAAAAAAGGCAAGATTGAAGTGAAGCATGTAGCAACAGCTAATCAAATAGCTGACATATTCACTAAACCCCTTGACACATCAACATTTCAGAAGTTAGTATCCATGCTTGGGATGCTAAATTTGTAAGTGTTTCTTTTTATTTTTCTGCATATATTTTTCCTTTTTCACTTACAACTGACTTAAAAGTCTGACAACTTCTGAAAACCAAAGTGAGAGAAACTACTGATGACAAAAACATCAATATGGGAATATTTTCTGAAAAGTGATTAACTTCTGATAAAACAACCTTCAGAAGTTATGAATAAAGTATTTATAAAGTATTCTCATCAGTTGTTCAAAACTACTGAAGAGAAAGTGGGAACTACTGATGAAAATAATTCTTCATCGGCAGTTTAGTCAAAAAGGGCAAATCAGACTTTTCCCACATCAGAAGTTTGACCTAGGCGGTTTAAAACTTCTGATAAAGAAGTTTGACCTAGGCGGTTTAAAACTTCTGATAAATACCTTTTCCAACACTTATCCATTCAAAAAGCAAAATTTCCCTCCTTCTCTCTCAAAAAGCTCTCAAACCCTGAACCTGCAAAAACACTGTTCGATCCAAATACACACAAACCACATGGCTCTAGTTCTAAAACAGGGACACAATCTTAGAGCCTACTTAGAGAAACAAGAAGGCTGGTCCCAATACGATGAGATCATTGATCTCGTCGTCAAATCCCAATATCTCACCGCTCTCACAATAGACCCACCAATACATCCTGAAACTCTCAATGAGTTCTGGGCTAACGCTGAGACAGTGATGGTGGATAATGAGGTTATCTCTCTCAACTCAACAATCAAAGGGAGACGAATGGCCATCACACCGGCCACACTTGCAATTAGACTGGGGTTGAATGATGTGAATGCCCCTGAACAGGTTGCAAACTCTGAAATCCACCTAACCATGACAGAATGTGGTTATCAAGGTACTCTCTCACAAGCTACAATCTTTAAAAAATATTTTGAACCAAAATACAAACTTTTGTTTCATTATATCATTATGTGTTTGAGTCCTAAAACAGGGTCTTATGACCAGATGCCCTCAACCTTTCAACCAATTTTTCATTCCATAGTGAATGAAACAAAATACAGGGCATCAAAACTTTTCTTTAATGAGTTGGTGTTACATCATAATAACACTTAAAAGAAGTTTTTGTTATACCCAAGGTTCATTATGCAATGCATAATCAAAGAACTGGGTGATGAGGTGCTTGTGGGTAAAACTGCAATTTTGAAACCCTTAACCTCACAAGCATACTCTAGGCACAACAAACAGGCTGCCTGTCCAGAAGATGACCAAGGGGAACCAGAACCAGTCCCCATGGAACCCTCATCTTCCAAACCTACACCCCCAAAGGCCAAGAAACCCAAGCAACAAATACAAAAACCCACCAAACCAAAAAGAAAAGTTGTTCAGGAGTATGAGATGCCTGAATAAACTATTGTGCAATCTGCACTTCCTAAAGATGTGACTGAAACATCCTCTCAGTCTCATCCATCTCAAACCCCACCAAGAGCACCAATCACAATTCTTTTCAAAAGAAAAAGACTTAAGAAAACCATTCCTATTGATGCTTCTTTTGAAACTGCTGAACCCACTGCCCAAACTACTGAAACAGCACCCCAAGAGATAGTTCCATCCGAAAATGTCAGTCCCCAAAAACCACATAAAACAGGGGACATACCCTCAGAATCAGACATGGATGTGGACACTCATAGCCCTGACCAAAGAGATGAGGATGAACCAGGGTCTCTAAGCCCAAACTTAGAAACTCTTGGTACTTTTGAGGCTGATACTACTCATTTACCACCCAGTGGTGGATCTGAGGAAAGAAGCAACATAGCTAAGACCTCAACTGTGGCAACTACTGATGAAGGCTTAATACCTGAGGTAGGAAATCCTCTGAACCAAGAAAAAGAGGTACATGAGACAACTGAGTTGGGCTCAGCTCATGATGTAACTGATACAGTCCTCATTGAGGATGTAATCAGGGATTCAGATGATTCCATTGACTTGGATGATGTTTCAAAACACAAAACTACTGAATTGACGGCTACAAGTGAAGGTCCTGCATCTGGTGTATCTATGCTCAAGAAGCTAGTCACACCAGATTAGGTTAAAGTCCACTTAATCCCTGATTCCCCTATAGTGGCATCTTCTGTACAACAAGAAGATCAACCAAAAACACACCCCTCACTACAAATGCCTACCCAATTCCCTAGGCAATCCAGCATAGACATGAACCAGCTATGCAGCCCAGATGGTCCCTTATATCACATGATGAACACCCTCATCAAAAATCACTTCCATACATACACAGCTAACTTGGAGCTGTCCATAAAGAACCAATTTGGAGTGATACAGATAAAGATGAACGATCTGTCCAACAAGATTGAATTCAACAGCAAACGGATTGCTACTCTAACAGGTCATTTCTCCCAACCTTCAACATCAAAAATTGATGAATCCAAAAAGGGGGAGAAAACTAAGGAACCTATGGAGTCACTTGAAGCCAGGAAAAAGGCAAGAGTGGCTATCCAAGAAAGGGAGCAGAGAGACCAAGCCAGAAAAGAAAAACTGGCCCAACAGTTTGGTGTCTCTGTCCAAGAAATTGAAGACTGTGAAAAGTCTGATGAAGAAAAGTCTGATGAATCCCAAGGGCATAATGAAGAAACGTCTGATGGACAAAGTTCTGATGAAGACTCAGAAAGTACTGAAGACAATCCTTCAGTAGTTGACAAACCTTCAGTAGTTGTCAACCCATCAGATGTTAACACTTCCAACACTTAAACTACTGAACAAGAGCCTTCCAGATCAACTGAACCTACTCAACCAACTCCTGTTCCTCCTAGGCCTACTACAACAGTTACCACTATGACTGTACTAAACCCTTCTCCAATCTCTCAATCAGCAGAACTTCTTGAGAAGAGTCTAGTGGCAGTTCAGAAGAAAGCCAAGGAAGATCAGATTTGGAAAAATCTGGAAGAAAGGGATGACTTGGACTTAAGCCTGGATGAAAAGCTACAGGCTTATGAAGCTGAACTTCAAAGGCAGGCTAGCCTAGAAAGAATTGCTGAGGAAGACAAAAGACAACAACTGATGTCTTATATTACTAAGAACAGCAAGATCAAAGCCCATACATTAAAGAGACTCTCCATGGAAGAGCTGACAAGAAGAGCTCAACTTATTGCAGACAAACTTGCAACAAGTAAAGATGCAAAAGCCAAGAGAGCCCAAATGATAGAAGAACTAGTAGCTAATGGTTATGGTTCAAAAGCCTCTGTGTCCAAATGGAAAGAAGAAAGATTAATGGACACTTACAGAAAATACAAGGCTGCAAGGGCTGCAAATCCAGAGAAGTTTGAAACTGCTGAAGTATCAACTTCAGTAGTTAGAACTTCTGGTGTTCAAAGAAGACCAGCTACTCAAAAGAAGAAATCAGAGGAGAATGTGAAGACTGATTTCAGAATGGTACTACTAGAAGGAAGTACAGTAGTTCATTCTGACTTTGACATTGAAGAAAAACCTCTGATCACACAATTCAGGGATCCTTCCACCTTTGCCTATCAAATCCAGAAAACCATCAAAGACAAACTGCACACTAAGGTAGTTACTGAGAATCATTTGCCAACTTTTCAACTACCTAATGTGATGCAACAAGAACAAGGAAGTGAATCCCACCTGAGAGTCACTGAAGTTGAAAACATCCAACACTCAGGAGCATCCCAGGGTACCACCATGGTTCCCTACACTTTAGACTTTGACAAGTCTAAAGTACCTATCATCAGATGGTCCTTTACTGATAACAACTCAGTAAAAGTGACAAGAAGAGATCAAACAAGCAGAGCCTATAAGTCGATGAATGATCTGAAGAAGCTATCAACTCAAGACCTGCTTACAATCCAGCAACTAAAACCACAAAAAGGATCTCTCACTGATGAACAGCTGAACCAGCTGAAGAATTCCATGTTCAAAGAAATATGGAAGATTGTGAATGACAGAAGAAAACAATAAGGAATTAGAAAGGTTTTGGCTTCATCAATCCAGGGGGAGATTGTTAGGACAAAGAGGATTGGTGAAACCACTTTTGCAAACCTTAGTCTAATTCACTTCTGTCAAAATATTCTAAGTATAGAACTGCTGAAGAAGGAAGATCAAACTGCTGAAGAAAAGATTACACAAGTACTGAAGAAGAAAAGTCATCAGATGTTCTGAAGTCCAAACCAGACATTTCTACTGAAGAACTACTGAAGACAAACTACTCATCAGTAGTTTGTCATTCATCAGTACTTATGAGAAGATCTTTTCCACCGCCTTTTGTATCAGTAGTTTATTAGTTTAGTATTACTTTTACTTTATGTACAAGTTCCAAGATTGCAACTTGTCTCTGAACTTGTTTTTTGGCATGGTTCATGTATTTGTAAAGTCTATAAATAGATGGGTTCATCCCTCTGTTTTAGACATTGATTTCAATACAGAAATCCTTCAAAGCATATTATTGTTATTTCCATTTCATATTTATTGAGAATCTGTCTAAGTGTTTCATTCTCATTCAATACTTAGATTCTCAATAAATACTTATCATTTATTAGTTTCTCAAACATCCAGGGGGAGTAATAACTCCTGTTGATAAGTGTAGCTTTAAACTCATATCATTCCGCTGTGCTATCACTCATAAAGAACTTGCTAAACACTTAAGTGTACACTAGCAAGTTCATACAAAAGAGCAATACTGATCCAACAGCCTAGATATGAACCGAGACGTTTCGCGAGATAACGGGTTCGGCACGCGGTATCTACCTACCTAACTCCAAACCCTAGTATAAAAAGGGATCACTCCCCTTCTTCTTCATTAAGCAGCCAAAACACAAGAAAAAATCCTCTCAAACCCACAAATCCTCTCATCTCTCTTTACTCTCTCTCCAGATCTCTCTCTCTCTCTCTCTCTCTACCCTCACTCGTCTCTCTCTTCTCCCTGTGGCAGGAGCCGGCCGACCACCTCCCATGGTGGCGGCGGCATGTTGTTGCTGGAACGAAGGAGGGGCAGAAGCAAGGGGAGGGGCGGCGACGTGGTGGCTGTGGAGACAAACGGCGGCGGCGGACCCAGGGTGGTTGTGGTTCGGGCCGGCCAGACCAGATCGGGTCTAGTTCAGGGCTGTTATGGTTCAGTCATTGTAGTTTGGGGTGGTTTATGGCTTGCATGTCACGGATTCAGCTGGGGTTGCCGGAACAGAGTGACGCGACGGCGATAGGTGATGTTGTTTGGGGCTCGGGTCTGGGTCCGGTTATGGTTATGGTTGTTGTTCTGCTGTGGTTCGAGTTCGGACAGACCAGACCTCGTCTGGTTCTGATCTGGTCCGACCATGTTTAGAGTGGTTGGTGATGTCTGGTCCGGCTCAGGAAGTGGACCGGTGGTGGCTGCATGTTGGGGCTAGGTTTTGGTTATGGTCTGCATGTTGGTTTCGAGTGGGTCTCGGTTCAGTTTGGTACTCGGATTTGGTTCAGTCGCGGATTGGAGCCGGTTAGAAGTGTTTTGGGTCAAGATCTGGCTCGGAACGAGTTCGGTCAGATCTGGTCAACATCGGACATGCATGCGCATATAAATGGTATATTTTCTTGATTTGTTCTTATTATTATTATATATATATAAGTGTATATATATATATATATTATCGATACGAAACTATGGTGACTCACGAAACGAACCGACATTGATTATATTATAAGCTATATTGTATATTAAAGACGGATTTGATAATATTGTATATTGGACTGGACCATTGGACTATATTATATAATTATATAAAATGGCGAAATGTATAAAGTCTCGTTATGGAAATACAAATAAATATATTGAATATTATGTATTTGTAATTAATATTTGGGTAAGTATAGACAACTTGTGTTGTCTGGGTTGTATAAAAACAGAGGAAACTCTGCCAAAATTTTATAAGATCCAGAGCACAACAAGGGCAATATACTTTCCTAAAAACAAATATATTTATCCGATTCTATGATTAAATATGAGCTATACGTTTCGTAGCACTAAGTCCAACGTAGGTTACACACGAGTGGTAACAAGTGCGCAACTTGAGTACTACGTCGTATGTTAACACCTAAATAAGTCGTAATTGGTTCATTGAGTCACACCACTTTCTAGACTCGGATTCGTACATACGAATCTAGATAGCTGGATAATATGATTTTCGTGTTAGATCTTAAGGTGTCTTTGCTGGTAATTAGGACACAAAGATGTGAATAATGATTCAAGCGTTGATTGCTAACTTAGCAGGAATGTTCAGGTGAGTTCATGCCCCACTTTTACTGTTTTATAACTGTTTTCGGGGTGGAAGACATACTTGTTTTATGAAAATCTGTTTACTATAAAACGTAACAAAGATTTGATTATACGGATTGGTATAAAAGGAGATAAATTGCATTGAATTGTACAGATTGGTACAAAAAGGGATAATTTGTACGGGAAGATACAAATTGGTATTAAATGGATAAATGGTATTATATGTTTTTCTCAACCCTTTTCATTTAAATGTTTTTCGGACATCTTAACAATCGGGGGGATTAACATGCGGGTATGATGAATAAACTGGAAATATAGAATATATGATGCCCTTGGGATAAGTGCACCGGTGGGTACGTAGGGTAAACGTGACACCAGTGACGACCGACGGGTTGCCACCCTCTCCCAGCACACCTTAATCTTTAGCCTTCAGAAAAGGCCGTTGTTTATGTTATAGTACTATTGGGTTGACGCCCCCGTTTTCATGATTTGACCGAATCGAAATCTGCTTGAAAAATGAACATAACCTCCAAAAAGTACCTCTTGCGGAAGAGGCCACCACACGGGAACAAAGTTATGGATTGATTAAGAGCCTTTGGATTACATCATATGCTTGTAGGACCTTGCTAGTCTACATAATTCTATTCTAATAATACGGAAATCATACGTCCTTTGTTTTAAAAGCTAAAGAAATATGAGTAGTTGCTTTAAAACCTGTAAATGCGACAATCCCTTTTACTTTATAAAAACATGTTGGCATCGAACGTTTTGTTTTACTACTTCTGCTTTTAAATACATTTTAAACTATGGGAAGAAATCTCATTATTGAACAGGATGGTTCAGGTTGGGTGATTTACGGGAAGAAATCACGTCATTGAATATGGGTTTACAAAGTAGAAACATAAAACCATGAACTCACCAACTTTATGTTGACGTCTTTAAGTATGTCTTTCAGGTTTAGATTTTGGCAATGGCATGGTTGGAATAGGCAAACATCTTGGAACTGGAAACCTTAGAGTTTAGAAATGGCGTTTGGAGTTCAACGAGTCTTAGAAGTATATATTCCACTGCGTAGTATTAAAGAGATCAACCCACAAGGATTTTCGGGGTGTGACAAATAATGTTATAATTAAATTATATAACAATAATAAAAGTTGTGAATATTTGGTTAATTTAAAAAATAATAATTATATGGAGTGGGTCAAAATTGTACTCCCTTCATCCTAATTTAAATATCATGGGTCTACAAACACACATATTAAGAAATCTTCTGTTTGTATGTTGTAAAATGACAATAATATCCTCAAATCTTTGATTGTGTTTTATCTTTTATGGGCAAAACTAAAAATTTGATTTGGGATAACCAAAAATAAAACGATGAACATTTAAGTTACATAATTTTGGAAACATTAATCCATATACCCATTAACACCTCCAAATAATAATATATAGGGGTTGTTTGGTTGATTAATTGCTGAATCATTAAGATGGTCTGAATAATTAAGAGACTCTGAATGGTTAAGTGCTGAAACAAATAGTGTGAATGCTGAATGATTCAGACCTGAATGGTTAAAAGGCTACCAAACAGCCCCATAGTTAGCTTTTTGGTATTACTCATTACTCAAATACACAAATTTATTTATAATTTTAACTCATTCGTTTATTAGATTAGCTTAACTTGATTAGTTTCAATAATTAGTTAAACTTTTTGATTGTTAGGAGTCATGTCTCGATCTACGCATTTTAAGGTAAAAGTTGTATTTGTTAAGTTGATTTAAATCAAAATTATTTGTGGTATTGATTTTATTTTATGGTTCAAGTTATTTTACACAGTGTAATAAAAATGAAAAGAGTGTGAAGGATACAAAAAAAAAATAATAGATCATGAAATATGACATAATGAGCCACAAAATATAATACAATGCCAAAAAATATAACACATCGCTGAACAAAAAAGACACAATGAATTGAAAAAATGACACAACGACGAAAATAAGAAAAAGACACAATGGTACATAAAAGAAACAATGATATAAAACATATTCTAAAAACTACAAACCTAAAATCCCCAAAAACGAAGACGTACAAACTAACGTCGTAGGGTTCGCTAAGACGGTTCCAGTGCCGCTTGAATGAGTTCAATTGGAGTACCCTTTCGACGACTTCCTATTTTTCTTTCACTGTGTATTTGATTCTAACCCTTTACTTTATATATTTTTTTATGTAGTTTTTATTTCTATTTTATATATGAACAATAATTTAATATAAATGGTAGTGGAAAACGTTAATTAAATTTACTTTTACTTTTCTAAAGAATAGAAATTTAATTTTCTAGGGATATATGTAATCACTTTAATTAAATACCGCATTGAATTGTCCTCTCGGGTGTTGTGGTCCAGGTAGCCGCTGGCTTAATGTGTCGGGTGATTGAATGTTTTGAAATAATAAAGTTCCGTTTGATTGTTCAAAAAAAAAAATACCGCATTGAATATATTATCTCTGACATATTTGAGAGAATGGTAAAACAGTAAGACTATTTGGTGGCTTGGAGGAAACAGATCAGGGAGATGACGTGGAGTCGGGGCCCGAGCGAAACAAACCCCCCCCCCTCCCTCCGCGTTTTTATTCGGGGTTTTGGGGGAAATTTCCCCTTCTCACCGATGGCTTTGATTGGCTCTTGAAATTTGACCGTTGCACTAGCCGTTGCATCATTTAATTTTTTTATTTTTTTTTAACTAAAGTTTATATATATATATATATATATATATAACCAAATCAATTTCAATTTCAATTTCAATCCAAAACAAACTACATTCACTACAACCCACACCACCATACAACATTTTATAAAACTTTTCATCTACATTTTATAAAAATCGAATTGAGAAGTCATGAGTTCATCGGAGGAGGAAGAACACATTCTAAACTTTTACGTTGGTGCGATGTTGGAGACGACGAAAATTTTAGGCGAGTTGGAAGACGAAAGCGATAGTGAAGCGTCTTCGGTACCATTGACACGGAGCGCGGCCCTTAATAGAGATCGTGAGGGTATGTTTTATATTCTTTGTTAATATGTTTTATATTTTATATTTGTTGTTAATATGTTTTTTTATATATTTGTGGTTAATATGTTTTATATTTTATATTTTATATTTTTGGTTATTTTATATTTTTTTAATGTGTCGTATATGTTGTATATATTTTAAAGGTGCACATGAACGTTTGGTTGCCGACTATTTTGATGAAGAATGTGTGTACACCGACGAACAATTTAAGCGTCATTTCCGAATGAGTAGGAGATTGTTCGAACGAATTGCCGATGATTTAGCTAATTACGATGAATTTTTTACACTGAGATGGGATGCTAGAGGGAAACGAGGTTTTACAACCCTACAAAAATGCACGTCTGCAATTCGTCAATTAGCATACGGCACTGCTAGTGATGCATGGGATTAGTATTTGAAGATGTTTGATAGAATGAGTCGGGAATGTTTGTACCAGTTCTACGAAAATGTCGTCAAGTTATATAGCAAGGTTTATATGCGTACGCCAAGAAAGGGCGACATCTACGCGCACCATGCAGAGAAACACGGCTTTCCTGAAATGCTAGGAAGTCTTGATTGTACGCATTGGCCATGGCGTAATTGCCCTACCGCATGGAAAGGTCAATTTACTCGGGGTGACATAGGAGAGCCATCACTTATTCTTGAAACCGCTTGCTCACAAGATCATTGGATTTGGCATGCTTTTTTTGGCGTTGCAGGTTCGTGTAACGACTTAAATGTTCTTGCAAGATCTCATATTTTTGACCCCATGATTAGAGGCACCGGCCCTGATGATTCTTTTTGGCTCAATGGCGTAAAATATAAGCACGGCTACTATCTATGTGATGGGATATACCCAAGCTACTCGTCTATCGTGAAGACAATATTGAATTCTACAGACGATAAAAGGAAAACGTTTGCGAAGTGCCAAGAAACGGTAAGAAAGGACGTCGAACGATTGTATGGTGTGATCAAGGCGAAATGGCACATAATTGAACGCCTAGCACGTGCATTTCATCCACAAAGATTGAGATACATTATGTACGCTTGTTTAATACTTCATAACATGATAATTGAAGACGAAGATCGTACGATATGCGTTTACGATCCGAATGGGGTTGAAGAGGTTCTCGAGCCAGTTGACGAGGGACAACAAGAATCAAACACGTGGGCTTTACACGATACTACTATGAATGGAAACCTTGTTTCGGATCTCATCGATCACATTTGAAATAATTTTCGTGTCGACAACAATGACGAGTAGTTTTTTGGGGTTTTTTTTTTTATGAAGTTTGCTTTGTAATTTTTATTATTTTGTGAACTTTAGTTTGTAATATGTATTTTTACTTTGTGAACTTTAGGTTGTATTTTTTTTAATTTTATGAAATTTCGTTTTTTATTTTTTTTTCTTTTTTTTATAAATTTTGACGGTTTTTTTTATTTATTTTTACGTTTTTTATTTTATTTTAATAAAAAAATAATTATGAAATATAAATTATATAATTAAATAAAAAGGAAAAAGAATAAAAAAAGGAAGGGGAAATAGGGGAGTTGGGGGAAACCATTTCAAAAGTTTGGGGAGAAAATATGGGAAATGACATGGCGCTGATGTGGCGATTGGGGGGAGTTAGGAGAAAGTGTCTCCACACCAAATAGTTTAAATAAGGCAAAAGTGTACTACCAAATAGTCAAACACCACCACAAACACAATCTATACCATTAAATATCAAAACCCAGATCTACTATTAATTTCAACTAAAAAAGAAACAGATACTTCAATAATGGTTTCCTTAATACTCTCGCATTAATGGTTGAATATTGAGTTTTCCAGTCACTTACGTTGTGTTCCCGAGTTTCATTAAAGGATGGAAGAGAAATGATCACCCTCCTCTTCCTTTCTAATTCCTTCCAAATTGGAAAGATTAAAAATCACTCTAAAAATCTCTTTATTATCCCTCTTATTCCCTCCTACAAAAATCTCTAGAACACATTTTTCCCCACTTTCTTCCCAATCCTTTCTCTTCCATTCTTTAATGAAACTCTGGAACAGAGTGTTAAAGACTGCGAATTTTTCATTGGAGAGGATGAGAGAGAAGTGGTTTTAATGAATATTGAGGGTTAGGATTTTGGTTCTGTAATCAGCGACGACGGCGGTAGTATCCGACGGTGTTGTGATGGTGAAATCGCCATGACCTCCATCCTCTGGCGACCCGATCTACCGTTGCATGTGGTTTTAATGACTGGATCTGTCTAACAGGGCTGTGGTGTCGATGGTTTCAAGAGGTGTTGAATGGCAAGTGGTGGTATTTCATAACCGGTGTAATTACGGTTGGGAAGAAAAGAAAGAAAACGGCGTGATGACGGTTAACGTTAGTGCAAATGGGTACTTACTACATCATCAAAAAGACAAACGGAGAGTTATTATTTTAGTACCCGGATTGATGTAGCCGTTGAAGAATCTGGATGAAAGATGAGGATTTCCATTGAAGAATCAAGATGACAATTCAAAAAATATGAATGAAGATACGGAGAAAAAGGGTGGTAAGGAGATGCATTAAAAAAGGAAAAATGGGGGGAAACGGAAAGGTGGGTAACCGTAACGGGAGGTATAACGGAAGTTAGGTTTACCGTTAAGTTACTTTTTGTATTTATATATAATAAAACAAAACAACTAGATGACAAAATTAATTTAGAAAAAAAAATAATGTATTCTAGTTGACTGCACATTTACTGAAATTATGGAAAAGTGATAATGAAACGGACTCACCCTAAGACCCACACCATCACACTATGATTATGTGTCAGTGCTTCGCGAGCGAGCGACCGCGAGCCACCATCATAGCCACGTGGATCGCGTTTTCTATAACATCCTTAGGCGCATATTGCCGCGAGCGAGGCCAAGTAAGCTAGCTCGCGTGAGCTAGCGAGGAGAATTTCAAAAAACTAGCCGTTGGCTGCTAGCCCACGGTCATTTATTTAAAAATTATATATATATATATATATATATATATATATATATATATATACTATATTAATAAGCATATAGGAAGGGCAGAAATGGTCATTTGCCACTTTTAAGAAATGTACAACACCTTAAAGCTTGTACAATGGTTTAATGCACAAATGGTTTTTATGTGGTGCAAGTTATAATGTACAAGCCGACAAAAAAACCGGATAGAAATCTGATTAGGGTTTCATTCTATCACATATGACATTTGAAAACTTATCCGCCCCCTTCTCTCTCTCTATGGCGATTCCAGAACATTTCACCAGATCTAAGGAGATCTACCGAGATCGAAGAATGTTTCACCAGATCAATGAATATTTCACCAGTTCTATGAAGATTCTGACCTTCTTCAAGGGTAAGTGACGCTTTATTTTGATTTTTGAACACTAACAACACAACTGGGTACAAATCTGGTCGATTTTCGTTTTTTTTTTGGGAGTTTTTTGTGTCTTTTTACGGTTTTTGATCTGCACTTGTTCTAGGGTTTATATGAAGATGACAATGATATATGTCACTTGAATTGTTCTAGGGTGTTAGGTTTGTTGCTGCCATGGTTGTGCTTACAACTCTTCTTTGCTGTTTCGCACGACTTCACTTGGCCTCCTAAATATGGTATTGTATCTATAAATGCCGGTTTTAGTTTCATATATGGTTTCCTCCTTTTTTTTGTTTTTGTGTTAAAAGATACAAAATGCTATTATGGTGTTTATCATTTTCTATTAATGAAGTTAGTTATAAGTTTCATTAGCCAAATATATAACAATGTTTGTTTGTTCAGGATTTTCCACTGCAGCCTCCTACTCAAGAGATTATGGTTCGCGATTTACATGATAAAACATGGAGATTCCGTCATATATATCGTAGTGAGGCTTTTCAAAATAGTCATTTATGTTCTAAACACTTAATCCATCCCGTTTATCTGTTGTTGATGTTGCATTTTGACCCAGTTGCTGAGAAATAGGTACAGTGATGTGCAATGGTCCAAAACTGAAATTTTGGAAATAATAGAAGCAAGAACCAGCCTTAATGTACTGGCTCATTGACGGTTTAGAACTGGTTCAGTCCTGAACAAGACTGGTTCCAGATTCAAACTTTCTGGCTGGTGATTTAATCATAGTTATCAAACTCCAAACCCTAACTTTGTTCTATTTTATGGCGATAATTTTCTCTCTTACATAATTGATATGGTGCAAAAATTTATGAACAATTATGTGTTATTCAATCACTAAAGATTCCACAATTTTTTTCCGCCACATAAGCTATTTTGGTTATTTTTGTCTTTCTTAACCTATTAGAGCTATTATAGAATTAAGCTAACTCATCTCGACCCATTGTTATTTTACCTTTTTGTAGTAGTTCTTAAAAAAAAGAAAGCAATCTTTTTGTGATCCAATTGTTCAACTGACATAATTTTGGCAAAAACGATTTTGAATAATAGTAATTCTGGTTCATATATGCAGTGGGTTGAATATCTTTTGCAACATATATGCAGTGGGTTGAATATCTTTTGCAACATATATCAGCTTCCTAAATAGCCAAGATGCTAATGATGGAGGGAAAGCTTAACTTGTAGAACTCTGTGCTTTCGTTAATTACATCAAAGAAAATGTGAGTTCTGTGCTATCTCCATACACACACATCAATTCATTTCTCAACTTTATGTTTTGTAAGTTTTTCATTTTAAGGGTTGTGATTTAAATACGTTTTTGGGTGACATAGTTTTGCTGATATGAAGGTCTTGAAAGCACGTTATCTGGTTTTTGATTAAAAATCTGTTGTCGTGACGATGCGCTTCAGCCTCACTATGATGAAAATCGCTTGCGCCCTGCTTTATGGGCTTCTGCCTCGCTATGATGTGTTTGCATTTGACAACATAGCTCTTATCAATGTTTTAGTGGTTTTTATATTCCTCTTCTGGCCAGAGAAAGCAGTCGTACGTTTTTTTTGTAAAGATGGCGAAATGGGTAATTTTATTGCATTTTGAGAATGGGTCTGGCGGGGTTGACCCATAAACATTTTGTGTTCTAAAAAGCTATAATCGATATCTAATGAATTATATATGTATAGAAAAAATAGTATTGCTTTTTAGTCTTACATTATAAAACAATTTATGAAGCTATATTAGACTAGACCTACACTTTGGATGCCTTCAAGTCTTCAAACCGTTTGCAGATGCATAGGGATGGGATGGAGACCCTGGTTATAGATAGAGTAATGTCAACAACGAATAATTTGATAACTGATAAGTGCATGTACAGTAATCTTTCATTTTCATTAATGTCTTTATGACATAAATTTATAAATATATAATATAAAGATGAAAGTCTTGAACTAAAGATGATTTTTTTTAGTTGTTATTCTTTAACGCATGACAAGATAAAGAACAGTTGCTAAGTTTTGAATTTATCATTGAGGCGGGATCTCTACATAATGACTCCCGTTTCACTAAATGTTCGGGAGGATGTTGATGTTCTACTGCAAGGGTTCATTCAGATTCCCACTTGCTTGCTACAGTTGCACCACCTACATCTCTCATTTTCATATCTTTAACTGATGCCCTTGTAATAGGTGCAATAGAGGACTAATTGTCAAATGTGTTCCCCGGATATGATTTCCTGCCCGTAGGCCAATATTAGAAAATATGTGGGCTTGTTTACTAACCTTCATAACAGGAACACTAATCGAGTGCGTCAAAGTGGGTCTAGCGATCTTGATGTCTATCAGTTCACTGGCGAGGAGTGGAAAGATGAGGTCTTACGCAAGTACAAGACTAACAAAACGTGGGATGAAGACTACACGTGGAAAATCCTTCATAATTGCTCCAAATTGGTGGAGCTAATTTCGCTTGAAGACATGAGCGAAGGCGGCTCATCTTCAAAGCGGACCAAAACCTCCTCATCGGGTGGGTATATATCCTCCATAAGCTCAGATGCTCACATGGGGATTGACCTAAACTCTGATGAGGGTCTTCCCCCGTCTCCCCTACCCCTGTCTCCCGTAGGTTGACCAGCTGGAAGGGACAAGCCGAAAGCTAAACAAACTGCTAATGAAGCTGATAACGAGTTCTCAAGGGAAATTAGCAAAATAAAGACTACAATGGAGATGACGGCGAAAGCTAAAGTCAATACAGTTCGATTGAGGAACATGGATTTTTTAACGAAAGACTTTAGCAACCTACCAATGCCTCGTCGGGAGATACTTCAACGAGAACAGGAGCGTCTCATGAAAGAATTCGAACAAGAGCTCAACGACCAAGAGGAGTAGTTTACTAGTATTTTTGTTTTTTTATTAATTATGTCTTTTTAATTTTTTTATTAATGAATAGTTTATGTTTATTATTTAATTTGTGTTACAAATTTAAATATTATATAAATTTAAAATAACAAAGTTTAAAAAATAATAATTTTAAAAAAATGGATAAAACTGTTGCCCACCTCTACCCGCAACAGGATCAGGCTAGTAAGTTGCAGCTTTATCACCCTACCATGTCAGCGCTTACATGGCTTAGTATTAAAGGATAATCTCATCACTTACCTCTACTAACAACACATGGTCTCATTGGTCTTGTGCTTGGTATGGAATTGTATTTTAAAATGCTTTAAATAATTAATAAACAAACCAACAACTATTTGCGCATAATTTCTAATTTGCGTTTACATGGTATAGATGAACATAATGTTGAATGATATAGTGGTGTCTCTAGGGCTGCAAACGAACCGAACGAACACGAACAAGGCCTTGTTCGTGTTTGTTCGTTAAGGAAATTTTGTGTTCACGAACAGTTAATGAACGCTTACCGAACAAGTTTTTTTGTCCGTGTTCGTTTGTTAAGAGAATACTCATGTTCGTGTTCGTTTGTAAAGTTTGTTCACGAACACAAGCGAACACAAAGAAGTGTTCATGAACGTAAACAATCATAAAAAAATCTATATTAACTTTCGATAGGAACGAAACATATACTTAGTAGTGAGCGTGAAGACTAAAAGTAGGTTTTTTTATCTCATATAGTCATATATTTACCTACATAAATTATTTGTTTATTTATTTATTTGGGTAAAATAAATAAAAATAAAAGAATATAAAAAATATAAAATTTAAAAACCCTATTAAACTATTGAACAAAAACGAACCTGTTAACGAACGAACGCGGCCTCTGTTCGTGTTCGTTCATTTAACTAAATGAACGAAAATTTTTGTTCGTGTTTGTTCATTTATTAAAAGAACGAACACAAACGAACTTCCCGCCAAACCGTTCATAAACTGTTCCCTGAAAGTTCGATTCGTTTGCAGCCCTAGGTGTGTCTCATGTTTTATAGTTTTGTAATAATAATCATATGCAAGGTATTATTATTAATATTTTCTATATTATCACTTTTCACACACATGACCTAACATGGTTCCATACCAACAATGTAACGGTTAACTTATCATTTTTAATAATGGGCAAATCAGTTAGTTTACAGATATACAACATAACCTTTAATTAGGTCCAAGCAAAATTTGTTGATTCCTGTTGAATAAGCCCATCACAATATCAAGTGAGTTTACATTGCCTTTTATACTATTTTTATGCCATTTGGTACAAAACGTGTTTACATGAAACTATTTTAGACTTAAACTATGCAATTCGTTATGTGTGTTCTTATGTGATTCTTTGATGCAAAATGTCTTAAACAATACACTAGGTAGACTTAAACATGAGACTTGCATGATTATTAACTCTGATCAAGCCGATGATAATAATGATAGATATATTGGGGTGACAACCCCACCCAGAGCGGTTAGCCGGGTTTATGGCAACGAGGGTGATTGAAATAGACAAACTATTGAAACTATAGGTGAACCATATGCTTATGGGAGGGACCACGAAAACTAGTCACATAGAGTTGACTACGTGCCTAGTTACCTTAGTCTTGTTTTCACATGTCGACTTAGAAGAACATTTGACACATGAATTGCAACATGAGTTTTGATTGATTTGTGGAGACTAAAACTATGTATTCTCACCAACTATTAGTTGACCCCCCATCTTCTCCAACTCAACACATTTCAAGAAATAATGAAGGTTGAGGGTTTATGGCTCTGCTTGGAAGACTTTGAAGCTTTAGATTTTAGTTTCTTGTTTGTTTGTTTGTTTTGAATGTATTTGAACAAGTTTTGTAACGGATTATTACAAATTTCTATTATTAATGGTATTGAAACTTTAATTTTAGTTACAAGTGCTTTTGAACAATCGTTACTACATGGCACCCTCGATATTTCCGCCATCGGTTGGGGTGTTGCACGCCAAGCTTGGGAATGCAAACTGGCGCATGGCCACCCTTAGGCAGGAGAATGAGGCCGCGGAGACTCAGTTGAAGAAGCCCGAGTCGGAGTGGAGGACTGCCTATGAGATGACTAATCACAAACACCACTCCGCCTCCGAATGTGAGTAGAGGCTGTAGGCTGACCTTGATGCCCAGGACAAGGAGATTGAGAAGTATAGGCGGGTCTCCGAGGTGCAACATGAGAAGATTAAGAAGCTGGAAGACGCTCTTAAGGAGGAGGCCGAATCCTCTCACCTAGAAAATAAATGTTCGGAGCTTGAAGCGTCCCTTACTTTAGTTGGGGATGAAAGAGATTCTTTATTCGCTCAAGTTTTTAATCTGTCTGCGGACCATCGTTGGTTGCTGGAGACGTGCGTCCCTTAGGTAGATCTTGTTTGTTTTTCTGGGCTTCTTTTTGTCTTGTGCTTATGTGTATTCGCTTTATTTTCCAAGTGGCCTCACATGTGAAGAATGGTCCTCTTACCGCACAAGCTGTGAGCGACCTTCTTGTTGCCACTAAATTGGATGGGCGCAAGAAAGGGTACTTGGAGGGCTGTGCGGACGTGATGAACATGAAGTTTGTGGAAGACTTCCCGCTATTTAATGTGAACTGTGCTTTTAAGGTCAAGAAGAGTTCGTGATTGTATAATGATCTAAAGTATCCTCTTGTTGACTTTATTGCAAGTTTTGCTAAGAAGGAAGAGTTGACCAAGTTAATAGCCACGTTCCAGAGGGCTGGTTTGATGGGTCCGCGTGCGGGACCCAGCACTGATGCTTCCAAGAGGTCGGACTCCAGCGCGGACTGATTGTAAATTGTTTCTAGCATGCGAGCCACACTAGTTTAGACTTTGTTTATACACTCAGCTGATTTTGTGCATTTATAGCAATGTGGTTTGACGATTAGTTTTATCATTGAGGCGGGATCTCTACATAATGACTCCCGTTTCACTAAATGTTCGGGAGGATGTTGATGTTCTACTGCAAGGGTTCATTCAGATTCCCACTTGCTTGCTACAGTTGCACCACCTACATCTCTCATTTTCATATCTTTAACTGATGCCCTTGTAACAGGTGCAATAGAGGACTAATATCCATATTATTTACATTGCGCTCCTCCTAATATGTGTTTTGTACTAGGATCCGTACATAAATACGTTCCTTCTTTCTTTGAGCTTACACCATCTTACCATGATGTTACAATTTTCATGCTCTTTACCGCAATTAAAAAAAATATAGACTTCTCATGTATTCACATAGGATTTCACCTAGTTTATTTAATAGATACCTAAGTAAAACCATTTTGTTTTTTTCTTATGTCTGTTCGAAAATCTCCTCGAAACTAAAAGTAAAAATTGACTTGTAAATCATTTTTTTTTCTTTAATCCCAACTCTAAGTTAACTTTATTCATTTAAAAAACTCTCAACAAAATAATAATAATAATAATAATAATAATAATAATAATAATAATAATAATAATAACAATAACAACAACAACAAAATCTGTCACACCATCACACTATCACACCCAATAATATTGTACCATCCCATTTTCATCACACTCTATCACATTCATCACTAAAACCATCGGGTGGAATGATACCAATCACACAAATTTTTTATAAATAAAATAAAAAACTTACATTAAATATGTCACACCCTCAAATTCCACTTGCGAGGTTTTACCACGAGCCGCGTGACACACCATGATCAAGTCAATGGTTATAATAAACGACACTATATGAGTAAAGTTAAGTTGAAAACACCCACACAGTTTAAAAGTTTAGCGGAAGCATAAGTAGTTTACAACCCAAACTAGTTTAAAAATACAACTCAAAAGCCAACATAAGTTAATGTTCGAAAAGTAATTAAAGACAATGTCCAACAGTGGAATGCAATAATATGATGCAGTGTGACTCCGTGCGCCCTATTCCTTAACTGCTATCTTAGGGACCTGAGAAAACATGTTATGTTAGTCAACACATAAAGTGCTGGTGCGTTGACAGAGTTTTATGTTTGCATAAGTATATAAACTTTTGAAAACTAGACCCAACAATCCTTAGATCTATACCTGACGCTAGTTAGATATTGTTCCATGATACTAAAGTGTTATGAACCATTGTTGAACGTTAGTAAGTTGCCTTTAATGCCCGCCACCGATCATTACTCGGTGTCGTAAGTTAGATACAACAACTATGCACCCGTTCGACCTCCAGTTGACCCGAGTGGGGCTTGCCGGGCCCAATAGATCTATTCACACTTTCCCCGCTATGTATCCACGTATTCATGTGTAAGTGCATTATTCATGTATGTCCCCAGCTAGTGATCCAGTACTGAATGTCAAAGGTTCAGATAATCAGGAAATGACCAAGAATTTAGCTTAAGTATACATTCGGCCTGTTGGATGGTCGAATGGAGTTCATTATAGGTCGAATGAAGATTGAATATGAAGTGAAGGTTTCATTCGAACCCACGAGGGGTCGAATGAACACCTTCGACCTCATGAAAGGGGCGAAGGTGGATGTTTTAATAAAGGGAAAAGTTAGTTATTTTGTGAGTACAGTTGTCATTTTGTTTTCCTCCTTCGAGTGTGTTTTCTCCCTAGAGTTTTGTTGAGTCTGAAATTAGTTTATTTCATTGTAAACACTATTTTGTAAGATTAATCAAGCTTGTTTATGAATGAAATGGAAAGTTTAAAGTGATTTGTGTGTTTTGCTATTCTTATTATCATTTCGTAATTGATTCAGGGATTCCGCACCTGAATTGATATACTTGTTTGATCAACGTCTTTGTTTTTGACAATTCGATCCTCATACATCATGGTTCACAGGTTAGAAAGGACTTAAGATGAAAGTCGCTTAGAACCCATGTGATATAATGTAATACTGTGGTGTAAAAAGTTAAGAGTTTATCCAACATGTTTCTCCCATAATGGAAAATAGTAAAGGTGGGGCCGCGAAACTCACCTTTGGATGCGTATTCAAGTAAATAATAAACCATGTGTGTTATGGTAGTCCCGACTACTGGAAACCTACCATCGATAGCATATATGTGTGTGACCGATGATACATTTGTCTAATAATCCCAAGTTGTCCAAGACCATGACTTTGTATGTTTGTAAATTTGTTTAACGCTTGATACGACCTCACACGACAAGACCCGATATCTCGTTGGTGACCCGATATACTTGATATACGTTAAAATATACATATATAAATCCCCGATTAAACTCCCAAATTACGTGTTTTCGACCATAATTGCATGAATTCGGTACTTAAACTGCTTCATATGTTTATTGCAGGTCTTAAACGACGTCCCACGGACAAAGTCGAAGAGACCGGGCGAAATCTGGACCAAACGGAAAGTTGCTCCAAAATCAGTCAAGTCTGGAAGATGTGCATGGGCGTGCAAGATTTGTGCACGCCCGTGCGGGCTCATTTGACTCGGACACATAAGGCTGCACTGGCAGTGCAGCTGCGAGTGCCCATCAGATTCTTGGGCACCTTGATCAGCACCACCGTGCACGTGCTCGTGCGACTCAGACTTCTCGGGTGCACTGCCAGTGCACCAGGCAGTGCAGCCCAGGCACCCGGACATCACCAGACCCGCATGACCGTGCACACCAGGTTCACGACTGTGCGGGACCAAAGATATTTTCAGAAACCTCATGGCCACTTGCCCACTTGCACGTCACATCAGAAAATTAAAGTGCACGGCCGTGCACTTTAGGCGCACGACCGTGCACAAAACCAAAACTTGTATAAAAACAGAGCAGAGCTCACTGATGTGGTATTGGGTTTTTGGGAGACGATTCTGGGCGATTTTCTGGGCTAACGAAGTGCTGCAAAGGTGTGAATTGAGCTCGGGAAGCAATCCGATCCATCCATCATCATCCAATCCATCACATTTGCATTTCTATGGTTTGATCTTATAATCTATTCTTGTATCAAATATTATTTTAAATGCTAATTGTGATGTTTATTTAGTAGATTGTATGCCTACGGGCAAAAACAGTAGTATGTAGTACGTAGAAACAATTGTTTGTATAGTTAATCACGTCTTGTATAAATTTGGCGTTTTTTTATGACTTAATTTTGATGATCATAATGCAACCTTGTTTCATTGTTATTTGATTTGTGATTGTGTTTGAATGACTTTGATGATTGTCGAATGTGTTAGGCGGATACATGTTGAAAAACAGTCTGTTTAATCATCCGGTAGTAGACTAGTTAACTTGTTAATAAGTTTACACCATGAAACTGTAACCGGGTATTGGTTTGGTTAAAGTCAGTCGAATAACGATGAAAAATGTTTACCGGCACGTAAAAGGGTTTTAAAAGCTTAATGGTGCCATTACTGATCTTTGACACGGTTAGTGATCTTTGATAGTAATTTTGGTAAAAATAGCGATCTTAGTAGATCTGTGTTCAAAGTTAGTAAAATGGAATAGGATGTGAAATGCTCTACTTTATGCTAGTCTAGGTGGCTGTATTGTGTATTCGGTATCGCTTTCCCAGATTAGTGAGGTTAGAAAACTCTTAACAGATGACTAACTTATCTTTAGAAGATTTGCATGAGATCATATCAGCCGCTCGCTAATAAACGACTTGAAGTGGTTAACGTGTGTATTCGTGTTAGCTTTCTGTATAGTTGTCATGATAGGATGCTCAAAAGGGACACTAACTGTCGAAAAATGGGAATGTTGATCACACGCCTGTATTTCATACTTTATGTAGATGACATGCTAGGATTGATATATTATAGTCTATATAGATATATTTTGTATTTGGAGTCTTACATATGTTACTTAGATATTTTAGAATTAATTTAGTCTAAACAAAACTTCAACTATTTTTTCCTACTGGTAAATTGAGGACAGAGTTTAAGTACAATTGCTCCGCGCGCATCCATGGATCGATATCTGGTTCTTATCTGTACATTACTACATATATGACAGTGTACACTTACCCTATTGTGTGTGTTTTAATATTAAGGTCTAAACCATTTTTATAAATATTAAAGAAGAAATGTGTGTTATTTCATTGTAAAATTATGTGTATATTCGCACACGTCAATAATCGTTTAATAGTTAAGTGTAAGTTCACAAGCAATCACATGTAGACAAGCACCTTATATGACAAATAGTCCACAAAACCTAGCAAATAGTTCATGTAATGCATGTATGAGTCATAATGCATATTACGGTGTTTACAATATATTACTGGTTACTAAAACACACGACAAGCATCAAAACAGGCCACTAGCGAGGCTATTCGCCCCAAAAGCACACAACTAGCTAGGCTAGTTGCCCCCAAAGCACACGACTAGCTAGGCTAGTCGGCTTCTGACAGGCGACTCCATTTTGGCGCGCGAAACCATCTAAATTGGATCCGAAACATACTAGAACACCCCAATCAATCCACAATCATAATACAACCCAACCCAACCCTATCAATACGCCCCAATAATCATCTCGTTTATCATGCTAATTGCAATTTTTCCTAAAATGGATAATATTATAGGTAAGTCATATCAAGTGCATGCAAATGTTACCCTAAATGGCAAATAATCTGATTCAATCACATAATCACATTCCAATCATCATCAAGCTATTGTATAATCATTATAACATAAACCCTAACAAGTTTCAATAATCAAATCATCATATCATAAAACTTACATAGCACGTCAAACAAGCTTCAAATTTTTAGATAATCATCCACACAACTTCCCTAAATTATTCGAATAACAAACACACAAGAAATCCCACGTTTTAGATCATCAAAACCATTTTCAAGATTGTATTTTTATCAAAAACTCATAGGAATTTTTAGATCTAGTTTAGAAGTTGTTTTTCAAAGGTTTTTATTGATAGAAACACATCAAATCCAGGCCTGGACATTTAGGGTTTAACTTAACAAAGGTTTAGGATGAATAACACACCTTAGATCTTTGCTTGTAAAGGTTGTTTAAGGTTGGAAATGATGGATTTAGGGCAAAAACGCATGTACAAAGGTTA
This sequence comes from Ambrosia trifida, assembly GCA_028751855.1. NCBI lineage: Eukaryota > Viridiplantae > Streptophyta > Magnoliopsida > Asterales > Asteraceae > Ambrosia > Ambrosia trifida. The sequence goes on along the minus strand of CM054124.1, from coordinate 80,590,003 downwards.
AGGATAGTGACAGAGCACTTTGGGGCAAGTTAGGGTTGCACAAATGATGTTTTACAAGTCAAGTATAGTATTTATAGATGCTACTAGTTGTGCCAGACATTCTAGGCAACTATGATTTGCAGTGGGAGTCAAGTATAGTATTTATAGATGCTACTAGTCGTGCCAGACATTCTGGGCAACTATGATTTGCAGTAGGCAACTAGCTAGTCGCCCCCTAAAACAGGCAACCTCGGAAGCATAGTCGATGTGAGCAAAGGCTACATGTACATCTTCTGTTTCGTCAGGAAAGGCTTGCACCGTCCGCTTAAAAAGATCTTTCAAAGTTATAGCACTTCAATTCAAGGTCCCCGTACTTGTGAGAGATTGAATCATAAGTACGTTGTGTTCCCTCGACAAGTGCACCAATCTCGGCTAAAGCTTTTTTCCAGCATTGAGTGCTCCGGCCGCGACCACGACCACTGTTCATTGATGCGCCATCGTTGTGTACGTTGTCGTATACGATCACTAGTGCAATTTCTCCTCTTCTGTCCAAGTAACCATTGTGTGATTTTGTGATTTTTTTTTATTTTTTTTTTGTGATGTGAATAAGGATGATGAGAAGAATTTTGTGATTTTTTTTTTTTGTGTAGTAGAAGAATTGTGTGAATGTGAGTGTAAAAAAAATGGGTAAAAATATGTATATATATATATAAGTAGGTGGTAGTTTTTTTTTTTTTTTTTTTTTTTTGCTCAAATGACCGTTGCACAACGGCTAGCTAGCTAGCGAGCGCGCATGATGACTATCATGATGTGATAAGATCACGGCCGTGATACATGAGGTTGGACGGTGTTCATGATTGTCATGACCAGCATATCACGGACCGTCCCCTCCACCTAAAGCAATTGCTAAACTTCACGAGACACCAATAGAGTGATATGGTGTCCCCCTTACAAACGCAAGGTAAGGTGAAATTAAAATGTAATAAAATTTTCTGTTAAAATATATATCTATATCTATATCTATACTATATTAATAAGCATATAGGAATGGCAGAAATGGTCATTTGCCACTTTTTAAAGATGTACAGACCTTAAAGCATTATGTACAATAGTTTAGTGCACTGAACTCTTAATTTTTTAATGGTGCAATAAAAAAAAACACATTAGGGTTTCTCCACAAAACATAACATACTCATTATCCCGCCCCCATTTCCCTTCTCTCACCATGTGATTCAAGATCTAGGGTTTCTCACCATTCGAATCAAGATCTAGACTTTCTCAATGACACCATGACGATAAATCTCTCTCTATTCTACGCTAGATGACCCATGGAACCTAAAACCGAACATTGAAACAAGATGCATCTGCTGAGGTGAAGTGAAGGCTGGTAAGATAACTTCTTCTCTGTCTCAAAATCGATTCAGATATGGTAATGTAATAACATGAAGTTATTAGTTTTTTTATGATCCAAACTAGGTGTTGGTTTTGGATGCGTGACTTTATGGGGGTAAGGAGTTCATTTTGGATGCTAAAGTTTCTAAACGATGTATTAGTCTGAGTAAGTCTATGGCCTGTTTATCAACTAACTTAATTTTTCTTTTTGTAATTTAATGAATAGTATACACATTGAGCTTACGTTTGTGTTGTGTAGTTTAATTTGCTACGGTTCAACGATTTGTTCATTTGGTTGTCTCATGAGGTGACTGGTTATTAACACCTACTTCGATTTTACAGATGGATTCAGGTTTTTTTCTACAAAATACCAGTACGGTATAATGTATGTATTAGAACCTCTCATTATTTTAGCTTCACATATTTTAGCTTCACATATGTATATTTTGACGGGTTCAAAGTTCTTACAGGGAAAGCTATTGAAATTGATATATGAACCAACTTTTACAGTTGATGGAGTCAAATATATTTATGCTATAATATAACATTACTTTATTTTATATTTGTTGCAGCTTACATTGACACACCCATACGGCCGTACTGGTAGACGAACCAGTGAAAGACCCTTTGGAAGACCCTTCGGATTAGGTGTTTGCTCTGTTTGAAGATGACCTCACAGAAGAAGACCCTCGCTAGACGATCATTTTCTAGCTGTTTGGGACTTCTTTTTTTGTTGGCTAGACTTGGTTTTGGCTTGTTCAAGCTGTTTGAAACTGCTTTTTTTGTTTTGATGTGCCTCGACCCTTCTGATTTCGGTTTCCCCTAGATCCTATTTAGACTTTGATGGATACAATTAATTGTACAACTTTCTTAGTCTAATTGCAGGAAGCTGCAGTAGCTCTCTCTAGAAGCCAGAATATCTGAAGCATCTGAACTGGTGGCTAGGTCAGACCAGCTGCTTTTCTGTAAGGTGATAAGGTTAGGTATGTTGTGTAGTTTTTTTTTTCAAGTTCACTTACCATATGCTTGGATGATTTTCTAATTCCACATCAGGTGACGACGTACGACCAATTGGTCTTTGTGGCGAACTGTTGAAGCAACTATACCTTCAGTAATATGCTCTTTGTGTTTCGCCAGCCTATTTCTGCAGGCATGGTTTCATTGTTCCTAATCAATGACGAGAACTCGGTCCTCCGAATTACCGTACTAATGGTTGAAATTTCAATCCCTATACTTATTAATGAGTGGATTTGAATTTTGTGTTTATTTTAATGAGTCAAAATGGTAAAACAAATGAATTTTTCCTAAAAGGAAACAGGTCAAACAAATTGAAAGCCATCACTAAGAGTATTTTGAATGCATAATAATATCCTGATTTCTTTTCCAAATGGGTCAAACAAATTGTACGTGATTTTTGAAGGCTCTCAAACAGTCCCATTGTGGGTGTAAACCACTGTGCGGCCCATATTCAAATGGGGATGGACGGTTGTCACTAGGCTGATGATGTTATTGTTTTGTATGTTAGTCGTGGAAGCACACAGGTGACTACATGTAGTTGTTAACACCACTCTTGTTGTTATTGAATTAGATAGAGACTGATTTTAATTAATATAATTAGGTAATTGCGTACAACGAGGGAAGATACCGAATATTTGGAGAGACGGTCAATTTGCTAGAGTTTTAATGTTGTCAAATTGTCCAAGTCCAGGGTACAGCATGGAGCAGGTATGATGTGTATAATCTCAATACTCTTGATTAGATTTGGATCAGTTTTTGAACATGTTTCCCGGATGTTCGTTTGAGTTTCATCATTCTAGATTGCTATCTTCTAACAGCGTCGTCGGTAGGCGCTGACTGGTAACGTTTTTGGATCGTACTCTTTTAATAATGCTAATTATATTAATGGTGCTGCATTTTAGGCAGAATCAAAGTCAGATGAGGTGTTCGCTCAAATAGTAAATATAATATACCATAAGGGAAAGGCGCACAACTACTTTTGCAAGTTCCATAATTTTGCAACTTTATTACCATAAGGGAAAGACACACAACTACTTTTGTTCAAGTTAATGAACCAATTTAATGCCACGAGTTCTTTTGTTTTTGTCGTAGGATGTGTATATGATAGGATGATGAAAACTTGTTTTGGTTAAAAAAAATGGGTGTTTATGGCGATTTAGGCTAAAACTGAAAAGCCTATGCTTTAGGGAAACCAAACAAAATAGTATATCAACTACATGAAGTAAACTTGATTTTCTCAAATGGGTTGAGGCAACATAAATCACGAGGTTCATATTCAAATACAAGTGTCTAAATTAGTCATAAGAGTTCCGTCGTTTGGCAAATCAATGAACTACTTTTCCATGTGGCTCATTTAAATTTGAAGCCTATAGGTTTAACTTTAGATCACATATTTATGTTGTATTATGTTTTAGCTGCAGCATCAAAGAATTCGGATCTTTATTTTGGAAATCAAGTATGTTACTTTGAAGGCGAGTTGTGACTGATTTCGTTTGCATTCGAAGCCAGTTAAGAGCAGTTATCTATTAGTCTCCAATAGGTGCTTAAAAGGTAAGTTTCATGCTAATCCAATTCAAGTGAAGTCGATTTTAGACTGAATTATATATGCAACTAAAGCATAACAACATAATAACTGTGTAATAGACCTCAAAATTTTAAAATATACACACATTTTAATAGACTTAAAATTATAACATCAACCGAGTACAAAGAATTAATTTGCAAAGGAAACTCCATGAACTAAAAATCATACCTGAAAGAGACTTAATCTGTGCTAGAAATTGAACATGTAAGGAGTCGGTTGGTGTTAGTTCAGGCAGGTTCCGAGCAGGGATGTAACACCCCAACCGATGGCGGAAACATCGAGGTGTCACGTATGGATGATTGTTCAATAGCTTATGGTACTAAATGAAAGTTGAATAATATTAAACAATTTACATATCATCTTACAAGTAAAGATTACAAAAATTGATTAATATAAACTAGGTCCAAAGCTCCTAAGTGTTCCAAGACTTGTACAACTTCCAATAGCAAATAAACCTGAAACATGTTGAGTTGGAAAGATGGGGGTCAACTATAAATAGTTGGTAAGAATACATAGGTTTTGCATATAGTTGAAAACAAAATGTTGTATAGCAATCATAGTTGAAGCATAATAATCAGTAATGATAGAATATGAGTCCGACATGTAACAATGCGTCTTTTGTACAATCAAACCTTGTGTCGACTGAGACCTAACTCGCAAGTTAGTAAAAGTGTAACTGTTATCGATCATCCCTGAATTTATGCGGGGGGATGGGTTTGTCAGACCTATAGCGCTATAATCTAAACAGGCGGCTTGATCATTGTTAATGATTGTACTGTGTCTTTTTGTTACAGTCAAATGATAGAATGAGTAAATGATGGTGTATAAAATGTTTAAACATGTTTCACCCCAAAATCTAAAACAGAAAAAGGGGCTATGTAAACTCACATTGATTGTGACAATGAACTTGCAAGAAATAAACGAGTATCAATGAACTTTGCTTGAACCTATATTATTCATTATTAAAGTTCATGAGCAGTAGTAAGGCTATACGATTTGTTGATTCATCAATTGTCCGGCGACTAACTTTTTAAAATCTTTAATTTATTACCGAAACATATCATCTTGATAATAATTAAATTCTTTAGACCTGATCATTAAGTGCTACTATCATTTAACACCATTACGAGTTCATCTAGGAATATAATGGTAATATGTAGTATAATGGTTTCCTAGATACTACTTGTCTACATATAATATCCAATATTTTTCCTTCGTGGATTTGACTAGTAGTATTACTAAATCATTAGTCCATTACATTCTTATTAAGTTAGTTAATATAATTAATCTTTTGGTAATTCAAAACATCCAAAATAACAAACTAATGCATTTCATGAAAAACTCTTATATCATTTGGAATTCATGTCAGCTACTGCATATTTACTTAGGTTGGTTGGGCTTCAACACTTTCAAGTGGTCATAGATTATGAGTACCACCGTTCATGGAATTAAAAGAGAAGAAATCCATAGGAAAAGACAAACTAAGCAACCACGTCGATTATTTAGGTTTTAAAATAGCTTGCAAAATTTCAGATTGAGATTTATCATTCTATATTTACGTCTTAATCGAATTCCATATCATAAAAGCTTTAGTCGCCGGGCACAATCGAAACAAAATTAGAGTTAGACAAATCCATTCGGAACAAGTGAGAGTTCGATTTAGATACCTTAATAGCCAAAAGAAACCGATCCGAGAACAAGGTTTCATCGCGAAGAAGACAAAAAGAAGCAAGCGATATCAGTTCATTAGCGGTGGCGTGAGGTTGAACGGTGCATGGCGGTGGCTAGTCGCGTACCGAAGATTACCCAGAAAGGTGATGACGCTTGACGATCCTCCGTTTGACTAAATTGAAATCGTGTTTTAAAATTCGAGATGTTGATGAAAAAGTGATGAATAATCCTCTTTAAAAACGAAACTTAGCGATGGTAATTGATGGCTGACGACAATCACGGTGGGCATCATATTTAATGGCGACGCACATCATTTTATTCTAAATCGATAATTAAGCACAATTACAAATTGGAGTAGAATTAGGAACTTGATCATTTGTAGATTTATTAATTTTGTTAATAAATTGATGGTAGCATTGAAGTATTTCATTCATGGGTTGTAGGTTACTAAAAAAGAATTCCATGGTTCTTGAATGGCATAAGAGTTAGTTGACTTTACTTTTAAATTTTATTTATTTAAAATTAAGTGGTAAAAAAAATATGTAGCTTATGTGAAATCTTAAAATTTTGCATTTATAAAATTTTACTAGAACTTTTGTATAAACCTTTAAATGATAAAAAAATTGAATAAAATAAAATATATATTATAAAAATTTAGACTTATGTATTATTGTATATAATAAATGATAGTGAAACAAAATGGATTTGTTTTATATAAAATAAAAGAAGTGGGGAAAAATTACGTGACGTTACAGTCTCCCCTACTTTTCGGAACTTCGTCCCGAAGTTATTAAAACACAGGGTAGAGGGTGATTGGTTAGAAATTTGGGCAACTGTGGTTTGGAAAATTTGTGTTAAGACACAACATGAATTTGTAGGTACTAGGATAAACTGTTTCGAATAATCTGGATAATAGGATTGATATGTGTGAGTTTTGAGGGTTGGATTAGGTTGGTCTGAAATAGCAAGGAGAATAAGAATCTAGCAAAACACTAAACTTAAGTTTTAAGAATCCTAAAAGAAATGCATGAGTTGATTGACTATAGAAAGACTAAATGAACTACCAGGTAACTAGAGTTTATAATTGGTTATCTACCGATAACCTTGATAGAATTTCATACTACCTTAACGTACCTGTAAATTCATGATTACGTTCCGGACCGCAATCACCAATTTACCTTACATTAGGGTTTTGTGTCCTTCCATGACTCTAAACACACATGTAAGTAATGCAAAATAACCTTGTGATTGAATCATATACAATGTATTCAAAAATGAGTCCAACTGTTGAGCAGGAAAAAGACTTCTACCAGTTAGTGAGTAAGAACCTCTACCGATTGTTGAGCAGGTGCGATAGCCTCTACCAGTCGTTGAGCAGGTTGTAGGGCCTCTACCGACTGTTGAGCAGGCATGATGACCTCTACCAATCGTTGAGTAGGTTATTTGGTACTCTACTAACTGTTGAGCAAGTACTTCATCCTCTATCAGTTGTTTGATTAAGGGTACCAATTATTACACACATAAATTACAAATTGATAATATGTACATGTAAGCAATCAAGTATCAAGTATAGCATGCGAGTTGTAATAGAGTTGCCCTAGACAAGGTTAATGAATCTAGGCGTGTCTATAGCAAATAGTTTATATTCCATGAATTCTAGTATCAAATGTTCAAATATGGTATGTATAACTAACGATTAAGTTTGATGCAACACACAATCAAGTTTCAATAGTTTGGTTATCATGGGTAACTAGCTCATGTTTGAGAAGGTGAAGGATATGAATTTAGTTCTTGAGAGGATGATGAAAAATCTCGAAGCAGATAAGGAGATTATTTTATAGTAAGGAGATTGTGTAGCAGTGTTAATTGTGGGGTTATAGTATGGATAAGAAATAGGATGAAGATAGAGAATAGAAACAAGTATAGTTGCAAGTAAGAGAAGCAAGTACTGGTTAAAATCCTAAGGTTATAGACTCGATTATTTTTCTAATAACCTAATTCGCTATAACCATGGCTCTGATACCAATCTGTAACACCCCAACCGATGGCGGAAACATCGAGGTGTCACGTATGGATGATTGTTCAATAGCTCATGGTACTAAATGAAAGTTGAATAATATTAAACAATTTACAATTCATCTTACAAGTAAAGATTACAAAAATTGATTAATATAAACTAGGTCCAAAGCTCCTAAGTGTTCTAAGACTTGTACAACTTCCAATAGCAAATAAACCTGAAACATGTTGAGTTGGAAAGATGGGGGGTCAACTATAAATAGTTGGTGAGAATACATAGGTTTTGCATATAGTTGAAAACAATATGTTGTATAGCAATCATAGTTGAAGCATAATAATGAGTAATGATAGAATATGAGTCCGACATGTAACAATGCGTCTTTTGTACAATCAAACCTTGTGTCGACTGAGACCTAACTCGCAGGTTAGTAAAAGTGTAACCGTTATCGATCATCCCTGAATTTATGCGGGATGATGGGTTTGTCAGACCTATAGCGCTATAATCTAAACAGGCGGCTTGATCAATGTTAATGATTGTACTGTGTCTTTTTGTTACAGTCAAATGATAGAATGAGTAAATGATGGTGTATAAAATGTTTAAACATGTTTCACCCCAAAATGTAAAACAGAAAAATGGGCTATGTAAACTCACATTGATTGTGACGATGAACTTGCAAGAAATAAACGAGTATCAATGAACTTTTCTTGAACCTATATTATTCATTATTAAAGTTCATGAGCAATAGTAAGGTTATACGATTTGTTGACTCATCAATTGTCCGGCGACTAACTTTTTAAAATCTTTAATTTGTTACCGATAGCATATCATCTTGATAATATTTAAATTCTTTAGGCCTGATCATTAAGTGCTACTATCATATAACACCATTACGAGTTCATCTAGGAATATAATGGTAATATGTAGTATAATGGTTTCCTAGATACTACTAGTCTACATACAATATCCAATATTTTTCCTTCGTGGATTTGACTAGTAGTATTACTAAATCATTAGTCCATTACATTCTTATTAAGTTAGTTAATACAATTAATCTTTTGGTAATTCAAAACATCCAAAATAACAAACTAATGCATTTCATGAAAAACTCTTATATCATTTGGAATTCATGTCAGCTACTAGATATATTTACTTAGGTTGGTTGGGCTTCAACACTTTCAAGTGGTCATAGATTATGAGTACCACCGTTCAAGGAATTAAAAGAGAAGAAATCCATAGGAAAAGACAAACTAAGCAACCACGTCGATTATTCAGGTTTTAAAATAGCTTGCAAAATTTCAGATTGAGATTTATCATTCTATATTTACGTCTTAATCTAATTCCATATCATAAAAGCTTTAGTCGCCGGGCACAATCGAAACAAAATTAGAGTTAGACAAATCCATTCGGAACAAGTGAGAGTTCGATTTAGATACCTTAATAGCCAAAAGAAACCGATCCGAGAACAAGGTGTCATCGCGAAGAAGACAAAAAGAAGCAAGCGATATCAGTTCATTAGCGGTGGCGTGAGGTTGAACGGTGCATGGCGGTGGCTAGTCGCGTACCGAAGATTACCCAGAAAGGTGATGACGCTTGACGATCCTCCGTTTGACTGAATTGAAATCGTGTTTTAAAATTCGAGATGTTGATGACAAAGTGATGAATAATCCTCTTTAAAAACGAAACTTAGCGATGGTAATTGATGGCTGACGACAATCACGGTGGGCATCATATTTAATGGTGATGCACATCATTTTATTCTAAATCGATAATTAAGCACAATTACAAATTGGAGGAGTAGAATTAGGCGCATGATCATTTGTAGATCTATTAATTTTGTTAATAAATTAATGGTAGCATTGAAGTATTTCATTCATGGGTTGTAGGTTACTAAAAAAATTCCATGGTTCTTGAATTGCATGAGTGTTAGCTGACTTTACTTTTAAATTTTATTTATTTAAAATTAAGTGGTAAAAAAAAATATGTAGCTTATGTGAAATCTTAAAATTTTGCATTTATAAATGATAAAAAAAATTGAATAAAATAAAATATATATTATAAAAATTTAGACTTATGTATTATTGTATATAATAAATGATAGTGAAACAAAATGGATTTGTTTTATATAAAATAAAAGAAGTGGGGAAAAATTACGTGACGTTACAAGGGATGTGAATGAGCTGTTAACTCAGAGGATGCTTCTGCTATATGAGTCTGTCACTATACAGATACATATGATCCCTAAAAAGAAATAAAAAAAAAAGATTAAAAAGATGCGATTAAAAATTAAGAAACTATTACACTAACAGATACCTGAGATTTCTCTATCACCAATGGGTTTGAATCAGTAGTCTGCCACTCTGCCACCCAACTGTGAAAGGTGCCAACTTACCATGCCCCTTATATTTAAAACAAAAACATATTAAATGTTGCATAATATATCTAAATGGAGAGCAAGTAATCATCAACCGTCTAAACATCGGTACTGTTCTTACACCGGACGCTAGATTGACTGTCGTTAACTACATGAAGGCTGAATTGGACGATTTGTTGTCGACACACACTTCGTACACCACCTACGAACCTCTGTTACATTCGCCGGTCGCGGTCAAGTATCACCTGACACTGTAGTTGAGCGTTGTATGCGTGGAAAACTATTGTTGTGTCGCTTGCTCGCTCTTCTCTTCTTTTTATTTGTTCGGGTGTTAGTCAGTGGGTGTGAGGATGAAATGTGGTAACCATTCAGTAAACATTGAATTAATCTAAAAAAGTAATATGTATATGCAAGACAAAACGCAGTTACGAATGTATACGACATGCCTTAACATCGAATGACAATTTTAGGCTCAGACAGTGACAGGCATGCCGACTGGTTGCGCTAAAGTATCGCCATCACATTCGGCACACAAAAAGCGTATATTGTCATCATAGCCAACAATTCATAATTGCAGCCCACAATCGACAGCCAACATAAGTCTCAAACATCCAAAGCATAGGCTGCAAGCACCAACCAAACTACAATAGCTGATGCATGATGCCACAATGTGCGCGGCAACTCTAAACCACGAATGTTGCCCGCATTGCATCTTAGTGGATTTAGGATCAGACAATGAGGCAACCGATCGGTTTTTTATGCACACAAAGCATGTACCGTTATCACCAACCGCACTTACGACATCATAGACAACAAACTAACAACCACCATGACAATCGATACACGCATCACATGAATTACCATTATAGCCAACGTTAAACCACAGAAATTAATTCCCTTGACATTCAACGAAGGCCTATAGTACATTAACCGGACCGCTGCTGCCATAGTTGGCCTGAAACTAACTGGCAGCTGCAACATAAGTACATAACAGATGAACACAAACAGCCCGAGAGCAGCCAGCAATAGCACAAACAAAGAAAGAAGCTCAGACAAATAGCGCGAAAGGCGGTTGAAAGGAACATACGCCGTGCCATCAAACCTGAAACGCCATAAAACATGTCATCATTGCCAACACACCCTGTCAAGCTGTCATTAAACCTAATATGGTCCAAACGCGTCCCGTTCGGCAAAGCAGACACAACAACTGTAACACCCCAACCGATGGTGGAAACATCGGGATGTCACGTATTGATGATTGTTCAGTAGCTCATGGTGAATAATAAATTTCATTAAATGATTTAAATGAATTACATACAATTGTTCTAGAATTTGTACATCACATTGAATGAAACTATACACATATCTCCAAGCATCAATTCAAATCTTCAAGCAATTAGGACCTGAAACATGTTAAGTTGAAAATGTTTTGGGTCAACAAAAGTTGGTGAGAATACATAGGTTTTTGAAAATAATTGATAACAACAGTTTGTACAACATTCAAAGTTGTATGATGATAGATTATGATACCGACATGCAACAATGCGTCTTTGTACAACCAAACCTTGTGTCGACTGATGACTAACTCGCAAGTTAGTTAAATGTTATTACTGCTATCGATCATCCCTGAGTCTATGCGGGGGATGGGTTTGTCAGACCTATAGCGCTATAATCTAAACAGGCGGCTTGATCATTGTTAATGATTGTACTGTGTCTTTTTGTTACAGTCAAATGATAGAATGATGATGTAATTGAATCACAAGTAAATATGAGTAAATGATAGTATAAAATGTTTAAACATGTTTCACCCCGAAAATAGTGAAAATAGAGTAAAGGGGCTATGTAAACTCACCTTAGCAAATGTTATACTTCTTGAAAAGATGAAATAATAGTGTTGCCCAAATAATGCCAAATATCACCCTATAATAAGGTAGTAAATAAGTCTAAGTCTAATTAGTTTATGAGTGTATCCTAGGGTTTCGATTTGGGGATATCCAATTGTTTAAAATAAAATGTTAATTAAATAAAAGGGAAATTTGATAATTAAATAAAAGAAAGTCTTTTCATAAAATTTGAATTTAGAATGTTCACAATAATGTGTTTGAAGTAAAAATAATTTTATAAAATTATTTCTTTAAAAATAGATTTTTAAATCTATTTATTACTAATTGCCAATATTTAACTTTAATATTCAAAAATACTAAAATTAAAGAATTTCTATTTTAAAAATCATATTTCTGTTCTAAATATTTAAAAATAAATTGTATAAAATTTTGGTGCAAAAATAATGAAAATTGAATTTATTATGATTTAATTATGATTAAATCTAACAAAAATTGATTAAAAATATAAAATAAATGATTTTTCAGAATTAAAAATCATTTCAGTAAAGTTTAACATTGTACAAACATAGGATAATTTTTGTAGAATTTAATAAAATTGTTTTGATATTTTAATGAATTTTTTATAAATATAATACCATAAAATTGATTTAATTATTATAAATATTAAATAAATGAATTTTAGAAAAATAAAAATTGTAAATAAAACTTTTAACTCAGATTTAATAAATATAATTTTTTTAGAATTTATAAAATAGTTTTAATATTTAAAAACGAATTTATAAGTTTTAAATGTATAATATATATATAATAATGATTTGTAAAAAGAAAAGGAATTAAGGAAAAAGGGGGTGTCCAGGCCGGGTCTCGAACCCGGATGGCTTGGATAAATACCATCAGTCACAACCACTTGGCCTAGGCCAGTGGTTGTGATTAACTCTGTTTAAATATAAATAAATACGCGATGCAAAATTAGATTATCCCCAATTCACTATGCCACGAACCCTAGTTTCTGAAATTGATTGATTCACTCATCAATAGCCCAATTAATCATGGGGCTATTGATGAGTGAACGCCGATGAACAAAACCCACAGGATTAATTAAACTTACAACGATGATTCGAGCTTGATTGAATGGTCAATCCCGTAGGTCAAAGACACAATCAAGGTGAACGAGCAGTGTATAATTAAGAATATTGGTGATTGAGAAAGGAGTATTGGCGAGTTGTGAAGACTCGCTGATGACCAATTTATAGTGTGGATCAAAGGATCGAAGAAATGGTAAGGTTGACCAAGAATTGAAGTTTATACGCGTATTGGTTAAAATTGGTAAGATTGGAGAGCTAATTGATCGTGTATTTACTTGTGATAGACCGGAAATCAAGTTCCTTAATCAACCCTTAACAATTAACAGGTAATTGATGTTGATTATGGAATGTCGTGGATCTCAGTTGACTTTCTAAGTCAACTGAGGTGTTTTAAATGTCGTTATATAATTATATCCTGACCGGATTGAAACAAACAGGATGGCTAGCCCAGATGGTTGTGAGGGAGTGTTGTGTGTTGGTTGACTCGTGTTCGATACCCGGCACGAGCGTGTTTTTTTTATCCATTTAAAACAGGTAGGATATGCTAGTGGGCCTGATCCAAGGGTGTTGGGCCGGGTTCTGTTTGGGCCTGGGGTTGTGTAGGCTAGTCTGGTGGGCTACAGGAAATCAGTTTTTTTTTTTTTTTTTTAAACTATCTATCTATTATAATTATTATTATTAGTATAATCCTATACATATATGTATATGCATGAATAATTATCATTGTATTAGGGTTCAAAGTATCACCAAAAATAAAACTTGTCGTTTTAATCCGTAACGTACAAATATTTAACGTGAAATGTTACAACAACACCCAAACCAACTGCACTACATCATCCTTTGTTACCATTATCAAACACATTAGTATATAACAACTTTCCAACACTAAGGAGGGCACTATTCATGGAGACTCACAAATAAAACATAGAGGCTGTCACACCCCCCAGAATGTGAAGTCACGCCCCCGGAGACTCACAAATAAAACGATGGTTTTTATACGATTAGTTAAACTTTTACATTATTCATTTATAAATTTTAAAATCTGTAAAATTCTTTGTATCTCAATATTATATTTAGTATTATAATATGGGAACTTTTAATTTGTAAAAGTACCTAATCTAAAATAATAATATACAACTCTTGACGACTAATTTTATTCGTCATGTAAATATAAAAAAAGAATAAAATAAATAACAATGTAATGAAACCTTTCTCATGTATGACGGTTACAACATTCAATAGTAACTTAAAAGAAGGAGACGGTTTCAAAAACACAATTTGAGATGCATTGGATTAGTATTTTGTACTATTGCCATAAAAGGTTGTACACAAGGGGCATAAAAAGAAGAAAAGTGGTAAAGTTTAGAGAATTACACTTGTGACTTTTAAGTTGCCATCTTAACTTTGACATTTTGGACTTTTTTACCCATGCCCCCTCCCTTTATAATGTAGTATAGATATAGATAAAGAGTAACCACATTATTAATAATTTTCATATCAATGTTATAATTATGTTTAAATTAATTTCTTCAACAATTTAATATAGACATGGATGTTATGAATATATAAAGAGTCACTACATTACTGCTAATTTTCTTATCAAAATTATAATTATGTTTAAATTAATTTCTTCAACAATTTAATATTTAGGTAGAAAGACAATTTTACCACCTAATGACTTCAACAAGCATTGTACAAATGTAATAAAGACATGACCACAATTTATAAGACTATAACATTGATATAAACGTAATAAAAACATGGAGGTTATGAATGTAAAGAGTCACCACATTATCGATAATTTCCTCATCAATTTTATAATTATATTTAAATTAATTTCTTTGACAATTTAATATTTAGGTAGAAAGATAATTTTACCACCTAATGATTTCAACAAGCAGTGTACTATAAGCAATAAAGGTTGTATTTACTTATAGACATGGATGTTATGAATATAAAGAGTCACCACATTATTGATAATTTTCTTATCAATGTTATAATTATGTTTAAATTAGATTCTTCAACAATTTAATATTTAGGTAGAAAGACAATTTTACCCCCTAAATGACTTCAACAAGCATTGTACTATAATCAATAAAAGTTGTTTTTACTTAAATTTGGCAGGTATCCTTTACTGATGCTTTATAATATAGTATAGATATGGTGCTTCAAAGACAAAATTGCCCCCAAAATATAGTTATTATATGTATTTGGTGTTGTATTATAAGCAAAGTAACTTTTACCTCTTAAATTTTAAAAAGTTCTTGTCAAATGCTTTATAATATAGTATAGATAAAAGAAGAGGGTGTACACATAGTAGCACCCAGAAAAAAGAAAAAGAAGAAAGGAACTCTGATTTAGGTCGTCCATTGCGTATAAATTAACGGTTGGAATAATGGGACACCCATCTGTTCTCTATCTCTCTATCTTTTATATACACATATGTATAAGCATAACACAAAGAGATAGAGAGGAGACAATGCACCAATATTAACACCCTATTTAAAGGCTAGGTTTTCTGTAAATCCAATTGTTCATCTAACATTGTTTTGAAGCTTGACATTTTCCAATCAGTAAACATTATTTAAAAAATCATATTATTAAACATTAATAAATAACATATTAGTTAAATATTTTTTATTTAAAATAACAAATTACATAGCCAAATTATATTTTTTAAATGATCCTTTTATTAGATAGAGAGGGCCAAATCCATTTTGTGGTCATTCTTGCCCAAGCCATGAGTGTGGTCCAAGACAAACAATAAGTTATTTCAAGTATTGATAAGGCTGAAGATGAAGTCTATGATGGAACTACTAGAAAAATACCCTTTCTTGACACTCTTTTATGACATACCCTATTTAATAACATGCAAAAGTGCATGTTATAAAAAAATGTCATCTTTGAGAAAAATGAGTATTTCTTGACGTTTTTTTATGCGTGTCAATAATTTTCCGTCACAAATTAAAAAGCATGACGGTAACGAAATTTGCGTGTCATGATTTTGTGTAATCAAAATTTAAATTCCCTCCACTATAAGACCGACCGGAGTGGGGGCGGGAGAGGGGCGGGAAGGGGGGGGGGGGGGAACACCGCCGCACTAAGGCGTGGAAGAGGGCGGGAGTGGGGGGGGGGGGCGGGAGGGATTCCACCGGCGTGGGGGGAGAGGTGGTGCCACGTGGCGTTTGCTGATTGGGCCGAAGAACTTTTTATTGGTCAGATTTTTTTTTTTTAAACTTTAACATAATATAATATTATTTCCTTCCCCCCTTCCACTCCCCACAATTATTTCTCCCCCCCCCCCCCCTCACAAGGGTCCCACAAGTGCTAAATAGCGCTTCATCCCCCTCTTTCCCCCACCACTCCTTATAGTCTAAACCCTCCCCCCCCCCTCTCTCTCTCTCTCTCTCATGCTCTCATAACTCACAGATCTACTCTCATACCAAAACACACACACCGATCTGTTCTCTCTTATAACAAAACCCAATTATCATTCTTCATTGAGGGTTACTGATCGATTCACGCCTGAAGACCATCCCACGACCACGAACACCACCGTCACCGTCTGACCACCACCACCGTCACCAGACCTCTGTCCCTTCAGGTACTGATTCACGCTTCTTTGTTTTAGGGGGGTGTAAGTCTGTAATTTCTTGTTAATGTTTGTTTTTATGCTATAATTCCAATCGTGATTACAGTTCTTTAGTTCTCTAAACATTAGGTGAGGGACGATGACTCGTTTAATCAGACTTCTCAGAACATTAGGTGTATGCATCTCTCATATTTTCTGATTTGAATTTGTTATCATTATTTTATAGAGAAACAGTTGATGAATTGATGATTTGAAACATACAAATGCAACATTAATGATGGATTTTTAATGTGTGTTTGTTTGATGAACACCATGTGTTCGATGTAATGCCTCAATGAGTCAATGTGAAATGTTGAAAATGTGTCCTATTTCTTGTCTATATTACAACTGTATTCATATTGCAAGTTGCCTCACATGTTCAAATTAAACACAATATAGGTGCAAGGTATCCATTTGTTGGAGTGTGTACTTAAACTTACGATTTTTTCGACCTTTAGAATAGAGAAACAGTTGATGATACAAAGGGCGGTGTCATGTCGAGCCAGCACTTAAATCATAGGTTTATAAAAGCGCGAGCCTCTCCAAGGCGTTTCGCTCCCAAAAGGACCCCAATGTATAAACCTATTTATCATGTTATATTTATACTTGCTTGTTTTTACATAGGACCTCAGTTTTGACCAATTTTGACCTTGAACAACATGAGACTGCCGTTTTGCCCCTGATTCAATTTCCTCGGCGTCTGGGGGCGCCTTTTTTAAACGAAGAATTGTTTTAGCTTGCTTGTTTTTTTATTAGTCCTGCTTCATTCTGTATTGTGTTTATAATTATCAGTTATTCAAACTTAGCGCGATGTTTGTTTGCAGCTTGGGGCTAGGACATCGCTGCCTGGTTTAATTGCTGCAAAAGTAGGCGCAGATGTCATTCTTACTGACGAGTCTGACAGATTAGAGGTATAAACAATGTCCATTTCACTTGTTATTTGTGTACAATAGGGGATAAATTGTTGTAGCTGATTTACATTTGAAAGCTGAAAAGGGGACAAAAAGATTGTTTCTTGTTGTTCTATTCGTTTGAAATAGTGAGACTACATATTCTGGGTCCGTCTTTAGCTAGTTAATGCACCTAGTCAACGCATATATCCTATATGATAAGAGTATATCATTTCTTAAAATTTGAACGGGTTATCGAGTGTTTGTTGTCTACTGGCAAATGAGTTTCATGGATAAGCGTTCTTTTACTCGTGGCAGGTTCATCAGATTGATAATAAGTTATGCTTTCATACTTTCTAAACAATGAACGAATTTTAGTTTTTGACAGCGTTTTAAGCAGCCTGATTGTGCTAGCTATCTTGATTCTTGAGTAAATTATTTAATAAAGAAAGTTAACATTGCCATCAAATGACGAGGACAACCAAATCTAGCTCCATTCTTACATTTACATTTTAAGTCATTAACTCTTTCGTACGACTAGTTTTTATATCTTCATGTTTCTCCTAGCAATATGTTTACACGGAATTGGCATATATTTTATTACTTGATGAAATTTTCGTACTTCAGCCAAAAGTATGCATTTTCTTATAAGCTTGTAATTATCAATTTGCAGGTTCTAGACAACATGAGAAGAGTGTGTGAGCTAAATAATATCAAGTGTGAGGTAAGAATGATTCTTTATAATGTGTATAGATACAAGTATTGTGTTGACCTGTTGGCTGATAATATACATTATATAATTTTCACACCCAATAACAAATGTTGATCTTCTATTTAGATCCCCCTTGACATAAGTTTGTATGCTACAAAAGTTACTTTTGCAAATCTAACTTTAAGTGCCAATCACAACTGAGTCAACATTCAGACCAATCATAAGCTGGCTCGACACATATGCAAATCCAACTTTAAGTGCTGGTGCCATGTTGTGGTACCCTTTATCTTTTATTGTTTGCAACGCCAAACCAATCGGTCATCAGGTACTTTAAATGCCTGAAACTCAACAATAGTTACTTATTACTTTGTCAGCTTGTTCTTGGTGCTGGTGCTATGCAGGTAACAACTTTATTGTTACAGTGGTATAGTGGCAAATTATAAAATTCATTAATGCATTGCTTAAATGAAACTAAAAGCTATGTATTTAACTTTATTGGTCGGCTTCGACTAATGTATTAATTTTATTGTTGTCACAGGTTGGGGGAGGAGCGGATTATTACGCGGATGAAGACATGGATGTCATTCGCGAAGAATGGTCAAGCTACGCCGCGACATTTATTTTCAAGTGATGAAGGCAATGTATTGTCGATACAATATTTTTGTAAACGTTAAACGTTGTCTCGGATTAGTTTGTAATTTGACAAATATGTATTATATAATGAAATGATGTTTTTGTTATTAGTTTGCTAATTATTTTGCACATGATAAAATGACTATAAATTCAGGAGGGTAAAAATGTAATTTACAAGAATTTTTTTTTTAGATTAATAAATTATGACGCGCAAAAGAATGTCATAAAATTCTATCATTAATTTTATGTCATAATATGTGTCAAAAAAATGTCAATAAAAACTGTCATAAAAATGTGTGTCATTAAAAAGTGTCATAACGCATGTCAATAAATGCTGTCATAAATGTGTGTCATAAACAGATGACACGCGAAAATATGTCATCTTAAATTTATGACACCGCCATCCTTGACGTTTTTTTACTTGTCATCAGACCCTTTCCTTGACACGCAATGCGTGTCAAGAAAGGCCTTTTTTCTAGTAGTGAAATATGAATAGAGGTTGATACAAACATGTGAAACTTTTATTTTCAAATTTTCATATGCGTATGCAATATGTCGCATATATAACACCAAATCCCAATAAGGCTCATTCTAAATTTAAAAAGTCTATCAACATGTCTTTTACCTTGCAAGTTTTTATATTTGCTTCTCTTCCTTTCGTTCTTGCCTTTCTTGTTTTGAAATCATATCTTTCTCCTTCAAACTCCCACAAAGGCCTTCCACCATCTCCACCAAAACTACCAATAATTGGAAACCTTCACCAGCTAGGCTCTAGCCCGCACCGTGCCCTTCATGCCATGGCTCAGACCTATGGTCCACTCATGTTGATTCGCCTTGGTAGCGTGCCAGTACTTGTAGCCTCCACTGTAGATGCAGCTCTAGAAATTATGAAACCCCATGATTTAGTATTTTCAAATAGGCCAAGGTTAAGTATCCCTAGTAGAATTTTTTATTCTTCCAAAGATGTAGCTTTTTCACCATATGGAGAATATTGGAGGCAGGTTAAGAGCATTGCAGTGCTCCATCTTTTAAGTAACAAAAGGGTTCAATCATATCGACACGTGAGACAGGAGGAGATGGCTCTTGTTATTGATAAGATTCAAAAAGCCGATGGATCAGTTGTTAATTTAAGCGAGTTACTTATTTCACTTACAAATAATGTAATATGTAGGGTGGCTTTGGGCAGGAAATATGAGGGGGGGAAGTTTAACAACTTGTTGCATAGGGCTATAGAGTTATTGGGATGTTTTAGTGTCGGGAGTTATATTCCGTCTCTAAGGTGGGTCGATCAATTGAGTGGACTAGAGCGAAGAGTTGATAAAGTTGCTAAAGAATTTGATGAGTTTTTAGAA
Source organism: Ambrosia trifida (assembly GCA_028751855.1). Lineage (NCBI taxonomy): Eukaryota > Viridiplantae > Streptophyta > Magnoliopsida > Asterales > Asteraceae > Ambrosia > Ambrosia trifida. The sequence continues at coordinate 80,569,824 of CM054124.1, read as the reverse complement.
GGTGTTATCGATGAACATGTAAACAAGAAAGGGGTTGATGTTAAATGTCAAGATCTTGTTGATGTTCTATTAGATATTCAAAGAGATAATATGACGGGTTTTCCCCTTGAGAATGAAATGATTAAGGCTCTCATCTTGGTAACATCTTTCTTTTCGATCTTGTTCATGTAGGTTTCGTATATGTGAATTATTGACCATACAAAAACCATCATTTGCAACAAAGTTTGTAGCAAGACATATTTTCTACCACACTTTTATGAACTGCCCATAACTATGGTTCAATTCTTGAACTTTCTTATTGTATGTGTATAATAATCGATTCCTAACTTCATGTAGGACATGTTTCTTGGTGGAACTGATACTACTTTCACAAGCCTAGAGTGGGCAATCTGCGAGCTATTAAGACACCCACAAGCAATGAAAGAACTACAAGAAGAGGCACTAAAAATAGGCCAAGGAAGATCAATGATTTCGGAAGACCAATTAGAAAAAATGGTCTACCTAAAAGCTGTCCTTAAAGAAACGCTACGACTACACGCTCCACTTCCACTACTTGTTCCTCGTGAATCAACACAAGATGTCAAACTACTCGGCTATGATGTTCCATCAGGCACACAAGTGTACATCAATGCATGGTCGATATCAAGAGACCCTTCAAAGTGGGAAGCACCAGAAGAGTTTAGACCAGAGAGGTTCTTGAACAATCCTATCGATTATAAAGGGTTTCATTTCGAGTTGATACCATTTGGTGCTGGACGAAGAGGGTGTCCAGGTATTCAATTTGCAATGATTATTAACCAATTTGTTTTGGCTAATTTGGTGTATAAGTTCAATTTGGCCGTGGTGGGGAAGGATAGCTTGGACATGAGTGAGACCAATGGTATTACTATTCATAAGAAGCGTCCTTTACTAGTTTCAGCAACTCCTAGTGTTTAAGTTGCAGTTTGTGTTTCTATGTATAAGTAGTTGGTTGGCCCGTACGATGCGATGTGTAATATTATTATGCTATAGATCATATCCTCAAGAACTCCACTTGAGCTATGCAATGAGGATGACATCATGTAATTATCAACAGCTCCACCACAAACTCACACCGCTATATCCTAACATGTTTTTTATGCTTATATCAACGTGGTTATAACTGGTGCTCTTTTGGAGAGCACAATCTAATCCGACAAGCATTAAACACCAATTATATATTGTTATTATTATTTATTACTATATTTGATTGGAGATGTAAATTGGAATTGGAATTGGAATTTGAAATCATTCACGTAAACAACGGGATTATGAAATCGTAACCTAAAAATTTAAAGTAATATAAAATATTTATTTTCAATAGCTAATGTAGTGAATTAAATAATGTATTAAGTAAGAGAGGTTTATTAAATAAGATTCATTAAAAGACTAATTTACCATTAAAAAGTAGTTAGCATATGCATTGTGTATTGTATGATAAGCAATTATAGTTGCACCTCTTAATTTTTAAAAAGTCTGTAAGAAATACTTTATAATATAGTACATATTACTTGATCAAATTAAGAGATCCTATTTTAATAAATTTCTTATTTCAAGAGACTTATTTTTCAAGAGATTTCGTACTTCATTAGTATGTCATATACTTTTTTTTTAACAGCCAACAAAACACCATTTTATTTAATCACCAAATAACATTAGTTACGTAATGTTGATAGTAAGACAAAGAACATTAGTTACGTAACGTTGATATTAAGACAAAGAACATTTGCTAATCTTATCAGGCTCCGCGGTGTGGGGCTCGGCATAGGGGCGGCAACACCGCCCCCTGGGCCATCGTCCTCACAAACGGCAGCAGGATGCTGCTTGAGCTGGGCCTCCATGTGACTTCTTGACCGTTGAACACTCATATGTATTTTAAAAAAACCAATTTCAAAATTTCATATTATAAATACTACTCTACCCTAACCATTTTTTAAACCAAATCTCTCAAACTCTCAGCATTCATTCACACAAAACCAATCATTATAAAAATTCCAAACCCTCGAACAACTGTTTCTTCTTCATCTTCTTCGTCTTCGTCTTCTTCGGGTTCTTCATCTACATACGAAGCCATAAATTTTTTTATAAATGTCGTAGCGCAAGCGGCGCAGATTATTGCCGAGGAAGAAGGAGAGGAAGTCGACTCGGTACCACAAACTAGGCAAACGGCTATAAATAGAGACCGAGAAGGTTAGTTTTTGTTAGGACAAAGAGGATTGGTGAAACCACTTTTGTAAACCTTAGTCTAATTCACTTCTGTCATTTTGGCTAAGTATAGAAGTACTGAAAAGAAGACAAGAAACTGCTGATTAGAAGATATGAGAAGTGCTGAAGAAGCAGAAGTTCTGAAGTCCAAACCAGACAAGTTCACTTCAGAAGTACTGAAGACAAAACTACTCTTCAGTAGTTTGTCCTTCATCAGCACTTAGCATCAGATATTTCCCACCGCCTTTTTGCATCAGTAGTTTATTGTTTAATATTACTTTTAGCTTTATTTGATTGATTCAATGTTGCAACTTGTGCAACTTGTTTCTGCTATTTCTGTACTTGCTTTTTGGCAAGATACATGTATGTAAACGTCTATAAATAGGAGGCTTCAACCTTCCATTTTAGACATTGATTTTAATAGAAAAATCCTTCAAACACTCTCACTGTTCTATTCCATTTCTGTATTTGTTGTGAATCTGTCTAAGTATCTAATTCTCATTTACAAGCTTAGATTCATAATAAATACTTTGTCATTTATTAGTTTCAAACATCAAGGGGGAGTTATAACTCTGCCTTAGTGTAAAAAGTGTTGCTTTAACTTATAACATTCCGCTGTGCTTATAATCTGATTTACAAGGACTTGCTAAACACTTAAGTGTCAAGATAGCAAGTTCTTACTTAGCATACAAGAGCAAACTGATCCAACAATTGGTATCAGAGCATTGGTTTATCTGATCACATATCAATCTAACAAATTGAGAATCAGACACAAAGCTCTTATTGATATTCAATAAAAAGATCAAAAGTTCACTTTTTATCAATATCCATCACTTAAAAGAGTCATCTGACAAATCTATACTCTTTAAAATGGATCCACATAATACTGGTTCTGCCACCAAACCTGCCATGCTTGTGAGAAATGAATACAACATATGGCAAAAGAGAATGGCACATACCTTGTCACAAACCAACACAGGTTGTTGGAGATCTGTGATATATGGTCCTCACAAACCAGTAAATATAAATCTTGAAACTAAAGAAGGGATTCCAAAGGAACCCAAAGACTATACAGATGAGGATTTCCTAAAACTTGAGCTAGATGCAAAAGCATTCTCTATGTTGGCAATGGCTCTCCCAAATGAAATATACTCTGGCCTTTTACATTGTGAAAGTGCCAAAGAACTTTGGGACTGTCTTAAAGAACAGTTTGGAGGAACTGAAGAGGTGATTGCCAACACCAGAGAGATTTTAGCTCAACAATATGAAACATTTGCTTATATTAATGGGGAAACTTTGACTCAACAATTTGAAAGATTCTCCTCATTAATCTCTGAGCTAAAGTTAAATGGTCAGACCTATACAACAGTATCTATGTTACATAGATTTTTAAGGTCTTTACCTGACAAATGGGAAACTTACTCCATTGTCTTAAGATCCTCACCAGATTTTAGCTCCCTCACTCTTACAAAACTCCATGGGAGATTACTTACTTTTGAGAGAGAAATTGATCAAAAGAAGAAATTACAAACTTCTGGTAAAACTGCTGATGACTACCTACCAGGTAGTACAGCACTTTTGGGACAAGATTCACCAACTTGTTCCTATGGATCTTATGACAATATTGACATAACAACTGGGATCTCATCAGAAAGATCTTTCCCAGGTTATGACAATGATGACCAAAGTCAAACTGCTGATAATCTATGTTTTATCATGGATGATTTGAAAATTTTTAGCAATGATGACTTAGAAGAAATGGACATTTTACACCAACTGGCCATGCTAAGCATTAAAACTAACAAGTTTTATAAAAGGTCAGGAAGGAAATTTCCAGGATTGACCAGTAATACAAAAATTGGTTTTGACAAATCTAAATTGAGATGTCACAAGTGTCAGAAGTTGGGACACTTTGCTAGAGAGTGTAGAAGCTCTAGCTTTAACCAATCACAATCTGGAAATAACTATAACCCCAATTATAATAGGAACAATGGAACTCAAGGGAGTGCTCATTTTGTACAGGCACAAGCTCCTCAACAGCAATATATGCCTCATGTACAATATGTTCAAGTGCCTGCTCAACAGATGCAGAGCCAACAATCAATCCCTCCCTTTCCAGCTGCTCAACTTCCTCCACAGCCTCAACAACCCCCTCAACAAAGTCTCTTTACCTCAGGGTATGTTGACTGGAGCAGTCTCCCTTATGACACCACAGAGTGCAATCCTGATGCAGACAACAAAGTGTTTGACATCAACTGGGGAGAACCAGACAATGGCAGAAAGAACTTTGCCTTAATGGCATTTGAAGGCTGTACATCAAAATCTGCATTGTCTCAGGTATCAAAAGAATCTTTGACAAAACTTTGCTCAAATTCTTGCAAAGAAACTTTTGCTCTCATAAGAGAGACAAATCTGCACCTACAAGGCAAAGCCAATGATTTAGAGAGAAAATACACACAGATAAAATGTGATTTAGAAAGAAAACTGTGTGCTAAAACAAAAGAAGTCTCTAAATTAACTGACTCTGCTATTGAAACCCAAGCACAAATCAAAATGATGCTAAATGACCTGGGAGATGTCAGACAAGAGCTTGCTGACACCAGGATCACTTGTGAAAAATGGGTGGAATCTTGTAGGGGGTATCAACTATTGCTAAACAAACAAAGTGCTTCAAATGTGAAGTTTGGCATAGGATACCATCATGTTGAAACACCAACAGATTTTTCTCCCAAAACTACTGAAGATGGGAGAAGAATTGTTTCAAATGAAACTTCTGAAGGGAAAGAATGCACATCTTTCCATGAAAACTTTCTAAACAGAAATCCTGGCATTTTTAAAGAAAGTACTTCAGAAGTATTTACAAAATCTGACAACAAGCCATCAGTAGTTTCATCTACATCAGGAGTTGAGAACCTGAAAACTACTGATGAGCAAAATCTTTTCACAAATGTCAGAATTTTGCCTTTAGATCAAAAACAAAAGGCAAAAGAATGTGAAATTTGTGGCTTGTTCAACCACAAAACTGAATTTTGTAGATACAGAAAAGGAATTCAGTTCAATCAAAAATTTAAACAACAGGTTGTGGGAAATCAAATCAGAAATGATTATGAAAAAGTCTTTAAACCCAAGAAACAACAACCTGAAAACACCTTTTCTCAGAAAAAGATAAAATCTCAACCAAAATCTTTTTCTCAAAATTCCTTGTCAGTAGTTAGACCAGAATCATCAGCAGTTTCACAAACTGCTGAGATTCAAAATCTAAAGAACATGGTAGAACTACTGATGACCAAGGTTGATGGTGGTCCTAAAAAGGATACCACCATGGTTCTTAATGAAAAATCCATTGCCAAAAAGACATGGATTTCTCAACCTGGTCAAGAACAAACTATAACTGTTCTCAAGAGCAAACCCAAAGCCAAACAGGCTTGGGTTTCCAAATCTAACTAATTTGCTTTTATGTGCAGAGAGTTTCCAGGGGCTTGAACAGCATATGGTATGTTGATAGTGGAGGCTCTATGCACATGACTGGATGCAGATACCTGATAAACAACTTTATCAGCCAAAGAGAAGGATCTGTATCCTTTGGGAACAATGCTAAGGGATATGTGCTAGGACATGGCAATGTCTCCTCTGGCAAAATACAGTTTGACAAGGTCAATCTGGTGGAAAACCTTGAATACAACTTGCTGAGTGTGTCACAAATGTGTGATAAAGGATATTCTTCCTTTTTCACAAAGACAGCATGCAAGATCATCTCACCAGAAGGCCAGAAGTTGATAGAGAAGATTATAGAAGATCATACTTTGCTGATTACCAAAAGATGTGGCAATGTCTATGCAGTGGACATTGAAAAAGACAAAGTATTGAACAACACTGCCTGTTTCTTCTCAAGGGCATCAACTTCAGAAACAGATCTCTGGCACAGGAGACTTGGCCATGTGAACTTTAAAACCATAAATAAAGTCACAAAAATGGGCTTGGTCAGAGGTCTACCTTTGAAAGTATACCAGTGTCAAGAACACTGTGTATCCTGTTTAAAGGGAAAGCAGCATAAGTCCTCCTATAAGTCTATTGAAGAATCAAAAACAACTGCATGTCTTCAACTACTCCATATGGACTTATTTGGACCTGTCAAGATTATGAGCCTTGGTAAAAAGAAGTACTGTTTAGTCATCATTGATGACTACTCAAGATTCACATGGGTATTCTTCTTATTTTCCAAGGATGAGGCTGCTGAAATCATCAAGTTCTTCATTCTACAAGTAGAGAAACAATATTCTCTATCTGTCAAAACCATTAGAAGTGACAATGGGACAGAGTTCAGGAACAAAACTCTGGATGAATTCTGTTTGTCTAAAGGGATTATTAGACAATACAGTGTTCCCAGAACTCCTGAACAAAATGGTGTAGTAGAAAGGAAGAACAGAACATTGATAGAAGGAGCAAGAACAATGTTAGCTGATTCTGGACTGCCATTATACTTTTGGGCAGAAGCAGTTAACACATCATGTTATGTTCAGAATAGAGTTCTTGTGGTCAAGAGACATTCCAAGACTGCCTATGAAGTTCTTCATGGCATGAAGCCCCTTATCTCCTTTTTCAGGGCTTTTGGGTGTCAATGTTTCATCTTGAACATCAAGGAATCTATTTCAAAGTTTGCTGCCAAAGTTGACTCAGGTTACTTTCTTGGTTACTCTTCAACTAGAAAAGCCTACAAGGTTTTTAATTCTCACACCAAGATAGTAGAAGAAACATTGAATGTCAAGTTCAATGAGTCAAAACACACTCTTATTCCAGCACATCCTGCTGAACTCTTTGACCTTGACAACTTTCACTTTGGACCTGAAAAGACTGTTACTTCTTCCAAACCTACTTATTATGGTGATCAAAGGTTTGAAGATGAGGATCCTGCACCATGGACTCCTCAAACAGTCATTAAGTCAACTACAACACCATCAGAAGTTTTTCAAACTTCTGATCAAACAAATACTGAAGGCCAAACTCAAACATCTGCTTCAGCACCTGCAACTACTGAAGAAGCTCAAACTGCTGAACCAGATATTATAGACCTTAGTAGTTTGTTTGAAGAACAAGAGCCACCTACACCTGTCAGTGGTTTACAACAACTGATTGAACACAGAGATCATCCACTTGATCAAATCATGGGTGATATAGCTACAGGTGTTCTCACCAGAAACCAGCTCTCCAACTTTTGCCTATTCTCAGCCTTTATTTCACAGTTGGAACCAAAGAAGTACCAGGAAGCCCTCAAAGACAATAATTGGGTGCAAGCTATGCAAGATGAACTGCTTCAGTTCAACAAGCAACAGGTCTGGGAAATCTGTCCCTTACCTCAAAACAAGCAACCAATTGGTACAAGATGGGTTTTCAGGAACAAACAAGATGAAGCTGGCATGATAATCAAGAACAAGGCAAGACTGGTAGTTCAAGGGTACTCTCAAGAAGAGGGAATTGACTATGATGAAACCTTTGCTCCAGTTGCAAGGCTTGAGGCCATCAGGTTATTTCTGGCCTATGCCATTTCCAACAAAATTAAAGTTTATCAAATGGATGTGAAAAGTGCATTTTTGTATGGTAAAATCAAAGAGGAGGTGTATGTCTGTCAGCCACCTGGGTTTGAGGATCCTTCTCATCCTGAGTGGGTGTACAGATTGGACAAAGCTCTTTATGGGCTCAAACAGGCTCCAAGAGCCTGGTATGATACACTCTCCACCTTTTTACTCAAAAATAACTTTACAAGAGGTGCCATTGATAAAACACTTTTCATTAAACATGTTGGAAATCATGTCTTACTTGTTCAAATTTATGTTGATGATATCATTTTTGGTTCAACAAACACAAAACTGTGTGATGATTTTAAGAAACTCATGCAATCAAAATTTGAGATGAGTACCATGGGAGAACTGCAGTACTTTCTAGGACTGCAGATCAAACAACAAACAAATGGAACTTTTATACATCAATCAAAATATGTTAAAGAATTATTGAACAAATTTTCTTTAAATGACTGTAAATCATGTTCCACTCCCATGACACCAATCACACAAGTTGAACCTGATGATCAAGGAAAACAGGTTGATCAAACCATGTACAGATGCATGATAGGTTCCCTTTTATACTTAACTGCTTCTAGACCAGATATTATGTTTTCAACATGTGTCTGTGCTAGATATCAATCAGCACCAAGGGAATCACACCTTATAGCTGTCAAAAGAATTTTCAGATATCTGAAAGGAACACCAACACTGGGAATTTGGTATCCTGCTTCAAGCAATACCAAGTTATCAGCTTTTTCAGATAGTGACTATGCAGGGTGTAAGATGACAAGGAAGTCAACATCTGGTGGTTGTCAATTCCTGGGTAACTGTCTAGTGTCATGGCAATCAAAGAAGCAAACATCTGTTGCAACTTCAACTGCTGAAGCTGAATACATTGCAGCTGCAAGTTGTACATCACAGATACAATGGCTCCAATATCAACTTCTTGATTATGGAATCAAAGAGACCAAGACACCTTTGTTTGTAGACAGCAAATCTGCCATTAGCATCATTCAAAATCCGGTACAGTTCTCAAAAACCAAACATATTGAGATCAGGTACCATTTCATAAGAGATTGCTATGAAAAAGGCAAGATTGAGGTGAAGCATGTAGCAACAGCTAATCAAATAGCTGACATCTTCACTAAGCCCCTTGACACATCAACATTTCAGAAGTTAGTATCCATGCTTGGAATGCTAAATTTGTAAGTGTTTACTTTATTTTTATTTTTATTTTTTATTTTTATATGCATATCAGTTAGAATCCAAGTTAACACTTGATTCTACCCAACTCTACATCAAACTTCTACATCAATCACTACTGTTATGCATAAAACATCAAAATTTTCTTTTTCCTTTTTCCATCCTTGATTCCATCCTGATTACCTTGGTGGAATCCAAGTTAACCTTTTCCATCTTTTTTCTGGTTTTCACTTACAAATGACAAAAGTCTGCAACAAAACTTCTGAAAAACAAACTACTGATTAAACAAAAATCAGTATGAGAGAAACTACTGATGAACAAAAATCATCAGTATGGGATAATTTTCTGAAAAAGTGTGTAACTTCTGATAAAATAACCTTCAGAAGTTATGAAAAAAAAAAGTATTTATAAAAACATTTCTCATCAGATGTTAAAACTACTGAAGAGAGAATGGGAACTACTGATGAAGTAATTCTTCATCAGCAGTTTAAGTCAAAAAGGGCAAATCTGACTTTTCCCATCATCAGAGGTTTGACCTAATCAGTTTAAAACCTCTGATAAAGAGATTTTTAACCAAAGGCGGTTTTAAAACTTCTAATAAAGAAGATTCAAGCGGTTAAAACTTCTAATAAATACCTTTTCTACACACTTATCCTTTCAAACTCAAAAAAATCCCTCTTTCTCTCTCAACAACCTATACCTGCAAATCCACTGTTCGATCAAATACCCAAACCACAATGGCTCTAGTTCTAAAACAGGGACACAATCAAAGGGCCTTCCTTGAAAAACAAGAAGGCTGGTCCCAATACGATGAGATCATTGATCTTGTCGTCAAATCCCAATATTTTACTGCTCTCACAATCAACCCACCAATTCACACTGAAACTCTAAATGAGTTCTGGGCAAATGCTGAGACGGTTACAATGGGTGATGAGGTCATTTCCCTCAACTCAAAGATAAAAGGGAAACAACTGACCATCACACCAGCCACACTAGCAACAAGACTGGGTCTGGATGATGTAACTGCCCCTGACCATGTTGCTAACACTGATATTCATCTAACCATGACTGAGTGTGGTTATCAAGGTACTCTCTCCCATGCTACAATATTCAAAAAATATTTTGAACCAAAATACAAACTTTTGTTTCATTTTATAATTATGTGTTTGAGTCCAAAAACAGGGTCTTATGACCAGATGCCCTCCACTTTTCAACCCATATTTCATTCCATTGTGAATGAAACTAAATTCAGGGCATCAAAACTATTTTTCAATGAGTTGGTGTTACATCACAATAATACCAAGAAAAAGTTTTTGTTATACCCAAGGTTCATTATGCAATGCATAATAGGGGAACTGGGTAATGAGGTGCTTGTGGGAAAAATTTCAACTTTAAATCCTTTAACATCACAAGCATAGTCAAGGCATAACAAACCGGCTGCCTGGCCAGAAGATGATCAGGGAGAACAACAACAAGTCCCCCTGAAGCCCACATCTTCCAAACTCACCCCACCTAAAGCCAAAAAGCCCAAGCCAACAAAAACTGCAACCCACCAACCCAAAAGAAAAGCTGTTCAGGAGGTTGAGATGCCTGAACATGCTCATGAGCATTCTGCTCTTCAAATAGATGAGACTGAAACACCCTCTCAGTCTCATCCATCTCAAACCCCACCAAGAGCACCCATAACAGTTTTATTCAAAAGAAAAAGACTTAGAAAAACATATCAATCACACTCTTCTTTTGAAACTGCTGAACAACAACTTTCACCACCTATTGTTCAAACTACTGAACCAACCCCACAAATTTCTGAACAAGAGGCAATAGAAATTGCCAAACTTCTCTCTGGGCTAAAAGAGAATGTCCCATCTGATCATGTCAGTCCCCTACAACCACAACAAACAGGGGACATAACTACTACATCAGACATGGATGTGGACATCTCTAGCCCTATCCCAAGAGATGAGGGTGGACCAGAGTCTTTAAGCCCAATTTTAGAGACTCTTGGGGCATCTGAGGCTGCTACTACTCAGTTACCACCCAGTGGTGGATCTGAGGATAGAAGTAACATAGCTAAGACCTCAGATGTGGCAACTACTGATGAAGGCTTAATGCCTGAAGTAGGAAATCCTCAGTACCAAGAAAAAGAGGTTCATGAGAGAACTGAGTTGGGCTCAGCTCATGATTTAACTGAGACAGTCCTCATTGAGGGCAACATCAGGGATTCAGATGATTCCATTAGTTTGGATGATGTTTCACACACTCAAACTACTGAATTGACGGCACTTTCTGAAGGTCCTGTTTCAGGGGTATCCAGGCTCAAGAAGCCAGTCACCCCTGCACAGGTTAAAGCCCACTCAATCCCTAAAACCCCTAGAGTGGCATCCTCTGTACAACATGAGGATCTCCCAAAAACACCCCCTTCACAGCAAATGCCTACCCAATTCCCTGGGCAAACAAGCATAGACCTGAACCAGCTATGCAGCCCAGAGGGTCCCCTGTACCACATGATGAATAAACTCATCAAAAATCACTTCCAAACATATACAGCTGACTTGGAGCTGTCCATCAAGAACCAATTTGGAGTGATCAAGACCAAGATGAACGATCTGTCCAACAAAATAGACTTCAACAGCAAACAGATTGCTCATCTTCAAGGACAATTCTCCCAACCCTCTGCTTCAAGGGTTAAAATTGATGAATCCAAAAAGGGGGAGAAGATCAGGGAACCTAAGGAGTCATTCCAAGCCAGGATAAGGGCAAGAGTGGCACTCCTTGAAAGAGATCAAAAAGATCATGTCACACCCCGACTTTTCCCTTGTCGGATGCGACGTTTGGTGCCTTTGCCAGCGCAGCGGAAAGATGCATCTAAGACTCTGGTTCCCTGAACGCCATTGATAAACCTCTAGGATTCCCGATCCCAACTGTCACCTACTCCAACCGTGCCGTTACCAAAGTTTAAACCTGAAAGACATACTTAAAAAGTCAACATATAATGCTGGTGAGTTCATAAGTTTTGCAAAATGTTATCAAACATTACCAAGTTCCAAAAGTGTTACCATGTTCACCCTGTCCATACTATAATAATCGAAAACCAGTATACGCTAGCTAGGCGTACGTTTTGTTACTACCACGATTGGAAAACCATTACTAACGCGAATACCAAAAGTATGCCCGATGTAAGTTCCTGTTGTTCCTGTTGTTCCTGTTTGAGACAATATGCACTCGCCCGGCCCTCCAAGCCGACGAGCGGGGTTGGTCACTCCCAATAGCGCTATTCACATTTCCCCGTTGTGCAAACCCGCACATTCATGGTTCCCCCCGGGACTTCCAAAGATCGTGTAGTACACAATAGAAACCCATAGTATGACAGTAGTTACCACATAATTGTTTTAACACATGTTTTCTCCCCCGAAAATATGAAACCAGTTTAAAAGAGGGGCCGTAAACTCACGCAACCCGTTTCATTTTCCAAAACTTTGTTTCGTTTTAAGTTCCTCAGTTTTTCATAAAAGAAGCATGTCTTCCACCCCGGAAACATTTATAAAACAGTAAAAAGTGGGGTTATGAACTCACCTTAATTTCCGTGCTAAGCTAGCAAACGAAGCCTGAGACCTCGACCGACTTCCTCGTGCCCTAATTACCAACAAAGGACACCTTAACAGTCTATCACACATAAGCCTAGCTTATTAACCGCTTAAAAGATAGTCTACCCGACTGTTTAGACTCGTGTGTACCAACGCGAGTCTCAATACGTTTCAACTCGACGAACCGATCATGACTTATCTTAATTCACAAGTTACATACAACATAGTACCCAAGTTTCACCCTTGTCACTATTTGTGTATAAACCATGTTAGACTAGTACCCCGAAACGTATATTATCCTGAATCGTAGCTCGTCTCGCAAATCATGTAAATGTATTTGTTTTGCGTAATTATATTTTAGAAAAATACCCTTTGAGGAAATACAAATTTAGTTATTAAACCGATCAATGACATTTGTTACTTTTTCCCAAATATTGTTTGAAATCATCTTTATTGCTACGAATAAATAGTCCTTAAAAGCATTTCGATTTGTATATAATAATGCATTTGTTCAAAACACTTAGGGGAATTTATTTATAAAAATGGTAGTTCGTTACGCTTTAACTTTATAAAAATTTGGGCAGAGTTTCCTCTGTTTTTGTACAAACCAGACAACACCCGTTGTCTACAATTTTCCCAAAATTATCTTTCAAACACAAGTCACCAAGTCATTTTATCCAAAGTTTCGATTCACGAGATTCTATACGTTTCGATACCTAAATACACTTAATTATATAAATATATATATACCAATATATATATAATATAGTCCGACAATATAGTCCAATTATATTTAGTCCGAGTTCGAAACCATAAGTCACGTCAAGTTAATCGTTTACCAAATCGTTCGATATTTAATATATATAGTTTCCGTTTATTATCCGGTTCGTTCGCGAGTCAAACGTATTTCATCCATAACAATATATTTACAAATATCTAATATTCATAAATATATAATATTTACAAATACACAATATTTATAAATATACAAATAAAGTAAAAATAACACGATTGTAAGTATACCGAATCGCACATCGAGCTGTTGACTGTGTGTTGACCAGATCTGACCGAACCGACCGCAACCGCGACTGAAACCCGAACCGAACCCGAGCCATCATCGGACCATAACCGGACCCCACTGAGCCATGACCACGATCAGACAAAACCCGAGCACCACATGCCGCCCCATCGGATTCCGGACCACCATAGCCGGACCATAATCTCGAACCCACTAAACCATAGCCGCCGCCACAGAATAATTTCCGGCCGGACCACAAAAGACAACCCACGCCGACCAAACTAGACCAGACCAGACCTGGACCATCATAACCCGACCAGATCTGACCCGACTTAAGCCCATCTCGAACCAAGACCTGAACCACAACAAACTCGAGCCAAGATCTGACCCGAGCCACTGCACGACCGGACCCGAGCAAAGAAACTGACCGGACCATCTCCCAAAAGTTGCCGCCATTGCCTTCATCAACCACAACCTAACCTGCCACCGCCCTGAACCACCATAAAACAACCAAACCGAGCCACCCCTTCAACCGGCCCTTAACCACCTGCCAAAAACCACCACTGTCGATCCCCTGGTCACCCTAACTCCACTGACCCATCACCCAAGACCACCGCCGTCGCTGCAAAACCGGCTGACACCGCCCCTCGTCAGATCCGGAGCACCCTAATCCTCACAACCACGACCTGAAACCAACCACCATCGGCCTCTGTCACCTTTCTTTAACTGCGCTGCCACCACCATAAACGGTGGTGGCCGGCTGTCTGCGTGCACCAGCGGGGGAGGGAGGGAGCCGGGAGAGGGAGTGGGTTAGAGAGAGAGAGGGTAGAGAGAGGGAGGCAGTGTTTCTAGAGAGAGAGTAGGAGGTGTGGCGGCTGCAACAAGTGAGGAAGAAGAGGTTGATGTGAGGTTTTATAGGTAGGGTTTGTGTAGGTGGATGTCTACCGCGTATCGAACCCGGTTTAACGTATTTCGCTTCGGTTTTATTTTAGCTCAATAATTAATAACGAAAGTTAGTCGGTTTTGCTCGTAATTATAAAGTATAGTAAACCAAACAAAAATATAAATATTTTTGATGTCCGACGCGTGTTTCCAGAACACGCGTTTAAATCGCGTTAATTACACCGGTCGCAGTTTCGATTGTAAAAACAGTCAGTAAACTTCCGAAACTTAATAGTTAGCAATATTTGAAATAAATATTTAATTTTAACCATAGAAATCACGTCAGTGTAGATCGGAAGTTGCCGGGTGTCACATTCTCCCCATGTTACAGAAATTTTGTCCTCAAAATTTGAGGTAGGATATCATCCAGGAACTAATGGTAGTACAACAAAATAGTCAACGGACTTGCCGGTACAAATGGCACTAAATAAAGTTTCAGAATCAACTGAATGCAAAGTGTAAACAACAACTCTGTCAACAAATACAATTGGCGCACCTCAAACGAAACAACTAGTGCACCAACTTTTTCGTTACACACCACGAGGTGTGTCTGCATTTAAGGCAACAACAAACGAGTTGATGAAAGTGAGACATGTCAATAAAGATCATTCATTATTCCAAGTCGATTTGAATATTCACCGCAAGGTGCTGTATCAAATTCCAACAATTCGATTCAACTGAAATGTCGACTTTAAAGAAACTCATCGACGAAGTATCAAAGGATTCATTGCCCACAATGGCCTGACACATCAAGATTAGAAAACAAGCATTACGAGCAACGTAATGACAAGACAAGTCACTAATGAAACAATCGTTTGATGCGAAGCCCTACAATGGACCTTCACAGGTTTAGAGAATTCAAACATGCAATAGTTGACACGTGTACAAAAATACGTGTCTAATTCTGTGGAAAAATAAGGAATCAACAAAAATTAGATTCCTTTATGATAAAATGTTGAAGACCACAAACACAAAAGAAGAGAGATGTGAATCGTGTCCAAAGATATAACTAGGTTCTAAAACAGGAACCTTAGAAGCTCAAGAAACAAGATCATCAAGATCTTAAACTGGTTTAAGAAAAGCAAGGTCGCGAGTGACACGAACAGGGGAGAATCGACAATCACATCCGTAACAACAAAATAATGAAAAACCCTTATCCATTATTTATATATATAAATATATATACAACAACACATAGGATACCCTCATGATAGAATTTCCTAGAACTATCAGGTGCCTGTAAATTTGCAATAACGTGACGTCTACGTTATCAAAAATTTTACCTCACCAGATCATCCTATTAACCTCCATCATAAGTTGTATCACGAGCACTCGTCACATTCATATAATAACACGTATATATATACAACATAATATAATGTTCGTCGTGTGCGCCACCTTTCCGAGTGCTCTTCCCGTCCGCATTCCCGCTTCTCAGCATCATCAGCAAAACGAGGTGCCTCATCAAGACGCCTTCGGCCCAACCCGACCTTGATGACATAGCATACTCCGAACCAGGGATGTGAGACCGCAGATGCTGCAACGATCCCTTTGCCAACTCGTCCAACTAACGCGACACGTGTGAGCGTTCTAGATACGTCCAAGCTTGAGTCGACAACCATCGGCGATACGTATATATATACTTTACATAAATACACGTAGTATACAACAAGTAGATTGCTCCTCATACCAAGATACAATGACTCAGCTAACTCTATGTGAATAACCGCTCTGAAGTCTAAAACGATGACTCGCCAGTCACCAGTGAGGTATGCCTAACCACTACATACCAATGTCCTTTCTATATACCACTATAGAAAATACCGACTTCCTATTCACATAAGAAAAATAAATGTTCCTTGCGCCGAAGGAATGCACGCTGAGCTAGTGTGATACACTAATAGTCACGTAACATACTTGGCAACGGTTGGAATTCCAGTTCCTAGGCGTTCATACTAAATATCATGTCTTAGAAATTTTGGTCCCAACTTCAAAACAACTCAGGTTAAAGCCTAGATATCTACCCAGACACCTAGTTCGCTAAAACCTATGGCTCTGATACCAAACTGTCACACCCCGACTTTTCCCTTGTCGGATGCGACGTTTGGTGCCTTTGCCAGCGCAGCGGAAAGATGCATCTAAGACTCTGGTTCCCTGAACGCCATTGATAAACCTCTAGGATTCCCGATCCCAACTGTCACCTACTCCAACCGTGCCGTTACCAAAGTTTAAACCTGAAAGACATACTTAAAAAGTCAACATATAATGCTGGTGAGTTCATAAGTTTTGCAAAATGTTATCAAACATTACCAAGTTCCAAAAGTGTTACCATGTTCACCCTGTCCATACTATAATAATCGAAAACCAGTATACGCTAGCTAGGCGTACGTTTTGTTACTACCACGATTGGAAAACCATTACTAACGCGAATACCAAAAGTATGCCCGATGTAAGTTCCTGTTGTTCCTGTTGTTCCTGTTTGAGACAATATGCACTCGCCCGGCCCTCCAAGCCGACGAGCGGGGTTGGTCACTCCCAATAGCGCTATTCACATTTCCCCGTTGTGCAAACCCGCACATTCATGGTTCCCCCCGGGACTTCCAAAGATCGTGTAGTACACAATAGAAACCCATAGTATGACAGTAGTTACCACATAATTGTTTTAACACATGTTTTCTCCCCCGAAAATATGAAACCAGTTTAAAAGAGGGGCCGTAAACTCACGCAACCCGTTTCATTTTCCAAAACTTTGTTTCGTTTTAAGTTCCTCAGTTTTTCATAAAAGAAGCATGTCTTCCACCCCGGAAACATTTATAAAACAGTAAAAAGTGGGGTTATGAACTCACCTTAATTTCCGTGCTAAGCTAGCAAACGAAGCCTGAGACCTCGACCGACTTCCTCGTGCCCTAATTACCAACAAAGGACACCTTAACAGTCTATCACACATAAGCCTAGCTTATTAACCGCTTAAAAGATAGTCTACCCGACTGTTTAGACTCGTGTGTACCAACGCGAGTCTCAATACGTTTCAACTCGACGAACCGATCATGACTTATCTTAATTCACAAGTTACATACAACATAGTACCCAAGTTTCACCCTTGTCACTATTTGTGTATAAACCATGTTAGACTAGTACCCCGAAACGTATATTATCCTGAATCGTAGCTCGTCTCGCAAATCATGTAAATGTATTTGTTTTGCGTAATTATATTTTAGAAAAATACCCTTTGAGGAAATACAAATTTAGTTATTAAACCGATCAATGACATTTGTTACTTTTTCCCAAATATTGTTTGAAATCATCTTTATTGCTACGAATAAATAGTCCTTAAAAGCATTTCGATTTGTATATAATAATGCATTTGTTCAAAACACTTAGGGGAATTTATTTATAAAAATGGTAGTTCGTTACGCTTTAACTTTATAAAAATTTGGGCAGAGTTTCCTCTGTTTTTGTACAAACCAGACAACACCCGTTGTCTACAATTTTCCCAAAATTATCTTTCAAACACAAGTCACCAAGTCATTTTATCCAAAGTTTCGATTCACGAGATTCTATACGTTTCGATACCTAAATACACTTAATTATATAAATATATATATACCAATATATATATAATATAGTCCGACAATATAGTCCAATTATATTTAGTCCGAGTTCGAAACCATAAGTCACGTCAAGTTAATCGTTTACCAAATCGTTCGATATTTAATATATATAGTTTCCGTTTATTATCCGGTTCGTTCGCGAGTCAAACGTATTTCATCCATAACAATATATTTACAAATATCTAATATTCATAAATATATAATATTTACAAATACACAATATTTATAAATATACAAATAAAGTAAAAATAACACGATTGTAAGTATACCGAATCGCACATCGAGCTGTTGACTGTGTGTTGACCAGATCTGACCGAACCGACCGCAACCGCGACTGAAACCCGAACCGAACCCGAGCCATCATCGGACCATAACCGGACCCCACTGAGCCATGACCACGATCAGACAAAACCCGAGCACCACATGCCGCCCCATCGGATTCCGGACCACCATAGCCGGACCATAATCTCGAACCCACTAAACCATAGCCGCCGCCACAGAATAATTTCCGGCCGGACCACAAAAGACAACCCACGCCGACCAAACTAGACCAGACCAGACCTGGACCATCATAACCCGACCAGATCTGACCCGACTTAAGCCCATCTCGAACCAAGACCTGAACCACAACAAACTCGAGCCAAGATCTGACCCGAGCCACTGCACGACCGGACCCGAGCAAAGAAACTGACCGGACCATCTCCCAAAAGTTGCCGCCATTGCCTTCATCAACCACAACCTAACCTGCCACCGCCCTGAACCACCATAAAACAACCAAACCGAGCCACCCCTTCAACCGGCCCTTAACCACCTGCCAAAAACCACCACTGTCGATCCCCTGGTCACCCTAACTCCACTGACCCATCACCCAAGACCACCGCCGTCGCTGCAAAACCGGCTGACACCGCCCCTCGTCAGATCCGGAGCACCCTAATCCTCACAACCACGACCTGAAACCAACCACCATCGGCCTCTGTCACCTTTCTTTAACTGCGCTGCCACCACCATAAACGGTGGTGGCCGGCTGTCTGCGTGCACCAGCGGGGGAGGGAGGGAGCCGGGAGAGGGAGTGGGTTAGAGAGAGAGAGGGTAGAGAGAGGGAGGCAGTGTTTCTAGAGAGAGAGTAGGAGGTGTGGCGGCTGCAACAAGTGAGGAAGAAGAGGTTGATGTGAGGTTTTATAGGTAGGGTTTGTGTAGGTGGATGTCTACCGCGTATCGAACCCGGTTTAACGTATTTCGCTTCGGTTTTATTTTAGCTCAATAATTAATAACGAAAGTTAGTCGGTTTTGCTCGTAATTATAAAGTATAGTAAACCAAACAAAAATATAAATATTTTTGATGTCCGACGCGTGTTTCCAGAACACGCGTTTAAATCGCGTTAATTACACCGGTCGCAGTTTCGATTGTAAAAACAGTCAGTAAACTTCCGAAACTTAATAGTTAGCAATATTTGAAATAAATATTTAATTTTAACCATAGAAATCACGTCAGTGTAGATCGGAAGTTGCCGGGTGTCACAGATCAGGCCAGGAAAGAAAAATTGGCCAAACAGTTTGGTGTCTCAATTGAAGAAATTGAAGCTGCAGAGAAAGAAGATGAGACCCAAACATCTGAAGAATCCCTAAGGCACAATGAAGAAACTTCTGATGAACAAACTTCTGATGAAGAATCAGAAAGTACTGAAGACAATCCTTCAGTAGCTGACAAACCATCAGCAGTTGTCAGCACATCAGAAGTTAACACTTCCAAACCTCAAACAACTGAACCTTCCAGAACCACTGCTCCCATTCAACCAACATCTGATCCCATCAGGCCTACATCTGTTACAACAATGACTGTATTAAACCCTTCTCCTATCTCTCAATCAGCTGAACTATTAGAGAAGAGCTTAATTGCAGCCAACAAGAAGGCCAGAGAAGATCAGATTTGGAAATCTCTGGAAGAAAGGGATGATTTGGATTTAAGCCATGAAGAAAAACTTCAGGCTTATGCAGCTGAACTACAAAGGCAGGCTAGCCTTGATGAGATTGCTGAACAAGATAAAAGACAACAACTGGTGTCTTACATTACCAAGAACAGCAAGACCAAAGCCTTTACACTCAAAGGACTCTCTATGCAAGAGCTGACAAGAAGAGCACAACTGCTTGCAGACAAAGTGGCCACAAGCAAAGATGGAAAGGCCAAGAGAGCCCAGATAATAGAAGAGTTAGTAGCAGAAGGATATGGTTCAAAAGCCTCAGTATCCAGATGGAAAGAAGAAAGACTGATGGATACTTACAGAAAATACTTGGCTGCCAAGGCTGCAAATCCTGAGAAGTTTCAAACTGCTGATCCTTCAAGATCAGTAGTTAGAACTTCTGGTGCATCTAGAAGAACTGCTACTCAGAAGAAGAAGGCAGAGGACAATGTCAAAACTGACTTCAAAATGGTACTACTTGAAGGAAGTTCAGTAGTCCATTCAGATTTTGACATTGAGGAGAAACCTCTGTTAACACAATTCAGGGATCCTTCCACTTTTGCTTATCAAATACAAAAGACCATCAAAGAAAAGCTGCATACCAAAGTAGTGACTGAACACCATCTCCCAACTGTTCAGATGCCTGATATGCAACAACAACAAGGAAGAGAATCCCACCTGAGGCTATCTGAAACTGAAGACATCCAGCACTCAGGACCATCAACCCAAGGGACAAGTCTGGTTCCCTATTCTTCTGACTTTAACAAGTCAAAGATCCCTATCATCAGATGGTCACTTACTGATAACAACTCAGTACTGTTGACAAGAAGAGACCTCTCAAGCAGGGCTTACAAGAAGATCAGTGATCTGAAGAAACTGTCAACACAAGACCTGCTCACAATTCAACATCTAGAACCACAGAGAGGATCTCTAACTGATGGTCAGTTCAACCAGCTCAAGAACACCATGTACAAAGAGATATGGAAGATTGTTCAAGACAGAAGAAACACATAAGGAATTAGTAAGGTTTTGGGTTCATCAATCCAGGGGGAGATTGTTAGGACAAAGAGGATTGGTGAAACCACTTTTGTAAACCTTAGTCTAATTCACTTCTGTCATTTTGGCTAAGTATAGAAGTACTGAAAAGAAGACAAGAAACTGCTGATTAGAAGATATGAGAAGTGCTGAAGAAGCAGAAGTTCTGAAGTCCAAACCAGACAAGTTCACTTCAGAAGTACTGCAGACAAAACTACTCTTCAGTAGTTTGTCCTTCATCAGCACTTAGCATCAGATATTTCCCACCGCCTTTTTGCATCAGTAGTTTATTGTTTAATATTACTTTTAGCTTTATTTGATTGATTCAATGTTGCAACTTGTGCAACTTGTTTATGCTATTTCTGTACTTGCTTTTTGGCAAGATACATGTATGTAAACGTCTATAAATAGGAGGCTTCAACCTTCCATTTTAGACATTGATTTTAATAGAAAAATCCTTCAAACACTCTCACTGTTCTATTCCATTTCTGTATTTGTTGTGAATCTGTCTAAGTATCTAATTCTCATTTACAAGCTTAGATTCATAATAAATACTTTGTCATTTATTAGTTTCAAACATCAAGGGGGAGTTATAACTCTGCCTTAGTGTAAAAAGTGTTGCTTTAACTTATAACATTCCGCTGTGCTTATAATCTGATTTACAAGGACTTGCTAAACACTTAAGTGTCAAGATAGCAAGTTCTTACTTAGCATACAAGAGCAAACTGATCCAACAGTTTTATATATTTTTTTTAGATTATTTATGTATATATATTTATTTTTTTAACATTGTAGATGTTTATTTATTTAAACTTTTTAAGATTGTAGATGTTTATTATATTTAAATTTTTTAAGATTCTAGATGTTTATTGTATTTAAACTTTTTAAGATTGTAGATGTTTTTTGTGTTTATAATTTTTAAAATATGTGTAGGTGCCCATGATAGATTGGTAGCCGATTATTTTGCCAACGAACCCTTGTACTCGACAGCCTTGTTTAGGCGTCGGTTCCGAATGAGTAAGAGATTGTTCTTACGTATAGCCGATAACGTGGCGAATTTTCACCCATTTTTTACCTTACGATACGATGCTAGAAAGAAAATGGGGTTCACCACCATACAAAAATGCACAGCGGCACTTCGGCAACTAGCGTACGGAACTGTGGCCGATGCGTGGGACGAGTATTTAAAGTTGTCGGAAAGAACTACACGAGAATGTCTTTACAAGTTTAGCAAGTGTGTGGTGAAGCTTTACAGCAAGAAATATTTGCGAAAACCAAACTCCAGTGAGATCCAACAATTGTATCAGTTCCACCACAAAAAACATGGTTTTCAAGGAATGCTCGGAAGCATTGATTGCATGCATTGGCCTTGGAAAAATTGCTCGAATGCATGGCACGAAATGTTCACACGAGGGGATCAAGGACATCCATCAATAATCTTGGAGGTTGTTTGTTCACAAGATCTAGGTTTGGCATGCTTTTCTTTGGCGTTCCTGGCTCGAACAACGTCATTAATGTCATTAACCAATCAGAGGTATTTGACGATGTCGTAAAAGGAATCGGTCAGGATACCAAGTTTACAGTATCAGGGGTGGAATACAAACGCATGTATTATCTTGCTGATGGGATCTACCCACCTTACGCTACAATCGTTAAAACTATTCCTCACCCGTACGACAAAAAAATAAAGAAATTTGCCAAGTATCAAGAGGCGGCAAGAAAGGACATTGAACGATTATTTGGGGTTCTACAATCAAGATGACACATCATTGAAAACCCAGCACGTATGTTCACCCAAAAAACGTTGTGTTACTATATGTATGCTTGTATCTTGTTGCATAACATGATACTCGAAGACGAAGGCGTGGCCATCTGTGAGTATGACGAGAATGCCCCGGCGAAGAATATTGTTCTGTTGACCCACATCAACAAGATTTAAAAGAGTTCTCGTTACATAACGAGTTCACGCATCAAAATCTTCAAGCGGACTTGGTTGAATATATTTGGAACAACGGACAGGAGTAGCTTATTTGTAAATTATTTTTTAGGTCGAGTAGTTTAATGTAATTTTAGTTGTGTTTTTTTAATGTAATATTAACTTTTTTATGTTAATATTAGAATATTAATTAATTAAAAAACAAAAAAAATAAAAAGAAAAGGGTGATGATGCTCATAACTCCACAACCTTGGTCCGTCGTGGTGATGATGCTCATGTACCTTGCGGATGTGGCAGCTGAGGTAAAAGGCCATCATCCATGATAGGCGTCCTCCACACCCACCAGCCTCAATTCTTAATATTACAAAGCTTTACCTTATTATTCCTTCTTCACTTCACAACTATGGCTTAGAATTTACTGATTTACAATAAATAGATATATATATATATACGTATGTATAAAACCCATTCAATAATTAGTTGCAACCACCTTATTTTTATCGGTTTTTATGGAATAATAGTTATACAAGAGTGTTTTTGTTGTGAAGAGCTTGATGATATCTCATTATTCACAAGGGTATAAATACATATTCAGGAGCCAATGTTAAGGCTAAGATCAAGGAAAGATACATGGGTTACAATCTCTAATTGACTAGAATCATTATAAATATTTGACTACAATTAAATACAATTATATACAATAAATGAGGAAGCTTAAGTCTTGCTAATACGTCCCCGCAAGATAGAGGATCCATTGGATACGCTAATCTTGGACCATAGTGACACAAATGGGGATCGAGGTAGAGGCTTGGTGAGGACATCGGCAAGTTGATCCTTGGAGCTGATGTAAAGGACTTGCAAGGTTCCAACGTTTACATTCCCATTAACAAAATGATAGTCTAAGGCAACATGTTTCATTCATGAGCGATAGACAGGATTGGCACATAGGTAGGTGGCACCGGTGTTGTCACAAAATAGGAATGGAGTGCATGTGACTGAAACACCAAGTTCATGTAGAAGGTTTTTGATCCATGATAATTCAGCGGCTGCGTTGGCAAGGGCTTTGTATTCTGCTTCGGTTGAAGAATGGTAAATCGTTTTTTTTCCTTGAGGAGCGCCAAGATATGGTGTTGGAGCCAAGGTATAAGAGATATGTTGTTATTGATCATCCACCGTCATGTATTCCTCCCCAATCAGAATCTAAGAATGCTTGTAAATCAAGTGAGGATTGTTTGTTTATAAATAACCCATGGTACACTGTTCCTTTTAAATAACGGAGGACCTGTTTGAGAGTTTGCCAGTGTGATTGCTTTGGATTATGCATGAATTGGGAGAGTTTATTGACGGAAAAGGAAATGCCAGGTCTAGTGAAAGCAAGGTATTGTAAGGTGTCAACAAATTGGCGGTATGTAGTGGAGTGCACGGGGGGGGGGGAGGTAGAGGTAAGAGGGTCGGAGGTGCTAAGGGGTGTGATCACTTCCTTGGCACCGTCCATTTTGAAGGTGGTGATAACATCTTGGATGTGTCTATGTTGTGAAAGGAATAGCCCATGAGGAGTGGGAATTACCTCAATGCCTAAGAAATGATGAAGAGGACCAAGGTCTTTGATGGAAAACTTGTGTCCAAGAGCTTTAACAAAGATATCCAAGAAGGTGTTGTCATTGCCGGTGAGAACAATGTCATCAACGAAACGAGTAAGTAGGCAATTGTACCATTTTGGTTAAAAACAAAGAGGGAGGCATCAGAGAGAAATTTTGTGAAACCGAATTTGTGAAGAAAGGTAGTGAGTTCGTTGTACCAGGCCCTTGGGGCTTGTTTTAGACCATAGAGGGATTTCTTGAGTTTGCAAACGTGCGTGGGAAGGTCTGAATTTTCAAATCCGGGCGGTTGAACCATGTACACATCTTCATGCAAGGTTCCATGAAGGAATGTGTTGTTAACATCGAATTGGCGTAGGGACGACCCACGAGAGAGAGCAATGGAAAGGACAGTACGAATGGTGACATGCTTTGTCACCGGACTAAAGGTATCAAAGTAGTCCTTGCCATATTGTTGATGAAACCCTTTGGCAACTAGTCGTGCTTTACATTTCTCAATTGTGCGGTCAGGGTTTCGTTTGATTCAGAATACCCTCCGATCGGATTTTGGTCAGTGTGTAGGACGAGTTCCCAAGTTTGGTTTTAGATGAGGGCATTGTATTCAAGATCTATGGCATGGCTCCACTTAGGATCTTTCATAGCTTGTGTGATAGTGGAGGGCTCAATGGAAGTGGGGAGTGGATGGAGAGTGGTGAAGTTAATGAAGTTAGAAATGTAGTATTCTGGGTTGGGAATGTGAGATCGGTGTAAGCGAGAAAGGTGCTAGGAGAGAGGTTAGCGAAAGTAGATTGAGATGCGGAAGAGGAGGAGTCATGTGAAGACGGTGTAGGTGAGGCAGGCGGTGTAGGAGATTTGGGTGGTAGAGAGGATGAGGTGGTAGGGGAGGGGTTAGTGGAAGTAGATTGAGGTGAGGAGGAGGAGGAGTCATGTGAAGATTGTATATGTGAGGCAGGCTGTATAGGAGAGTTAAGTGGTGGAATGGAATATGACCGTGTAGATTCAGGTGATGTCTGTGCAGGGACTAGGGATGTTGGTGTAGGTGGGTGTGTGGGGTCAGGCGAGTGTTGTGTAATGTTAGACGAGTTATATGGAGTTTGGGTAGGGAGTGTAGTAATAGGTGCAGGATTGGATTGGATAAAGGGGCAAGAAAGGAATCGAATGTTACGGTGGGGGGGGGATATTTTTTGGTGTGTGAAGGGAAAATGTGATGAATGAATTCAACATGCGAGAATGAAACAGTTTATTGGTGTCTGGAACAAAACATTTGTATGCCGATTTGGAGGAGGAGTATCCAAGAAAAATGCATGAAGCGAACCTAGAGTGCAATTTAGACATGGTGTATAGTCTGAGCCAAGGGTAACAAAGACAACCAAATGGTTTAAGTTTGGAATAGGAGGGTGTGGTTTTGAATAACATGTCATATGGTGACTTGTTTTTGAGGATGTATGTAGGCAAGCAATTTATGAGGTAAGTAGCGGTTTGGAGGGCATGAGACCAAAAATATTGCGGCAGTTGGGCATGGTGAAGTAGAGCAAAACCGATTTCAATGACATGGCGATGTCGCCATTCGGTGATACCGTTTGTTCTAGCGTGTGTGGTGGTGTGGTATAGTGAGAAATACCTTGAGAGGTGAGGTAAGATGAAGGGCCAACATACTCACCTCCATTGTCGGTGAACAAGGCAACGATAGGTGTTTTTAAAAAAAATTAATTATGGATTTAAATTTAGGAAAAAGGATGGCCACATCGGATTTGCGTTTGATTGGGTATGACGAAATATATTTTGAGCAATAGTCCACGAAAATGACATAATATTTGAATCCTTCAATGGAGGTTTTGACAAGTCCCCACACGTCCGAGTAAATGAGTTCCAAGTTTGGCCAAAAGGAAGTTTGTGACTTTTATTCAGCGAACAGGATTTCCAATGAAACGACTCATGGTTCACTTTATTACATGAAAGTCCTATTCTATAAAGTAGATACTTGAATACTTGAAGCGATGGATGTCCAAGTATATGGTGCCACATGAGTAGGGATGCTGTTGTAGTGGAGTTGGCTTGAGGTAACGAGAGGAAAGGTCCATAGTAAACATCATTGACGTTCACTCCATGCATGATAGGCGCCCCCATGCATAGATCCTTCACAAAAAAAATGATACGGAAAGAATTCAACAAAAACATGATTAGTTCGACAAACTTTTGCAACACAAACAAGATTTTTATGTAAGTGCAGTGTAATCAAGACATTGGCTAAAAGGAGTGGACGTGAGTTTTTGGGTAACGTGGTTTGACCAATGTGAGTGATGGGAAGGGATTTACCGTCACCTAGGCGAATCTCATCAGGGCCTCCATATTCAGAAAGAACAGGACATGCATTTTGATTGTTTGTAGTGTTGTCGGATGCACCAGAGTCGCACATCCAAGGGGAGTGTGCAGCAGTGGGGTGAGGCGAAGTGGAGTTCACCACAGTAATCGAAGACGGGGAGCCTTGAACTGATATGTTTTACTCTCGCAAAAAATTGGTTAAGCTTTCGACATTCTTTCGTGTCATGACCCGGAATATTACAATAGTGACAAAAAAACGAATTACGGTTAGTGCGCGAAAAAATAGTTGGTCGACTGTTTTGTCCTTGGACCTTGTTGTCTCGTGATCCATATTGGGCATGTTGAAGTAGCGGGCTTCATGACCAGACTTAAAGGAGCGACCCTGTCTTTGTGTTTGATTCACAGTACAGATGGTAGGAGGTGGTTGGGAGGTACGCAAGGTCCGTTCATGATAAACTAACTTGTCATAGATGTTGGTAGATGTTATCGGTGTGTCTCGCATCTTGGTGGCAACAGTGATGTGTTGGTACTCTTCTCCTAGACGTGCTATGACATGCACAATTAAGTCTTCATCTTTGATTGGGTTTGGGGCAAACGCCAACTCATCAGCAATTGCTTTCGTTTCATTGAGAAATTGAGCAACTGGTTTATCCCCATGCTGTGGGTGGCGAGTTGGGTTTTGAGGGAGATGATACGAGACCGGGAGGTGCAGGTGTAGGTGCCGGTGAGATGCTGAAATAGTTCATAAGAGGTGACAGCGGAAGAGACAAGCGGTTGAACGAGATCGGAGCAACTACTAAGAAGGGCTCCTAGGAGTATTTGGTCTTGTCGGTGCCAGGGACGGTAGGCTGGGTTGGGTTTTCCGTGAAGGATTTTTGATGGTGGTAAGGTGAGTCCGTCAACGAACTGGTTGAGCTCAAGCTCAACCAGTGTATATATAACCTGTTTACGCCATGCCGGGAAATTGGTTCCAGTGAGTTTAATCGGAAAGTTTGTGGCTGTGGAGAGAGGGATGACGGTGGTGTTGGAAGTTGCCATTGAGAGCAGAGAACCAGAGGGTTGTCAAAAACCAGGGATGAAGGGCTGATGTTTGGAACAAAGGATGTCAGAACAGGGGAAAACTGTTCGGAAAGCTGTTTGTAGGCGAGAAGCGAAACAGGGGAAAATCGTCGGAACAGAGGCTTACCGAAAACAGGGTAAGTGAAAATTGTTCGGAAAGCTTGATAATTATCGGAACAGAGGTTGACTGGAATAATGTCTGGCTGGAAAAAAAAAAGAGAGGAGAATGATGTCTGAAAGCGAAAGTTTATTGGTTACAGAGGTGGAGCAGAGGGGAAAAAGAGGGAGGGTAGGGTCGACTGTAGGATCTGAGCTCAGAGGAGCTTTGGTGCTCTGGTTACCATATGGAATAATAGTTATACAAGAGTGTTTTTGCTGTAAAAAGCTTGATATTATTTACAAGGGTATAAATACATGTTAAGAAGCAAATGTTAAGGCTAAGATCAAGGAAAGATACATGGGTTACAATCTCTAATTGACTAGAATCATTCTAATTATTTGACTACAATTATATACAATAAATGAGGAAGCTTAAGTCTTGCCGATAGTTTTCTTGTTTAGTATAAGATCACCACTAATGCAATGTTCATACCACAAATGTTTCAAAAATGTCCATTTCCCAATCACTCCACCATCTTTTACAAACATTCTTTTTTTATTCACACGACCATTGATCACATTTTCCAATTAAATTTATAAACAAACTACTAATAAGGGCGAGTTGTAGCAGGGGCATGAAACCGATCGAAGAGCCACCAGGATCACACCGCATCAAAGACCACCAACACTGGAAAACCTTATTAAACAAAATAAAATAACATATGAAAAAAAATACCGAACGAAAAGTAGACGTGCATTATGCACACTGGTTACAACGTGTTAATCCAAAAAAATTAAACCGAAACGTAAACACAGCGCAACCGTTAAACGGGGATATATAAGTAAAACCGATGAACCACATCCGCGTGTTGCTGCGTGTTATCTCGAAAAATTTAATTCGAAACATAAAACAAAAAGTTTGTAAAAAATGAAAAGTATATAGAACTAGAGTTGAAAGTAAAATTTAAAAAAAAAAAGTGTTTGGTTAAATGTGAAAGATGAAAACAATTAAGGTTAAAAGGTTAAAAAACTAGAAAAACAAACTACGGTGATCAAGTTGCAAATTAATAATATATATATATATATATATATAATTATTTAAAAGATGTAAATATCATGATGATATAAATTTCAAATGACGATTCCGTATTTTTAACATATAAATATAAATAATATCAACAAGATATATCTCTCAAAAGAAAATCTTATTTTTCAAGTAATGAAGCTATTAGAATGAAAACATTACTAAGTTAAAGGGGAAAAATAAGGAAATATTTAATATTTTAAAGGATGTGTTTTGGGTAATTGGACAGTGTATCACCTAATCACATACCTATCTAATACTCGTGAATTTTTTTCCAATACCGTGTCATGCCATAAGGTTTTGGTTATACCTAGCCCGGATGTTTGGGTTTCGAGTATACTCGTCGGGCACAATTTTTTTGTCATTCCTTACCAATTGTCACACCCTCAAAATTCACCCGCAGGGTTGTACCGCGAGGCATGTGACCTGCCAGAATCCAAGTCAGTGATCATGTTGAATGACCACTATATGAGATTGAAAACAACGTTTCTCATTCAACATGAGTTTAAAATAGTTTGAATAGTTATACATTGGGAGCAAAATAAGTTTAACATAATGAAAACAACTATGTGCTCGACATGTGCAACACCATGAAAACCAAATGATTCTGAAGTGCTTGAAAAAACGATTTGGTAAGCAATGCATGAGACTCTCCAAAGGCGTCCTAGTCCAAATGTACCTTAACAACCCTCAGAAAACATGTTAAAATGTGTTAACACAATGGTTGGTGAGTTCATGGATTTTGTAAGTAAATCTGTTAGTGTTTGCAAGAAGTAAAGGTTCGTAGATCCACATATATCAACTACTTATCCAATGCTAGCTATTCATGCGTTGAAGTTACTTTAGTGGTTCTCAATTGAAGCTAACTGTTGGTAGTTGTTTTCCTTTCTTGCCAAGTTCATCACAAAACGTTGGCAATATGTGTTAGGACCTTGGTTTAAAAGAGTGCACCTCAGACGTGAGGAGCCCGAGGTAATGGGAAAAACGCTTTTTTCGGGCAAAAGCGCCAGAATACATGAAGCGCCCGAGGCACCGCTTGAGGAGTGAAGGTGTTTTGAGTGCTTCAGCCAAGAAAATCACTTTCAAACTTATTTGTGTGGGCCAGCAGACACGTCAGGTCCTTTTATGCTTTGTTTGTGGCCAACTGACATTATAATGGTCAAACCAGGGGTGTTCCATTCTATCTGATGGGTGGCATGATTCGGTGGTTCAAAAGGATATCATTAATTGTGTTGTCAACTCTCCAAATGGTTCCATATTTATAAAATCCATCGATGTTTCCAATGTCTCCAAGACTGTCGATTTCTTGTTCAAACTTCTTGATGCAATGGTAGAGGAGGTTGGAGAGAAAAAATGTAATCCAAGTTGTTATGGATAATGCATCGGCTTATGTTAAGGCGGGTAAGGGTTTCCTACCTCTTTATGTTATGTATTGTGTTTTTATGTTTTTTTTATGTGTTTTTTTTACATATATTTTTTTTTGCTGTATATCCTATATTTTAGCTGTTTATTTTTGCTGTTTTTTTTGTCGTTTTGGTTGTTTTCTTTGTCTCTGTTTGTTGTTCTGTGTAGTTTACAATACATTATCTTATAGGGAAGTCGCTAGAAGGCGCTAGAAAACATCTTTATTCGACTCCATGTGCGGCACATTGCATAGACCTTATGTTGGAGGATATTGGGAAAAAAATCCCACAAGTGAAAAGTTGTATAATGGAAGCAATGTTCACAGATAGGTATATTTATAACTTTGTTGGCCTAGTGAACTTGATGAGTAAGTCCACAAATCAAAAGAACTTGCATAGGCCCGTGGTTACAAGATTTGTTACATCGTTAATCACACTTCTACAATTTCATAGATAAAAGAAGATTTTGAGAAAAAATGGCTACTTCTCAAGAATGGATTGATAGCAAATGGGCTAAGGAGCCAAAGGGAAGAAAAGTGGCAGCCACTTGTTAGGGTTCTTCGACAAGTTGATGGTGACAGCAAGCCGGCTATAGGTAACATCTATCATGTCATGGATGAGGCAAAAGAGACTATTATAAGTAGTTTTAAGGAGAAAGAAGAGTTCTATGCTGTTATTTTGGATGTTATAGATAGTAGATGGAATTGCCAACTTCATCGATCATTGCATGCTGCTGGACATGTCCTAAACCCATCCATTTTTATGATGATCCAGAGCGTATAAAAAAGGATGAAGAAGTTATGTCGGGTCAAGTATTCGTAGAAAGAAAATAAAAGAAATATGCACCGCCACTTACAACTGATTGCAGTTCACCACAAAAACCATGTACTCATTATTGAACAAATCTTAATGAACCAAAGGTATGTTACTGTAACAGACCAATATGAACACAAACATCACTCTTGTGTAAGTTGTCCAGTCATTGCATATCTACATAACCGTACCCTTGAAGACATCTTGCTAAATGATAAAGTTCATTTACATGACAAAAGCATGTAGTAATAATATGATATTGTATAAACTATCATATGAAGGTCATTGTCCATTTAGAAATTAAAAGTTGTGATTTGTAAGTTTGTAATAGACTTGCCCAACTTGACCCAGCAGCTAAAAATTGTCCAATGTAGCCGGTGAGTCGAACCATCCCGTTCTCTTTACCGCTGGGTAGACGCATATATATGAAAATTTATAATTGGCAAAGTTTTAAAATTTCATACAAGTTTAGCTGATATAAGATTATTTATTGTGGTAACATAAATTATTATATTTCATTGCCATTATATGAAATTTGTTCAAAAATACTGCTATCCCGTGTGTTTATTTAGTTTGGACGAGTTCCATTTTCATATAAAAGTTAATTTTCTTCTAGAAGTATTTAGGGAAGAAAAGTGCTAAAATTTAGAAAATTGTAAAGAAACCCTTGGTATGCCATCTTAACTTTGGACAACTTGGACATATTTGCCCATGCCTCCATCTTTATAATGTAGTATAGATTATATATAGTATGTAACTAAAACCAAATAATGTCATAGAAAATTTCAATGAATACAAATAATAACAATAATTTAAATATATAAGAAAACATATAATTTTAAAACAAACAAAGTATGTAAGTAAATGCATTCTTTATGTGAAAGATGTTAATATTTTTTCATACACCATATATAGTAATTCCACTTTAAAAGCATTTTTCTTAAAACATGATGTGTGGTCATATGGCACAAGTCCGGATACTACAACCGAAAACTATCTTTCTAAATAAACATGAAAGTGTGGTGGATATCATCGCGGAGATGAAATCGTGTAGTTTTTTGTGTTACAAACATAGACGTAAGGATATTATAGATATAGATTAATGGTAATTTTCTAAATTTTAGAACTTTTCTTCCATAAATACTCCTAGAAGATAATTAACTTTTATATGAAAATGGAACTCACTCAAACTAAATAAACACACGGGATAGCAGTATTTTTGAACAAATTTCATATAATGGCAATGAAATATAATAATTTATGTTACCACAATAAATAATCTTATTTTAAAACTTTTAGGTTTTAAACATGAGACTTTTTCCTATGTCATCTTAAAATTCATGTAAAAAATAATGATATATGAAGAGTGAATGCAATGAATGTACAAATAACAATGCATCAAGGGGTAACATGGGAAAGATTTATACGACATTATAGGTTTAAAGCATGTGTCTTTTCAAATGTCATCTTAACTTTGACAATTTGAATATATTTGCCTATGTCTTCCCCTTTATAATGTAGTATAGTATAGATATAGATATAGATATAGAAGTATAAATAGATAGATAGATATATGTTTTAAAAAAAAATCGGATATAACTAAATATATTTTTAAAATTTATTCTATTATTGGAACCTAATTAATAAACTTTTAAAATTTTTTATTTAAAATGGAGTCGGGTAATCTAAAGAACTTTTTTTTATTTTCAAAACTCACATAATCATGACATCCCAATTTAATATTAACTCACATAATCATGCGTGTCATGGTGAAAGTAAGATTGTTATAAGTACTGTTACTGGTGGTTTTGCTGATCAAGGTGGACGGAGCAGGTGGCTAAGGTCGAGACTGCTAGAGTTGGAGGAGATAGGGAAGCTTTTGAGTTTCGATAGTGGTTGCATGTAACACCCCGACCGATGGTTGAATCATCGGGGTGTATGATAGTGACGATTGTTTAAAAGCTCATGGTACTAAAATCTAAATATTTGATTATTGAATATTGTTTTACAACCCAAACCAAAAAACATCAATAAAATCACGTATAACAGGAATGTCTTAAATCTTCTTCTCTTCAACAACATATATTATTTTGGAAAACCGTTTGCTACATAGAGATAATAAAGTATACAATAACACTTGTAAAGGTTCTAGGGGGCATGTGTTTAAACATCTAGTAATATTTTATCAACCTATAACATATTTTTTTTAGATTTAATTCTACTGAAAAATGTTATAATATATTTTATTCAACCTCTTATGCATAATGTTGTTAACTAGTATATCACCGCGGCGCGTTGCTCCAACGTTTAAACGTACAGTAACTCGAATTTTATATCGTCAAAACGTATAATGAAGTTTATAACAACTCGAATATGTACAAAAGTTACGTCAAAACGTAGACCTGCAGTTTGGTTTGTTGTAGTTCTTGTATGGTAAAGACATTCCATATGACTATACGGTAACGCTGTTAGTACCAAAGAAATGGCATTGTTGTAAATATGTTTAAAATGAAAGGTTCTTTGGCTATTGTAGCTAAGAACCTAATCAAAATGAAAGATTATATACCGTGAGCCAACGTAAAACATAGACAAACTCAAATAGCAAAAAAAACTTTAAAATAAAAATAAAAACATTGGTGTAAAAAGTAAAGT
The DNA here is from genome assembly GCA_028751855.1 of Ambrosia trifida. Taxonomy (NCBI): domain Eukaryota; kingdom Viridiplantae; phylum Streptophyta; class Magnoliopsida; order Asterales; family Asteraceae; genus Ambrosia; species Ambrosia trifida. The sequence goes on along the minus strand of CM054124.1, from coordinate 80,535,726 downwards.
ATAGAACTAAAATTGGTAAAAAAAAGGAAAAAAGAAAATACCCTCACCACCATTCCAAGTTCACGTGTCAAAAAAGTTGGAAATCAAAGGAATGGTATAATTGTAATTAAGTCTTGTGACTATTTTTTATACTGTAGCTAAGATGCTAGTCTATAATAACAAATGTTTTATTTGTCAAAAAACCCAATTTCAAATTATTATTAACAAATCAACAAAAAAATGACTACAGAACATGAATAACGATCTTGATATACCAATTGGTTGGGGATATGAAGAAAACGGTTAATGCAAGAGATCCAATGATCAGAGAAGAACGATGACTGATGGAAGCAGATACAATGACGGTGTGTTTTTATAGGGTTGAGTGTGTGCGAGGTTTGTCCGGTTAGGTTAGGGTTTTAGACTTTTAGGTGATCGGTTGGGTTTTATGGGCTTGGGGTAGTCTAATATAGTATGGGCTTTAAAAATTCGATTATGCTAGTGCAATTTAAGTATGTGATATAGTGAATGTAGAAAGATGAATATAAAGGTATAAATAGACGATTATTAATAAAGATAGGGTGAGAGCAAATTATTATTATTATTACCTTGAAGAAGAGGCTTTGGACAAATTGGAAGGGACGAACAATCGTAAACCCTAAACCCTCTTTTTTTATAGGCTTGGAGTAGTCGAACCAGGTGGTGGCTGTGGTGATAGGATGTCGGTGGTAGTGGTGGTGGTTTGTGGAGGTGATGGGTGAGGAAGATGATGTGTAGGAGAAGAAGTGGGTGAGACCCACATAATTTTTATTTATATTTTTTAATAATAAGGGTAGTTTAGTAATTTCATACCAACTTAACTGGATAATCCAACCTCCATCCACCCCAAGGACTATCCGAGTTAAGTGAAACCAAAACTTAGGGACTACAAATGTAATTTTGAAAAGTTAAGGACTAAAGGTGAAATTTAGGAAAACTACAGGGACCATTCTAGCAATTTTCTCATTTTGTGCTGATTGCGCGTGTTAAAGACCTGAACTGTACCTTGCATTACAGGCGCATGCTTTTCTTTGTTTTGTTCTTGCTTGATATTTGGTTAACCCGACCGGACTCGAAATATAGACTGTTTTGTGCTGATCGCACGTGTTAATGACCTGAACTGTACTTTGCATGACAGGCGCATGCTTTATATTTAATTAACTTTAATATTAACAACTATCATAAAGGCTAAAAAATGCATAACTGTAATATCAATATTCAATACATAACCTAAAACAATCTATAAATCCAATGCTAACAACTAATACTTCGTTTTTTTTTTCTCCGTTTCTTATATGGCACTATGGTACTCGTTGGAAAAATAACAAAACACTCGTTATTTTGATGTAAATTTTTTTTATTTAAAAAATCTAATATATCAAAGATATTAACGTTTAAAAGAGAAAAATCTAATTTTATTTTTAATATTTTTTTTCCTAAAATCACTTAATGCTATATAGGCATGACACATGACACACGCTTGCATCATTAGGTTGTCTCCAAGTGTAGAAATTGATGACTTGATTAATGAGAAACTAACTGCATATCAAAATGCTTAAAGGGGTTTTGATGTTCTTGGAGCAACTAGGTTAAGAAAGAAAAAGACTCTTGGTAATTACAAACATATATGTTTTTAGGTTTTTATATATACTGTATATAGATCATACTTATTTCTTAATTCTTAAGTTTTGTTATTTTAGCGGAGTGGTGGGAATCATATGGATCTTCGACCCCCCTCCCCCCGAGTTGCAAGAGTTTGCTATACGTGTTCTTAGCCTCACTTGTAGTGCTAAAAGTTGTGAAAGAAATAGGGGCATTTTCCAACACCTTCATATGAAAAAGAGAAATAGGTTGGCACAAGAAAGATTGAATGACTCGGTATATATCAAACTTAATCGTTCCATGGAACGCCGACATAAAATGGAGACCCCACCCCCATTATTTTAGACGGCATTGATGATAGCAACGAGTGGCTGTTGGGGGCAATGGAAGATGAAGAACATGATGATGATGATTTAGTGTTTGTCGATGACGATTTGACATGGATTAAAGTGGCTAGTGCTTCGAGGGTACATGAGCATGTTCATTTAACTAGATCATCAACTAGAGGAAGGGGTGATGGTGCTAGTACATCAAGAAGGGAGTCAAGGGACAAGAGAAAACATGTTCTATATGATGAAGATGAGCTTGAAGAAGATATTGGATTGAGTGATGTTGAGGGATATGACTATGTGGTTGATAATGAATATAATTGATTAGAGAGTACTTGAGTAGTTCAATGTTATTTAAGACTTTTAAGCGTGTCTTGACTTTAGATGACCATACTTCCTCATTTTTTGTGTTTTAAATATGCTTTTTAAGTGTTTATGGGCGTTTTATAATCATGGTGTTATGTTTATAATTGATTAACAAGTAGAGTATGTCATATTGACATGTATAATTATTTTTTTAATACTAAGCGCCTCACATACGTGAAGGTCTCGCCTCGCGCCTCAGATTTTTGAACCAAAACGCTTCAGAGCACCTCACACTTTTTTAAACCAAGGTTAGGACAACATTGCACCTTTCGATCACCTATCGACACAAGTGGGGCTTGTTAGACAGAATAATGCTATCCAAGATTTCCTAGATATGTAACACATACAAACAGTCTGATAATGTAAGGAGTTACAAGTGTGATTTATTTGTACTTGTAATATGTGATCTAAAATATTTAACATGTTTCTCTCTCAACAAGAAAATCAGTAAAAAAGGGTTGTGAAACTCACATTGGGTTGTATGCTAATAAACTAAGAGGCATGTTAATGAAAGGTGGTCCCATCGTATTTTATAAAACAATATATATTTTTCAATAACTACTAAACGAAGCTCACAACTGTTGAAGCGGAGTACAACATATTTTCAATACTTGGAGTTATGGTTTATCTCTAACAGGTTGATAAAAATATTAAACTAAAAGAAAATGAGTCAAATGGGTAAACTGGATCGAAAGTCCCCCACTTTACCATGGAAATCACATTTGCTCCTAGGGAGTCGCTAACCAACTCAGTGGAGACTTGGAAGGTGTACACAACTTCTTTAACTTCACGAGAAACCTAATAACCATTTCAAGAAAATTAATGATTCGATTCTTAAAGGACTACAAACGATGGATCATTCCAGTACAACATGGTCTTTGTTAACTCGATAGTTGGTGGAACTAGAGGCCTCTTTCAATTCAACTCTCTTGTTAAAAATTGTAGCCTCTTCTTTTTAATCCCATTCAGTACGTGCCCACTTTTTCATCCCATTCACTAGAGGCCTCTTTCCCTTTAGCTCCCTTTTAGCTCTTGCTAAAAATTGTAACCACATATTTTTTAAGTTAAAAGTAAATGTCAACCATAGAGTATGCAATAGTGGTCCAAAACAGGACCATAACATAACAAAACCAAAAGCCAAATTCAACTCTCTTGTTAAAAATTGTAGCCTTTTCTTTTTCATCCCATTCAGTACGTGCCCACTTTTTCATCCCATTCACTAGAGGCCTCTTTCCCTTTAGCTCCCTTTTAGCTCTTGCTAAAAATTGTAACCACATATTTTTTAAGTTAAAAGTAGATGTCAACCATAGAGTATGCAATAGTGGTCCAAAACAGGACCATAACATAACAAAACCAAAAGCCAAATTTATTGGATCAGCAAGCTCGAGCATGTAGCACCGTTGATGTTAGTCTGGTGCAGATCATTTGAAGTCGATTTTTTTTCGAATATTATAGATAAGAAATAGTAAATATGATTATGTAAACTATTATAGGAAAAAATGATCCAAAATTTTCTAATACAACAACTTAGGATGCTTTAAAGAATCGTGTGTGTGAATTTTAAACTGATGAACCCATTTCATTTCTAGTTATATTTTAATTTAGCGTTTTTGTTAGAAATAGAACATAACCCAAACCGACTCATTTTTTCACATATTACAAAAATTTTAAACTATACCAGTCAAAGCACTAACCAATCTAGTTGAAGATGATCTGTCAGCCAACCTAATTTAAGCTAACGTGCATTTTGCAGGGCGAACTCAAGTCCATTTAGACTTAACCTAACTTAAAAATGTGTTAGATTTATGGCGTGTTAACTAACAACCCTAGATCCATATCCTAAACATACAATTCCGGTTAAAAGCAAAAAAAAAAAAAAAAAATGAGCCTGTGTGTCAAATCAAATTGTTAAAAAGGTTCTGCATATGTAAAGACTTATGAAAACTTATTTGGAAAATATTATATAGTTAGATAGAAGCTCTTAAAAAGGTTCTGCATATGTAAAGACTTATGAAAACTCATTTGGAAAATTTTATATAGTTAGATAGAAGCTCTACGTGGAGGAACACAAAGCGGTTCTCAAGTAAACAAGCACCTGGTACTTGTTTATCAAAGCTAAGACATGGAAGCTTGAATCTAGCAATAAGAGCCAAAAACGGTTACAAGTTTTCTTCATCAAGTTACAATTTCATCATTCAATACTTAGAAGAAACATTGCATGATAAGATGAGTAAAAAAAGTTTATGAAAAATAGGTTATGGTTTTTATTTGAAGATACTCAAAATATGTATCTTCCATTAGTTAAATTTTCTTTGGGGTTAAGAAGAATAAGATAATTAAATCAAATGCTTCAGCATAATCAATGGTAGATATCCAGAAAAAAATACATAAAACCCAGAAGCTACATGAAAAGATTAGCGAGTCTTGCTGCAAAGATAACATGATATACAACACAATTATCTTGTATTAATTAAGTTGATGCCTCTGTTTCAAAACACATTCTCTTTAAACCACTCATCATTTTAATCGCGACATTGAAACTTTTACTTAACAACAATAGAACCAAACCGAAACTCAAGCCAAAAAAAGGGCAGGCCATTAGATCAGATGAATAATATCATACCGTATTGTTCAACCATCTCTAGTTTCTGACTTAGCTATCTCCTTTAGATCCTACAAAAGATCATCAACAAAGAAACTTCACAATGATTAATTTAAACCTAAAGATATTTTACTATTTATTAGCTGAAGTTAGTGAGCCAATACAAAATAAAAGCGTATGCCAAATGTCAGTATCTTATTAGGAAAAAATAATGTGATACATACTATTTTAGGCTGATGTCTTAGGCCTTCCTGGAGATTCACTCACAATTTATCGAGGGTGAACAATTTCGTACCAAATATAGAAATGAACAGTAACATTTTCTCTTTTCTCTACTCACAATCACCCAATACCACTTATCAAAATATGAAGATCTCACTCACAATTTATGGAGAACCTGATGTGAATTCTATTAGTATCGAGAATGCCTAATTATTTCCGAATGTTTTAAACGCCAACTTACGGATATGCTTAAATATTATACATGCTTTACATGTGATTATCCTTTCATTTTGAGTTTGTTTTATTTCACGCCTATGTGTGTTTCAAGGGGGTGGGCGCCCCCCTTTAAGATAAAATATTAGTTTAATCTGTAGGCATAAATCACGATCGTACCCTTTAAAAATTTAGTTAAACCCCTCGATCGCACTCCAGAAAATGATTCCTGAGTCCACCACTTATTTCAAGTTCATGTCATTTTGATATTTATTGTGTCATTTGTAGAATTTTAGTTACCGATGAAGAAACGGATGATTTGGAAGGAAAAATCAAAATCGGAATTAAGATTAAAAAAATGTATGAAAATGTTAGAATAAGAAGATTACTTATGTGAAGGAAGCCCATAGCGGACCGCTATACAAAATGATGGTTGTTCGCTAACAAGCCTAGGCATTATTATAGCCGAGTGAAAGTGAGTCATAGCAGACCACCAAGATAAGAAATGGAAGTCCGCTAGTATCAGCAGCCGTTAAATGATGAGTGTTGGTTAAGAAACTCAACAGCAGAATGTAGCCCAAAGCGAAACGAAAAAGATGAACCCAGTGGCGAAGCTTGACCCGAAGGTTCGGGGGGTCGGAAGTCACCGGGGGTTCGGAAGTCACTGGTTTCGGGGGGTCGAAACCCTATATTTTCAAAATATTCTATACGGATACTATATAATCGGAACTTCTGCGCGAAAATCCGGGGGGTCGGCCGCCCCTCCCCGCCCCTACAAACCTGCGCCACTGGATGAACCGACAAGAAAGAGTCCAAACTTCAAACGTGTACATCACATGTTAGAAAATGATTTACGGTAGAAATAATATACGAAAATTGGATTCTTCGACAATCTGGATCCAATCATCGGCTTAGCAGAATGCTAGCCAAACTTGTGGTTATCCGCTACCACCTCATCGCAACTAGAAACCCTAAATTTAGCTCTTTAAGCCATTTTGACGACTCATCATGAGGAATTCAACTGACAGACCCTTGGGTGTATGATTGAAAGTCGGGAGCATTAGGACTGAAAATTTGGAGCACTAGGACTGAAAATTTAAGCACTGGAACAGGGCCGACCCTAAAAATTCAGCTGCCCGGGCCGAGATGCAAAAATTATGCTTAAGCCTTAGCTTTAAATCTTAACGAAATAAATAATGTAAACTATTTTTTTAAGATACGATTAAAGTAATATTAAATTGTTTGATCAAATTTTATTTCTCATTTAGGTTGTAGTCTAATGGTAGTCCTCCCCGCCCCCCTTAAGGGCCGGCCCTGACAGGGAACATAAGCTTTGTCCTTTTTTGGGTTTTTGGTTTTAAAACATTATTTTGACATTTTGTCATACTTTCAACACGTTTTCTATTCTTACAATGTATTTGATGTTTATTTATGTGATAAGATGCTAATCCACAATAATCACCTAGGTTGGATGAATTTTGATATGTTTGTTTTGACGTTCATGTTTCGTTTGAACACATATGTTCGTATAGTAATCTTAAAGCTTGATTCTTTTTTAATTGTTTAGGTCTATGTGTGCTATGATGTACTTGATTTCTATTACCATGCTCATGTATGCTTTATTGTGATTTTACTTTGTATCTATTCGGTTAAGTATTGCATGCTAAGGTTGATTACTTTATCTTTATGTCTTTGACTTAAGACAACTGATTAGTGACCATAATTGGAGTTTTGACTATACATTGATAGCGTTTCTAACGTGCTACCGTGTCAAGAGCCTAGGTTTTAGAGCATGTTATCTTTTCATTCGTGATGTTGCTGTTTTCAAGTATTCATCTAGATTATATTTTAGTTTTCCTTTGTTTTGGACTGTGGGTCAAAGTCTTCTTGTGATAATTGAAATTATCACTTGACAAATTAGAGAGATTGATTTGTATTATATACTAAATTACGTAACAATAAATTAGGAAACAAAGTAACTATAATTCAATAACAAAGTAACTACAATTCAATACCATAATAAACAACACTTGACTAATGGAGAAATTATAGGAGATAATCTTGGACATGAAGTTATTGACTTTTATCCCCCCTTCAAGCGAAACGGTGGCGGATGAGGTCGGGACAAACTTTTGGTGAAGATATCCGCAAGTTGAAGCTTGTTTGGAATGAACTTGGTATGAAGTTTCTGAGACATGATTAGCTCTCGGACAAAATGATAATCCAAATCAATGTGTTTTGCCTGCTTATTTGAAACTGGATTCTGGGACATAAATAACGCACTCCTATTGTCACAAAATAGAGTTGGACGTGTAGGAGGCAGCGCATGCAATTCCTGTAATAGGTGAGTAAGCCAAACAATTTCCGCAGCCGCATTAGCCATTGCTCGATACTCCGATTCACAACTTGAACGTGAGACGGTTGATTGTTTCTTCGCACTCCAGGAGACCAAGTTACCACCTAAGAATACCGAGTAGCCATATGTTGAACGGCGTGTCTCGATGCATCTAGCCCAGTCCGCGTCAGAGTAGCCCAATATGGAAGATGAAGTGGGTCGTGTGAAGAGAAGACCATGAGATATAGTTCCCTTAATGTACCGCAAAATCCGTTTGACCAATTGAAAATGCTTCTCAGTTGGAGCATGTAAATGTTGACAAGCCTGATTAACCGCATAAGCCAAATCCAGACGAGTAATCGTCAAGTATTGAAGAGCACCAACAATGGATCTACAGAAAGTGGGATCATGGTAGGGAACGCCATCAGATAGAAAGGAATCGGTTGTAGAAAGAGGAGTAAGGACGGGTTTGGCATTAGTGAGACCGACACAAGTGATTATGTTGTTTGCATACTTGGTCTGAGTTAAGGATAGGCCATCACGAGATTGAATGACCTCAAGACCAAGGAAGTAACTCAATGAGCCGAGATCTTTAATGGCAAATTCCTTGTGTAGACGTTTGGTGAACGCACTAAGCAAGGTGGGGTTGTTACCGGTAAGAATGAGGTCATCGACATATACAAGAAGGTACATAAGATGAATATCTTCATGAAATATAAAAAGCGATGGGTCGGCACGACTACACTTAAACCCGTATGATTGTAAAAATGAGCTTAAGCGTTGGAACCATGCTCGTGGAGCTTGCTTTAGGCCGTAAAGAGCTTTATTCAGTTTGCACACATGATTCGGATGAACGGAGCTAGAAAAACCGGGTGGTTGTTCCATATAAACGGTCTCAGATAAGGAGTCGTTAAGAAAGGCGTTGTTAACATCCAATTGGCGAAGGGGCCAACTATTGATAACGGATAAAGAGAGAACAACACGGATTGTGGAGGCTTTCACAACGGGACTAAACGTGTGATTGAAATCAAGGCCCGGAATTTGTGTGAAACCTTGAGCAACGAGTTGTGCTTTGTACCGGTTAATTGATCCATCAGAATTATATTTTGTGCGAAACACCTATTTGGAACCAACAACATTGGTGGATGAGGGACCCGGAACAAGGGTCCAAGAGCAATTGGTTCGAAGAGCTTCGAGCTCAGCGTGCATGGCATCCATCCAATGTTTATGTTTTGATGCACTCTTAAACCCCTTGGGATCGGTGGTGGTGAGAAGCGCGGAATGAAGAGAGGAATGCATAACATGAGCAAGATAAGAGGTGTGTTTAGGATTTGGTTTGAAGGTACCAACTTTGGAGCGAGTGATCATAGGATGAAAGGTGTTGGTGGTAGAGGGGAGATGCAGAGATTGGTGGGATGGCGGATCAGGTTGAGGGTCTGATGGTGGGGCCGAGTGTGATGGAGAGAGTGGAGGTGTATGAGTAGGTGATGGAGTAGTGGATGGTGGGGCAGTAGATGATGGGGGTGGAGTTGAGGTAGGATGATGCTTGCAAAGGGTACATGAAGTGGAAGGGGTATGTGATGTGGTCGAAGATTTTGGAACAGTGGGATTGGGAGGAGAATGAGTTGGAGTGAAATTGGGAACCGGGTCATGAAAGGTGGACAAGAAAAGGTTAGCAATGTTGGTGTGGGAGGTGGTGTCCTTATAAGGGAAAAATTGCTCGTCAAACCGGGCATGGTGAGTAACATACATGCGTGAGGAAGTCAGATCAAGGCACTTGTAGCCCTTATATTGGGGCGCATAGCCCATAAAGATGCAAGGGATGCTTCGAGGAGCAAGTTAATGTGGCGAATAATCCCGTAAATAAGGATACACACAACAACCAAAGACCCGAAAGTTTTCATAGTTAGGCTTGTGGGACTAGAGAAGTTCGAAGGGTGACTTGTCACCTAGAACTTTGGTGGGTAAACGGTTAATGATGTAGGTTGCGGAACTGAAAGCATCAACCCAATAGGGAATAGGGACACGAGCATGAAAGAGCATGGCCAAACCAGTTTCGACTATGTGTCGATGTTTTCTTTCGGCACGACCATTTTGTTGGGCGGTGTATGGACAAGATAAGCGATGAAAGGTACCGTTAGCATCAAAAATTTTGCGGACATGTTGATTGACAAATTCCGTACCGCCATCACTTTGAAACACCATAACTTTCCTAGAAAGTTGGTTTTGCACAAGGCGCAAAAATGTCTCCAAAATAGTATAGAATTCTGTTTTGGCTTTGAGTGGATACATCCATGAAAAACGAGAATGAACGTCTATGAAAACAACATAATATTTGTAGCCATCATTACTCAAAACCGGAGATGGTCCCCATAAGTCACAATGAACAAGATCTAGGGGATGCAAGGCACGTTTTTCATTTAAATTGAATGGTAATTTGTGTGCTTTAGCAAGTTGACATGGAGAACAAATAGTAGGCTTCGGTAACAAATAAGTAAAAGATAAACAACCATGTTTTTGCTAAGTAGAAATAACATCAAATGCAACATGTCTTAAACGATTAAGCCATAATTAAAAGAGGCTTTATTCGATGAAATGGAAGCAACAAAAGCAAATGACTTGTTCCGAAGCACATAGAGACCGTTTTCACACCGACCTTGAGCGAGCGGTTGGCTTGTTTTCCGATCCTGAATCGGTAGTCCAATCGGGTCCATCATCAGAAACATGACATTTGGCATGAAAAGCACGAGCAATATGATCATAACTCGAGGAGCCGGTTGCAAAAGAAGATAGCTTAGGACATTTATTAGCATAATGCCCATTAGTGCGGCACAATTGACAGTGAGGAGGCCTGCGAGGACGGTTGTTGGCTGACCACGAGAATACGATTTCGAACTAGAACTAGAGTAGGACCCAGATCTGGACGAGTTCGAGGGCCGCTGATTGTGAGCAGAAAAGCAACAGGAGGTGGGGTAGGAGGATGGAGGGAATGAAGAAATTGCTCCTGACTTTCAGCTTTTGTCAGAAGTTCACGGAAAGGTAACGAGTCTCAAGCCATACGAATGGCAGTCGACCAACTCTCGAAGGTAGGGCCAAGTCCACAAAGAAACCAATGAGTTTTGTCCGTTTCACTAACCGGAAAAACCGATAGCGGATAATTGATGGCAAACGCCTTTAAACTTCCAACCGTATTCAGCGACGGTGGAAGAGCCTTTGGTTAATTGACGGAGATTATCCCGGAGGAGATGCATCCGTTCAAGAGATGAGTTGCTATAGGTTGCTTCAAGGGCAGTCCAGATCTGACGAGCGGTTGAGAGACCAAGGATTTCGGCCATGGCCTCCTCAGTGAGGGAAGAATTGAGGATGAGAATGGATTGTTGGTCTGAGAAAAACCAAGCAGAATATTTGGGATTTGGTGTCCTTATAAGGGAAAAATTGCTCGTCAAACCGGGCATGGCGAGTAACATACTTGCGTGAGGAAGTCGGATCATGGCACTTATAGCCCTTATATTGGGGCGCATAGCCCATAAAGATGCAAGGGATGCTTCGAGGAGCAAGTTTATGTGGCGCATAATCCCGTAAATAAGGATACACACAACAACCAAAGACCCGAAAGTTTTCATAGTTAGGCTTGTGGGAATTGAGATGTTCAAAGGGTGACTTGTCACCTAGAACTTTGGTGGGTAAACGGTTAATGATGTAGGTTGCGGAACTGAAAGCATCAACCCAATAGGGAATAGGGACACGAGCAAGAAAGAGCATGGCCAAACCGGTTTCGACTATGTGTCGATGTTTTCTTTCGGCACGACCATTTTGTTGGGCGGTGTATGGACAAGACAAGCGATGAAAGGTACCGTTAGCATCAAAAATTTTGCGGACATGTTGATTGACAAATTCCGTACCGCCATCACTTTGAAACACCATAACTTTCCTAGAAAGTTGGTTTTGCACAATGCACAAAAATGTCTCCAAAACAGTATAGAATTCTGTTTTGGCTTTGAGTGGATACAACCAAGAAAAACGAGAATGATCGTCTATGAAAACAACATAATATTTGTAGCCATCATTACTCAAAACCGGAGATGGTCCCATAAGTCACAATGAACAAGATCTAGGGGATGCAAGGCACGTTTTTCATTTAAATTGAATGGTAATTTGTGTGCTTTAGCAAGTTGACATGGAGAACAAATAGTAGGCTGCGGTAACAAAGAAGTAAAAGATAAACAACCATGTTTTTGCAAAGTAGAAATAACATCAAATGCAACATGTCTTAAACGATTATGCCATAATTCAAAAGAGGCTTTATTCGATGAAATGGAAGCAACAAAAGCAAATGACTTGTTCCGAAGTACATAGAGACCGTTTTCACACCGACCTTGAGCGAGCGGTTGGCTTGTTTTCCGATCCTGAATACGAAAAAAGGTGTTTGAGAACAAAACATCAACAGGATAATCGTTTGTCAACTTTCTAACGGAAAGAAGATTCCTAGTTATGTTAGGAACAACTAAGACATCTTTCAAAGAAACATTTTTATTAATGGAAACGTGGCATGTGTGAGTTATAGGGGATGATTTTCCATTATCGAAAATGACCGAAGAGTTGCCCTTGTAAGGGGAAAAGGAATGAAGATTACCAGTATCATCTGTCATATGAAGATCGGCTCCTGAATCGGTAGTCCAGTCGGGTCCATCATCAGAAACATGACATTTGGCATGAAAAGCACGAGCAATATGATCATCACTCGAGGAGCTGGTTGCAAAAGAAGATAGCTTAGGACATTTATTAGCATAATGCCCATTAGTGCGGCACAATTGACAGTGAGGAGGCCTGCGAGGACGGTTGTTGGAATTGGTTTGTGGCTGACCACGGGAATACGATTTCGAACCAGAACTAGAGTTGGACCCAGATCTGGACGAGCACGAGGGCCGCTGATTGTGAGCAAGAAAAGCAACAGGAGGTGGGGTAGGAGCATGGAGGGAATGAAGAAATTGCTCCTGACTTTCAGCTTTTGTCAGAAGTTCACGGAAAGGTAACGGGTCTCGAGCCATACGAATGGCAGTTGACCAACTCTAGAACGTAGGGCCAAGTCCACAAAGAAACCAATGAGTTTTATCCGTTTCACTAACCGGAAAACCGATAGCGGATAATTGATGGCAAACGCCTTTAAACTTCCAACCGTATTCAGCGACGGTGGAAGAGCCTTTGGTTAATTGACGGAGATTATCCCGGAGGAGATGCATCCGTTCAAGAGATGAGTTGCTATAGGTTGCTTCAAGGGCAGTCCAGATCTGACGAGCGGTTGAGAGACCAAGGATTTCGGCCATGGCCTCCTTAGTGAGGGAAGAATTGAGGATGAGAATGGCTTGTTGGTCTGAGAAAAAACAAGCAGAATATTTGGGATTTGGCTGTTCTTCGGAGTCAAGAACAATTGTTTTTGGTTCGGGTGGAATGGATCCATCAACGTGACCAGTGAGGCATTGATTGGCAAGGAGGGGAAGCATGTGGTTGTGCCGGATAAGATAGTTAGTGGATGAGAGTTTTACAGTGATCATGTGGAGAAGGATGGCCATGCGAAGAATGTTTTCGGTGGTGGGGGAGGAAGTGGCAGCAGGGGACGACATCAGAATGAAGAAGGAAGAGAGGTGAAGGATCTTTTAGGAGATAATCTTGGACAGGAAGTTATTGACTTTTACTTCTCAACACTATGTTGGGTATTATAATCACAACTAGGTTAGAGACCCGTGAACTTCACGGGTTTAACAAAAGATAAAATGAAAAGTGACAAAAGATATGCATAACATGAAATAACTATATTGAATTTAATTAAAACATGAATCATAATATCCAACTCTCGTTTGGGAACAAAGTAAACGGTAACTACAAAGGAAAATGTTCGCCATAGATAAGTACATATAACTGAAATCAAACCACATTACAAAACTATTATCAACACAATACGCGAAACCAACACAATCATTACTTAATGAATATATACATATTATGTTTGGTAATGTTACATTTATAAATTATTGAAACCGATAGGAGCAAAGTCCTGATGGTGCAGCGTGACCCGACACACGAAGTTACTTCAATCGGGTATTTAGCAAGTTTTTTCGTAGCTCATCCCTTGTAATATTTGCAAGGAGTTCATTCATAATTTCATATAAACTGTTTGCCATTCATTATCCAAGTGATCCAGTCATCCAAATAGATTGCACTCGGACTTGCTTGCCTTCGAAAACCCATTTGTTCCTCGCTCTCCAAATGCACCAAGACTCTATGATCACAATACCCTGCACTAACTCGTTTCTTTTACCATGTAAACCAATATGATTATGAACCTGAAGAACGTCTCTAGTGGAGAATAAAAAGAACCCAGCCAAATTGCACCATCTGCAGATGTACTCCCAAACGGCCGAAGCGACACAACAGGAAGTAAGAATGTGATCTGCAGACTCCGATCCACTCCTGCACATCGGACATAACACGTCCGGGACATTAATATTTCTATCTCTAAGCGCCGTTAAGGTTAGCATTCTCCCCATTTCAGCTCTCCAACCGAATATATTGCACTTCGCCGGAACCCACTTGCACCAATCAAACACAAAGTTGTTGCTGAAATCGCAGCCGCTGTACAGCAGCCTTTTAACGCCTTTGACTGAAAACTCCCCAGATTTTGAGCCGAGCCAAGACCAAGAATTTGACCAATCACAGAGAACAACCGAGCCCAGGAGTGACTCGAGAAACGTTAACTCCTCTACCTCCACTTCCGAGCTAGGGGTATGACGCCGCTCCCAACGAAAACCATCGCTGCCAATCCTATTCTGCACTGCACATTTTTTATGCTTCTCGATCAGGAATAAAGCTGGGCACATCTCTTTCAGCGGAGCCGAGCCCACCCACGGGTCCAGCCAGAAACTAACTCCCAATCCGTCACAACGCCCTTAAAGAACCTGCGCAGCGGCACCCCAGCAATTACAGTTCTAGACAACACTTTCACGATATTCCCACACACACCACCAATCGACTTGAGAGCAGGCATAAACTCCCAAGACCGACTACCCGCGTGAATAGAAACGATCACAGCCTTCCACAAACTATTCTTGTCCGCTTTAAACCTCCAACCCCTAACTACCCTTAGATCGCATCTGGAACATTAATACATACCAACCAACATTAATCAGTAAACTACACAAAAAAAAACTTCAAAAATATATACAAAATAAAGTTAAATTAGTTACCCCAAAGTGTATGCAACCTTAATCGCTAGAACAATCCTAGGATGTATTGAGACACGGTTTAGTACTTGTTTAATGTCTTCAATTGTCTTGCCTTGTGAATGCATCTCCTCCATTATCTTGTCCTGTTTTATTTTTCATTAAACCACAAATTAATATAAGACACCTTAAACATGGAGAAAACATAAATTCAAGAAAGAAGTTGTGGTTATGATATATAAGTTATAATCATGCAACTTTTAAATAATATAAATTACAATAGGATGACAAGTAAACTGGCACGTTTTAATACGTGTTATGATAGCGAGTTTAAAGAAGTGAAAATTATTTATAAAAAAAAAAGATTAACAAAGTACCATCATGGAGTTCCAAGGCATGGTGGGGAGGAGTTGGTTGAAGAGATCGGTAGCACCTAATTCATCGACAACCCATTATTGCTGTTGATATCGATTATCGTCTTGTCGAAGTCGAAAATCACCACAATGCTAGACATGTTCGCTGGAATATTAGAGAGTCTAATGATAGGAGGTATGTGTGTGTTTGTTGGAAGGCTAAAGGGTACACGAGTAGGGTATTTATGGTGAGGCATATGGTGTATGCCAAAGGAATATTATACCAAGTATTCAAGTCCTTTGCTTAATCTCCTGCATATGAACCATTACATTCTCAATATCACATTATGCATGTCCTTCAGCTAATACAGGTCTAAATGCACAGGTTAAGTGAGTTTCGTAACGGGTCATACAAGTCAGACTGGAGATAAAACACCACTCAAATTATAAACTAAACTACCTTGAGCCAGGGAGCATAGCATTCTCAGTGCTAAGATCTGTATACATGTCACCATTTGCAGACGGAGCAACAGGATCCCCAAGTACAACTGCACCATCAGCATCTGTTTTAGAATTTGGCTGCCTCGTTCTGTCATCACCAAATCCATACCGTCCAGGTGGCCTCGCGCCTACCTGTGCATTAGAGGCTACAGCTGCAAATCAAACATTGCATAGAATGTGATACAACTTAAAGATGCACTAATAATGAGAATCGTCTTGATAAACCAACAAACAATGTCAACCATGAAATTACACTACCAACAAAAGCCTTTTGTACCCTCACACCTAAAGGGCATAACAAAACATAAGAAGAAAAAACAATAAGTTAAGAAAACAATACGCATTGGAAAAGCTTTCAAGTGAGAGTTCATTTTATTTATATTTACTAATTAAAGAGAATTACAATGGTGTGCTAGACCAACAGCCTAAATTAGTGGTGTGCTGCTAGACTCACTTTGTAAATTAACATCAACACCATGGGGAGATCAATAACTCCATTAACTCAATATGCACTGCAATTCATATAAACTCATGTCAGCTTTCACATGAACAACACTACATTGTTGTTTTGTTTAATCGTGATCATCTTACAATATGTCAAAATGACACTCGAATCAAGCCCATTAGTAAAAGTTAAAAAAAAATGTACAATAAGATAGCCATTCATAACACAAACAAATAAAACTGAGCCGATATAAACTACAACTCACCTATTCTGGCAACATGCTGCACAATCGTAGCTCCAGATTCACTCATACCAATTGCTTTACCTTTTTCATCATGGGTAACGACCGTAAATAATTCAATTCCTCGCCTAGTTACAACATAGGTTACCACCTGCAAAACGATTATCGCGGATTTAAACTAAGGAACCAAAATTTATAGCTTCAAGGAAATAGATAAACTCGTAAATCTTTTAAAAGGTCTCCGCGATAGCAACTGGAACATGAGTAGGCCGAACAACAATTGCAATTGAACTCATGAAAGCATTGAACCGCGCGCCACAAAGAGTTGAAGTAATCCCAGGTATACTAATTTCACTTGCATGGAAATCAACTCTTTTTTGCCTAAGGAAATTAGATGAGTCCCTTTTTCTGCAAATAGAAAACGTCTTAAGCCTTCACTGAAAAAACAAAGATGAAATTAAAACATACAGTAGTTTTTCCTTTGTATTTTGTCAACAAAAAAGATAACATTTCCATGACATGTGAATCTTAAAAAACAAATGGGAAAGCATTAGCATTTGATTGGGGTCCTTGTATATAAAATAACATAAGCGGAAGGGTAATCAATGACCTACATAATAACACGGGTCAATAACACATGTCTCGCCTATACCAGCAAATGGTAATTCAACCAAAAAAAAAAAAAATTAATAATACATACTAAGTAAACACTATAAATTGAAATATTTAGGATATTTATTTTACCCAACTTACTGGAAATAGATTCATTTCAACATACAAAGAGTCAACAAAACTTAAATATGATGAAATTATCATGCACGTGATGCCTAAAGTTAATTACTTGATTTATAGGAGGAATGTTTGTATTTGTGTTGGATGCTGTTTAATTACTTGAAATTATATACCTTGTGGAAGATGCGAATAAAAGGATAACCTTGTACGTGATCCCTGAAAAACGATGAGAAAATGAGCATTAATCATGATAGCTGATAAATAAGAAGCATTTTCACGAATAAACAATAAAGGATTAATGTAAGAACCTAACAAATGTTTGTATTTGTGTTGGATGCTGTTTAATTGGTTTCGTTTAGTTCGAACAGAAACCATTTGATTCAACGTCTAGCCAACTTCATCATCTAACGCAGAATCATCACTCAACTCCAATGAGATCGTTCTTCCCCATAGTTTTCATGCCTTGTAAGGCTGCCACGCGGAATGTCATTTGTGTAACGGGTCAAAACGGGTAACTTTTTGGTACGGGTCAGATTTACCTAAAACATTTTCTATCTATCTGGTATTTAAAAAAAATGTAAGTCGTTAGAGATAAGACATAACAGAAATTAAGCGAATCATACATAAATGAACCAAAATTGCCACATCAGCAAAAACCACCTATTTTTACAAATATATGGAATCCCATATAAAATTAACAGATTTATCATGACAATACCATAGCCATTTCTTCTTTTCCTAGAACAACTTGCTAATAGAGAAATCTGCATTCTAATGACATTGTACCACCTCTTCCAATGTATATATTTTCACATACATACAAACAACACAATTTTTAATTGTAGGGCGCAAAAGAATCCATACCTGATGCAAACATACTACAAATGAGTGAATGACAACTATGAGAGTATCAGATACAAACTTTTTATATGTATTCAAGCACTCTTATTCATAAAAAGGATCAACTAAAAGAAGTGTGGCATTTTAAAACTTATTATACTTCCCTTCCATAAGTTGAAACAAAACATAGTTTGAAGGGATGTGATCTAAAATACTCATTTTATAACAATCACAATAGTATATGAAAATTGAACTGATCTAAACCAATAGTCTTTATAAGCATTCAGATTTCCAAATTGCTATAATCAACAACAAATCAACTATAATTGTATCTAAACTAATAAAAATCAACAAATGAAAGTAATACACTATAGTATGAGGTAAAACACTAACAAATAAAACTAATAAAAATCAATGTGAAAGACTAAGCAAGAAAGATAACATATACATGTCCAGGATATAACATACAATAAATTAGGCCAAAAGTAAGCTATAGATTAAGAAGATTTACCAATATGTCACCGTCTGCGACGAAACCCTAGCCGCCGTCAACCTTCGGAATGTTGAATCCTGTTGTACAATCAAAATTCGCAAGGAAATTTCATTCAAGCATTTTCACAAAACAGTTGGCGGGCATTTGAAAAAGTCATCAGGTTCTCACAAACTTTTATTGTCTATCAGCCCTAATCAACAACAAATCGTACATGTGATTTGAAAGGGTATAGATATGCGATGGCAAGATGCAAATCTGATGATAAATTCATCAAAATGAACATCAAAATTCCACATCAAAAACCAAATTGTGAACATTCGGATTCAGATAAGAACATCTGGATGCACAGATTTTCTTGAGATGCAAATATCTTCCAGAAAATATGCACACATAAAATTCATCTAGCGTCGCGCGGTTTGAAGAAAACATATATAACAGATCTTTACAAAAATAAATATAACATATTTCAACAAACACACAATACCTTGATATCTAGGAGATGAAAGGGAGCTGACTGAAGGAGAAGAAAGAAGAGAGGATGTTGAGCGAAGGAGATGAAGGCACGACGATTGATGAAGGTTAGATTGTAGCGGCGGTCTATGAAGAAAAATCAGAGCAATGAATTGTTGAAGAGGGTAGGGTTTTGTAAGGGTGGTTTATAACAACCGGATATGGGTTGATGGGTCGGGCGCGCCTTTTTTTAAGAGTGTATGTATGATTGACACGTGTCTGTGGAGGCTCTAGCAAGGGACAAGTGTTCCCTAGCTACTCCTTTATTAGAAGAAGGAGATAGTCATGAGATCATATTTTAGAAAGTCAATATAAAAGTCAAAGTAGAAAGTTAAACCGGTATGTATAATGTTGGTTAGCTACGATGTGTCGATTATAAGTTAGTTTATTAACTATCATTATGTAAGGTTATAAATACTCATGTTGTATCAATATTTTCAGTGTGGAATACATAATTTTATTTGTGTGAATATTTGTTTTCTCCCATACCTGTTTTCACCAAGAGTCCCTGAACATGTTTGTGCATACTCATAATAAATAACAATTGTTCATCAAGATTTGATGCCGTCCGAAAGGCCAAGTCTTTCTCAACACTGTGAGTAGAAAGTCAAGCTGTGATCTCTCATTAGGCATTAGGGAGCAAGACCTAGTTACCTTGATCCATTGCATTTAAGTTGAATTCTTTCCTAGGGATTGCTTTAGACATCTGATCTTCTTTCCAAACCCCGATTGCGATTTTTCTAACTTTTTTGTGTTTTTTGTAAGTCTTTATAATCGTATGTGCGTTGCATTCTTTGTTTCCTAGTTGCCAGTCAAATTTTCTCAATAAAGGGGAATTGGAATTAAATAATCCCAACTTTACTAGGTTAGAAGGCAATAATTATCCCAACTTGAAAGTTGTAATTTAACAGGCTTAACTTGTCATGGATTTTATTCCATTGGACCAAAACTAACTAGGGTTAACCCATTGAGTTTTCTGCTGACATGGCAGCCCATGTGGTGTATGACGTGGTAAAAGTGCCCAGTTTGCTGCCGCGTCGGCAGAAAAACTTGCCAGTTGGCTGCCACGTCAGCAGAAAACTGTCCAGAAAACTGGGTTAACCCTACTTAGTTTTGGTCCAATGGAATAAAATCCATGACAAATTAGGCATGTTAAATTTCAACTTTCAACTTAGGATTATTATTTTCCAACCTAGTAGAATTGAGATTATTTAATTCCAATTTTCTTTTGTTAGGCTAATAGTCAATGGATCACGATTTATCAACGATAGACCCCTATAGTTTCCAGAAATTTTATAATCCAGTCCTACTTGTACTTTGTCATGTTACAAATCATGACACGTGTCATAGTGTGGTTAAATTGGTGATTCCACCTTTTTTTAACTTAAGGTCTTTTTTTTTAGGAATAATGGAAATAAATAATCCCAAATATTCACTATTGGCCAATAACAGTCCTAACTACGAAAATCACCAATATTGGTCCCAACTTTCGACATATTGGAAATCAACGGACCCAAACTAACGGAGGCTAACTCCGTTAGTGTGATGCTGACGTGGCATGCCACGTAGGATGCCACGTAGGATCATTTTGCCATGTGGCATGCCAAGTAGGATGCCACGTAGGATTATTTTGCCACGTGGCATGCCACGTAGGATCATCTTGCCACCTAGGCATGCCACGTCAGCATCACACTAACGGAGTTAGCCTCCGTTAGTTTGGGTCCATTGGTTTCCAATATGTCGAAAGTTGGGACCAATATTGGTAATTTTCGTAGTTGAGACTGTTATTGGCCAATAGTCAATAGTTGGGATTATTTATTTCCATTTTTCCTTTTTTTTTATACATGTGGGAAACAATAAAATGAAAATATGATTGACTTGGAAGAATTAAGGAACTCACTTTATAACCACACTTAATTAAATAAAAAAATGTGTAATTGTAAATTAAAAGATAATAAAATATTGAATGAAAATATTCTTTTTTTTAGAAAGTCAACATTGGTGTACTGTACTTTTTACAACAGTCTAAAACCATCTTAAAAAAATTTTCATTTTTTTAAAAAGGAATATTCATTTTTTTTTATGATTGAGTTACCCATTTTTTTACATCGGTTTGTAAAATATATTAAATTCACATTTTACTTTGGTGTCAAACTAGTTTTCATTTAAACCTAATCCTATATATCCTTATACAAATATATTACGCACATCACTTAGGCTGTGGGGAGTGGGGCGGGAAAGAGGGTTCAAGCCCAGCACACCACCCCTGCTAGGCGTGGAAGGGGGCGGGAAGGTCAAGGGCGGGGAGTTTCCGAAGGACGTGGGGCGGGTGTGAAATCTAGGTGGCAACTTGTGATTTGTTGGTTTTTTTTAATCTAACACACACACACACACACTAATAATAATATTCCTTCCCCCCCCCCCCCCCCCCCATTTCACTCCCCACAATTTTCATCTTTCACACGTGGGTCTCACAAGTACCACATGACGCTTCATCCTCCTCTTTCCCCCTCTACTCCCTCTACTCTTACATTTTCTTTTACGAAGGTTTTTGTCGTTTCAACAAAAGGTTGCGATTGTTCTCCAACTATAAAATTTCTAGTTTTTGTTTCTCTTTCAGTTATCTAAATAAGATTTAGAGAATAATATCACAATACTTCAATTTTAGATAACCCGTGCACATATAGCATAGATATCTACCTATTCCAAACAATAAAATTATATAAATTTTTGTTTCATGGAAAACGTTTCAATATATATTATTATTATTATACTATGTATAATTAAGAACCAAAGATGAATAGTTAATGGTAGTTTTGTGATTTTGTACTTATCAATGGGCATTTTCGGAGGGGCCTCCACTGCTCTCCTGATTTCTCTGTAGCCAACGCGTGTCGCTCCAGCTGGCTCTTGGTTTCTCTGTATGAAATCTAAACACAACGCGTGTCCCTCCACCTGGTCTCCTAATTTTTCTGTAGAAGAAAGCCAAGGAAAGAGAAACTGGATAAAGAGAGCAAGAGAGGGAAAGAGAGATGCGGAAGATAAAGGGTCTGGTGGTTGTAGAGGCGGTTCGGTGGTTGGATCTAACGGTAAAGAACGAGAGCCGGCGAGGGATTCGCCATCCAATGTTTGTCAGGTTTAAACATCTTCCTTCAGTTGAAAGCTCCGACAGTGAGGGTGAACTTAAACCGACTGACAATGTTTCTTCTGCCGTGGTAATCATTCTTTACCTCATCCATTCATTGTTTCTATTTATTAGAAGCAGATGAAACCTTCGTTTTAGTGCATATAATAAACCGGTTTTCAGTGTAATTAAGTGTTCATACTCAAACAGAAGTGGACAAAGAGGAGCTTTAAATAGAATTGGTACTCTGGGGACTGCGATGAAGGCTCTGGTAAGCTTCTGTTTCCTCTGTATGACCCTTTTAGTAAAAATCGAATGCTCATGAACTCCGACTTGGTGAAAGCGGATTATTCGACGAAGAAACTAGGTATCCGGTGAAGCTCCGGCAACTCGAATACTGTTCCAAAGGTAAGTTCTTGGTGCTGCTCAAGTTTCTTGATTTGTTCATTTGAATGATTTTTTAGTTGTTTTTTGTTTGGTAATTTGTATTGAATTCAGTGCATTTTGTTGTTTTGGGGCTAATTAATTTGTGATTTGTGTTGTGCATTTAAAGAAGTCTTGGTTTGTTTGCTTACATGGGTGATGGTTTTCGCTAAAAGGACAAGTTGATTGTTGTTTTGATTGCTTTATCATTTGTTATCAGATCTGATGCAGTCTTGCATTGATGATATTTGGTTTGATAGGTAAATTAGTTTATATTGTGGTTAAATGGTTTTAGGGATCTTTGTGTTCAACTAAAAACAGTATTCCACTTGAAACATATGAGACGGCTCTTTGATTATGCGGGCGCCAAGACCTTCGAGATGGGTTTGGGTTTATGGTGTTGTTGTTTGGTTTGATTTGTGTATTGATCTTTTGTTTTTTTGTTAGGTGTCGGCCTTTTACTAGGATGTGGAATTATTTCCAATCCTTTATCATCTCTGGTGAAAAGCTATTTCAAAAGTCGCATTACAACAGGGGCTACGGTTACCATGTAATATTCTCTCTATTTTTATAAGTGGTTGGTATGTTAATTTTCTAATTAAAAAAATTAAACAGACATTTAGTTAAGAGTATGTGATTAATCATGATTTATTTTCTTATGCTGAACTATCTGTGTTTCCCAATTCATAGCATGTTCATTGAAGTATTATCTAATTTTCTTTTGGTCATATTACAAATGGTATTTGTAAATTATGTTTTGTGTACGGTTGGTTTTGACTATGTACTTTCTAGAACTAACATAGATTGCTTTTAAATTATCTCAGGTATGCTATTTTGATATTTGGTTTCATGTTAACGACATACAATAGCAAGGTTTGTTAGCTATTTTTATGGTTTAATCTTTACTGTTTGTCGTCATTTGTAGTTGTTTATCTGCATTATGTTTGATACAACTTGATCATTCACCTTTATTTATTTATTTTTTACAAAATTAGCCATACGTCGTGCTCTTATTCTGAATTATTTTTAGTTCTTTTAGTCTAATAAGTATGGTTAGAGTTGAGTTTTGACATCATTTAATTACTTAACTCCGTTTGCTTTTGCGCAAGTATTGATTTTGGAGCTGACAAGTATGGTTAGAGTTGAGTGGTTGCAATTGCTTTTGTAAGGTAATGTTTTTGCTTATGTTCTTTTTCTGAACTCTTTTTTCATGTTAAAGTCAGAATGAAATAAGTACAAAGTGCTTGATTCATCTTATATAAGTTAAGTCACATTGTTTTAGCTTAGGTTTTTTGTGTGTATTTCGCTGTCCCGCTGCGGTTAAAATGAACAAGAAACCAAAAAAAAATTGTTAAATTGCTTATTCAGTTCCGCATTGACAACCCTGATGAAGAAGATGCCGTTAGTGATGCCGCCAATTGAGATTAAAAAACCATTAGTAATTACTTCAAGATTATTACATTACAAAATAGTAAGTTTTTCACCATTAAAAAAACTATCCCTTTTTATTTAATGGAGGTATTTTGATTTGAATCATGATTGAAACAGATTTAGCATTCAACAAAATGGGTCGATTTGGGTTGAAGTTGAAATGGAAACCATTTCAAGGGCAGGCAAAAGGCTCAAGAAAATTATTATTCAAGACAAAAGGTACGCTTTTGATTATCCCTAAACCCAATGTGAGTTTTTCATTTTGATTTGCTACCCCGCCGTGATTGAATGAGTTCAATTTTCGTTGAGTTTGATGATACAAAATATTCTAAAGATAATAAGCTATATTGGTTTGGTACCACTTTAGACATTAAATGTGTTTTTTACTGAGTACCAGGATAGCTTAATTTTAATTACTCTGCACATGCTATTGTCTTTAGTAGCCATAGATGTGGTGATCAAATGGTTCAAAACTGATGGGGTTCTCATTTTGTTGTTTTTGCAGGTAGTTTTAATTATTGATATTATAAGGGTCATTGTTATTGAATATTAGTATGCCGGTTATACTAGCAAATCTGTTAGCCGATTAGACCGTCCTCATCACATTTACTATTACAAAAGAAAAACATGTGGAGCGCGGAAAGTCAAAAATGCCCCAAAATGGCCTACGATTGGTCCGAAATCTCCCTATTGTCTTAAAATTAAAACCCGTACAAGTGTTGCATTATATTTTATAACTCTCTAAAGCACACTTCTTTTCACTTTTCAAAACCTTCACAATAAATTTCACTTCTCAGATCCAATGGTCATGCTTCTGATCAATCCTTATCAAAAACTCTCTACCAATCACAACACAAAACTGATCTCATCTCTCAAAACTTCATTGTCTTCTTCCTATTTTCTGTGAAGCAGTACACAACCAACCAACAAGACAAAACTTATGACACCCATGCATAAGATTCCAAAACTCATCATACCCAAGTCCCCGTTCAAATTTTGAATTCTCAAAATCCTCACCACATCTAAAACCTAATTACAACTCTGCTTAGAGGGTATTTGGGATTGAGTTTGGAAATGCAAAAGTGCTTTTGCTTAGAATTGTTTATTGACTTATGACTTTTTGAAAATGTGTTTTAAAAAAAAGTGTTTGGATTAGATTTTGGGATGAGAAACGTAAAAAAGTCAATAGATTGTTGTTTTTTAAGTGTTTCGCTTAACTTATTATGAATATTGGTTGTATTGGTGGTAGATTTGTAATTTTTTTCAAAAGTCAGGATTTCTAACTTATCGAAAACAGTTTTTCCACCCTTAAAAGCCATAAATTAAAAGTCTAAACAAAAAGTGATTTTGGGTTACACAAACAACTTATTGACTTATTGTCTTCTTGAAAAAGCCAATAAGTTAATAAATTGTTGTGAAACTCAATCCAAAAGACCCTCTTACATTTATGAAGTTCCTCCTGACCGACAATAACGGGATAAACCTAATCAACATCTACTTGTCTTGAGATGGCTTCCTCTTGCTTCATATCCAACCCTGTTGATCTGGGATTTTTTTTTGTCTTGAGATGGCGAGTGTTGATAACCGATTACTTTTTCTTTGCAACCATAAATCGGTTCAAATAATCATAAACCCTATGCATCCCTAACCAACAGCAATGTTATTTCATAAAAAAAAGGATGTTAATTTGATTGGAGAAGGTGCATTCGGAAGTGTTTACAAGGGCCAATTAGAATAAGGAAAGTAAGGGCCAATTATTATTACTATCTTGTTGATATTTTGTGGCTGTTGATCTATCTGTGTTAGCCTTTTGCTAACTGTCTGGTTCTCTTGATTGTTTTGTCTTGCCTTCTTGTTCTTTGTTTGATTGATTGTCACCGGGTGAAGCTGGTGGTGGAGATACTGGACCATCCAATGCTCTGAGAAGTAAATTGGATATTGGTGATTCACTTTATATCCATCCTAGTGACACTAGTAGTCTTTCTAATATTAGTATCACGCTTAAAGGAACTGAGAACTACTCTGCTTGGGCAAGTTCCATGAAGCTTGCTCTTGAAGCCAAAAATAAGTTTGGTTTCATTGATGGTACCACTATTAGGTCTATTGAGGATGATGTCTTAGGAAAGTAGTGGGATAGGTGTAATCCTGTGGTCCTTACTTGGCTTCTTAACTCTGTGAGTGAGGAATTGTTTCTAGGTCAGGTTTTTTCAAAGTTGGCTAGGGATGTGTGGTTAGATCTTAGAGAAACCTATGATAAGGTTAATGGATCTATTGTTTTCAATTTGCATCAAAAGATTAACTCCTTAACACAAAATGGAAGTTCAGTATCTGAGTATTATCATAAACTTAACACTATGTGGAAGCAAGTGGACTCCATAGTCTAGTTGCCTTCATGTTCTTGTTCTGCTGCAAACAAATTTAATGATTTTAATAGTCTAATAAAACTAATGTTGCTCTTAATGGGTCTTGATGATATATATCAACCAGTGAGATCTAATCTTTTGATGCAAGATCATTTACCCTCTGTTAAAACAGCTTTTTCTATCATCTCTAGAAAGGAATCACATGGAGGATCCAGTAGTGGTTCAAAAGCTCAGAATATGTCTTTTATGACTAAGACATCTCAACCTTTTGACAATAGAAAGAAAATTGTCAACAGAGGACCTAATCCTAATCTGAAATGCACACATTGCAATATTTTGGGTCACACCGTTGACAGATGTTATGAGTTAGTAGGATATCCACCTGGTTTTAATAAAAAACCTATTGGACATTGACCTAAATCTAATGATGAGCCGGTCGTCACGGGTCATGCAAAACCTAAATAACCTAGGTAGCTAGGATAAGTAGGGTATTGAATCTAAGGAGCATGTGGTTAGCGTTGCACTAGTTGTTTGTCAAAGTCACTTATGAAGATATAGTTTTGTTATGAAGTTTGCTAGTTTATATTTTTCTTGATTTTATAGGGATGGTTTAATGATAACTATAATATTTAAACTAAGAGAAGTAATGAAGATAACAATCACTCCCGGGTTTGGACATGTAAGTAACTAGGATTTCTAAGGTTAGTATGATAGGTTTTCATTGCAAGAAACGCTAGGACAGAGAATCAAGACTTAGGCATCAACAAATTGCATGTAAGTTGAATTCTTTCCTAGGGATTGCTTTAGACATCTGATCTTCTTTCCAAACCCCGATTGCGATTTTTCCAACTTTTTTGTGTTTTGTGTAAGTCTTTATAATCGTATGTGCGTTGCATTCTTTGTTTCCTAGTTGCTAGTTAAATCTTCTCAATAAAAGGGAATTGGAATTAAGTAAACCCAACTTTGCTAGGTTGGAAGGAAATAATTATCCCAACTTGAAAGTTGTAATTTAACAGGCCTAACTTGTCATGGATTTTATTCCATTGGACCAAAACTAACTAGGGTTAACCAGTTAGTTTTCTGCTGATGTAGCAGCCCACGTGGTAAAACTGCGCAGTTTGCTGCCACGTCAGCATAAAAACTGGCTAGTTGGTTGCCACGCCAGCAGAAAACTGCCCAATTGGTTTCCACGTCAGCAGAAAACTACCCAGTTTACTGCCAAGTGTACATATTTTGACATGTCATACGCCACGTGGGCTGTAACGTCAGCAGAAAATTAACTGGGTTAATGTCACACCCCGCCAAGGCAGAAACACGGGATGCGACATGAAAGGTTTTCAAGCACAAGATTTAAGCAAACGTTCATAATATCATAATATTAAAATACTAAACATCGTTCAAAAGTAAAAACCATCACAAAAGTATTGTTATTAAAACCACATGTTTTTAAGTTTTGGTAAACAAAAAAGAGTGATAGTAGAGAATGCATTCTCAAATATGCCCCAAGTTCCATCCATAGCTTTAGTTACCTGAAAAACATGCATAATACTTTGTCATCATAAAGTCGGTGAGTTCACAGGTTTGAAATAGTTGAAAATGTAAAGTTTAATGAAATCCATGAATGAGCCATCAATCTCTAGCTAAGACAATGACGATAATGAACGATCATGAGTCCATAACCAAACATTGACGTGTTCTGCCTCGCACATCGCACACTAAAGGCAATGTATCATCATATAAGAAATACAAGCACTCTTTTCTCGTATGTATCCGGGATAGAGCGACTAACCAAGAGTGGGGGTGTCAACCCAATAGATCTATTCAAGTGTTTCATGGCTAAGTCCATAGATAATGGTTACGGTAAACTAATTACATGGGGGCTTTATGAGTACTCTAAACACATTGTCTCATGTATACCGGTCTACTAGGAATTCATTCTAAAAACTAGTTAAACAATGCATGTCTTTCCCTAAAATAATAAAAAAGTAAAAAGGGGTCGTGAAACTCACCTCAAGTCCGTACAAACAAGCTAGCAAGAGTGTATATCCGAAGCGCTACAAACCCCAACCTACACGTCCTATATATGAATGGACATCTTAGGTCTATATTTTATGTTTTTCTCATACACATTGTTCACCCATCTCGTAGTATACATATTTATGTTGATATTATTGGCGATGTTTACACTTTCCAAAATATTTTCAAAATCAAGATTTATATATCAATGTACACTTTTAAAACCATAACTTATCATTATATATTTTTAGCAAGTAAACACATGTTATTTCTTTAAAAAATACATTTAGGTTTGTATTCAAATACACGTCATTGCATATGTATCCATGTAGCACGTAAGACACCCATATGTTTATGTATATTCAAGTACTTGATATCTTCATACATAACTATCCATGTTTATAAAGTTTCCACATGTACACACCCATATATATTTATGCTTTAACTCTTTCCACATGAACATTCATGTCTAAGGTGCCATTTGTGTCACCCCGCATTTTCAGGATATTACTTTTACTGAACTCTAGTTAACTCGCATGTACATTCGTGACTAAACACTTAACTAGGGTTAGTTAAGAAGGTCTTTCAATATGTTATGGGATAGTAACATATGTTATAGGATATTAATGTACGTTATAAATTGGGAAAGTCTTTGTCATGACACCCACACAAGTCCTGTATCCCGAACGTTGGTGATTTATTAGGCATGTATTATTATATGAACAAGTGAGTATTGATGAATGTGAAGTAACACATGTATGTGAATTGCATGTTTATGTGAACTACTGCGTATTAGTTAACTTGTACGTAAACTCTGCGATATATATATATATATATATATATTTATGACAGACATAATAATGAATTGATAAAACGGTAGTCTTATAAGAGTTGTGATGATTAATATTGACGGGACTAGTCTCGGGAGTTAGATATTGTTAACAGGCTCACTTATCAGATAAAAATGCCTAGAACCCGAAACCTTGGCCCATAACTAAACCCTTAGTTTATTATTATTTATAAAAAAAATAATAAAACACAAACCCTACACTTGTTTGCGCAGTGAACAACCAAGCACACCACCATCACCTTCACTTTCAATCTTTCATCCATTTTCATCACTAATCCAAGTTATTTCGGGTGCAATATTGAGGTTCTAAGGATTCTAGCATTGCAAGGTATATGTTTTATGTATTGTATGATAAATCATAATACTTGAAGAGTTGTAAAAACCCTAAAAACTATTGGATAAAAATCGTAAATCATAAGGGTGTGTGAATTCTTGGATGTTTATTGTGGATGTTGATGAGTATTGTTGATAGTAAACATAACTAGGGTTATTCGTATGTAAATACATGGATTTAAACGTGATAATATGGATTTGATTGTGTTAATATGAGTTTATTATATGATTATGGGTTATTGAGAATGATTAGGGTTTATGAGAATCATGTTATGAGAATTCTGATTTCTGGCAGATTTGTTGTAGCAACTTGTAGGGCTGTTATACGGTGATTAACATGTTTAATCTGATTGTTTTCTGATACTAGAACATAATTTATGATGTTAGCTTTTCAAAAAGTCCAAAATCATGCGTTTTGGACTTGTTTTGATATGTATTCGTGATTTTATAAGTTTAAAGGTATAATCAGATTTTCGGATGTGAAAAATGGACCAATTTAAATGGCTGTAACTTGAGTTTTACAAATCCGTTGATCGTGAAATTTGCACAGAAGTTGAGTCTATGAATATCGAAGCTTTTCCGATTGGATTCATCCCGTTTGGATGAGTCTATGATTTTTAATGAATTTTTATGTAAGCTGCTGTCAACAACATGCTTTTTCTGAGGTGGCTGGATTAAATTATTTTTCATAAAACTTGATGTGTTTTTGACAAGAAATAAAAATAGTAGAGTCACATATAAACTTATGGGAAGTCTCTGTAAAATTTTGGGGACTTGAGGAGTTGATTTGGTATTTTATAAAAATTGATTTCCATAACCTAAAATCTGTCTAGAAAACGCAGGTTTTAGAGATATTGTTTATGTGATGATTTGAGTGTGTTATCGAGTTATAAGTTGTGAAATTCTATATGAGAACATGTGTACATGTTATTTATATGATGTAGATGACATGATAGGTTGATTGTATGTAACGTGTGATGAGAACTAGTTGTGTTAAAAGTCTTAACATGTTGCATCATATACTAATCACCAATGGTTGACGGGTTTTGCATGATCTATTTGTGTCGAGTACACTTGCATGAGATGACACCTAGGTTATTGTAGAGTACAATGGTTTAGGATAATAAACATGTGTAACCGCACTCAAACACTCGTAACTTTGTGTTCGATAGGTTATCGGTAGACGAGTAACCTTCCACGTTTGTTATCTTTGCGATTTATTTTTAGCACGCAACCTAAGGTGAGTTTCACTACTCTTTTCTCAAAAGCACGCGTCTCGGGTTTGAGACAACTTATTAACCTTTTTCTAGTCCAGTTTGGGACTACTTTTACATCCCGGGTTTTGGGGTGCTTTGACTCCTTGTGTGAGTCGGATTTTCGATTCCTTGTGTGGATCGGATTTTTATCAGTTTTGTACTTCAACTGTCCTTTGTGAACTAAACACGCTCTATCTTTTGAAAGTACTTACAATATTATTGGGTTGATCGCTGGAGGCGAACGGGGTATTAGTTAGTAGCGCTATTAGGTTGTGCAGCAACCTCATGCCTGAGGTGCTTAACTTCTGACCACATTTTCTTACTAGTGTTGATAAGACACTAGTGCTGAGGCACTGTATTATCTGTATGGTCCCAATAATCTCATGTTTAGTTACATTAAGTGGGTTAGCTACCCCTGACAAGCTTAAAACTGATGGTTTAAAACTTTGATAACTTTACACTTGTTACATAAACTGTGAACTCACCGACTTTATGTTGACACACGATATACATGCTTTTGCAGGTAGTTAGCTTTCAGTGTCACGATTAGGAAGCATAGCACGTTTCACTGCATTTGGGATTTTGGGCATACACCTAAATTACATATCATGCTTTTAAGTTTTCTTTCATATGGTTTTAATTTGGGTGCGTTGTTTTGCGCATGGTTTTAAAAGGTTTAAATTTGGTTTACGCTTTCACAGCTTAACTAAACTTGATTTTTGAAAACGAACTAAATGGTTTGGGCATTTAGAGTTCGTTCATATGACTTATGGCTATAGGATCCTGGCTAAGCAGTTAACTCGGCCGAGATATCGGTGATATATCACCGATATCTCGGTTATTGGTACTAAGCTTCAATATCGGTGCAAAATATCGGCGGGAATCTCGGTACCGAGAATATCGGCGATATTTACCGATATAGGACCGATATTTAACTTCATCTGTATCGGCAATATCACCGATTTTCTCGGTTATGCTTTTTTTTGGCCCAATTTAATACCTGTGAACTCCCGTCTTCACTCTGACACATCGACAGCAACCTAAAACATCGACTATCGACCTGTGAACTCCGGTCTTCACTTGAAGAGATACGATTTGGGGAATACCATTAGGGTCAGCGTGCCTTTTATGATGAAGATGAAGTAGAAAAATGGAAATGGAGGCTGGAGATAAGGAAATGAAGATGACGGCTGATGTTCAATCTACTTTAACCTATTTTAACCTAGGACCCTTTTACAAGTTACACCCTTAATGTCTTGTTTTTTTTTTTCAATTTTGACCTAAAACTTATTTTATTTGTTTATTTTCTTTCATTTTTAACCTAAAACGTTACTTAATTGTTTGTTTTTTTTCTTATTTCATTAACAGTTAGGCTTCTTAGTGTTTTAAGTTATAAATATATATATATATATATATATATTATATTTATATATTCTACAATTACCGATATCTCACCGATATCTCACCGCGAAAACCGATATATCAAATATCGGTCCTCGACCGATAACCGATATTTTACCGCATTAACTGGAGATAAGGAAATGAAGATGACGGCTGATGTTCAATCTACTTTAACCTATTTTAACCTAGGACCCTTTTACAAGTTACACCCTTAATGTTTTGTTTTTTTTTTCAATTTTGACCTAAAACTTATTTTATTTGTTTATTTTCTTTCATTTTTAACCTAAAACGTTACTTAATTGTTTGTTTTTTTTCTTATTTCATTAACAGTTAGGCTTCTTAGTGTTTTAAGTTATAAATATATATATATATATATATATTATATTTATATATTCTACAATTACCGATATCTCACCGCGAAAACCGATATATCAAATATCGGTCCTCGACCGATAACCGATATTTTACCGCATTAACTGCTTAGGATCCTGGTATGTCATGCGCCTCGCGGTATAAACCCTGCAGTGGAAATTTGAGGGTGTGACACCATTACTCAGTCTATACATAACCATTTGTTTGTCACACATCCATGTACACTCATACGCATATAGATACCTATCTCTCTATATCCATGTATTCGACACATACACAAATGTTCATGTTTATTAAATGTCACACATACATACCCGTATAAGTATATACATACTCATCAACATTTATGTTTGTGACATCTACATATCTACACATAGATATTTATGCTACAATCTTTCCCTATGCACACATATGTTTCACGCATACATATATATTACACATATATTCATGTGAACGTACATACATACATACATACACATAGAGTACATGCGCATACATACATACCATATATACACACACACGTGAACATACATACATCAATACTATATGTATACATACATACATACATACTGTTAGGACAAAGAGGATTGGTGAAACCACTTTTGGAAACCTAAGTCTAATTCACTTCTGTCAAAAATATTCTAAGTATAGAACTACTAAAGAAAGAAGACAAAAGTACTGAAGAAGGATTCTACAAGTACTGAAGAAGAAATGCATCAGAAGTTCTGAAGTCCAAACCAGACAGTTCACTGAAGAACTACTGAAGACAAACTACTCATCGGTAGTTTGTCATTCATCAGCACTTGTTCAAGAATCTTTCCACCGCCTTATGTTTCAGTAGTTTATTAGTTTAGTATTACTTTAACTTTTTGTACAAGTTCCAAGATTGCAACTTGTTGCAACTTGTCTCTGAACTTGCTTTTTGGCAAGGTTCATGTATTTGTAAAGTCTATAAATAGATGGGTTCATCCCTCTGTTTTAGACATTGATTTTTAATACAGAAATCCTTCAAAGCTTATCATTGTTATTTCCATTTCATTTACTGAGAATCTGTTTAAGTATTCATTCTCATTCAATACTTAGATTCTCATTAAATACTTGTCTTTAGTTTTATCAAACATCCAGGGGGAGTAATAACTCCTGTTGATAAGTGTAGCTTTAACTTAAATCATTCCGCTGTCCTATAACTGATAAAAGAACTTGCTAGACACTTAAGTGTTCACTAGCAAGTTCATACAAAGAGCAATACTGATCCAACAATTGGTATCAGAGCACTGGTTTATCTGATCACATATCAATCTAACACATTGAGAATCAGACACAGGCTCTTATTGATATTCAATAAAGGATTAAAAGTTCACTTTTACCAACATCCATCACTTTAAGAGATATTTGACAAATCAATACTCTTTAAAATGGATCCTCATAATACTGGTTCTGCCAACAAACCTGCTATGCTAGTAAGAAATGAATATAATATCTGGCAAAGGATAATGGAACATACCTTATCACAGACCAACACAGGTTGCTGGAAATCTGTGATATATGGTCCTCATAAACCAGTAAATATCAATCTTGAAACTAAAGAAGAAATACCAAAAGACCCAAAAGATTATACAGATGATGATTTCCTAAAACTTGAGCTTGATGCTAAAGCTTTCTCTATGTTGGCAATGACACTCCCAAATGAAATCTACTCTGGCCTATTACATTGTGATAGTGCCAAAGAGCTTTGGGACCGCCTCAAAGAACAGTTTGGAGGAACTGAAGAGGTGATTGTCAACACCAGAGAAATCCTGGCTCAACAATATGAAACTTTTGCTCACATTAATGGGGAAACTTTAACACAACAATTTGAAAGATTCTCCTCATTAATATCTGAGCTGAAATTAAATGGTCAGACCTACACAACTGTATCTATGCTTCATAGATTTTTAAGGTCTTTACCTGAAAAATAGGAAACATACTCTATAGTCTTAAGATCTTCACCAGACTTTAGCTCCCTCACTCTTACAAAACTACATGGGAGATTACTTACTTTTGAAAGAGAAATTGATCAAAAGAAAAAGTTACAAAGTTCTGGTAAAACTGCTCATGACTATCTACCAGGTAGTACAGCACTATTGGGACAAGACTCACCAACTTGTTCAAATAGTTTTGGATCTTTTGACCATATTGACATAACTACTGGGATCTCATCTGAAAGATCATTCCCAGGTTATGACAATAATGATTTTAGTCAAACTGCTGATAACATGGGTTTTATCATGGATGATTTAAAAAATTTCTGCGGTGATGACTTGGAAGAAATGGATATTCTACACCAACTGGCCATGTTGAGTATAAAAACAAACAAATTTTACAAAAGGTCAGGAAGGAAGTTTCCAGGACTTAACAGCTCCACAAAAATTGGTTTTGACAAATCTAAACTTAGATGTCACAAGTGTCAAAAGTTGGGACACTTTGCTAGAGAGTGTAGCAGCTCTAGCTTTAACCAATCTCAGTTTGGAAATAATTTTAACCCCAATTATAACAGGAATAATGGAACACAAGGGAGTGCACATTTTGTACAGTCACAAGCTCCACAACACCAATATGTGCCACAAGTACAATACGTACAGATGCCTGCTCAACAGATGCAGAGCCAACAATCATTCCCTCCCTTTCCAGCTGCTCAATCACCTCCACAGACTCAGCAACCCTCACAACAAAGTTTATTTACTTCAGGGTATGTTGACTGGAGCAGTCTTCCTTTTGACACTAGCGAGTGTAACCCTGATGCAGACAACAAGATGTTTGACATCAACTGGGGAGAGCCTGACAATGGCAGAAAGAACTTTGCCTTGATGGCATTTGAGGGATGCACCTCAAAATCTGCCTTGTTACAGGTATCAAAAGAATCTTTGACAAAACTTTGTTCAACTTCTTGTAAAGAATCTTTTGCTCTCATAAGAGAGACTAATGTGCACTTACAAGGTAAAGCAAATGACTCTAAGAGAAAATTCACTCAGATGAAATGTGATTTAGAAAGAAAACTTGCTGCAAAAACAAAAGAAGTTTCTAAATTAACTAACACTGCTATTGAAACCCAAGCACAAATTAAAATCATGATAAATGACCTAGGAAATGTCAAACAAGAGCTTGCTGACACCAAGGTCACTTGTGAAAAATGGGTTGAATCTTGTAAGGGGTACCAACTATTGCTAAACAAACAAAGTGCTTCAAATGTTAGGTTTGGCATAGGGTACAATCACACTGAAACACCAACAGATTTTCCCCCCAAAACTACTGAAGATGGGAGAAAAATTGTTTCAGGTGAAACTTCTGAAGAGAAAGAATGCACATCTTTCCATGAAAACTTTCTAAAAACTCACAAAGAAAGTTCTTTAGAAGTACTGATAAAATCTGACATTAAGCCATCAGTAGTTTCAACTACATCAAGAGTTGAGAACCTGAAAACTACTGATGACCTAAAACCAATCAATACAGTCAGAAACTTGTCTTTAAAAGAAAAGACAAAAGAATGTGAAATCTGTGGTCTGTTCAACCACAAGACAGAATTTTGCAGATACAGAAAAGGTATTCAGTACAACAAGAAAATTCAACAACTGGTTGTGGGAAAACAAATCAGAAATGATTTTGTAGAAACTTTTTCTCCTAGGAAACAACAACCAGTAAACACCTTTTCTCAGAAAAAGACAAAATCTCAACATAAATCTTTTTCTCAAAATTCTCTTTTAGTAGTTAGACCTAAATCATCAGCAGTTTCACAAACTGCTGAGATTATAGATCTCATGAACATGGTACAACTACTGATGACCAAAGTTGATGGTGGTCCTCAAAAGGATACCACCATTGCTCTTAATGAAAAATCCATTGCCAAAAAGACATGGATTCCTCAACTTGGTCAAGAACAAACTGTAAATGTTCTCAAGAGCAAACCCAAAGCCAAACTGGCTTGGGTTCCCAAATCTAACTAATTTGCTATCTTGTGCAGAGAGTTTCCAGAGGCTTAAATAGCATTTGGTATGTTGACAGTGGAGGCTCAATGCACATGACTGGATGCAGATACCTGATAAATAATTTTATCAGTCAAAGAGAAGGATCTGTATCCTTTGGGAACAATGCTAAGGGATATGTGCTAGGACATGGCAATGTCTCCTCTGGCAAAATACAGTTTGACAAGGTCAATCTGGTTGAAAACCTTGAGTACAACTTGCTGAGTGTGTCACAAATGTGTGATAAAGGATATTCTTCCTTTTTCACAAAGACAGCATGCAAGATCATATCACCAGAAGGCCAGAAGTTGATAGAGAAGATCATTGAAGATCATACTTTGTTAATAGCCAAAAGATGTGGCAATGTCTATGCAGTGGACATTGAAAAGGACAAAGTACTGAACAACACTGCCTATTTCTTCTCAAAGGCATCAACTTCAGAGACTGATCTCTGGCACAGGAGACTTGGCCATGTGAACTTTAAAACCATAAATAAAGTCACAAAAATGGGCTTGGTCAGAGATCTACCTTTGAAGGTATACCAGTGTCAAGAACACTGTGTATCCTGTTTGAAGGGAAAACAGCATAAGTCCTCCTATAAGTCTATTGAAGAATAAAAAACAACTGCATGTCTTCAACTACTCCATATGGACTTATTTGGGCCTGTAAAAATCATGAGCCTTGGTAAGAAGAAGTACTGCTTGGTCATCATTGATGACTATTCAAGATTTACATGGGTATTTTTCTTATTTTCCAAGGATGAGGCTGCTGAAATCATCAAGTTCTTCATTCTACAAGTAGAGAAACAATATTCTCTGTCTGTCAAAACCATTAGAAGTGACAATGGGACAGAGTTCAGGAACAAAACTCTGGATGAATTCTGTTTGTCTAAAGGGATTATTAGACAATACAGTGTTCCCAGAACTCCTGAACAAAATGGTGTAGTAGAAAGGAAGAACATAACCTTAATTGAAGGAGCAAGAACAATGTTAGCTGATGCAGGCCTACCATTGTATTTCTGGGCTGAAGCAGTTAACACTGCATGTTATGTTCAAAATAGAGTCCTTGTCAACAAGAGACACTCCAAGACTGCCTATGAAGTTCTTCATGGCATAAAGCCCCTTATCTCCTTTTTTAGGGCTTTTGGATGTCAATGTTTCATTCTAAACATCAAAGACTCTATTTCAAAGTTTGCTGCCAAAGTAGATTCAGGTTACTTTCTTGGTTACTCTTCCACTAGGAAAGCCTACAAGGTTTTTAACTCAAGAACCAGGATAGTAGAAGAAACACTGAATGTCAAGTTCAATGAGTCAAAACTCACTCTTATTCCAGCACATCCTGCTGAACTTTTTGACGTTGACAGTTTTCATTTTGGACCTGAAAAGATTGTTACTTCATCTAAACCTACTTATTATGGTGATCAGAGGTTTGATGATGAGGATCCAGCACCATGGACTCCTAATACAGTCATTAAGTCAACTTCCAAACCATCAGAAGTTTCACAAACTTCTGATTCAAGAACTGCTGATGTACAAACTCAAACATCTGCTTCAGCACCTAAAACTACTGAAGACACTGAAACTGCTGAACCAGACATTATAAACCTCAGTGGTTTGTTTGATGAAGTACAAGAGCCACCTACACCTTTCAGTGGTTTACAACAACTGATTGAACACAAAGATCATCCACTTGAACAAATCATGGGTGATATTGCATCAGGTGTTCTTACAAGAAACCAGCTTTCCAACTTTTGCTTCTTCTCAGCATTTATTTCTTAGTTGGAACCTAAGAAGTACCAAGAAGCCCTCAAAGACAACAATTGGGTGCAAGCCATGCAAGATGAGTTGCTTCAATTCAAAAAGCAACAGGTTTGGGAAATCTGTCCCTTACCACCAAACAAGCAACCAATTGGCACAAGATGGGTTTTTAGGAACAAACAAGATGAGGCTTGTATGATTATAAAGAACAAGGCAAGACTGGTAGTACAAGGTTACTCTCAAGAAGAAGGAATTGATTATGATGAAACGTTTGCTCCAGTTGCAAGGCTTGAAGCCATCAGGTTATTTCTGGCCTATGCCATTTCCAACAAAATCAAAGTTTTTCAAATGGATGTTAAAAGTGCATTTTTGTATGGAAAAATAAAAGAGGAAGTGTATGTCTGTCAGCCACCTGGGTTTGAGGATCCTTCTCATCCTGCGTGGGAGTACAAGCTAGACAAAGCTCTTTATGGGCTCAAACAGGCTCCAAGAGCCTGGTATGAAACACTTTCTAACTTTCTACTAAAAAATAACTTCACAAGAGGCTCCATTGATAAAACTATTTTCATAAAACATGTTAGAAATCATGTCTTACTTGTTCAAATATATGTTGATGAAATCATATTTGGTTCAACAAACACAAAACTGTGTGATGAATTTAAGAAACTCATGCATTCAAAATTTGAGATGAGTACAATGGGAGAACTGCAGTACTTTCTGGGACTGCAGATTAAACAACAAACAAATGGAACTTTTATACATCAATCAAAATATGTTAAAGAATTATTAAACAAATTTTCTTTACAAGACTGTAAATCATTTTCCACTCCCATGACACCAACCACACAAGTTGAACCAGGTGATCAAGGAAAACAGGTTGATCAAACCATGTATAGATGTATGATAGGTTCCCTTTTATATCTAACTGCTTCTAGACCAGATATTATGTTTTCAACATGTGTCTGTGCTAGATATCAATCAGCTCCTAGGTAATCACACCTCATTGCAGTCAAAAGAATCTTCAGATATCTAAAAGGAACTCCAACACTTGGAATTTGGTATCCTGCTTCAAGCAATACCAAGTTATCAGCTTTTTCAGATAGTGACTATGCAGGGTGCAAAATGTCAAGAAAATCAACATCTGGTGGTTGCCAATTCTTGGGAAACTGTCTAGTGTCCTGGCAATCAAAGAAACAAACATCTGTTGCAACTTCAACTGCTGAAGCTGAATACATTGCAGCTGCAAGTTGTACATCACAGATACAATGGCTCCAGTATTAACTTCTTGATTATGGAATCAAAGAGACCAAGACACCATTGCTTGTAGACAGCAAATATGCCATTAGCATCATTCAAAATCCTGTTCAGTTTTCAAAAACCAAACATATTGAAATCAGGTATCATTTTATAAGAGATTGCTATGAAAAAGGCAAGATTGAAGTGAAACATGTAGCAACAGCTAATCAAATAGCTGACATATTCACTAAACCCCTTGACACATCAACATTTCAGAAGTTAGTATCCATGCTTGGGATGCTAAATTTGTAAGTGATTCTTTTTATTTTTCTGCACATATTTTCATTTTTCACTTACATCTGTTTTTAAGTCTGAAAACTTCTGAAAAACAAACAAGAGAGAAACTACTGATGAACAAAACATCAGTATGGGAATATTTTTCTGAAAGATGATTAACTTCTGATAAAATAAACTTCAGAAGTTATGAATAAAGTATTTATAAAACATTCTCATCAATTGTTAACAACTACTGAAGAGAAAGTGGGAACTACTGATGATATTTGTTCTTCATCAGCAGTTTGGTCAAAAAGGGTAAATCAGACTTTTCCAACATCAGAAGTTTGACCTAGGCGGTTATAAACTTCAGATAAATACCTTTTCCAACACTTATCCTTTCAGAAAGCAAAAATTCCCTCCTTCTCTCTCACTCTCAAGACCTGCAAAAACACTGTTCGATCCACACACACACACAAACCACATGGCTCTAACTCTGAAACAGGGACACAATCAAAGAGGCTACTTCGAAAAACATGAAGCCTGGTCCCAATACGACGAAATCATTGATTTGGTCGTCAAATCCCAATATTTCACCGCCCTCACCATCGACCCTCCAATCCACACTGAAACTCTAAATGAGTTTTGGGCAAACGCAGAGACGGTGACGGTGAACAACAAAGTGATCTCCCTCAACTCAACCATCCAAGGGAGAAGAATGGCAATCACACCGGCTACTTTGGCAATCAGGCTGGGTTTGGATGATGTAAACGCCCCAGACCAATTTCCAAACTCTCATATTCACTTAACCATGACAGAGTGTGGTTACCAATGTACTCTTTCACATGCTATAATTTTTAAGAAATATTTTGAACCAAAGTATAAACTACTGTTTCATTATATTATTATGTGTTTGAGTCCAAAAACTGGATCTTATGATCAGATGCCCTCAACTTTTCAACCTATTTTTCATTTCGTAGTGAATGAAACAAAATTCAGGGCATCATCACTTTTCTTTAATGAGTTGGTGTTACATCATCTCAATACTAAAAATAAGTTTTTGTTGTACCCAAGATTTATTATGCATTGCATAATAAAAGAACTTGGAGAAGAAATGCTTGTGGGTAAAACTACAATTTTAAACCCTTTGTCCTCACAAGCATACTCAAGGCACAACAAACCGGCTGCCTGGCCAGAAGATGACCAAAGGGAACCAGAAACAGTCCCCATGGAACCCTCATCTTCCAAACCTACACCCCCAAAGGCCAAGAAACCCAAGCAACAAAAGCAAAAACCCACCAACCCAAAAAGAAAGGCAGTTCAGGAGGTTGAGATGCCTGAACTAGCTAATGTGCAATCTGCACTTGATAAAGATGTGACTGAAACATCCTCTCAGTCTCATCCATCTCAAACCCCACCAAGAGCACCAATAACAATCCTTTTCAAAAGAAAGAAATTCAAGAAAACAATCCCAATAGACCCTTTTTTTGAAACTGCTGAACCCATAGACCAAACTACTGAACCAGCACCCCAAACTTCTAAACCAGAAATTGAAATTCCCAAACTTCTCTCTGGGCTAAAAGAGAGAATCCCATCCGAACATGTCAGTCCCCAACAACCGCATCAAACAGGGGACATAGCTTCAGAACTTGACATGGATGTGGACACTCAAAGCCCTAACCAAAGAGATGAGGATGAACCGGGGTCTCTAAGCCCAAACTTAGATACTCTAGGTACATTTGAGGCTGCTACTACTCACATACCACCCAGTGGTGGATCTGAGGAAAGAAGTAACATTGCTAAGACCTTATTTGTGGCAACTACTAATGAAGGCTTAATGCCTGAGGTAGGAAATCCTCTGAACCAAGAAAAAGAGGTACATGAGACAACTGAGTTGGGCTCAGCTCATGATGTAACTGATACTATCCTCATTGAGGATGTAATCAGGGATTCAGATGATTCCATTGATTTGGATGATGTTTCACAACCAAACATTGAATTGACGGCTGCTAGTGAAGGTCCTGCACCTGGTGTATCTAAGCTCAAAGAGCTAGTCACACCAGATCAGGTTAAAGACCACTTGATCCCTGATTCCCCTAAAGTGGCATCTTCTGTACAATAAGAAGATCACCCCAAAACACACCCCTCACTACAAATGCCTACCCAATTCTCTGGGTCAACAAGCATAGACTTGAACGAACTATGCAGCCCAGATGGTCCCCTATACCATATGATGAACACACTCATCACCAATCACTTCAGAACCTACACAGCTGCTTTGGAGCTGTCTGTCAAGAACCAACTTGAAGTGATCAAAACAAAAGTGAATGATCTGTCCAACAAAATTGAGCACAATTCAAAACAGATCACCATTCTCACTGGAACTTTCTCCAAACCTTCCAAAATTGATGAATCCAAAAAGGGGGAGAAAATTAGGGAACCAAAGGAGTCATTCAAAGCTAGAGTAAAAGCAAGAGTGGCTCTCCAAGAAAGAGAACTCAAAGACAAAGCCAGAAGACAAAAACTGGCTCAACAATTTGGTGTCTCTGAGAAAGAAATAGAAGAAGCTGAAACATCCCAAGGCCATAATGAAAAAACTTCTGATGCTGATGAAAGTTCTGATGATAACATAGAAAGTACTGAAGACAGTCCTTCAGTAGTTGACAAACCTTCAGCAGTTGTCAACACATCAGAAGTTAACACTTCCAACATACAACCAACTGAAGAGCCTTCCAAAACAACTGAACAACAACCAACTCCTATTCCAAGGCCTACTACAACTACAACAATGACTGTGCTGAACCCTTCTCCACTATCAATGTCCAAAGAATTACTTGAGAAGAGTTTGATTGCAGCCAAAAGAAAGGCTAAGTAAGATGAGATCTGGAATGCTTTGGAAGCAAGGGATGACTTAAGCTACAATGAAAAATTACAAGCTTATGGAGCAGAGTTACAAAGGCAGGCTAACCTTGAAGAAGTTGCTGAAGAAGACAAAAGACAACAACTGATGTCTTACATTACAAAGAACAGCAAGACTAAAGCCTCTTCACTGAAAGGACTCTCCATGGATGAGCTAACAAGAAGAGCTCAAATTGTTGCAGACAAACTTGCAACAAATAAAGATGGAAAAGCTAAGAGAGCTGAGATGATTGAAGAACTGGTAGCAAACAACTATGGTTCAAAAGCTTCTGTGTCAAGATGGAAAGAAGAAAGACTGCTAGACACATACAAGAAGTACAAAGCTGCAAAGGCTGCTAATCCAGAGAAGTTCAAAACTTCTGAAGTATCAACTTCAGTAGTTGGAACTTCTGGTGTTACAAGACCTGCTACCAAGAAGAAGAAGACAGAGGACAATACAAAGACTGACTTCAAGATGGTACTACTAGAGGGAAACACAGTAGTCCATTCAGACTTTGATATTGAAGAAAAGCCTCTATTAACACAGTTCAGGGATCCTTCTACATTTGCCTACCAAATCCAGAAGACCATCAAAGACAAACTGCACACTAAGGTAGTTACTGAACATCACTTACCAACTTTCAAACTACCTGATGTGGTGCTACAAGAAGAAAGAAGTGAATCCCACCTGAGAGTCACTGAAATTGAAAACATTCAACACTCAGGAACTTCCCAAGGGACCAGCATGGTTCCCTATACTTCAGACTTTGACAAGTCTAAAGTGCTGATCATCAGATGGTCCTTTACTGATGACAACTCAGTATTAGTGACAAGGAGAGATCTTACAAGCAAGACCTACAAATCCTTAAATGAACTGAAGAAATTATCAACTCTGGACTTGCTTACAATTCAACATCTGGAACCTCAAAGGGGATCTCTTACTGATGAGCAACTTAATCAATTAAAGAATTCCATGTTCAAAGGGATATGGAAGATTGTGAATGACAGAAGAAAACAATAAGGAATTAGAAAGGTTTTGGCTTCATCAATCTAGGGGGAGATTGTTAGGACAAAGAGGATTGGTGAAACCACTTTTGGAAACCTAAGTCTAATTCACTTCTTTCAAAAATATTCTAAGTATAGAACTACTGAAGAAAGAAGACAAAAGTACTGAAGAAGGATTCTACAAGTACTGAAGAAGAAATGCATCAGAAGTTCTGAAGTCCAAACCAGACAGTTCACTGAAGAACTACTGAAGACAAACTACTCATCGGTAGTTTGTCATTCATCAGCACTTGTTCAAGAATCTTTCCACCGCCTTATGTTTCAGTAGTTTATTAGTTTAGTATTACTTTAACTTTTTGTACAAGTTCCAAGATTGCAACTTGTTGCAACTTGTCTCTGAACTTGCTTTTTGGCAAGGTTCATGTATTTGTAAAGTCTATAAATAGATGGGTTCATCCCTCTGTTTTAGACATTGATTTTTAATACAGAAATCCTTCAAAGCTTATCATTGTTATTTCCATTTCATTTACTGAGAATCTGTTTAAGTATTCATTCTCATTCAATACTTAGATTCTCATTAAATACTTGTCTTTAGTTTTATCAAACATCCAGGGGGAGTAATAACTCCTGTTGATAAGTGTAGCTTTAACTTAAATCATTCCGCTGTGCTATAACTGATAAAAGAACTTCCTAGACACTTAAGTGTTCACTACCAAGTTCATACAAAGAGCAATACTGATCCAACACATACATACATACATACATACATACATACATACATACATACATACATACATACATACATACATACATACATACATACATACATACATACATACATACATACATACATACATACATACATACATGTATACATAAATAGTATTCATGCATTACAAACATTTCATTCACATGAACCTTTATCCAAGACTTTTTAGAGTGTCAAAACATTAGATCTTTGGTTTTTAAAAGAAACTTTATGTTTATTATCATGGGTGAACTATCTAGTTTAATCATATGAAAATAACAAGTGAGGTTAAGTATCATACCTCTAGATCTTGGAAACAAGGCTTGAAACTAGTAGATGTGTGTTAAGAGTGTGTGTTTAAGAGTGAGTTAGTAAGGGGAATCAACAAGCAAGATGAGCACCCATGGTCTTCTATTTATAGAGGAAAAGTAAGAGAGACATATAGAGAGGGAGA
This sequence comes from Ambrosia trifida, assembly GCA_028751855.1. Taxonomy (NCBI): domain Eukaryota; kingdom Viridiplantae; phylum Streptophyta; class Magnoliopsida; order Asterales; family Asteraceae; genus Ambrosia; species Ambrosia trifida. The sequence continues at coordinate 80,490,769 of CM054124.1, read as the reverse complement.
GAGAGTCGAATGAAGTGGGAAAGAAGAAGGAAATAGGTAGCTTCTAATTGTGGTAAGTCAACTTAAACAAATCTAGAGCTTTAAGGAATATTTTCTCGTTAGTGATAAGTCACGAACACACTTCTTTCCATAATGTGACTAAAGGGTAGTGATTAGATTAGTCTTAGGATAAAGAAAAAGATTTGTATGTGACAAGGGGCGAAGATTTGGGTACAAGGAAAATAGAGGAAGGTGTTGATTAGGGATAGAAATCATCCATGGTTCTTAGTGACTTAGGGAATCATACCATATTAGTTCACTTAATCATGATGTCTACTTAGATTTGATGGTGGTTTAATAAAATATGGGGTAGGGCCGAAAATAGAGAGGGAGATGCAAGTTTTGACAAGTCAACTTTCATGGGGCTTTGTGAGTTTAAGGAATCTTGCCAAATTAATACCATCAGAGTTCTCTGTTCCATAGCAGCAAACAAAGGATGGCCTTTACACCAGTTTGATGTGAAGAATGCTTTCTTACACGGAGATCTAAAAGAAGAGGTTTATATGGAAGCCCCACATGGTTTCATAGACGTGTTTACAAAGGGAGAAGTGTGTCTCCTAAAGAAAGCCCTCTATGGACTAAAACAATCCCCAAGAGCATGGTTTGGTAAATTCACTCTAGCCATGAGAAACTATGGGTTTACACAAAGTAACTCAGACCATACAATGTTTCTCAAAAGGAGGGGACATCTTATAACTTGCTTAATAATCAATGTTGATGATATGATTATCACAGGGGATGACCAAGAAGAGTCGAGAGATCAAGATTAATGTCTAACCTTAAACAATGTATAACTCTAATATTAATACATAACCTAAAACAATGTAAAACTCCAATGCTAACACGTATTGAAAATAAAATTCATATTTACTGATTTCAACATAATTAGTGACTTGCCTATACATGATTAATGAATTACCTGAACACTTTGTGTTTTTTTTCCTGTATGAACAAAACCCCACAAAAAATAGTCGTTTTTTCTCTGTTTTTTATATAGCACTATGGTACTCGTTGGAAAAATAATTAAACGCTCGTTAATTTGGTGTAATTTTTTTATTTAAAAAATCTCGCATATAAAAGATATTAACGTCTAAAAAGTATGAGAGGAAACATGAGAGAGAAAAATCTAATTTTGCTTTTGAATTTTTTTCCTAAAATTAATTAATGCTTGTTTTTAAAAAAAAATTCCTAAAATTAATTAATGCCACATAGCACACTCAAGGGGAGGATGCCCTTTTTGAGTGCCATTTGGGATAAATGGCTTTGGTTTATTATATACTAGACTAGATTATACTCTGAGAGTGTCACGGGGTTGAGAAATCTAGTATGACATATCAATTTTACATAAGAAATAGACTGATGCGCTTTATAGTTACATGCGGGAATGCTTCGAGTAGCACTTACTCTAAAATAATTACAATGTATGTCCAATGTTAACGCCTAACCTTAAACAATGTATAGCTCTAATGTTAACATCTAACCTAAAACAATGTATAACTCTAATATTAATACCTAACCCAAAATAATGTACAACTCTAATGCTAACACCTACAGGTTTGGACATAATTAGTGACTTACCTATACATGATTAATGAATTACCTGAACACTTTAGTTTTTTTTCCCGTATGAACAAAACCTCACAAAATAATAGTCATTTTTTTCTCCATTTTTATATAGCACTATGGTATACGTTGGAAAGATAATAAAACGTTTGTTAATTTGGTGTAATTTTTTTCTTTAAAAAATCTCGTAGATAAAAGATATTAACGCTTAAAATTTATGGGAGGAAACATGAAAAAGAAAAATCCAATTTTGTTTTTAAATTTTTTCCCTAAAATCACTTAATGCCACATGACATGCTATTTTTAGCTATAATTTTATATCACTAAGTTCATGTGTAGTAGTGGGGGTTATGAGGCTTTATGGGTATTAAAATATTAAAAAGTAATAGAAGGGGGGTTATGGGGCTTTATGGAAAAAGAGGGTGTAGTGGGAATGGGGGTTATGGGGCTTTATAAATGATTGGGTAATAATTGGTTAATTATTACTTTTCTTATTTAAATAATAATATTAAATACTTAATAATATTTTATTAAATAAATAAAAATTACAAATACTAAAAAAAATTACAAAATACTTAAAAAAGACACAAATACTAAAAAAAAAAAATACAAATACTCATAGGTTATATTTTTTCTCAATTTTGGCCTTTTGATTCAAACACATTTCCAAGGCCTTGCCTTCTGCGTGGTTGTGCGGCTTCGTGTAAAATTCAAAGTCGCGTTGAAATTGTCGATCCCTCATAAGCTCAACCACCTCTCGGTTTTCTTGGATACGCTGTGCCCCGATGTCGCGTATGTCTTGGAGCCGCTGGTTCATCTTAGCAAACGCCAGGATTAACTCGTTCACCCCCGACGAAGACTCTGCCCGGGCGGCTCGACCAGCCCGTCGACCGGGCGGACGGGGTGGCTCATCCGCCCTCTCCTTCCCTGCAAAATACGCATTTTCTTCGGCGTTTAGGTCGATGAAACGCGCGTCAGATGTAGGGGTGTCGGGATCAACCGACTCAGAGGTCTTCGACTTCTTTCTGGCCCTAGATGAAGAAATTCCAACCGTTGGGTGGATGGTGTGCCATTTGGAGCAGTCTTTCAGCAGCCGCCAAAGCCTTATGTACGGAAAATTCCCGTATTCTTGTTTGTATTCTTCCAAAGCGGCCTACAAAATCATCACGTCGTTTTGGCCAGTTTTCCACCCGAACCGGACGCGTTGATAAACACCTTGAAAGTTTGTGCATTTAGCATTGATATCGGTCCACTTGCCCGATATGGAATCATCGGGCCGGTAGTTGTCTCCCTTACTAGCCAGCTCAAAAAATGATGCTCGGACTCTCCTCCAAAAATCTCCTTTGTTTTGACAGTTCGCTAAAAGAACAAACCAAAAAAATATATAAGTGCCCGTTTAAAAAACTATATGTAAAAAAGATATAACATAACAAAAAATATATATCTTACCAATAATAGGATCCTCCGACCCGTCAACCCACGCTCGGGCTAACGCGAACAACTCGTCGTCAGTCCATGGTAGGACGGTTTTTTTGGTGCGAGTGTCCGTGTCTTTCCTTTTGTGAGCCCGTCTTCCTCGTCCGGTTGTCTTGCCTCGCGTGGGCTCTTGCTCTTGCACCGGTTCCTGTGTCTCCAGAACCGACTATGTGTCTTGCCAAGCATTTGAGGTCCCGAACATTTGAGATGTCCCTAACACTTGTGTTGAGCCAAACCCACCTCCCATGTTAATGTTATACATGTTCGGGTCCCAATTCATTGGTTGGTTTAACAGGTTCATAAAAGTTTGTGGGTTTGAACCTAAACCCGGAGCTATGGGTTGGGACCAGACGCTAGTAGTTTGAGGACTGAACCCGAAACCACCTCTACCGAATGGATTCATCTTGTGTGTAGAAATTTGAAATTGTGTGTGTGTGTGTTAGATTGTATGAGGATGAGAATATGGTTTGGAGGTGTTTGTATGTGGATATGTATTACATATATAAATGCACATTTTTTTTAAATTTAGTGACCGTTCAACGATCAAAAAGGGCCCCACACGTTTTTCAAACCCAAAACGCCCGTGATATTTATAACGCCAAGACTACATAACGCCCAATAGCGCCTGGGGGCGGTGTTCCCCGGCGCTATAGGGGTCTAACACGCCACATAACGGGCCACTACGGGTGGTCTAATGACATGTCCTTGCCACATGACGCACTTAAGGGGGATGGTGTTCTCTTTAAGTGCCATGTGGGATTTATTACTTTCAATTATTATAATAGATTAGGTGAGATCCTGTGTGGAAACACACGGGAGGATCAAAACCTGCTTTAAGCCCAACCAATAGACTGCCTGCACGTTAAACAACCCTTATCCGCCCTACGCTAACCACTGACGCGTCGGCAGACCAAACCCTGCAAAACACTCCATCTATCGGTAAAAGAAAACTATATTTAGTAACGTCTGTTCATTTCACAACATCAGTTAATAATACCCTAACGTAATACATCGTTTGTTACTAAACAGTTTGTAATTCAACGTCTGTTCGTTTCGCAACTCTGTTCATTACATCAATTCAACGGTTTCTTTCGAATAGTTGTGCATTAACCACCAAGTGGCCGACACGTCAACAGTGCAAACGTCTGCTGAAAGAACCGACGTTTCGCAACAACTGTTTAAATCTTTTAACACTAATCAGATGTTTAATAACTGAAAGGTAACAACAAAGAAACAAAAACTCTACAAACGGATTAAAAACCTGTAGTCAATATGTAGCGATATATAAAAAACCATATCTAATCAACGTTAAACAAAACAAATATAATCAACTTTAAACATCAATATACATTATGAATTCCATCTTCATAACATCTGTTTCTACATATGAATATACATTAGGAATTAATAAACTTAATCTTCAATTCCTTTGAAGGTATAATTCCTTTTGTTCTTGAACTTTAACCACTTTAGGCATATGAAACTTGTCACACCCTCAAATTCCACGTGCGGGGTTTTACCGCGAGGCGCGTGACACACCAGGATCCCAGTCAACGATCACAATAAACATACAACAAACATGCATTCATAATTATATTTAAAACCAAAATATCATGCTTTGAGCTGTAAACCAGCAGCGGAAGCATTCTTGTTTACAACCAAAAGACATATCATTGTTTACAAAACATTGTTTAATATGCTTCAAAACATTAGACGCTGTGCATGACTCCGTGCGCCTAGCCCATTGACCGCTACCTTAGCGACCTGAGAAAACATGCCAAAAATGTCAACATATAATGCTGGTGAGTTCACAGGTTTTTCTTTTATAAAGTGTTGTTATAAGTTCGGTAAGATCATTTCCGTTACTACTATGTTATGAGAACGTTAGCTAGACGTTAAGTATTGCTAACACTGCGGTTGGGAATCCATTACTAAACCGGTATGAGTGTTGAAGCCAGCCCAGACGGACGGGATTACCGATGCCTCGGTAACCCCCAAAGTATTAGAGACAATATGCACCCGCCCGGCTCCCAGCCGTCGGGTGGGGTTTGTAAGGCCCAAAAGATCTATCCACATTTCCCCCGTTGTGCATCCCCGCACATTCATGGTTCCCCCCTGGGACTTTCTGTAAAAGCCGCATAGTACGTGAAATAACCATAGTATAACATGATCTATGATGAGTAATCTAAATAAGTAGCATGTTTCTCCCCCGAAAGTAAAACGGTAAAAGTGGGGCTGTGACACTCACCTTGGATTGCGTTACTTGAAAACAGTTAAGTAATTATGTTATGATAGCCCCAAATAGCGGCGACCTATCATAAGATGTGTATAAGTATTGGACTAATAACCCGCGGGCTAACTAGTCCCCGAATGTCCAGACCGTGACCATAAACGTTTGAAAACACCTTTATCTGTTAAACCGACCGTGCCAGACAAGACCCGACATCCCATTGGTGACCCGACATTCCGCGTGTTAGATAAATACAAGACATCATGCAACATATGCAATTAAACACTTAATACGCGCAATAGTTCACCTAGTCTAGCATAATGTTCGATTAACGCATAATCAGGTCCGAACACGTCTTACTAAGTCATTGGGTGTATCCCGGGGTTCCTAGCATGTTCCTAGGTGTCAAATCGTGTTCCGGGATGTCAAAACGCGTTCACGACAGCAGTACATGCGATTAGGAAAGTCATACGCGAGTAGGCTTCAGCCTACAGGCGATTAGGGGCCCAATCGCATGAAGTATGAGGCGATTAGGGTCCTAATCGCCCCTATACTGCATAATCGCCATTAGCATCAGGCGATTAGGATTCCTAATCGCCTGCTGCTGCTGTATAACGGATTTTCGCGCGTTTAACCCTCCAAATCAGATCCGAAACATGCAACAACACCCAATATCAAACCTAAATCATTTACCAACCCATTCCAAGCAAAAACCCCCAACATATCACTGGTCTAACATGTTCTAAGCAATTATTTCCTAAAATGGCAAAGTACTAGGTTTCACCAACCAACCTTATCTTTCCTTAAATGGAAACAATCAGATTTCAATCTCTACAAACTTGTAAATCATCAAACCTCTGATCTAACATCTTCCTAGTATGAATCCTAACAACATTGCATCAATAATCATGCCATAATCATCCTAAATCTTCAAGAACACTCAAATGGGTCAAAATACACATTTTCATCAAAACACAACAATAATGGCTCAAACTCTAAGATAACCTTCCTAATAATCTCTACATATCAGAAGTACAATCATATCTTGGAAACAATCACGTTATAATCACCAAGAAGACCAACATATGCATGTAAACTTCACATATAACAAGCATTAAGGTGTAGACTTGGTTTAGAACTCTTTTGAATGGTTTTTAAAGACACAACTTAGTAAAACAAGGTCTGGACCTTTGGGGAACTCAAAATAACAACTTTACAAAGGTTAGGGATGAAGAACACACCTTGGGTTTTGTTAAAGAAAGGTGTGTAGGCTTGGAGATGGTGATTTTTGTAGCAAAATGAGTTCCAGAGGTGTTTCAAGGTGTGTGGGTGGCTTGGGAGCAGCTAGGGTTGTTCTAGAGGTGTTTGGGGAGTTAAGGGTTCTATTTATAGGTGTTTTGACCCGGACTCTGCTGTACATGCGATTAGCAATACATGTCACGCGATTGGGGGCCTAATCGCATGAAACATCAGGCGATTAGGTCCCAATCGCCTGTTACACCTCCTACTCGCCCCATATATAGGCGATTAGGGGTTCCTAATCGCCCCTGTGATGCTGGAACGAGTTTTTGGCGCGTTAAACACTATTTTAACATATTTAAACACGTATTCACATACCGATAAGTCACATAATGATTTCAAACATATAATGCACGATAACTAACACGTTTACATCCGTTCACCAATTCCCGGGACTCGAGACTCGTGTGTGCATTAGACCCGGTGATTCCACGAATCACCAATCCTTGTACCCATGGTTATGGACCGACTCCCGATGACCCCGCGGATCATCGTAACGACTCCCGATGATTCCCCCGAATCATCATACCGACTCGACTGACTCCGTTAAGTACGTAATATGCATGACTTGCTAAGGTAGACTTACTAGTTTAGTCAACGTTACTAACCTGAGTTTGCCGGGTGTCACATCATCCCCCTGTTGAAAGAATTTTCGTCCCGAAAATTGCCCAAGGCCAAAAAGGAAGAGACGAAAGAGAAGAAAAATTTTCCGGTTGCCACATCATCCCCCTGTTGAAAGGAATCTTGACCCGAGATTCATTCAGCTTCAGCAGAGACATGCCTCGATTCGAACGCGCGTTTAGGAAATAAATGGGGATACTTAGCCTTCATTTGATCTTCCCGTTCCCACGTGAACTCCGGTCCACGATCAGAGTTCCATCGGTCTTTAACAATGCGGATTTTACTCCGGCGAAGGCTACGGATTTTATAGTCAAGAATTTCAACCGGTTCCTCCACGATACGTAGACGATCATCCACCTTGATCTCTTCGAGAGGAACAACCAAAGATTCATCCGTCAGACACTTCTTCAGATTAGAAACATGGAAGACATTATGAACATTACTGAGTTCAGCTGGCAGATCAAGCCTGTATGCTACCGGTCCAATCCGTTCCAGAATTGCGAACGGTCCTACATACCGAGGATTCAATTTGCCCCGCTTCCCAAAACGTATAACGCCCTTCCATGGAGATACTTTCAACAACACCCTGTCGCCAACCTCAAACTCCAAAGGCTTGCGACGACGATCGGCATAGCTCTTTTCACGATCCCGAGCTGCTGCCAAGCGGTTACGGATTTGTACGATCTTTTTGGAAGTCTCGTACACAAGTTCCGGGCCGGTGAGTTGACTCTCACCCACCTCGGCCCAACAAAGAGGAGACCGGCATTTCCGTCCGTAAAGAGCCTCGAACGGAGCTGCCTTGATGCTAGAATGGTAACTGTTGTTGTAGGAGAATTCCACCAACGGTAAATGACTCTCCCACCCCTTGCCAAAATCGATCACACATGCCCGAAGCATGTCTTCTAGCGTTTGGATTGTCCGCTCACTTTGACCGTCAGTTTGCGGATGATACGCTGTGCTCATGTCTAACTGAGTACCCAGAGCCTTATGCAAAGATTTCCAGAAGTTAGAGGCGAACCGAGGATCACGATCAGAAATAATAGAAACAGGCACCCCGTGCCGAGAGACCCCTTCCTTGAGATATAACCGTGCCAGACGCTCGAGGCCATCGGTATCTTTGATAGCGAGGAAGTGCGCAGACTTTGTCAACCTATCAACAATCACCCAGATCATGTTACAACCACTGGGCGATTTTGGGAGTTTGGTCACAAAGTCCATCGTAATCCGCTCCCACTTCCACTCAGGAATTTCAGGCTGTTGCAGAAGGCCGGATGGCTTTTGATATTCGACCTTGACCTTGGCACAGGTCAAGCACTTGCTCACATACAAAGCCACGTCCGCCTTCATGTTCGGCCACCAATAAAGTATCTTTAGGTCTTGATACATCTTATCGGAGCCAGGGTGAATAGAGTACCGGGACTTGTGAGCTTCATCAAGAACAAGCTCCCGCAAGCCCCCAAATAAGGGAACCCAAATACGTTCAGCGAAATAGTGTAACCCATCGGACCTGAGCTCAAGGTGGCTATCAGCACCATGCATGGTTTCAGCTTTAAGGTTTTCCTCCTTCAAAGCTTCTTGCTGCGCTGAACGGATCCGATCAGGTAAGCCGGAATGGATAGTGAGCTGAAGAGCTCGAACACGACGAGGTTTAGCCGTTTCCTTCCTGCTCAAGGCGTCTGCGACCACATTCGCCTTGCCAGGATGGTATTTAATAGCGCACTCGTAATCATTAAGAAGCTTGACCCAACGACGCTGTCTTATATTCAACACCTTCTGATCAAAGATATGCTGGAGGCTCTTGTGATCGGTGTAAATAGTGCATTTGGTACCGTACAAGTAATGCCTCCAAATCTTTAAAGCAAAGACCACCGCACCCAATTCCAGATCATGGGTGGGGTAGTTTTTCTCATGAACTTTGAGCTGACGAGAAGCATAGGCGATGACTTTCTCGCGCTGCATCAGTACACAACCGAGACCCCGGATAGAAGCGTCACAATAAACCACAAAATCGTCCGTGCCCTTAGGCAGGGACAAGATAGGAGCAGAACAGAGTTTAGCCTTTAACATCTGGAAGGCCGACTCCTGCGAATTACCCCAGTCGAACTTTCTGTCCTTCTGGGTAAGCGAGGTGAGGGGTTGAGCGATCTTCGAAAATCCCTCGATAAAACGACGGTAATAACCTGCAAGGCCTAGGAATTGCCGCACCTCAGATGGCGTCTTTGGTGCTTCCCAGTCTTTAATGGCTTCAATCTTAGCTGGGTCAACGTGAATTCCTTTCTCATTAACAACATGACCAAGGAATTGGACTTCACGCAACCAAAAGCTACACTTAGAAAACTTGGCGTACAACTGTTCCCGCCTCAGGAGTTCCAAAACAAGACGCAAGTGTTCCTGGTGGTCCACCTCGTTCTTGGAATAGACTAGAATATCATCAATGAAGACAATCACGAACTTATCAAGATAAGGCTTACAAACACGGTTCATCAGATCCATAAAGATGGCAGGTGCATTGGTGAGACCAAAAGGCATGACCAGGAATTCAAAATGGCCATAGCGAGTTCGAAAGGCGGTCTTCGGAATGTCAGCTTCTTGAACCCTCAACTGATGGTACCCCGACCTCAAATCAATCTTCGAATAGAAACTAGAACCCTGAAGCTGGTCAAATAAGTCGTCGATGCGAGGAAGAGGATAGCGATTCTTGATGGTAACCTTATTCAATTCCCGGTAGTCGATACACATCCGTAGGCTTCCGTCCTTCTTCTTGACAAACAAAATAGGGGCTCCCCACGGGGACGAACTGGGTCGAATGAAACCCTTCTCTAACAGCTCCTGCAACTGGTTCGATAACTCCTGCATCTCGGGAGGTGCAAGACGATAAGGGGCACGGGCAATAGGGGCCGCACCTGGGGCAAGTTCAATACCAAATTCGACTTGACGATAAGGCGGAAGACCAGGTAAGTCTTCAGGAAATACATCGGGAAAGTCACGGACAACAGGAATATCTTCAATCTTCTTCTCGTCATCAGACGAAACCGAAACAAGCGCCAGAATGGCAGAATACCCCTTCCGAAGATACTTATAGGCTTTCATACACGAAATGATACTCAACGGGACCCCGCTCTTCTCACCGTGCACCAGCAGAATTTCTCCATCAGGAAGAGGAAGTCGAATGACTTTATCAAAACAAACGATCTCAGCATGATACAGAGACAACCAATCCATACCCACGACAACATCGAAACTACCCAAGGACACCGGCATAAGATCAATAGGGAAGGAATAACCCGACAACTCAAGGTGACACTCCTTAAGGACGTGCGTCGCCTCGACTTTCTTACCATCAGCCAATTCTATCAAGTACTTAGCCTCTAGAGGTGTGGGTACCCTATCAAGCAATTGACTAAACCCAAGAGATATAAAACTCTTATCGGCACCGGAATCGAATAAAACCGTAGCATAGCGATTATCGAGAAGAAACGTACCAGTAACAGTGTCAGGATCTTATCGAGCACCGCTCGAACCAATCACGAAGGCGCGAGCATTCCTGCCTCCGCCCCCATTGTTTCCATTACCCGACCCATTCTTCCCGGCTTCACCCTATTTCAACTTGGGGCAGTTACGCTTGTAGTGACCAAGCTCACCACAGTTATAGCACCCTTGTTTCCCCTGATTTCCCTGGGGAGCAGCGACTTGAGGGGCTGGGGCTGGTGTGACCGACGGGTTTCGGTTCCCCAAAGGGTTGGACCTACAATCTTTGGCTTGGTGCCCAATCTTATGGCACCGACGGCAACGGTCCTTATCATCGCAAGGACCGGTATGATGATAGTTGCATCGATCACACTTCGGCAACTTCCCAGCATAAACCCCCGGTTGTCGTTCAGACGACGATCCCCCAGTATCAGTCTTCCTCACCTGCTGAGGCTGAGCCGAGCTCGAGCCTTTCCCCACAGTTTCCCACTTCCGCTTGTTACTATCAGAAGCCTTCACAGCAGCGCCTCGAGGAGGCAAGACCCCTTCAGTCACCTTCATGTTGGTCAGCCTGTGGGCCGACCGAACCACCTCAGAATAAACAGTGAGATTACCCGCAACAACTAACCCCGCAATCTCCGGTACCAACCCAGCGACATAATGCTCAATCCTTCGGTATTCGGGTGCGTGCAGATCGGGGCACAACACCGCCAACTCATTGTGCCTAGCAGTATAAGCTTCAATCTCGGACCCCACCATCTTATGATTCTAGACTTCATGCTCAAGCTTCTGGATTTCATCCCTCGGGCAGTACTCATTTTTCAGCAACTGAATGAACTCCGCCCAGGGCATAGCGTGGGCTTCCCCAATACCCATAGTCTGGGTGGTGGAGTTCCACCAAGTCAAAGCTTGACCCTCCAGGGTCGCAGAAGCATATTTCACCCGGTCGCCTTCCGGGCAGCTGCACATCGAGAAAACCGACTCAATTTTCTCCAACCAGCGGAGCAGTCCCACTGCCCCTTCAGTGCCATTAAAGTTGTGGGGCTTGCAATCCATAAACTTCTTGTAGGAACACTGGGATGGAGGAGGATTGACAGCACCACCTGGAACAGACACGCAGGTGAGAATCAAGAAAAGGTACAGTACCCTAGAACAAGATAGGATAGGTGAGAATCAACGTACCACCCATAGCATTATGAGCGGCTTGGAATGCAGCCAGAGCAATATTCACGTGCTGCTGCATCAAGTTATCCAATTCGGCTTGGGTCATGTTAATGTTCCCGCGACCACCGCCGCCACCACGGCCGCCAGCACGACCGCCATCACGGCCGCCTCTGCGACCTCCACGAGCTCCCGACATCTTCTGTCATAATACAAAACAAAAGATTTAGGCTTGCCCGTGGTATAACCCATTAGAAATTTCAAGAAACTAGACCGAGCCCAGCTCGGGTCCATCCGTTCAAGCCCAAAGTCCGCCAGGGATCCCATGCATCACAGTTTAGGATCTCGTGTGCACCCGACATGATAAACTGTTCCACATGGTCCTCCAGGCGCGCTTTAAGTTTGAAGTTCAAGTCACCGAACACTAGCGCCCAATCGTGGTATTATCATAAGTATAAGTACAAGATAGTATGCATAAGAATGAGCGTGTTCATTAGGGCATAGAGGGGAGATGTCCAAATCCCTGGACAGATCTCAAGAGTACGCCGAAGCTACCCCAATGTACACTGCCGTCCAGAAAGTTCAATAGTATATCGTTCGCCGTCGGATCATAGTAAGGACGAGTCAAGAAATAGGATGATAAAGAGTAAATAGATGATGTAGCGTAGTAGACGATGACACCGACACCCCCGACAAGTCATATTGTTACCCACTTGCTAAGACTCGACTAATTGTGACCGTCTAGTGTGTGCGACTCAGTTATAGACTAGACTCTACATGCAGTCCTAGTTCACTATAACCGTTGGCTCTGATACCAATCTGTCACACCCTCAAATTCCACGTGCGGGGTTTTACCGCGAGGCGCGTGACACACCAGGATCCCAGTCAACGATCACAATAAACATACAACAAACATGCATTCATAATTATATTTAAAACCAAAATATCATGCTTTGAGCTGTAAACCAGCAGCGGAAGCATTCTTGTTTACAACCAAAAGACATATCATTGTTTACAAAACATTGTTTAATATGCTTCAAAACATTAGACGCTGTGCATGACTCCGTGCGCCTAGCCCATTGACCGCTACCTTAGCGACCTGAGAAAACATGCCAAAAATGTCAACATATAATGCTGGTGAGTTCACAGGTTTTTCTTTTATAAAGTGTTGTTATAAGTTCGGTAAGATCATTTCCGTTACTACTATGTTATTTGAACGTTAGCTAGACGTTAAGTATTGCTACCACTGCGGTTGGAAATCCATTACTAAACCGGTATAAGTGTTGAAGCCAGCCCAGACGGACGGGATTACCGATGCCTCGGTAACCCCCAAAGTATTAGAGACAATATGCACCCGCCCGGCTCCCAGCCGTCGGGTGGGGTTTGTAAGGCCCAAAAGATCTATCCATATTTCCCCCGTTGTGCATCCCCGCACATTCATGGTTCCCCCTGGGACTTTCTGTAAAAGCCGCATAGTACGTGAAATAACCATAGTATAACATGATCTATGATGAGTAATCTAAATAAGTAGCATGTTTCTCCCCCGAAAGTTAAGCGGTAAAAGTGGGGCTGTGACACTCACCTTGGATTGCGTTACTTGAAAACAGTTAAGTAATTATGTTATGATAGCCCCAAATAGCGGCGACCTATCATAAGATGTGTATAAGTATTGGACTAATAACCCGCGGGCTAACTAGTCCCCAAATGTCCAAACCGTGACCATAAACGTTTGAAAACACCTTTATCTGTTAAACCGACCGTGCCAGACAAGACCCGACATCCCATTGGTGACCCGACATTCCGCGTGTTAGATAAATACAAGACATCATGCAACATATGCAATTAAACACTTAATACGCGCAATAGTTCACCTAGTCTAGCATAATGTTCGATTAACGCATAATCAGGTCCGAACACGTCTTACTAAGTCATTGGGTGTATCCCGGGGTTCCTAGCATGTTCCTAGGTGTCAAATCGTGTTCCGGGATGTCAAAACGCGTTCACGGCAGCAGTACATGCGATTAGGAAAGTCATACGCGAGTAGGCTTCAGCCTACAGGCGATTAGGGGCCCAATCGCATGAAGTATGAGGCGATTAGGGTCCTAATCGCCCCTATGCTGCATAATCGCCATTAGCATCAGGCGATTAGGATTCCTAATTGCCTGCTGCTGCTGTATAACGGATTTTCGCGCGTTTAACCCTCCAAATCAGATCCGAAACATGCAACAACACCCAATATCAAACCTAAATCATTTACCAACCCATTCCAAGCAAAAACCCCCAACATATCACTGGTCTAACATGTTCTAAGCAATTATTTCCTAAAATGGCAAAGTACTAGGTTTCACCAACCAACCTTATCTTTCCTTAAATGGAAACAATCAGATTTCAATCTCTACAAACTTGTAAATCATCAAACCTCTGATCTAACATCTTCCTAGTATGAATCCTAACAACATTGCATCAATAATCATGCCATAATCATCCTAAATCTTCAAGAACACTCAAATGGGTCAAAATACACATTTTCATCAAAACACAACAATAATGGCTCAAACTCTAAGATAACCTTCCTAATAATCTCTACATATCAGAAGTACAATCATATCTTGGAAACAATCACGTTATAATCACCAAGAAGACCAACATATGCATGTAAACTTCACATATAACAAGCATTAAGGTGTAGACTTGGTTTAGAACTCTTTTAAATGGTTTTTAAAGAAACAACTTAGTAAAACAAGGTCTGGACCTTTGGGGAACTCAAAATAACAACTTTACAAAGGTTAGGGATGAAGAACACACCTTGGGTTTTGTTAAAGAAAGGTGTGTAGGCTTGGAGATGGTGATTTTTGTAGCAAAATGAGTTCCAGAGGTGTTTCAAGGTGTGTGGGTGGCTTGGGAGCAGCTAGGGTTGTTCTAGAGGTGTTTGGGGAGTTAAGGGTTCTATTTATAGGTGTTTTGACCCGGACTCTGCTGTACATGCGATTAGCAATACATGTCACGCGATTGGGGGCCTAATCGCATGAAACATTAGGCGATTAGGTCCCAATCGCCTGTTACACCTCCTACTCGCCCCATATATAGGCGATTAGGGGTTCCTAATCGCCCCTGTGATGTTGGAACGAGTTTTTGGCGCGTTAAACACTATTTTAACATATTTAAACACGTATTCACATACCGATAAGTCACATAATGATTTCAAACATATAATGCACGATAACTAACACGTTTACATCCGTTCACCAATTCCCGGGACTCGAGACTCGTGTGTGCATTAGACCCGGTGATTCCACGAATCACCAATCCTTGTACCCATGGTTATGGACCGACTCCCGATGACCCCGCGGATCATCATAACGACTCCCGATGATTCCCCCGAATCATCATACCGACTCGACTGACTCCGTTAAGTACGTAATATGCATGACTTGCTAAGGTAGACTTACTAGTTTAGTCAACGTTACTAACCTGAGTTTGCCGGGTGTCACAAAACTCAATATGCGTATTAACTCATTGATATGCGATGGATGGTATCCACGCCTAGTTAAATGAATTAATAAACATAAGCTTCAATTCCATTGAAGCTTCAAGCTATGCGTGTAGATCTTTGAATCTTACCAAAAGTTCTACATCCTTAATACCGGACTCTGAATTGCACAACAACGACAAATCACGAATAACAATTGAAGGCATTGACTTCAAAATCCATTGAACAACGTCTCGCTCAAGTGTTCCCGGGTACAAACGGTCAAAACAAATCTTCAACTCCATTGTCGTCTTCAAATCTTGATAGTATTGTCGTGTAATTTGATTAAGGACAAAGTCCTTCATTTCATCTTCACGGTTAATACTTGGGGCTGCCATTAATACAATTGGTGAACACTGAAAATGTAAATGTGAATATATTACTAATTAAAATCGTTTATGATAAACTTTCGAATGTCTTTACTATTTTATAGACTGGCAACGCGTGAAGATGAAAGGTCATACGGTAGAGTATTTATTATACTTGGGTTAACGTATGAAACATAAATGCACGAAGACTTTGGAAAACGAATAGACGAAAAAATATATCTATAAATTCCACACACTACATGTTCTAAAATTCATCTACAAAAATGGCAAATAGATCATACTACCATTTTGCTGATACATCAGATGCTAAGTCTTTATCCAGCGCTTGGTCTCTAACAGAAAAGAGAAAAGATGAAAATATTTTCAATGAAGTAGAGAGGATCGAAGAAAAAATTAAGGAACAATCCTGGGAAAACATTGCCCTGCTAAATATGGCCTTGCATGAACCAGCAAGTGCTTTAAGAGACAAGATAGAAGACTATTTGACGCAACAACTACAAATCGAAAACAACATCAAAGAATCCTTGACGGGGTTAAAAGAGGATCTTTCAAGGGAGATACTGAAAAAGAAACAAAGGATTTTTGAAATTTTAATTAAGTAGTTTTGTATAGTAGATATGATTATTATTATGCACGTTTTAATTTTAAATGTTAACCTCTGTTTATTAAAAACAACATTATTTATCCCATCGTCTGTTGTTTTGAGAACATCTGCTTATTACCATCTCTGTGTATGTTGGAAACAATTAGTTTAAGGTCTTTTTACTAAAAACCAAAAAAAGGAAACAAAGCAACTGTTTTACTCTGTTTGGTAAAAATCAAATTAAAGAGTCAATCTAGTGTTTAAAATAAAAACTGTATTTTCTAAGGTCTGTTCCATTCAAAATGTCAGTTAAATGTACACACAAATTAAAGGTCTATTGAGATAAAACATATCAAAACAAAAAGGATTAATTACATATATTCCCCTATTTTCAACTATAATTACATATATACCCAACCCAAAATTTAAATTACATATATCCCCCTACAAAGCTTCATAAATTACATATATACCCATTCTATTAAAAATGCATAGGAAAATAACTATTTTACCCCAATTCTTTTACTAAACTATATTTACAACAAGTCATACAACACATTTTTTGCATCCTACAACTTATATCCCATACGATCTTTCCAGCTTAGTAAGTTATGAACACCAAGAACATGAAACATGCAAAATGTTTTCATGCATCCTACAACTTGATTTCACTGAAACGAGTGTTCTAACACTCTTACATAATCATTACTAAGCCCTCATATCATTACATTCATCATAACATTTAATGATATGAGGTGCTTAATAATAGAATGGGTATATTTGATATTTTTAGTTTTTTGGAAGGGGAAATATGTAAATAAATTTTTGACTTGAGTAGATTTGTAATTTATGAAGTTTAGGAAGGGGAAATATGTAAATAAAATTTTAACTTGGGTATATATGTAATTTATGAAGTTTAGAGGATGATCAAATTAAGAGGTAAATTTATATAAAGTTAAAAGAAAAACCGTATTTAATAACGTCGTTCAAAAGACGCCGTTAATATAGTAGAATTTTGAAACACTGTTTAAAAAAATGTTGATAACAGATGTAAATTCAAGTGTTTGGTTGAAACAGTTGTTGACTTAGACAGTTGCTACTAACAACTATTACATTTTAAATGTTTGATTACTAAAGATCAATAATCTGTTGATTTTAACGGTAGACTATTTAATCAGTTTTATTATACTCAAATTTGTATTTAGAATAATAATTTTCTTTAACAAAGTCTCTGTCAAACACCTATTATACGATTCAATAATTTGAGTGAAATATTTACTTGAAGAAAATAAATACAATATGGAAGACTTATAAAAAAAGAAATACAAATACATTTAAAAAAATACTTCAATGACAATAGAATTACAATATGTGACTTTACAAACTACATAAAAATACAACGTAAATAAAAATATATTTATAACAACCTAACAATAGAGAATGATATTTCTTGCCAGCATCATCGGAATATATTTAAATGTCATCCAGTTCTAAAAGCCCTAACGAATAAAATGATCATCCAGGTGTTAGTGACGACCAAAGGGAAATACGAGTCTCACAGTTATGCGTGGATGAAGAAGATTCATGAATATATTCATCAAGATCTTTGCAAATTTAATATGCAAGATCCAGTATATTAAATCTAAAAGCCCTAAAGATTGACAATAGGGAACCAGCACACGACAGCAGCTCGTATGTAAATATTATCCAGATCCAATAAGCTTAGCTATTGAAGATAGGAAGTGGATGTATATATATAATAATAAATTGATGTTTTCCTTTTGATTGGAAGAATCTGGGAAAACATCAATTTGAAGTAGTTTACCAACAAACTGTTGGCAACCTATTTTCCTTTGATTGAAAGAATCTTTTGAAAAATTTGTGGAAGAATTAAAAGTAATATCATAATGCATATTGAATGGAGAGATGTAAAGTGAGAATACTGAAAATGAATATTGGGAATTCATCCCCTTTTATAGACTGGAATATAATAACTGATCGAAATGGTAAAGTTGGTTTTCAACTTTATTAGTTGCATTTCAAGAAACTATAAAGTCAGAAGTTAGTTATGGAAATTTTAATTTATTTTTTATAGAATGAAAGACAAGTGCAAACACAACAATAATAATAAAATAATATTTTTAATAAAGTTACTTCAAAACCGTAATCATTATTTTTGGGCTGTTGATATGCCTGGTTATTGATGCTTATGCCTCTGTTATAAGTAATCTCTAATTATTAACGATACAACTGTTATAACAAACAGTTGTTGCTTAAAAATAAACTTAACGAATAATACATCTTTTTTAATACAATTATTATAAACAAAATATTAAAAACATAAACAAAACAAAAGCTATGATTTGTTTAGTGAACAGCAAATTAAAAAATAAAAAAGTTGTTATAGAATTCAACTTTATATTATTACAACCGCATAAGAATTCTAAGAAAAAAATCCATATCGATACAAAACTCACCAAAATATAAAAAACGTAAGAAATCTAACAAAGGTATATACAATATCCATATCGATACAAAAGTTACCAAAATACAAAAAACGTAAGAATTCAA
Source organism: Ambrosia trifida (assembly GCA_028751855.1). Lineage (NCBI taxonomy): Eukaryota > Viridiplantae > Streptophyta > Magnoliopsida > Asterales > Asteraceae > Ambrosia > Ambrosia trifida. The sequence continues at coordinate 80,471,900 of CM054124.1, read as the reverse complement.
AGGAAAAAAAATCCAATATACATACAAAACTGAAGTAATGTTAACTATGACATTCAATACAAAACTAAAGTAATGCTAACTATGACATTTCTTCCATCAGAATGAAAAATACATACAAATACAGAGAGAAAATGACAAAAAAACCTGAAGAAGACAAAAACAAAAACAAAAATAATTACAGATAATAGCTCTAACTATTTAAGAATAAGAGACATATTATTTCACTATACACCCATCTCTAATTGGACAGGCTGTAAAGGAGATCGTGATAAGAATAGTATTTTCCTTTGATTGTAAGAATCTTTCGAGAATACCAATTTCAACTTGATTATCAAAGCCTTTACTCTTATCCATTTTTTTTCACAAGAAAAAAATAATATTTTTTATCGATGGTAGCTTTATTTATTTATCAGAATAAATGAAGAGAAATAAATTTGGAAAATGAAATGACGAATTGCTTGCCTTTTATAGAGAGATAAAATGTCTCACATATTATAATAAGAGTTTTTACTCATTGCATCAATAGTAAAACCATTAGCAAAACAACTAATAAAATAATGTTATATATAGTTTACTCTTAGTGTCACTAATACAAATTTCAAAGACAATCTCTGCTACGAAAAACCATACGTGTAGTAAATGATAAACCAAAACCGAACTAATACCAAGTAACAATTTATTCTAAGTGCTCTTCAGGTACAATCATAAATCATGTGAAAATAACAATACCTTAAGTTATTATATCCATCTATCTAAATTAATAGTATGAATATTATGATTATTTTCAATATCCTAATAATAACTTCCGAATATAAACCTATTATACCATCAAGGTATACAATATTTGATGATTTGTGAACGGATGTTGAAAACAATTATGATACATTACAATTTCCAACTAAAGGATGATTTAAACAGAGTTTTAAAACAAAGTTTCCAAACTTAACTTGTAATCAATATCTAACAAAATACCTATATATTTAAATTAGATCAGTCTTTTCACATTCGTAATTAATAACAGTCCACAGAGTCCTAAAAGTCTTTGATGAGCACAGTACAAATGAAGGATCTAGATGGAAACATACCATAAGTTAAAACATTATTATTTTATATTAATTAAACAATTAAAACTATTGTTCTTACAAATGATTTGAAGTCTTTTATTGTTCCTATAAAATTTGAAATTATAGTTTTTATTGACAAAAATAAATAATATTTCAATAACAAACTTTTGTAAGAAATGCCATGAAATATACTTAATGTAACAAATATTTTAATTTATGTAAACTGAATATTTACATTTTTAATATTTCTTTACGAAACACCAAACATCTGTTGATTTTAACAGTAGACAGTTTTGTTTTTTGACCAACCAAACCCACCAAGCAACCCCCCGTGGTAAAGACAGGGACACTACATATCAATAATTAAGCTGCGATTTTCAACATTTCCTAAAATCTTTTTACTTCTTTTTAACAAAGTTTCTTTAAAACAGCTGTTATACGATTCAATCATATTATTACAATTAAATAACTTGAGTTAAATATTTAATTTAAAAAATAAACACAAAATGGAAGATTTATAAAAGAAGAAATTCAAATATGTTTAAAAAACTACTTTAATGACAACATAATTACAATATATGAGTTTACAAAAAAGCACATAAAAATACAACGAAACATAAAAAAAAATATTCTAACAAACAAACCCTAGAGAATGTTATTTCTTCACAGGATCATCAGAACAAATACAGAAACAAAAACATTGAAAAGAATTACACGACAACAACTACTATTTAAATATGATCCAGTTCTAAAAGCCCTAAAGATTAAAAAGGCATCTCTTTTTTCTATTAGACAATAATATTATTAGTGATAGATTAGGGACTAAGCATATAATATGCTGCGTTATAGTTTCTTCTTCGTCAACAAGATACCAAGCTCGAACTTTTGATCTCCTTGTTCCAATGGAAATATTGATCCCAACACATTACAAGAAGACAATCTCTTTGTTAGCCACTCAAGGAAGTGCAAGAGAAGCTTCATGTATTAGGCACTAAAGGAAGTGCAACAGAAGTCCTCATGATGTCTGCCTTTGATTGTATGAATGACGAAAAACATGAATTCCAACTTTGTTACCAACGGATTGTTGGTAATCTGTTTTCCTTTGATTGTAAAAATCTTTCGAAAATTTGTGGAAATACATTTGACAGTAAATATCATTATACATATTGGATGGACACATGTATAGAGATGATAAATGAAATATTGGGAGTTCCTCCCCTTTTATAGAATAAAAAATATACTAATTATTCGTAAAGTTGGTTTTCAACTTTATCAGTTAGATTTCAAGTAAACTTAAAGTTAGAAGTTAAATTTGATATTTTGTATTTATTTTTGATATAATGAAAGACAATTCAACACAACAAAAATAATAAAAAAAAAATGTTAATATCATTATCCATATATCATGGGCAGTTCTAAACTGAAAATAGTTCTTTTCAAATCTAAAAATAGAAAATGAATATTCCGAATTTCTCAACTTTTTATACGGTGAATAAACTAACAATTCCTAATGTTTATTACATCTTTATAGTAACTGTAATTTGCAAAAAAAAAAAAACAATTTTGAATTAAAAATACTTGAAGATTGTAAATCTTATATATAAATATAAACATATATTATCTTTTTTAAATTATATTTCATTTTACAAAAACATAGATCAAATAAAAATGAAATTCAATAAATGATGAAAACATTTATTTTACAGAACATATATTATAAACAAAAAACGATAACTTTTAAAATTTTTATGTTTAACTTAATTTATTATTATTTTTTAATTCATAGAAATATGTATATATATATTCATTTTTGATAAATAAATAGAAGTAAAAAATATTATGCCATGTCAAAATTCGAGTTTCAAGGTAATAATTATTACAGCCAGTGAATAGCCCTAAAGCACTATAATGATCACAATACAGTATTTCTTTGTAGATAGAAACTTGCAAAATACAGCGGTAATTAATGGTAGATGTAAATATTTTACCTATTATAAAACAACCAAAAGAGATTACAATAAATTTACATTTTATTCTTAAATTAAACAAACAAACTTATTGTTGGTAAACTTTAAAATATAATATATATATATATATATAGGGGCAGGATCAAATACAAAAATATAAAATCGTGCGAAGCGTGCGAAGGATCACTTTGTACATGATAATTACGTAATGATAATTACGTAATGCACAAATGCATGATAATTACGTAATGATAATTACGTAATGATAATTACGTAATGCCTTCATGAACATAAAAAATATTACGTAATTATCATTACGTAATTATCATGTACAAATGCATGATAATTACGTAATGATAATTACGTAATGATAATTACGTAATGCTTTCATGAACATAAAAAACATTACGTAATTATCATTACGTAATTATCATGTATAAATATCCTTCGCATCCTTCGCACGTTTCTTTATTTTTGTAGAATAACCGCCCCCTATATATATATATATAGGGCAATTATAAAATGAAAACCCTCTTGAGTTGAGAAAACCTTGGAAACCCATGTAAAAAATCATTATTTTTTTTTGAAAAAAATAACCAATGTAAAATACATGTTTTTAAGTGTTTTGGGCCAAAAAAATAAAAAAAGCGCCGAAGGGATTTTTTTTAAAAAAATAAACAAAGCTACGAAAACACATGTTTACACCTGATAAAAAACAGCAAATAGCTGAAAACATATGTTTTTTTAGCAACTTTGTTTATTTTTTTAAAAAAAATCTCTTCGGCGCTTTTTATATTTTTTTGGCCCAAAATGCTTAAAAACATGTATTTTACATTGGTTATTTTTTTCAAAAAAAAAAAATTGATTTTTTACATGGGTTTCCGAGGTTTTCTCAACTCAAGAGGGTTTTCAATTTATCCTTCCCCTATATATATATATATATATATATATATATATAAGGGTTCCAATACAAAAAGTTAATATTGTGAGAAAGGTAAGAAAAGCTGTGACACCCGGCATATTTGGCTTAAACCTTATAGTAACATCTAAGTCTACCTTAGCGGGAAACATTTATAAACGGACTTAACTAGGTTAGTTGAGTCGGGTCAAGTTAGTATTGTCCAGGGTTCAATGATCTGGAGGATCATTGGGAGTCATTTTGGGAATACACTAGTACCAGGTCCCGTTGTTGGTGATATTACGTAAACTAATTAAGTGTATGTGTAGATTATTGGTCGTATGGTGGATTATATACATAAAAGGGTTTAAATGATGTGTAGATGATTATCCATGCTTAAAAATGTTAAACATAGACTAAGGTTGCATGCTCATATGTTAAGGTGCGTTAAAATGCGTTAAACACGACAAACTGGAAAACTAGATAAACATAGGTTCTGGTTCGACCACTTCGAGTGGTCGAAGGTGGAATTGTGTATTGGTTCGACCCTTTGAAAAGGGGCAAACCTGGGATATGGGATTCGAAGAATTCCCTTCGACTAGAACAGGGTACATTCGACCCTGTGAAAGGGTCGAAGGTGGAATAGTATAAATACCAAACTTTGTCATTTTTCACCATTTCACAAACCCTAACCGTCTCAAAACACTCTCAAACGATTTTAATCACTAAGGAAGGAGTTTTTGCTCTTCTTTTTCATAATCTAACCTATCTACTACATCTAAACAAGAATCCAAGGTGTGTTCTTAATCCTAAGTCTTTTTAAAGCATTTTAATCCGTTTTTATCTAACCCTAAATGTCCAGATCTGTCCTAAGGAAGTTTTTATCAATAAAAAACGTTTTAAACACCTTTCTAAATCTAAACCCTATCATTAAACATAGGTTTTGTATCAATAAACATATGTTAATTATGTGTTATGTGATGTTATGTATTGTTTAATGATTTGCTACTGTTCTAATGTTAGAAACATGATCTAGGGCTGCTATGAATGATAGTTTAGGATTGTAAAGGTTATTATTAGATAGATGATGATATTATGGGTATTTTGGGGATTTTATGAAATCTAGGGCTTGTGCATGTTAAGTATTATTAATAAAATGAATGGGGGTTTTCGATTACAGGATAAACTGAGCATTTGTAGATGATTATGATTTAGTATTAAAAAGTTTCCTAATTGGGTAAAGATTTCATGCATGATGTGACATTTCCATAATTTTGCCATTTTGGGAAAGTATTAAAACAAGCTGGTTTTGGGGCAAAATTGGTGGGGTTATGTAGGGATATGTTAATCATACTTGACTGCTGTGTTTGATGATGTTTTGGGATGTTTCGAATGTGTTTGAAGTGTTTTTAGGAAAATTTATAAAACAGAGGCGAACTGGGACTCATTCGACCATTCGAATGGTCGAAGGAGAGATTCCAGGGTCGAACCTGGGAAATGTTGGGCGAGCCTGATCAAACGGTCGAACGTGGAAAAACGGGCGAAAGAAAACTTAAAAACGGGCGAAGGAGACTTAAAATGGGCGAAGGAGATTTTATCTGACTGGTTCGACCGTTCTGATGCAGAAATGAGATTTTTGATACAAACTAAGTGTTTTATGCTTGAACCTTGTGTGTAATCTATGTGTATTTGATTAGTTAGGGTAATGAGTCACCAACGGGATGTCGGGTCGGTCTAGTGTGTCGGTTGAACATTTAAACACGTTTTAAAACATACATGGTTACGATCTGGACAATCGGGAACTAGATAACCTTATGGTTATTAGTCGGAACACTTATGTGAACATTTTGATAGATCTCTAGTAGAGGGATTATCAAGGGCTTAGCATTTTACTAGTAACCGAAGAACGCTATCTAAGGTGAGTTCACGACCCCACTTTTACAGCATTAACTTTTGGGGGAGAAAACATGCGCTAAACTATTTTGGTAACATATGTCATACTATGGTTTTAACTTATATTGCTATACGATCTTTGGAAGTCCCGGGGGAAACCATGAATGTGCGGGGATGCACAACGGGGGAAATGTGGATAGATCTATTGGGCGTGACCTGCCCCACTCGACGGCTTGGAGGGCCGGGCGGGTGCATGTTTTCTCGAACTTTGCTAAACATGCTGAACATTTGCGGGCTGCTTAAACATATGCTAAACATTGCTAAACGTGTCTAGTAATGGTTTCCAATCGTAGTAGTAATAAAACATACGTCTAGCTAGCGTACTTGGTGACATTGGTATAGTATGGACATGGTAACGTTTTGGTAACTTTGGTAACTTATTGAACAAACCTGTGAACTCACCAGCATTATATGTTGACGTCTTTTTGGCATGTTTTTCTTAGGTCGCTAAGGTAGCAACACTGGACTAGGCGCACGAGTCTGCATGGCGTCTAGGTTTAGTTTCATGTTTGGAATAAAGTTGTGAAAACATTGTCATACATGGTTTTGTAACTGGTTTAATGCTTCCGCTACGATTTTGATAATTTGAGAAACTATGTTTTGGGTTTTACGTATTCATATAGTGTTGTTTATTGTGACCGTTGACTTGGATCCTGGTTTGTCATGCACCTCGCGGTAAAACCCCGCAAGTGGAAATTTGAGGGTGTGACAGATTGGTATCAGAGCCAATGGTTATAGTGAACTAGGACTGCATGTAGAGTCTGGTCTATAGCCGAGTCGCACACACTAGACGGTCACATACTTTGAGTCTATTAGTGGGATACATACTAACGTTGTCGGGGTGTTCTTACATCATCATCATACTTCTTTGTTACATCATCCGCTTTTATTTGGGTTCTTATCTACTTTTGTCTTCTTCTTCGAGATTGAAGGAGGAAGGGCTGATTTGTTAGTTCTAGCACACACATGCCTTCTTACACTTGCACCTATCGTAACACATTACTAGGCGACGATATTCGGTGGCCGGAGTCTGGATTAGGGGTACATCTGGAGGACCATGTAGAGCAGTTTATGTAACACCCCAACCGATGGTGGAAACATCGGGATGTCACGTATTGATTATTGTTAAGTAGCTCATGGTAGTACATAAGTTTAAATAATCCTTTATTTCTTTACAATATTGAATTACATTAAAGTCTACATCAAATAATCAAACAAAGCTTAAAACTTCAAATATCTCCTCATGCTAGCTCTAGACTTCAAGCATCAGTATTTCCTGTTGAGTTTGGAAAAATTGGGGGGTCAACTAGAAGTTGGTGAGAATACATAAGCCATGTCAAGCAATTAAGTTTAAGAATAATAAAAGTTTAGCAATTCATATGTCTATCGTAAGTTTAAGTATGCATGAATAAACATGAAGTATAGTATGCACATAATCAAACCTCCGACAAGTTTAGGTCCATCCCGTCATCCACGGTTCACCTTAATATCACGTTGGAACGATAACAATCACCCGCGCTCCCCATAAAAGATGGTCAACGAATCTAGGTGGGATTGTCAATCCAATAGATCTATTATTGAGTATCACCGGCTTGGCCATAGCTAATGATTATGTAAGTTGAAGTTTAAGTCTAACAATAGTTGTCCAAGTCATGAGGCATTAAAGTTTACAACTAGACATGTATGTAGAATTGCTTAAGTATAAAGTTTCAAGTATAAAGAATTGCATAAACATGGTTACGTAAACTCACCTGAAGTGCATCATGAAAGAATAACAAACAATGTCTGAAGCTGGATTATTTGAATCTCTTGTACCCTATTTCAAGTAAAGGATACCCTTAATTCTAATGCAAATAAGCTTGTTTCGTTTCTTAGTTGTAAAGATAGTTGATCCAACTACCTAGACTCGTGTTGTAAACAATACGTGTCTTAATGTGTATAACTTAACGAACCGAAAGGACTTGGTTTTGATTTCGAGAAAGTATGCGTGTATGAATAGTAATATATATAATTTTCACTTTAATATTTATATTTAGATTCGCAACTTGTAATTAAAAGGAAAGCATTTAAGATAGCGAAATAACCCATGTGTAGCTTGTCTCACGTTTTAATTTTTGTTTTGAAGATCAAATAATATTTGTACTATTGTGTTTACATATATAAATATATATTCGTATTCATTTACTTCTATTATGACAAAATAAGGTTTGGATAAAATCAATATGTAAAACGTAGCTTCATTACAAAACATGACATATTTGAACGCCCGATATGTCTATATTTTATAAAAATTTGGGCAGAGTCTCCTCTGTTTTTGTAAGAAACCAGACGACGCAAGTCGTCCATTTTATCTCAAAACATCAATTGTCCAATACACTACACATAGTTTAACTTTCAAAAGCAATAATAAGCGAGTAAAGTATACTTTTCGACAAGTAACATTTATATATTAAGTAACTCTTTATTTGACGTCTCGAAAACAAATAATAAGTCGACTAGTATTAAACTTGAATAATAGTGTTAATAATATAAGTTTGGTTATAAGTTGGTCGTTAAAATAATATACACGAGTACAAGCTAGTTGTAAACGATAGCCCGAAAATAAATAAAATAGTTTTACTACAAGTCGGTTCAGTTCGCTTAAGCTTTTGAATTATATATATATATATATATATATATATATAATGTCACACAAGAATAACTAAAAGGAATAAAGATACGGCGCGCGTTTATACCTTCCCGATAGTTGAGCTCGCGCACCAACACGTAACCCGTCCCGTACCACGTTTCGACAGAATCTGACCAGTTTGACCATTGTTGACCAGCATTTGACCCAATCTTGACCAGACCCAAACAGACCAAATCTGACCCGAAAGGAAAAACGAACAAGAACCGTGACTCAAACAGAAACCCGGAGCAGCCCACGACCACCGATCCGGAATCAGGCCCTTTTCCGGAACCCAACAAGCGGAACTCACTCCGTCGCGTCCTTGCTATGTGTCTGCTCGTGCCCAGCCAAAAGTGTCGGCTATTTATTGTTGCAGGCGGCGGGACGTGGTGGTTGCTTGCTGGAGCCGCAGGTACAAGGAAGAAGGAGGAGATAGGTGGTGGTCCGGGTGATGGTCGGCGGCGGCTGTCAGGTTTAAGGGGAGAGAGATAGGTGCGCATAGGAGAGGAGGAGATGGTGAGGGTGATGCGTTGTGGTGGTGGTTGGCGGTTGTTGCTAGTCGCTGAGGTGGTAGGCGGCGGCGGCTCAGTAGTGGTGGTTCTTGTGGCTGCCGAAATTATGAGAAAGAGAGGAACTGAGATGAGAGGGCAGGGAGTCTTATGTTAGAGAGAGGGGAGATGTGCAAGAGGATATATTGGAGAAGGTGAAATGTAGTGGTGGCTAGGGTTGGAGGTTGAAGATGAGTTAGAATGAAGGAGAAGGAGAATAAGAGGTTAAATAGATAGGGTTTTGTGTAGGTTAAGTGGTTGGGTACCGCGTATATGAGCCAGTTACTGACTCGGGTCTCGTTACATGTCCACTCGTTTAGTCGCTTAAATATTTGTATCACATATTTTATTTATATGAACCGACTAAAATCGAGTATACGGACTATGTATTGGTAGTCGCATTTGAAAATTTATAAGGATAAGTGTCGGTTGATTAGTATGTTATTACTTACGACGCGATATTTGGCGAATTTAGGTAATTAATTTATTATCGGAATAAGAATGTATTTCTTGTTAATAAGGTATTATTGTTAACGAATTAACGAATCGTTTTAAGAATAAAATATTACTATTATTATATTATTCGAGAAACGCTGGGCGTTACAGTCTCCCCTACTTTAGGAAACTTCGTCCCGAAGTTATTAAAAACACATGGTTTAGGTAAATGCTTGGACGGTTATACTTTAGTTTAAAGTATGGCAGAAGTTTTATGGATACTAGGATAAAGTGTTACGTATGAGTTATGAGGGTTGGATTACGATAGTCTAAAATAACGAGGGGGGATAAACACCAAACCTAAGTTACATGAGATAATAGACTATGGATGGGCTAAATGAACTACCAATTACCTAGAGTTTGTTTTTGGCTCGACCCCAAATCTCATTTCCGATGTATCGTTAGTGTTTCTTACCAAAGTCCTAATAGAATTTCACACCACCCTAACATACCTGTAAATTCATGATTACGTTCCGGACCGCAATCACCAATTTACCTTACATTAGGGTTTTGTGTCCTTCTATGACTCTAAACACACATGTAGGTAATGCAAAATAATCCTGTGGTTGAACCTTTGTATTAATGAGTCCAACTGTTGAGCAAGAAAAGACTCCTACCAGTTAGTGAGTAGAAACCTCCACCGATTGTTGAGCAGGTTCAATAACCTCCACCAGTCGTTGAGCAGGTTGTAGGGCCTCTCCCGACTGCTGAAAAGGCATGATGACCTCTACCAATCGTTGAGTAGGTTATTTGGTACTCAACTAACTGTTGAGCAAGTATTTCATCCTCTATCGGTTGTTTTGATTAAGTGTAACAATTGTTTTTGGTTTATCACATAAGTTGTTAATTGGTAATACATACATGTAAGCAAGTTTGTAAATGCATCAAGTATCGAGTATAGCATGCGAGTTGTAACAGAGTTGCCCTAGACAAGGTAAATGACTCTAGGTTTTTTTATAGCAAATAGTTTATATTCCATGCTTTCATGTATCATGAATAATCAATTGTTCAGGTAGATAATCAAATTCTCATGTATAACTAATATTCAAGTTTGATGCAACGAACAATTAAGTTTTCAATAGTGTGGTTATCGTGGAGATCAAGTTCATGTTCGAGGAGGTAAAGGATGTGAATTTGGATTTTGAGAGATGATGAAAACTCAAAGTAACTTCAAGGTTGTAAAAACTGATGAATGTGTAGATGGTTGATAAAGGGTTTAATTTATAGAGTTTCAAAAAGATGCAAGTAGTAAGGTGATCATGCAGAATAATCGTGGGGTTTGAATAAATAGTTAGATACAAGCGTATGAGGAAACATGATTGTGGAATTTGCCAAAAATTTGTAATGGTTCGAACAAGTTTAAAACAAGTAGGTGTCAATGGAAAAATTGTAGAGTAAATTTTGTCCCTGTGGATGGAAAGATTTTATTTTCAAAATTTGGTTTTGTATGTAAAGCAAAAGTCATTAAATAGTACAACTAAATTGATTTAGATCAAAATATTTCGATGAGTCATAGGTTTTAAACACGATGTTGGATTTCAAAAATCAAGGATTTGTTCAGACGTTTTGTATAATAGGCTTCGAGTAATACATAAAAGAAGTCATTCTTAATAGATTAAAACATTTTTTTATCGTAAATCATTTGTTGCGCCAATAAATTGTTCAATAAAAATTTGAAATTTAGCAAATAAGTTTGTGGAAATAAAAGACTATTTTAAAAAAATATATATTTATTTGTTATAGTTTGTGAAATTCCCAAGTGATGAAAGTTTGACAAAATTCAGTACTCTTTAGCTTTGGTGCTACAGTATCTCCTATACACAGATTATAAGGTTACAGTTTAAACAAGGATTTTAAAATCTCGAATGTGATGAAATTTTATGGTTGATGGTATCTTCAAAATATACATATATATACACACATAAATAAAAATGTAGGGGGGGGGGATTTTAAAATAAAATTTGCCAGAAACATCAAAGATAATAGTTTTATGTATGATGTAAAGGGAAACATATGATTTGGGTTAGATGTTAAAAATAATTAGACTTATGGGTAATATTATAAGTTTGTAAAATGAATTAGGATTGTGAAACCCAAAAATGATTCATGAAGTTTAAGCTAATGAGGGAATTATATAAGAAGAAAATACATTTGAATTGTAAAAATTTTGAGATTCAAAACTTAGATTTTATACGGGAGTGAGGGGGTATAAATGAAAATGAAACACAAAGATTGTAAATATCTAACCCCGAATAAACGAAAATGTTGGCTTATCAAAACAGATCAGGTCTAAGCCCAACGAATTTGCCTTAATAATCTAGAAGTACGTTAGGATTGTAGCAAGTAAGTGAAAGAGAGTAGGACAGACCAAGTTAGGCTAAGAATAAGGAGGAGGATAGGGATAGAGATAAGGATGAGGTAGAGCTACAAGCAACTAAAGCAAGTACTGATTAAAGTCCTAAGGCTATAGACTAGATTATTTTTCTAATAACCTAATTCCCTATAACCAAGGCTCTGATACCAATCTGTAACACCCCAACCGATGGCGGAAACATCGGGATGTCACGTATTGATGATTGTTCAGTAGCTCATGGTAGTACATAAGTTTAAATAATCCTTTATTTCTTTACAATATTGAATTACATTAAAGTCTACATCAAATAATCAAACAAAGCTTAAAACTTCAAATATCTCCTCATGCTAGCTCTAGACTTCAAACATCAGTATTTCCTGTTGAGTTTGGAAAAATGGGGGGGGGGGGGGGTCAACTAGAAGTTGGTGAGAATACATAAGCCATGCCAAGCAATTAAGTTTAAGAATAATAAAAGTTTAGCAATTCATATGTCTATCGTAAGTTTAAGTCTGCATGAATAAACATGATGTATAGTATGCACATAATCAAACCTCCGACAAGTTTAGGTCCATCCCGTCATCCACGGTTCACCTTAATATCACGTTGGAACGATAACAATCACCCGCGCTCCCCATAAAAGATGGTCAACGAATCTAGGTGGGATTGTCAATCCAATAGATCTATTATTGAGTATCGCCGGCTTGGCCATAGCTAATGATTATGTAAGTTAAAGTTTAAGTCTAACAATAGTTGTCCAAGTCATGTTGCATTAAAGTTTACAACTAGACATGTATGTAGAATTGCTTAAGTATAAAGATACAGCGCGCGTTTATACCTTCCCGATAGTTCAGCTCGCGCACCAACACGTAACCCGTCCTGTACCACGTGTCGACAGAATCTGACCAGTTTGACCATTGTTGACCAGCATTTGACCCAATCTTGACCAGACCCAAACAGACCAAATCTGACCCGAAAGGAAAAACGAACAAGAACCGTGACTCAAACAGAAACCCGGAGCAGCCCACGACCACCGATCCGGAATCAGGCCCTTTTCCGGAACCCAACAAGCGGAACTCACTCCGTCGCGTCCTTGCTACGTGTCTGCTCGTGCCCAGCCAAAAGTGTCGGCTGTTTATTGTTGCTGGCGGCGGGACGTGGTGGTTGCTTGCTGGAGCCGCAGGTACAAGGAAGAAGGAGGAGATAGGTGGTGGTCCGGGTGATGGTCGGCGGCGGCTGTCAGGTTTAAGGGGAGAGAGATAGGTGCGCATAGGAGAGGAGGAGATGGTGAGGGTGATGCGTTGTGGTGGTAGTTGGCGGTTGTTGCTAGTCGCTGAGGTGGTAGGCGGCGGCGGCTCAGTAGTGGTGGTTCTTGTGGCTCCCGAAATTATGAGAAAGAGAGGAACTGAGATGAGAGGGCAGGGAGTCTTATGTTAGAGAGAGGGGGAGATGTGCAAGAGGATATATTGGAGAAGGTGAAATGTAGTGGTGGCTAGGGTTGGAGGTTGAAGATGAGTTAGAATGAAGGAGAAGGAGAATAAGAGGTTAAATAGATAGGGTTTTGTGTGGGTTAAGTGGTTGGGTACTGCGTATATGAGCCAGTTACTGACTCGGGTCTCGTTACATGTCCACTCGTTTAGTCGCTTAAATATTTGTATCACATATTTTATTTATATGAACCGACTAAAATCGAGTATACGGACTATATATTGGTAGTCGCATTTGAAAATTTATAAGGATAAGTGTCGGTTGATTAGTATGTTATTACTTACGACGCGGTATTTGGCGAATTTAGGTAATTAATTTATTATCGGAATAAGAATATATTTGTTGTTAATAAGGTATTATTGTTAACGAATTAACGAATCGTTTTAAGAATAAAATATTATTATTATTATATTATTCGAGAAACGTTGGGCGTTACAGTTTATCATTTCGGGTGCACACGAAATAATAAACTGAAATGCATGAAAATCCCGATGGACTTTGAGTTTGGATGTATAGTCCTGGATTTGTCCCTAAGTTAACTCTTATAAATTTCTCGTGGCTGACACTAGAAGTGAATCTGAATCCCTCGATTTCTTGATTTGTTAGATCATGTCTAGTGCTCGCGGTGGTGGACGTCGTGGTGGCGGCGGTGGCTGTGCTGGCGGTGGTGGTCGTGCCGGCGGCGGTGGTCGTGGTAACATCAACATGACCCAAGATGAGCTGAACAACTTGCTACAGCAGCAAGTGAACATGGCTATGGCTAATTTCCAGGCTGGGATTAATGCCATGGGTGGTGAGTTGATTTCTGTCGACCTTGCCTCATTCTTGGGTTTCATGTTCTTTCGTTTGTGTTTTACTCGTGTACCGTGTTTCAGGTATTGGTGCCAATCCACCTCCACCTCAGTGCTCTTATAAGAAGTTTCGGGACTGTCAGCCCCATAACTTCGCTGGAACTGAGGGAGCGGTGGGACTGCTTAGATGGCTGGAGAAGGTTGAGTCTGTGTTCGTCATGTGTAACTGTCCTGCTGAGGATCGGGTGAATTATGCTACTGCGACATTTGAGGGGCCTGCACTGTCGTGGTGGAATGCTACTACTCAGAACATGGGATTGGGGGAGGCTATTGCTATGCCTTAGGCGGAGTTTGTGCAACTGTTGAGAGGCGAGTACTGTCCAAGGGAGGACGTACAGAAGTTGGAACATGAAGTCTGGAGCTACAAGATGGTCGGGTCAGAGATAGAGGAGTACACTGTGAGGAGGAATGAGCTGGCGGTGTTGTGCCCTGATTTGCACACACCCGAGTATAGGAGGATCGAGCACTATGTGTCTGGGCTAGTGCCGGAGATTGCTGGGTTGGTGGCTGCTGGGAATCTTCCCACTATTGCTGAAGTTGTCCGATTAGCTCATCCGATGACTAACCTGAAGGTGGCAGAAGGTGTTTTTCCTCCTAAGGGTGCTGCTGTGAAGGTTTCTGAGGGGAACAAGAGGGAGTGGGATGGTGTGGGGAAGAGTGCTGTGCCAGCGCCATCTCAGCCGGCGAAGAAGTTTGAATCATCTGGGTCTTCTTCTGGGCAGAAGTCAAGTGGGTATGTTGGGAAGCACCCCAAGTGCAACAAGTGTGGTTTTCATCATTCTGGGAGTTGTGATCGGGCTCGTTGTCATCAGTGCCATCAGTTGGGGAATCATGCTAAGGATTGCAGGGTGGCACTCACCCCAAATCAGACTCCTGCTACTGCTCCTACTCCTGCTGCTCAGGGGACTCCAGGAAAGCAGGGGTGCTATAACTGTGGTGATACGGGACACTTCAAGCGTGAATGTCCTAAGCTAAAGAAGGGTGATAATGGAAGGGGCGGGAACGGTAATGGGAACAACGGGGGCGGAGGCAGGACTGCACGTGCTTTCGTCATTGGATCTGCAGAGGCTAGGCAGGATCCAGACACAGTTACCGGTACGTTCCTTCTTAATGATCGCTATGTTTCTGTCTTGTTTGATTCTGGTGCCGTTAAGAGTTTCGTATCTATGGACATTAGTCGATTTCTAGATATAGTACCCACACCTTTAGAGGCTAAGTACTTGATAGAATTGGCTGGTGGTAAGAAAATCGAAGCGACACACACCCTTAGGGAATGTCGCTTGGAACTGTCGGGTTTGTCTTTCCCCATTGACCTTATGCAGGTACCCCTGGGTAGTTTTGATGTCGTTGTCGGCATGGATTGGTTATCGTTGTATCGTGCGGAGATCGTTTGTTTCGATAAGATTTTTTTGGATCCCTCTCCCTGATGGAGAGACTCTTTCGGTTCATGGCGAGAAAAGCAGTGCTCCGCTGAGTATTATTTCTAGCATGAAAGCCCGTAAGTATCTTCGGAAGGGTTGTTCGGCCATTCTGGCACTTTTTAACATTTCTACTGACGATGAGAAGAAGATCGAGGATATCCCGGTGGTTCGTGATTTTCCCGATGTGTTTCCTGATGATTTTCCTGGTCTTCCTCCCCATCGTCAGGTTGAGTTTGGTATTGATCTTACTCCGGGTGCAGCTCCTATTGCCCGAGCTCCGTATCGTCTTGCACCTCCCGAGATGCAAGAGTTGTCCAGCCAGTTGCATGAACTCTTGGAAAAGGGTTTCATCCGACCCAGTTCTTCCCCGTTTGGAGCTCCTATTTTGTTTGTGAAGAAGAAGGACGGAAGCCTCCGCATGTGTATTGACTATCGTGAGCTGAACAAAGTGACCATCAAGAATCGTTATCCTCTTCCTCGCATTGATGATCTCTTTGACCAGCTCCAGGGCTCCAGCTACTATTCGAAGATTGATTTGCGGTCCGGTTATCACCAGTTGCGCGTCAGGGAAGCTGATATTCAGAAGACTGCTTTTCACACTCGATATGGCCATTTTGAGTTCTAGGTCATGCCTTTTGGCCTCACTAACGCACCGGCAGTGTTCATGGATTTAATGAACCGCGTTTGCAAACCTTACCTGGATAAGTTCGTCATCGTGTTTATTGACGACATTCTGATTTATTCTAAGAACAAGGCGGATCATGAGGAACACCTACGGTTGGTCTTGGAACTTTTGAGACAGGAGCAGTTGTATGCTAAGTTCTCAAAGTGTGATTTTTGGTTACGTGAAGTTCAATTCCTAGGGCATGTGGTTAATGAACTGGGAATTCATGTCGATCCGGCTAAGATCGAAGCTATTAAAGACTGGGAAGCACCAAAGACGCCATCTGAGGTGCGGCAATTCCTAGGTCTTGCGGGTTACTATCGTCACTTCATTGAGGGATTTTCGAAGATCGCTCAACCCCTCACTACTCTTACCCAGAAGGACTGAAAGTTCGACTGGGATGAACCACAGGAATCAGCATTTCAGATGCTGAAGCTTAAACTTTGTTTTGCACCTATTTTATCTTTACCTGAGGGTATGGATGACTTCGTTGTGTATTGTGACGCTTCTATTCGTGGTCTCGGTTGTGTGTTTATGCAACGCGGGAAGGTTATTGCTTATGCTTCTCGTCAACTCAAGGTTCATGAGAAGAACTACACTACTCATGACTTGGAACTGGGCGCGGTGGTCTTTGCGTTGAAAATCTGGACACATTACTTGTATGGTACCAAGTGTGAAGTATACACCGATCACAAGAGTCTTCAGCACATTTTCGACCAGAAGGTGTTAAACATGCAGCAGCGTCGTTGGGTTGAACTCGTGAACGATTATGACTGTGCTATCAAATACCATCCTGGCAAGGCGAACGTTGTGGCGGACGCCTTGAGCAGGAAGGAGTCTGCGAATCCTCGCCGTGTTCGAGCCTTACAGCTCACCATTCATTCGTCATTGCCTGACCGAATCAGTTCTGCACAGTTGGAAGCTTTGAAGGAGGAGAACCTTAAGGCTGAGACTATGCACAGTGCTGACAAGCATCTTGAACTCAGGATCGATGGCTTACACTATTTTGCGGGACGTGTTTGGGTTCCCTTGGTCGGGGGATTACGCGAGCTTGTTTTGGATGAAGCTCACAAATCCCGGTATTCTATTCACCCTGGCTCCGATAAGATGTATCAGGATTTGAAGATACTTTATTGGTGGCCAAACATGAAGGCTGATATAGCTTCTTATGTCAGCAAATGCTTGACTTGTGCTAAAGTTAAGGTGGAGTATCAGAGGCCGTCTGGTCTTCTGCAACAACGAGAGGTTCCAGAATAGAAGTGGGAGCGAATCACGATGGATTTTGTCACCAAGCTACCAAGGTCGCCTAGTGGTTATGAGATGATCTGGGTGATTGTTGACAGGTTGACAAAATCGGCACGTTTCATACCTATTAAGGAAACCGATGGACTCGAGCGGTTGGCTCGACTTTACCTTAAGGAGGTGGTTGCTCGGCACGGGGTGCCTGTCTCTATTATCTCTGATCGTGATTCTCATTTTGCTTCGCGTTTCTGGAAGGCTCTGCACAAGGCTTTGGGTACTCAATTGGATATGAGTACGGCTTATCATCCGCAAACTGATGGACAAAGCGAGCGGACGATTCAAACCTTGGAAGACATGCTTCGAGCATGTGTTATCGATTTTGGCAAGAGTTGGGAGATTCACCTACCGTTGGTGGAATTCTCCTACAACAACAGCTATCACTCTAGTATCAAGGCAGCTCCGTTCGAGGCTCTAGACGGACGGAAATGTCGATCACCACTTTGTTGGGCCGAGGTGGGCGAGAGCCAGCTCACTGGTCCGGAACTTGTGTACGAAACTTCGGAGAAAATCGTGCAAATTCGTAACCGTTTGGCTGCTGCGCGGGATCGTCAGAAGAGCTATGCCGATCGCCGTCGCAAACCTTTGGAGTTCCAGGTTGGGGACACGGTACTTCTGAAAGTTTCACCATGGAAGGGCGGCATACGCTTTGGAAAGCGTGGCAAGCTTAACCCTCGTTATGTCGGACCATTCGCAATCCTGGATCGGATTGGACCGGTGGCATACAGACTTGACTTACCGGCGGAGCTCGGTAGTGTTCACAACGTCTTCCATGTGTCTAACTTGAAGAAGTGTTTGGCTGATGAATCTCTCATTGTACCACTGGAGGAGATCAAGGTTGATGATCGTCTTCGCATTGTGGAGGAACCTGTCGAGATTCTCGATTATAAGATTCGTAGCCTTCGTTGGAGTAAAATCCGCATCGTCAAAGTTCGTTGGAACTCGAACCGTGGACCGGAGTTCACATGGGAACGAGAGGATCAGATGAAAGCTAAACATCCTCATCTTTTTCCATAACGCGCATTCGAATCGAGGCATGTTACTGCTGAAGCGGAATGAATCTCGGGTCAAGATTCCTTTCAACGTGGGGATGATGTGACATCCGGTAAATTTTCTTTTCATTTCGTTCTTTCCGTTTCTTTCATTTTGGGGCTTTGTGCAATTTTCGGGACGAAAATTCTTTCAACGTGGGGATGATGTGACACCCGGCATATTTGGCTTAAACCTTATAGTAACATCTAAGTCTACCTTAGCGGGAAACGTTTATAAACGGACTTAACTAGGTTAGTTGAGTCGGGTCAAGTTAGGATTGTCCAGGGTTCAATGATCTGGAGGAGCATTGGGAGTCATTTTGGGAATACACTAGTACCGGGTCCCGTTGTTTGTGATATTACGTAAACTAATTAAGTGTATGTGTAGATTATTGGTCGTATGGTGGATTATATATATAGATGTGTTTAAATGATGTGTAGATGATTATCCATGCTTAAAAATGTTAAACATAGACTAAGGTTGCATGCTCATATGTTAAGGTGCGTTAAAATGCGTTAAACACGACAAACTAGAAAACTAGATAAACATAGGTTCTAGTTCGACCACTTCGAGTGGTCGAAGGTGGAATTGTGTATTGGTTCGACCCTTTGAAAAGGGGCGAACCTGGGATATGGGATTCGAAGAATTCCCTTCGACCAGAACAGGGTGCATTCGACCCTGTGAAAGGGTCGAAGGAGGCCACATTCGACCATTGATAGGGGTCGAAGGTGGAATAGTATAAATACCAAACTTTGTCATTTTTCACCATTTCACAAACCCTAACCGTCTCAAAACACTCTCAAACGATTTTAATCACTAAGGAAGGAGTTTTTGCTCTTCTTTTTCATAATCTAACCTATCTACAACATCTAAACAAGAATCCAAGGTGTGTTCTTAATCCTAAGTCTTTGTAAAGCATTTTAATCCGTTTTTATCTAACCCTAAATGTCCAGATCTGTCCTAAGGAAGTTTTTATCAATAAAAACCTTTTAAACACCTTTCTAAATCTAAACCCTATCATTAAACATAGGTTTTGTATCAATAAACATATGTTAATTATGTGCTATGTGATGTTATGTATTGTTTAATGATTTGTTGCTGTTCTAATGTTAGAAACATGATATAGGGCTGCTATGAATGATAGTTTAGGATTGTAAAGGTTATTATTAGATAGATGATGATATTATGGATATTTTGGGGATTTTATGAAATCTAGGGCTTGTGCATGTTAAGTATTATTAATAAAATGAATGGGGGTTTTCGATTACAAGATAAACTGAGCATTTGTAGATGATTATGAGTTGGTATTAAAAAGTTTCCTAATTGGGTAAAGATTTCATGCATGATGTGACATTTCCATAATTTTTCCATTTTGGGAAAGTATTAAAACAAGCTGGTTTTGGGGAAAAATTGGTGGGGTTATGTAGGGATATGTTAATCATACTTGACTGCTGTGTTTGATGATGTTTCGGGATGTTTCGAATGTGTTTGAAGCGTTTTTAGGAAAATTTATAAAACATGGGTGAACCTGGACTCATTCGACCATTCGAATGGTCGAAGGAGAGATTCCAGGGTCGAACCTGGGAAATGTTGGGCGAACCTGATCAAACGGTCGAACGTGGAAAAACGGGCGAAGGAAAACTTACAAACGGGCGAAGGAGACTTAAAATGGGCGAAGGAGATTTTATCTGACTCGTTCGACCGTTCTGATGCAGAAATGAGATTTTTGATACAAACTAAGTGTTTTATGCTTGAACCTTGTGTGTAATCTATGTGTATTTGATTAGTTAGGGTAATGAGTCACCAACGGGATGTCGGGTCGGTCTAGTGTGTCGGTTGAACATTTAAACACGTTTTAAAACATACTTGGTTACGATCTGGACAATCGGGAACTAGATAACCTTATGGTTATTAGTCGGAACACTTATGTGAACATTTTGATAGATCTCCAGTAGAGGGATTATCAAGGGCTTAGCATTTTACTAGTAACCGAAGAACACTATCTAAGGTGAGTTCACGGCCCCACTTTTACAGCTTTAACTTTTGGGGGAGAAAACATGCGCTAAACTATTTTGGTAACATATGTCATACTATGGTTTTAACTTATATTGCTATACGATCTTTGGAAGTCTCGGGGGAAACCATGAATGTGCGGGGATGCACAACGGGGGAAATGTGGATAGATCTATTGGGCGTGACCTGCCCCACTCGACGGTTTGGAGGGTCGGGCGGGTGCATGTTGTCTCGAACTTTGCTAAACATGCTGAACATTTTCGGGCTGCTTAAACATATGCTAAACATTGCTAAACGTGTCCAGTAATGGTTTCCAATCATAGTAGTAATAAAACATACGCCTAGCTAGCGTACTTGGTGACATTGGTATAATATGGACATGGTAACGTTTTGGTAACTTTGGTAACTTATTGAACAAACCTGTGAACTCACCAGCATTATATGTTGACGTCTTTTTGGCATGTTTTTCTCAGGTCGCTAAGGTAGCAACACTGGACTAGGCGCACGAGTCTGCATGGCGTCTAGGCTTAGTTTCATGTTTGGAATAAAGTTGTCAAAACATTGTCATACATGGTTTTGTAACTGGTTTAATGCTTCCACTACGATTTTGATAATTTGAGAAACTATGTTTTGGGTTTTACGTATTCATATAGTGTTGTTTATTGTGACCGTTGACTTGGATCCTGGTTTGTCATGCGCCTCGCGGTAAAACCCCGTAAATGGAAATTTGAGGGTGTGACAAAAGCTCTCATCATGACAAGTGTCCCTATGGTAAAGGATACAAAGGTAATTATACTCTAATAATTAAATTATTTAATTTTAATCCCTTTTTAAGTAAGGAGTGATTTTAGGGAACTATTTTTAAAAATGCCGATGTTTTTTTTTCTTTTTACTGGATTCATAAATTGTTCTATAATAATGGAGTAATTATAGGAAAAAAAAATTCAAAATATTATCTTAATATACACATGTGTTTATTCTATAACTTGGTGAACAAATAAATTGACAGGCGTGTTCTTCTTTTTGTGTTTTAAATTGATGTATAATTCTACATTACATACTATTAATACACAAACTGATTGAACAGTAATTCAAATGAACAGTACGTTTGTAAGCAGATGATAAATACAATTAATTATGAATCAGGGTAAGATAACATGCTTGTGCTGCAGTGGTGAGGGTGTTGTTGTGTGATGAAGAGTGAGCAGGTTCGAGCCCCGTATTTGACCGGTTTTGTTCATTTTTTGTGTGGCTTTATTTTCTTTTAGTGGGGCACGTGGCAGCTGCTGGGTGTTCACACCTGGATTCCATTATACGTCACGTACTGCAACACTCCTACAACCCCATCTTCTCTTTCTCTCTCCATCCATAGCATTCTCCTTTTCTCTCACCACATCCCACTCTTACAACACCTGTGCACCCCCATCTTCTCCATCAGCATTCGACGACCACAACCCAAGTCTGCCGCTATACAGTCGGTGGTCCCTGCAAGCGGCTACCATTTTTTAGGGTTTCACACAGATCGTCTTCTTTGCGGTGATGTTTGCTTCTTCATGGGGTAGCCTAGTTTTGTGATGTTTCTTCCCGTTTGCCTTTATCATCAGCAACAGAGTTGCTCGAATCTGTATAGGTATTTCTTATTAACTTTTAACATTGTTATTGGCTTCATGTTCTTGAATCTTTTTTTAATGCACTCTTTAATTCATATGTATATTAATAATTTTCTTATTATTATAGTTCCTGTTGTGGTTGTTGTTATTATACAAAGATTTATAATATAATCAGTAATTTATCACACAGCTCATTTGACCGTTCGCCACATTTGACCTGTTCTAAGTTAAGTTTTTATTTCTTTGAATTTTTATCTCTTTTTTCTGCTTTGTCTTGATTTGTGATGTGAGACAGGGGATCACGGTTCTTCGAATACCTCAAACGGCCGACTACAATCATATATGGGGTTCAATTGTTTGAACTAATTTGGGGTTATTACTAGATTTGTGCCATTTTCTAATGTAATCGTCATTTTTGTAGTGTACCAGCTGTACAAAGGGTTATATGCACGTTTTAATTGTTAGATAATTGTTTTTGTGTTTCTAGCAAAGCATCAAATTTTTTGTGTAGAACCTTTCTGTTCATAGATTTGAAGGTGCATCCATTCTTTTAATTTAACACAACCCTTTCATCAGCATGATTTCTTTTTGTTGGAACTCGCTTTCGTTTTGTTGAAGCTTGCGGGTGTTTGGAATTCAATACACCGATTTCTCTAGGTATTTTACCTTGCTTTTGTTTTAGCTTTATCTTATGTTGGTAAGCTCACATTCGAGAAAGATTGGATGTGTTAATTGACATGTTTCGGTAATACCCGCCATGTGTTTGTTAATATGTTTCAGTGAATTTAACGATTTTTTCCAAAGGCTATGATTCTAAATGTGAATAACTGGTTAGAGCATTCTTCTTGCATTAGTTGTTGTTTATAGTCTTTAGGTGCTAATCTCATTGAAATTGACGTGGGTTTACTTGCATGTGTTCTTAGGTTGATGAGAAGATGGCATAATCGTTAGAATAATCTAAACAACTCAATGGTACGTTTACTCAATTGTTTGACGAAAGCGTTGCTGGTTGCCGGAGCTATGGTTGAGAGGATAGTCAATGGAGTGGGGAGAAATCAGGTAACTTAATTGTATATGTTTATTCATATGTGAAACGCTCTAATACATATATTTTGAATCATAAAGTGAACATAAAAAACTAACATGGAGATGAGATAAGGGCATGGGGATAATGCAGGTTAGTAAATTAGAAAATTTACATAGTTATTAAAGTTGTTTTATAAAACCTTATGCATATGAATTGTTAAAAATAAGCTACATCGACGAGGAGCCTAAAACATGAGTTGAAACAGTGTGAACATATTCATATAATTTGGTATATTTCATGTGCAAGTTCACATTCAAATAAATTGATTTGGCAAATGAATAAGGATTTTAGTGACATAACTAGATCTATAACCTGGTATAATGTGATACAATTCATGTGCAACTTCACATTAAAATAAATTGATTTGGCAAATGAATAAGGATTTTAGTGTCCGGATTGGATTGCTAAACGGGTATGTTACTACAGAAAACAACGCGTCGGAACCATCAACCAAGATAACAAGAATCCCCAAGACAAAGGTAACTACATCTCGTACTCTAAACTAATTTACTTATGATATACAATAATTATACCAATGTCAAATGGATTGCTACTGTGACGTAAACTGTACACAGATTTTATGGCCATTGATATGGCTACGAAAGATTATTCATTGTAGGTTCGGTTTGTTATATGTATTGAAGGGGCGCCTCTTTAATTTTTTAAGTAATTATTACATTATGTGCGTTTATTTAAACGACTAAATGGCTACGAATGTGTTATATGTAAGGTTTTATGACCGTCCCTTTTTTTTATGGATTGTATCTATGATTGGTTTCTGTTTTCCTAACAGTGTTAAATTTTAGTTAGAATTAGTTATTGCTGTTTTGCGAGCGTTTTTAGACGATTGAATATGTGTACGGAGTTTGATCTCACATAATGTTGTTGATGGATTGTGATTGTAATCAGTTGATGCTTCTATAAACAATGGAAGATTTTAGTTGGAATTAGTTATTGAAGGTTGTGGTAGCGCTTTTTTATAATGTTTGTTCTTTTTAGTATATTTGTTGGAAGACATCTTCGCCATGAATTCTCGCCATATAATGCATATCCCATTTCTAACGAGTAGGCCCAAATAATTCCATGGGGGTAGTTTCTGCAAATAGTTAATACAAGGTTAGTTGGTCGATTGTCAATATTAAGTTGCTTACTTCAAAGTGGAAATTTTTTCTTTGTGTCGATTAAACCTTTGTAAGAGCATATGTTCTTGAATTGAATTGTTGTATCTGGAGATTTTTCACCGTAGAATTTAGGAGATGAAATTATTTGTAGGGGTTAAATGGTTAATCTTTTGCAGCCTCTTGATTTTGTGACGATTGTGAGGGTTAGCGTATTGAACGGTGCTCTCAAGAGCATGTACAATGCCGAAACAAGGGGGAGAAACCAGTGATGATTAGCCCTTATTCGAAATTGATCATAAGGTTGTTTATCATAATGCAAAAGCATGGTTTGATCTTCATTCTATTCTCTTTAAAAAAAATCTTGCAATTGGCGAACATAATTTTACTTGTGGTAGATGACATGGGTTTACGATTGTCTATGCAGGTTATATTTGTGAGTTTTAATATGTTGATGACCATGGACCGGGAAAGATTTTTGTTGAACTGAGTGGGCTTTGAACAACTGTGGATTCATTAGTCCACAACTTGATGTTGGAGGCAAGGAAATTGAGCCCTGAACTTACAAACATGTACACAGGATGTAGCGGATTAAGCTGTCGAAGAGCTTACCCTTCTGGTCCTCAATGTCGATCACCATTTCTCACATCAAATGCTGTCATTTCGACATCCTGCTAAGTGCCAACTACTGATTCATATTATTTACTGCCATAATATGATGAATAATTGAGATGAAAAGGACCGTAAAAAACCAAATGTAAGGTTGACTTTTTTTTTTGACGTCATTTCACACCATTGCCATGATATGATGAAAAGGTGTTGTATGTTTCTAGCTCATTCACTTTGTTTTGATGTATAGTCTTTTAGTTGTGGTCAAAACAGGTTCAGTTAAAACGGCCAATTTTGGATGATCATAGGCTTTTTTTATAGATAATTATTGTGTGTAATATGCGGAATTTTGTTTTATGATTGCGGGTATGTTTTATTGATGGTTATTGGTTTACAACAGATTCAACGGTCGCGCAACGCGCGTATTATATAAGTATGACTTATTTAGCATTCGTTTCATTATTTATATGTGACCTTTGTATGAAAATTGATTTATGATTGATTTGGAATTTGAAATGTCGCAACGCTATGTCATTACTTAATTATTTTCTAAATCAGATTGACGCCACCGCAACGCGCGGCCGGATAAAAACCTAGTTGTATTTTATAGTAACATCACTTAATTCCCATTTATATACACACAAAAAAACAAAAAACACAACTATACAAGTTTCTTATGCATTTGTTAAAATTAGTGTGAGTGGTGGGGCCATGATATCATATCTCACTTAAGTGGTTCTAAAATGGTTTCTTTGTTGGTAAACCCAAGGTTTTCACTTAAGTGGTTCTAAATGGTTAATTGGCGGCACTTCCTCTAACATATTTTCTAGCTCATCATAATCAAGCTCCTTTTCCGTCGCATCTTCCATTACCCAAAAGTCGTTATCATCAATGGTTTCGAAATCAATAGGGTCATATGGCCTTTTATGCTTCCTAATACATTCAAAATCAAAACTTTTGTAAATATTATTTGAACAAAAAAAAAAAAAACAAGAAAGATACTACTTAAATTGTACCTATTTTGTAGACGTAAGTTGTAATGAACATATACGAGGTCACAAAGCCTTTGATGCTCCAAGCGGTTCCTTCTTTTGGTGTGGATTCTCTCAAAAACACTCCAGTTACGTTCGCAACCAGAAGAAGATGCGGTCTGACTTAGAATTCTTACCGCAAATTTTTGCAATGGCGGTACATCTCCACCAAATGCTTTCCACCACTCATCTAATTATAAAAGTAACATAAAATTATAATAGTGTTAAAATAATAAATACAGAAAACTAATATAAAAAATAAAAAGTAAAGTATACGTACCAGGACGAGTGTTCTTTACAGAAGACATAGCAATAGGTCGACCAAAGCTACCCTCTCTATCACGAAATTGGCCTAGCATTGTAATAGTTATTTGCTCTTTTGGATCTAAACTCGCCATTTTCTCCATCATATCAAGAACGCCTACCCATCCTTCAGACTTTTCATCACAATTATCCTTTTCATATTGAAATATTGGATTGAGCCAATAAGTTGCTGCATGGAGACTCTTGCGTAACATCTTATCCCAACGAGCATCAATGATACCAATATACTGCTTGTAAAGATTCTTTTTCCTTTTAAACAAGTCTTTTACTCCGTTTTTTACCCTAAGCATACCTTCATAAACATAACCTAACGATGGTCTTTCATCGGAGTCACAAATACGCAAAAGTTTCAAAATAGGAGTCATCACCTTCACCGTTATCAAAGAGTTTTGCCAAAACCTATCATCCAATATAGTCTGTCTCACATCCTTAGCTTTTGGCATTTTCAACATCTTCTTGAAATCATTAGAAGTTACTAACGCTTGCAAATGAGATTGGTGATCACAAAAACTCTTCAAGGCAATGAATGACATACCAAAGCGGGTGGCCCCTGGTCGAATGATTTCTGTCCAACCAGATCTTTTCCTCAACCAATTTAAAGGCCACTTATGGTTATAGATGAAAACTGTAATGCGTGATGCAAGTTGAATCAAACTAGCTACATCAGGTGTCTCTGAAATATCCTTCAAGATCAAATTAATACAATGAGCAGCACATGGGGACCAAGAAATCGATGGATATTTTTCACTTAATAACCTTCCTGCAGCCTTGTAATTTGCAGCATTATCAGTGACTAAATGAACAATATTCTTATAACCAACCATTTCTACAATTTCCGCAAACAAATTGCATAAGCTTTCCGCGTTACTTCCAATATCAGACGCATCAACAGATTTGATAAATGAAATCCCCTTTTGACAATAAACCAAGAAATTAATTAGAGGTCGTTGTCTCATATCCCTCCGTCCATCACTCATTATAGTGCAGCCTCTTTCTGACCAATGTTCTCTATAAGAATCAAGTATGAGTTTCACACTTTCTTTAGCATCTTTCAACAAACTGACACGAACTGCATGGTAGGAAGGCCTTGTATATCCATGCCCCATTGTAGCTACTTTGCTCATTGCAATTGGAAAAAGAGGAGAATTAACAACATTCATCGGTATACAAGCATCATATAACCACATAGCAATAGCTAAATCTGTATCATGTACTCTTTCTTTACTTTTCCAAACAGATTTAATCAAAGGCTGAGTAGCATCATGTATACCTGTTTTGAAATATGACCGTGTTGTCACACCCTCAAAATCCACTTGCGGAGTTTTACCGCGAGGCGCATGACAAACCAGGATCCAAACCAACGATCACAATAAACAAGTCTAAATGAACATATGCAATTTCAAAAACATAGTTTAAAAATCCCCAATTACAGCGGAAGCTTATTCAAAACATAATCCAAAATAAACCAAGTGTTCAACGTTTGAAAACCATGCGATCCTAACTAGACGCCGTGCAGACGCGTGCGCCCTAGTTCCATTGTGCTACCTTAGCGACCTGTGAAAACATGTAAAAGTTTACGTCAGCACAAAAATGCTGGTGAGTTTACAGGTTTTGTAATCACAGTACCAAGTTCAACCTGTCCATACTATAACAAATCGAAAACCAAAGTACGCTAGCTAGGCGTATGTTTTGTTACTACTACGATTGGAAAACCACTACTAACTCGCAAACCAGATGTCGTGCCCGAATAGTAAACCTGTTGTTCCTGTTCGAGACAATATGCACTCGCCCGGCCCTCCAGGCCGACGAGCGGGGTTGGTCACTCCCAATAGCGCTATTCACATTTCCCCGTTGTGCTAACCCGCACATTCATGGTTCCCCCCGGGACTTCCAAAGATCGTATAGTAAACCATAGAAACCCATAGTATGACAGTAGTTACCAAACATAAGTTTTAACACATGTTTTCTCCCCCGAAAAGTGAAACCAGTTAAAAGAGGGGCCGTAAACTCACCTTAGATTGCGTTACTTCGTAATACGAATAAACTCAGCAAGCTATGCTAGTCCCGTAAAGCGGCGACCTAACATATGACAGTTACAAGTACTTAGTGTAACATCGCAAAAATTTTCCCCAAATTCTATATTATATATATATATTTTTTTTTTATAATTCATAATATGCCTAAGTTTTTATCTTTCCCGACCACACAACTTATATATATATATATATGTATAATAATAATAATAATAATAATAATAATAATAATAATAATAATAATAATAATAATAATCAGTTAGTTATAGTGTAAAAAAAAAAAACAAAATGAATGAGAGTTTTAGCTAAACAAAACTATAGGTCTTGGCCCTTCAGTCGTTCAGCCCAGCCAGCCCAACCTAGATCCCGGCCCAACACAAACCAAGCCCAACCCATCCTCCTATTGTGCCACGGTTTAATCAAAAAAGTTTTGTTCCACCCGGGTTTCGAACCCGGGCCAACCTCTAACACACACACACGGCGTAACCATCTAGGCTACACCTTCCAGTTGTTGTTATCCCACCCTAAATTATATTTAACACCTCCTTTCCTCGCATCTGTTTCCTTCTTCCCCTGCACGCGTTTCAGCAGCAGCATTAGATAATTATATTTTTTTTTCTCTTTTTGACTAGCTTAATCATCACAATTAATTCATGATTGATCTAAAATTGGTAAATGTTTGTGATTACCGGCCTATTACAACACGATTACACGTCAAACACACATCAATCGTTGACCAATTATTCAAATTAAACGCGTATGACATTAATCAAGGTCAACTTTCCAATTAATCATAACCATCGATCATCAGTATAAATAGACCCTCTCCGAAGCTTAACAACTCGCTCACAACTCTCTCTCAACCTCCCAATCTTTCTGATACACTCTGAATTTGAATATCAAGTTCGTTGTTTGACTTTTTCTTTGACCCGAAGATAATACTCAATCCATCACTGTGAGTCTTCATTCTTTTGTGGGTTTTATTTATCGGCAATCAAGCAACAAAAGCCCCATCTTTAATCGGGCTCATGTTGTCTAAATCATCTGATTGAAATTTCTAGGGTTCATACGAATTATTTGGGGATAAATCTGGAAGTCACGTGTGTATTTATATAGTTTTAAACAAGAAATATCACAACCACCGGCCTAGGCCAAGTGGTTGTGACCTGGGTTGATAACAGAAGGGAACCGGGTTCGAGTCCCGGCTAGAACACCCTTTTTCCACATTTTTTTTTTCTTTTTCTAAAACAAACCATTTATAATTATTTATTATACATTTAAATCTTGTAAATTCGTTTTTAAATAGTAAAACCTTTTTATAAATTCTACAAAAATTATATTATGTTAATCTGATGAAAAAGTTCAACACCCAATTTTTAGTTTTCTGAAATTTATTTATTTAATATTTATAATAAATAAATCAAGTTTATTCCATTTTATTTATAAAATTCCATTAAAATATCAAAACGATCTTATTAATTTCCACAAAAATTATTTTAAGTTTTTATAACATTAAACTTTTCAGAAATGATTTTTAATTCAGTAAAATCATTTATTTTATATTTTTAATCAATTTTTGTTAGATTTAATCATAATTAAATCATAATAAATCCAATTTTCATCATTTTTGCACCAAAATTTTATACAAATTATTTTTAATCATTTAGAACAGAAATATGATTTTTAAAATAGAAATTCTTTAATTTTAGTATTTTTGAATATTAAAGTTAATTGTTGGCAATTTGTAATAAATAGATTTAATAATCTATTTTAAAGAAAATAATTTTATAAAAAAATTATTTTTATACTTTAAACACATTCTTGTGACCATCCTAGATTTAACATTTATAAAAAGATTTTTGGTTATTTATTTACTAAATTTCTCTCAATTGGCGAATATTTTAACGAGCAATTATCCCCAATTCGAAGCCCTAGAACTTATACATTTGTAGACTTGATAGACTTAGACATATTTATTACCTTATTTTAGGGTGATACTTGATACATTGGGTCAACACAATTATCCAAATTTCTCAACAGATATAACATTTTACCAAGGTGAGTTTTACATAGCCCCTTTTATTTATCACCATTTTTGGGGTGAAACATGTTATAACATTATCATTGCAATTCAATCATCAATGTGTCTATGTGTTTTCTATGTTGCATTATGTCTTGAGCATGATTAGAGTAAGCACCATTCTAGCATAATCATTAACATTGATCAGCCGGCGGTATACATTGATAGATCTATTGGACTGACAATCCCACCCGGATACGTGCCTCCTACAAAGGTAGCGTGGGTGTTTGTTATCGTATAACATATTGGACCATGAGCGTATGGTATGTATCATTTTATAACAGTCATCAGGGTTGATTATGCACTCGATTTATTTCTAGTATGTTCTCACATATGGACTAGATTGACATGACACATGAATTGCACAATATTTTATTCAATCATCAAAAACCTATGTAATTCTCACCAACTTTTGTTGACCCAAAACATTTTCAACTTAACATGTTTCAGGTTCTATTTGCTTGAAGATTTGTATTGATGCTTGAAGATATGTGTATAGTTTCAATCAATTTGATGTACAAATTCTAGAACTATTGTATGTAATTCATTTAAATCATTTAATGAAATCTATTATTCACCATGAGCTACTGAACAATCATCAATACGTGGCACCCCGATGTTTCCGCCATCGGTTGGGGTGTTACAGATTGGTATCAGAGCCATGGTTATAGGGAATTAGGTTATTAGAAAAATAATCTAGTCTATAACCATAGGATATAACCAGTACTTGCTTCTTTTACTTGCTATTCTCTATCTTCCTCCTACTTCATATCCCTACTTTCATTCCTACAAGAAGGTTGCTCACCATCACTGGATTCACTCTTAGACTGATAAGGCAAAATCCTCAGGTTTAACCTGAACCACCTTGAGATCTCGTCGAAGTTCTAGATTTTAATAACGAACACGTGCAATCTGGAAGGGTGAACGCCTGTATTCTGAGTCTTCTGTCTAGGCTGGCATTGCGCATATATCCCAATCAGACGAGGGACCCGGATGCCTACCTGGGAATTCTCGGGATGAGTGTTCACTTATAGGCTAAAGCATGTCTTCATATGTTATTAGAATCTGGAGTCTTCGATAAGTCAACGTTTTCGTTTATTCGTTTTAATTAATGAATAAATGATTACATTCCTTATATCACCTCATTCATTTCATGCCACATTGAACCTTCATTGTATCCCTTACGGATCATGTCTCCACGTCGTAGCACTCGCAATAACAGTGGTGAAAACCAAGAGGAAAGTAACAACAACCACAACACCAACCACAACAACAACAAAAACAACAAAGGTGTTGATGCCCGACTGGCTGCGATTATCTACAACCCTGCTCAGGTTACTAATCCTAATCGTCCTGGTAATTTCAACTATGGTCAATGCTATGAATGTGGAAACCCAAATCACTACCATAACCGATGCCCTAAACTAAACCGAGATCAAGACCCTCCAGCTACTTAACAGCAAGTCCCACCATTTAAATGTTGTTTGCTTTCAATTCTATGTATTGACACTTTTTGGATTCAAGTAATAAATTCAAGTATTATTATAACATCTGTGTGCATGCTTACTTTAATATGAACTAATTGCTATATCTATGATCATACGTGCTTACTTCTACAACAATTAGTTGACTACCAAACAACCTACTTAACGATTGGTAGAGGTCATCATGTCTTTCCAACAGTCGGGAGAGGCCCTACCACCTGCTCAACGACTGGTGGAGACTATCAGACCTGCTCAACAATCGGTAAAGTCATAAAGGACACAAAACCCTAATGTAAGGTGAATTGGTAATTACGGTCCGGAACGTAATCATGAATTTACAGGTACGTTAAGGTAGTGTGGTATCTTATCAAGGTTTTCGTTAGTTGACCAATTGTAAACCTGGTGTCTTTCTTTTAACTTCGGGACGAAGTTTCTAAAAGTAGGGGAGACTGTAACATCGCAAAAATTTTCCCCAAATTCTATATTATATATATATATTTTTTTTTTATAATTCATAATATGCCTAAGTTTTTATCTTTCCCGACCACACAACTTATATATAATAATAATAATAATAATAATAATAATAATAATAATAATAATAATAATAATAATAATAATAATAATAATAATAATCAGTTAGTTATAGTGTAAAAAAAAAAAAAACAAAATGAATGAGAGTTTTAGCTAAACAAAACTATAGGTCTTGGCCCTTCAGTCGTTCAGCCCAGCCAGCCCAACCTAGATCCCGGCCCAACACAAACCAAGCCCAACCCATCCTCCTATTGTGCCACGGTTTAATCAAAAAAGTTTTGTTCCACCCGGGTTTCGAACCCGGGCCAACCTCTAACACACACACACGGCGTAACCATCTAGGCTACACCTTCCAGTTGTTGTTATCCCACCCTAAATTATATTTAACACCTCCTTTCCTCGCATCTGTTTCCTTCTTCCCCTGCACGCGTTTCAGCAGCAGCATTAGATAATTATATTTTTTTTTTCTCTTTTTGACTAGCTTAATCATCACAATTAATTCATGATTGATCTAAAATTGGTAAATGTTTGTGATTACCGGCCTATTACAACACGATTACACGTCAAACACACATCAATCGTTGACCAATTATTCAAATTAAACGCGTATGACATTAATCAAGGTCAACTTTCCAATTAATCATAACCATCGATCATCAGTATAAATAGACCCTCTCCGAAGCTTAACAACTCGCTCACAACTCTCTCTCAACCTCCCAATCTTTCTGATACACTCTGAATTTGAATATCAAGTTCGTTGTTTGACTTTTTCTTTGACCCGAAGATAATACTCAATCCATCACTGTGAGTCTTCATTCTTTTGTGGGTTTTATTTATCGGCAATCAAGCAACAAAAGCCCCATCTTTAATCGGGCTCATGTTGTCTAAATCATCTGATTGAAATTTCTAGGGTTCATACGAATTATTTGGGGATAAATCTGGAAGTCACGTGTGTATTTATATATTTTTAAACAAGAAATATCACAACCACCGGCCTAGGCCAAGTGGTTGTGACCTGGGTTGATAACAGAAGGGAACCGGGTTCGAGTCCCGGCTAGAACACCCTTTTTCCACATTTTTTTTTTCTTTTTCTAAAACAAACCATTTATAATTATTTATTATACATTTAAATCTTGTAAATTCGTTTTTAAATAGTAAAACCTTTTTATAAATTCTACAAAAATTATATTATGTTAATCTGATGAAAAAGTTCAACACCCAATTTTTAGTTTTCTGAAATTTATTTATTTAATATTTATAATAAATAAATCAAGTTTATTCCATTTTATTTATAAAATTCCATTAAAATATCAAAACGATCTTATTAATTTCCACAAAAATTATTTTAAGTTTTTATAACATTATACTTTTCAGAAATGATTTTTAATTCAGTAAAATCATTTATTTTATATTTTTAATCAATTTTTGTTAGATTTAATCATAATTAAATCATAATAAATCCAATTTTCATCATTTTTGCACCAAAATTTTATACAAATTATTTTTAATCATTTAGAACAGAAATATGATTTTTAAAATAGAAATTCTTTAATTTTAGTATTTTTGAATATTAAAGTTAATTGTTGGCAATTTGTAATAAATAGATTTAATAATCTATTTTAAAGAAAATAATTTTATAAAAAAATTATTTTTATACTTTAAACACATTCTTGTGACCATCCTAGATTTAACATTTATAAAAAGATTTTTGGTTATTTATTTACTAAATTTCTCTCAATTGGCGAATATTTTAACGAGCAATTATCCCCAATTCGAAGCCCTAGAACTTATACATTTGTAGACTTGATAGACTTAGACATATTTATTACCTTATTTTAGGGTGATACTTGATACATTGGGTCAACACAATTATCCAAATTTCTCAACAGATATAACATTTTACCAAGGTGAGTTTTACATAGCCCCTTTTATTTATCACCATTTTTGGGGTGAAACATGTTATAACATTATCATTGCAATTCAATCATCAATGTGTCTATGTGTTTTCTATGTTGCATTATGTCTTGAGCATGATTAGAGTAAGCACCATTCTAGCATAATCATTAACATTGATCAGCCGGCGGTATACATTGATAGATCTATTGGACTGACAATCCCACCCGGATACGTGCCTCCTACAAAGGTAGCGTGGGTGTTTGTTATCGTATAACATATTGGACCATGAGCGTATGGTATGTATCATTTTATAACAGTCATCAGGGTTGATTATGCACTCGATTTATTTCTAGTATGTTCTCACATATGGACTAGATTGACATGACACATGAATTGCACAATATTTTATTCAATCATCAAAAACCTATGTAATTCTCACCAACTTTTGTTGACCCAAAACATTTTCAACTTAACATGTTTCAGGTTCTATTTGCTTGAAGATTTGTATTGATGCTTGAAGATATGTGTATAGTTTCAATCAATTTGATGTACAAATTCTAGAACTATTGTATGTAATTCATTTAAATCATTTAATGAAATCTATTATTCACCATGAGCTACTGAACAATCATCAATACGTGGCACCCCGATGTTTCCGCCATCGGTTGGGGTGTTACACTTAGACTAATAACCCGCAGGTTAGTTAGTCCCTAGATGTCCAGACCATAACCAAGTTCGTTTGAAAACACCGTGACTGTTAAATTGACCCAACATACAAGACTCAACATCCCATTGGTGACCCGAGACTCCCCGTGTTATACTTGTACTCACAAACATACATTCATGCAATACACACTTAACATACGTTAAAGTCCAACAAGTTATAGCATGTAGTTCAAGTATCACGTAAATAAGTCCGATCACATATTACCAAGTTATTAGATATGTTACGGGGTTCCTAGCATGTTCCTAGGTGTCAAATCGGGTCTCGGAATGCTATTTTACACTTACAGCAGCAGTACACGCGATTAGGAAAAGTCAACTAGCATTTAGGTTGGTCAACAGGCATCTAGGAAGGCTAATCGCCTATACTATAGGCGATTAGGGCTATCTCATATGTAATTTTTGAGTCTATAGGCGATTACGTCGTAAAGCATGCAATTCAGGACTTAACTAGCATTTAGGATCGTAAATGCATGAAGTAAAGGGGAATAGGATCCTATTCGCCTATACTATAGGCGATTAGGGCTCCCCTTCAGGCGAATGGGCTCCTAATCGCCTATAGTATAGGGGATTAGGATTCCTATTCGCCTATAGCACGTCTGTTCCGGTTTTTCGCGCGTTTAACACTCCAAATCCAATCCAGAACGTGTGTAAACATCAAATATCAATCAAATAACTATATCAAACATATATTAATCAAAATCCTTCGTTTAACCTTGTTCTATCAGCCCTGCATGCAATCATGTATCCCAAAAACAACACATATAGCATGAATCATCATATTAACATGCATAACCGTAACCCTAATTAACAATAACTCAGATCTCATCATCATGATATCATTATTAATTTGAAACTACCCTAATAACATGTTAATCATCTCCTTGAATCATAAAAACCCTATCTTTTCATTGAAAACCCACATACAACATGCATGCTATTTAAAATCCAATTAACAACGATTATCAACGATTTTTAAAAGACTCAAACGTTTATAAACAGGTCTGGACCACTAGGGATTCAATGAAAACGTTAATTAAGGTTGCATGGATGAAAACCACACCTTAGATTTGTGATAGAATGATGGAATAGGCTTGAAACCTTGTGTTTTGATCCAAAATCGTGTTCCAGAGGTTGTGTGTGTGTTGGGGCGGGTTATGGGACGACTAGGGTTGATATTATGAAGTTTAGGAGGTCAAGCATTGTATTTATAGGCGTTTTTAGTCGTCCAGCACGTTATAGGCGATTACGCAGCATTATCAGGCGAATAGGGATCCTATTCGCCCCCAGTATAGGAGAATAGGGCCTATTCGCCCTTCTAATCCTCCTATTCGCCCCCTATAGGCGATTAGGACCCCCTATTCGCCTATAGGGGTTGGTTCCGTGTATTTTGCGCGTTAAACCCCGTTTTAACATATGTTAACACATTTTCACATACCGACAAGTCACATAATGATTGTAAACACATAACACTTGCAAACAAACACATTCACACTCGTTCACCAATTCCCGGGACTCGAGACTTGTATATTCCCTGTGCTCTGACGATTCTACGAATCGTCACCCTTTGTACACTTGGTTAAGGACCGACATCTAATGAGCCTCTAGACTAACATCTAATGATCCTCTACACCAAACTAACAGTTCCAGAACCGTAACACGACTCAACTATCCCAGTTAAGTATAATATACGCGTGACTCGCTAAGGTAGACTTTAATCTAGACAACGTTGTTAATCAGAATTTGCCGGGTGTCACATCATCCCCACGTTAAAAGAATTTTCGTCCCGAAAATTGCACAAGTATCAAAAGGAATAACGAAGGAAACAAAAAAAAAGATAGAAACCAAAAGAGAGATTTACCCGAGTTGTCACATCATCCCCACGTTGAAAAGGAATCTCGCCCCGAGATTCATTCAGCTGCAGTGGAGACATATCTCGATTCGAACGTTTCCTCGGGAAAGAGATGAGGATACTTAGACTTCATCTGATCCTCCCGTTCCCAAGTGTACTCTGGTCCTCGGTTCGAGTTCCAGCGAACCTTAACAATGCGAATCTTGCTATGACGTAGGCTACGAATCTTGTAATCCAGAATCTCAACAGGTTCCTCCACAATCCGAAGACGATCGTCAACCTTGATCTCTTCCAGTGGAACAATGAGAGACTCGTCAGCCAGACACTTCTTTAAGTTGGACACATGGAAGACGTTATGTACGTTGCCGAGCTCCGTCGGTAAATCAAGACGATACGCCACCGGTCCAATCCGTTCCAGGATCGTAAATGGACCGACATACCGAGGGTTGAGTTTGCCACGCTTCCCAAAGAGTATGACGCCCTTCCACGGTGAAACTTTCAGAAGTACCTTGTCATCAACTTGGAATTCCAATGGCTTGCGACGCTGATCAGCATAACTCTTTTGTCGATCCCGTGCCGCTGCCAACCGGTTACGAATCTGTACGATCTTTTCCGAAGTTTCGTACACTAGCTCAGGCCCAGTGAGTTGACTCTCACCCACCTCAGCCCAACAAAGAGGAGACCGGCATTTCCGCTCGTACAGTGCCTCGAACGGAGCTGCCTTGATGCTCGTGTGATAACTGTTGTTGTAAGAGAATTCTACTAACGGTAGATGAGCTTCCCAACCTTTGCCAAAGTCGATCACACATGCCCGCAGCATGTCTTCTAAAGTTTGAATCGTGCGTTCACTCTGACTGTCAGTCTGTGGGTGATAAGCTGTACTCATGTCCAGCTGGGTACCCAAAGCTTTATGCAAAGATTTCCAGAAGTGAGAAGTAAAGTGGGAATCACGATCTGAAATAATAGAAACCGGCACCCCGTGCTTAGAAACAACTTCCTTCAGATACAGACGAGCCAAACGATCCATGGTGTCGGTCTCTTTAATAGCGAGAAAATGGGCTGATTTCGTCAACCGATCAACAATCACCCATATCTTATCATTCCCCCTCGGTGACTTAGGAAGTTGCGTGACAAAATCCATTGTAATCCGTTCCCATTTCCACTCCGGAATTTCAGGTTGTTGCAAGAGACCCGACGGTTTCTGGTATTCCACCTTGACCTTAGCACAGGTCCAAGCATTTGCTCACGTATGAGGCTATATCCGACCTCATGTTTGGCCACCAGTAAAGCACCTTCAGATCTTGGTACATCTTATCCGAACCAGGATGAATAGAATACCGGGACTTGTGAGCCTCATCCAAAACAAGCTCCCGAAGTCCCCCGAGTAAAGGAACCCATATGCGTTCTGCGAAGTAGTGCAGGCCATCAGGCCTTCGCTCAAGGTGCTTGTCAGCACCGTGCATAGTCTCATCTTTAAGGTTTTCCTCCTTCAAAGCTTCTAACTGGGCAGAACGGAGTTGGTCAGGTAGCGAGGAGTGAATGGTGAGTTGCAACGCCCGAACGCGACGAGGTTTAGTTGATTCCTTCCTGCTCAAGGCGTCTGCTACAACATTCGCCTTGCCAGGATGGTATTTAATGGCGCAATCATAGTCGTTCAGGAGTTCAATCCAACGGCGTTGTCGTATGTTCAAATGTTGTTGGTCGAAAATATGTTGAAGACTCTTGTGATCGGTGTAGATGGTGCATTTGGTACCGTACAAGTAATGCCTCCAAATTTTCAACGCGAAAACCACTGCACCCAACTCCAAGTCGTGGGTGGTGTAGTTCTTCTCGTGCACCTTGAGTTGACGAGAAGCATACGCAATCACTTTCTCGCGTTGCATCAACACGCAACCGAGGCCATGAATAGAAGCATCACAGTAAACAACGAAATCATCAGGGCCTTCAGGTAAGGACAAAATAGGAGCAGGACACAGTTTAGACTTCAGTTCTTGAAATGCCGACTCTTGTGGTTCACCCCAGTCGAATTTTCTATCCTTCTGAGTAAGAGTGGTGAAGGGTTGAGCGATCTTCGAGAACCCCATAATGAAACGACGATAGTAGCCCGCAAGGCCTAGGAATTGCCGCACCTCAGTTGGCGTCTTTGGTGCTCCCCAGGCCTTGATCGCTTCGATCTTAGCTGGATCGACATGAATTCCTAGTTCATTAACCACATGTCCTAGGAACTGAACTTCGCGTAACCGAAAGTCACACTTTGAGAACTTAGCGTAAAGTTGTTCCCGTCGC
This sequence comes from Ambrosia trifida, assembly GCA_028751855.1. Lineage (NCBI taxonomy): Eukaryota > Viridiplantae > Streptophyta > Magnoliopsida > Asterales > Asteraceae > Ambrosia > Ambrosia trifida. The sequence goes on along the minus strand of CM054124.1, from coordinate 80,432,522 downwards.
AAAAGTTCCAAAACTAACCGCAGGTGTTCCTCATGTTCGGTCTTGTTCTTGGAGTAAATCAGGATGTCATCAATAAACACGATAACGAACTTGTCAAGATATGGTTTGCAAACGCGGTTCATCAAATCCATGAAAACCGCCGGTGCGTTCGTGAGGCCGAAAGGCATGACCAAGAATTCAAAATGGCCATAGCGTGTACGAAAGGCAGTCTTTGCAACGTCAGCTTCCCTTACGCAAAACTGGTGATAACCGGACCTCAAATCAATCTTAGAGTAATAGCTAGAATCCTGGAGTTGGTCGAATAGATCATCAATACGTGGAAGAGGATAACGGTTCTTGACGGTCAATTTGTTCAATTCTCGGTAATCCACACACAATCGAAAACTTCCATCCTTCTTCTTAACGAACAAAATCGGGGCTCCCCAAGGGGAAGAACTCGGTCTAATGAAACCCTTGTCCAAGAGTTCCTGTAATTGACTGGACAATTCCTGCATCTCGGGAGGTGCAAGACGGTAGGGGGCCCGAGCAATAGGAGCAGCCCCTGGTACAAGATCAATACCGAACTCAACCTGACGATGGGGAGGAAGACCAGATAAATCATCGGGAAATACATCAGGAAACTCGCGTACCACAGGAATATCATCAATCTTCTTCTCATCGCTAGAGGAAACAGATAAAAGTGCTAAAACGGCTGAATAACCCTTTCGAAGACACTTAAGGGCTTTCATGCTAGAGATGATATTTAGCGGAACACCGCCCTTGATACCGTACACAGAAAGGAATTCTCCATCAGGGAGAGGAATCCGAATAATCTTATCGTAAAAAACGATCTCTGCGCGATACAAAGACAACCAATCCATGCCTACCACAACGTCAAAACTACCCAAAGGTACCGGCATAAGGTCGATGGGGAATGACAAACCCGACAACTCTAGTTGACACTCCCGAAGGATACAAGTAGCTTCAATCTTTTTACCGTCAGCCAACTCAATTATATACTTAGCCTTTAATGGTACGGGTACTACATCTAACAGTCGACTAACTTCCATGGATATAAAACTTTTATTGGCACCGGAATCAAATAAAACACTAACAGAGCGATTATTGAGAAGGAACGTACCGGTAACTGTGTCAGGATCCTGTCTAGCCTCAGCGGCTCCAATGACGAAGGCACGTGCATTCCTGCCACCGCCCCCTGTTGTTCCCGTTACCGTTGTTCCCTCCCTGCTTCAGTTTTGGGCAATCCTTCTTGTAATGACCAGTATCTCCACAGTTGTAACATCCCTGTCTTCCCGTAGTTCCTTGAGTGGTAGGAGCCGAGTTAGTAGTCGGAGCCTGGTTCGATGGAAGTGTCGCCCGACAGTCTTTAGCAAAATGTCCAAATCGCTGACAGCGATGGCAACGATTACGGTCGCAGTCCCCCTGATGATGACGCCCACACTTGTTGCATTTAGGCAATTTTCCCCGCATAACCACCCTGTTTGTTACCAGAAGAAGAACCCCCGCTATCAATTCTCTTACCCTGCTGTGCTGGCACAGATCCCTTCCCCTCGTTATCCCACTTACGCTTGTTATTCTCCGGGGCCTTGACAGTCGAACCCTTAGCAGGCAAGATACCCTCATTCACCTTCAAGTTGGTCATCCTATGAGCCGATCGGACCACCTCTGAGTATGTAGGATGATTTCCCGCAGCTACCAACCCTGCGATCTCTGGTACTAGTCCCGAAATATAGTGTTCGATCCTCCTGTACTCTGGCACATGCAGATCAGGACACAGCACTGCCAACTCATTACGCCTTACAGTATACTTTTCAATTTCGGACCCAGTCATCTTGAGGTTCCACACCTCGTGCTCTAACTTCTGCACCTCTTCCCTTGGACAGTACTCTCGCTTCAGCAGTTGCACAAAATTTTCCCAAGGCATTGCATACGCCTCCCCTATACCCATATTCTGGGTGATGTTATTCCACCAGGTTAAAGCAACATCCTGGAATAAAGCAGCAGCATACTTGACCCGATCCTCTGGGAGACAATTACACATCAGAAACACTGACTCCACCTTTTCCAGCCACCTGAGTAAGCTCACCGCACCCTCAGTGCCAGAGAATTCCTGGGGCTTACAGTCTCGAAACATCTTGTAGGTGCACATGGGTGGGGGTGGGTTAACAGGACCACCTGAAATGAAACGCATGAGAAACCACGAAGAACGTAAACAAGGTTTACCAATGAGGCAAAATGGATAATTCAACTTACCACCACCATTGTGCCCTAACTGAAAGGCAGCTTGCAGCAAGTTGTTCAGGTCTTCCTGTGATAGGTTCACACCTCCACGACCACCAGCACCACCGCGACCACCACCACGTCCACCATTGCGACCACCTCCACGTCCTCCTCGTACTCCAGACATGATTCTGACAGAAAGAACGAGAAAATTTAGTTTCACAGCTAATGATAACCACTAGCATTTACAAGATCAAAGCCAGATCCAACTCAGGACTATCCATTCAAACCCAGAGCTCACCAGGGCTTTCATGCATTTCGGTTTATGATTTTGTGTGCACCCAAAATGATAAACCGCTCTACATGGTCCTCCAAGTGTTCTCCTAGTTCAAAATTCAAATCACCGAACATAGACTCTTAGCTATACACCGTAATGCTACGGTAGTTTATGACAAGTGTTTCTATTGGAGTATGAAAGGGAGATGTCCGAGCCTTGAACAAATCTCAAGAGTACACGATTTACCCCAATATACCACACTGCCTAGAAAACAAGTAACCCGACTAAGATAGAACGGATGACGTAACATAGGAAGGTCAGATGATTTAGAGACACCCCGACAAGCCCATACGTAATCCACCATAATGTTTAGTACTATGTGATCGTCTAGTGTGTGCGACTCGGCTATAGACTAGACTCTACATGCAGTCCTAGTTCACTATAACCATTGGCTCTGATACCAATCTGTCACACCCTCAAAATCCACTTGCGGAGTTTTACCGCGAGGCGCATGACAAACCAGGATCCAAACCAACGATCACAATAAACAAGTCTAAATGAACATATGCAATTTCAAAAACATAGTTTAAAAATCCCCAATTACAGCGGAAGCTTATTCAAAACATAATCCAAAATAAACCAAGTGTTCAACGTTTGAAAACCATGCGATCCTAAATAGACGCCGTGCAGACGCGTGCGCCCTAGTTCCATTGTGCTACCTTAGCGACCTGAGAAAACATGTAAAAGTTTATGTCAGCACAAAAATGCTGGTGAGTTTACAGGTTTTGTAATCACAGTACCAAGTTCAACCTGTCCATACTATAACAAATCGAAAACCAAAGTACGCTAGCTAGGCGTATGTTTTGTTACTACTACGATTGGAAAACCATTACTAACTCGCAAACCAGATGTCATGCCCGAATAGTAAACCTGTTGTTCCTGTTCGAGACAATATGCACTCGCCCGGCCCTCCAGGCCGACGAGCGGGGTTGGTCACTCCCAATAGCGCTATTCACATTTCCCCGTTGTGCTAACCCGCACATTCATGGTTCCCCCCCGGGACTTCCAAAGATCGTATAGTAAACCATAGAAACCCATAGTATGACAGTAGTTACCAAACATAAGTTTTAACACATGTTTTCTCCCCCGAAAAGTGAAACCAGTTAAAAGAGGGGCCGTAAACTCACCTTAGATTGCGTTACTTCGTAATACGAATAAACTCAGCAAGCTATGCTAGTCCCGTAAAGCGGCGACCTAACATATGACAGTTACAAGTACTTAGACTAATAACCCGCAGGTTAGTTAGTCCCTAGATGTCCAGACCATAACCAAGTTCGTTTGAAAACACCGTGACTGTTAAATTGACCCAACGTACAAGACTCATCATCCCATTGGTGAACCGAGACTCCCCGTGTTATACTTGTACTCACAAACATACATTCATGCAATACACACTTAACATACGTTAAAGTCCAACAAGTTATAGCACGTAGTTCAAGTATCACGTAAATAAGTCCGATCACATATTACCAAGTTATTAGATATGTTACGGGGTTCCTAGCATGTTCCTGGGTGTCAAATCGGGTCTCGGAATGCTATTTTACACTTACAGCAGCAGTACACGCGATTAGGAAAAGTCAACTAGCATTTAGGTTGGTCAACAGGCATCTAGGAAGGCTAATCGCCTATACTATAGGCGATTAGGGCTATCTCATATGTAATTTTTGAGTCTATAGGCGATTACGTCGTAAAGCATGCAATTCAGGACTTAACTAGCATTTAGGATCGTAAATGCATGAAGTAAAGGGGAATAGGATCCTATTCGCCTATACTATAGGCGATTAGGGCTCCCCTTCAGGCGAATGGGCTCCTAATCGCCTATAGTATAGGGGATTAGGATTCCTATTCGCCTATAGCACGTCTGTTCCGGTTTTTCGCGCGTTTAACACTCCAAATCCAATCCAGAACGTGTGTAAACATCAAATATCAATCAAATAACTATATCAAACATATATTAATCAAAATCCTTCGTTTAACCTTGTTCTATCAGCCCTGCATGCAATCATGTATCCCAAAAACAACACATATAGCATGAATCATCATATTAACATGCATAACCGTAACCCTAATTAACAATAACTCAGATCTCATCATCATGATATCATTATTAATCTGAAACTACCCTAATAACATGTTAATCATCTCCTTGAATCATAAAAACCCTATCTTTTCATTGAAAACCCACATACAACATGCATGCTATTTAAAATCCAATTAACAACGATTATCAACGATTTTTAAAAGACTCAAACGTTTATAAACAGGTCTGGACCACTAGGGATTCAATGAAAACGTTAATTAAGGTTGCATGGATGAAAACCACACCTTAGATTTGTGATAGAATGATGGAATAGGCTTGAAACCTTGTGTTTTGATCCAAAATCGTGTTCCAGAGGTTGTGTGTGTGTTGGGGCGGGTTATGGGACGACTAGGGTTGATATTATGAAGTTTAGGAGGTCAAGCATTGTATTTATAGGCGTTTTTAGTCGTCCAGCACGTTATAGGCGATTACGCAGCATTATCAGGCGAATAGGGATCCTATTCGCCCCCAGTATAGGCGAATAGGGCCTATTCGCCCACCTGATCCTCCTATTCGCCCCCCTATAGGCGATTAGGACCCCCTATTCGCCTATAGGGGTTGGTTCCGTGTATTTTGCGCGTTAAACCCCGTTTTAACATATGTTAACACATTTTCACATACCGACAAGTCACATAATGATTGTAAACACATACAACTTGCAAACAAACACATTCACACTCGTTCACCAATTCCCGGGACTCGAGACTTGTATATTCCCTGTGCTCTGACGATTCTACGAATCGTCACCCTTTGTACACTTGGTTAAGGACCGACATCTAATGAGCCTCTAGACTAACATCTAATGATCCTCTACACCAAACTAACAGTTCCCGAACCGTAACACGACTCAACTATCCCAGTTAAGTATAATATACGCGTGACTCGCTAAGGTAGACTTTAATCTAGACAACGTTGTTAATCAGAATTTGCCGGGTGTCACACGTGTGTTGTCGGATATTGAAGAAGATTTCCTTTTACCAAAACTTTCGTTACTTCTTTGTGTGCTACCCATCTCATCTTCTTGAACTAACCCACCACGAGACGCCTCTTTTGATTTTTGCGTACTCTCTTCGAAATTATTTTTCATGAGACACCTGGTATCCACGGGAACCTTTAAACATGGTGCAACATTTCCTTTAATTCCACCAAGGTGTTGTTTCATACGGTTAATGCCACCTCCACGAAATGTCTTGGCGCAAAATGTACAAGTAAATGTCCTTTTTCCCGCTTGATCTCGACCTTCGGTAACAAATTTCCACGTGATATCCTTCTTCATACGAACATTTGATTGGGCGGTCTTCTTGGAATGGGGTTCAGTCGGTTCAGATTGATTTTCGTCTAGCGAATTCATGTTCTACAAAATGAACACAACAATAAGAATAAAAAATTCGTATATGGACAGAAAGAACACAACAAAAAACACAATGTTCTAAAAAATGAACACAACAATTCAAGTTATTAGTTTATTACTTACTGTTATGGATTGGACAGAAATAAATCCTATTATTCAAGTCTACAAAAATCGTATATGGACAGAAGTATATGGACAGAAATAAATCCTATTATTCAAGTTCTACAAAATCGTATTATGCAAGTTATTAATATGGAGTATGGATAGAAAGATGATGATAATAAATCAAGTTAATATTATCCATATCGAAATAAATTATGCATACAATTTCTTGGCTGCTCTGTTTGTTCTCAATACAGAGTAGATCGTTTTATAATTTTTTAGTTGCTATGTTTTTTCACGATACAGAGTAAAGTGTATTTTAAATTGTTGTCCGTGTGAGTGTAAAGTGTAAACTTTTCTTCAATGATCAAATACACATATATGATATATACAAAGTATAGACTATAGACACAGATCATAGTAAATGACTAAATGTAGAGTAAATATAAGAAAACAGAGGAGAAAGTAGATGATGATACCTTCAATGAAATAAGAAAGATCGATGATGATGATGAAAGATTAAAGGATGACGATGATGGATGATGTCTTTGGTGGCTGTAAAAAAAAATACAGAGGAGAATATGTAGGGACGTAGGGTTTATCTTCTTATTTAAACTTCAAAGGTTTGAAAAAAAAAAAAAAAAAACTAGTCCGGTCCGGTCCAACTATGCCGGTTCCCGGTCCGACCTTCCGATTCCCGGTTGAACCTCCGGCCCTCTTGCAACTCCGATCTTTATATGTGAACCGGCCCGTCCCACTCTCCGGACCCCGGTCCGACCGGCCGGTCCGGTCCGGTTCTGAAAACCATGGGTAAACTAGTATGCCTCCATTGTCAATGGAAAGAGAAATTGACAGACTATTCTTATTCTTTTAACTTAATTTAGCAACGAACATTAAATGGCAGTGGTAGCCTTTTCTTTTTGTCTGTATTGTGTTTTAACCCAATAAAATTAACTTTGTGTTTTAAACATAAAACCCATATAAACACAAACCAACAACCATAAATTGTTAACCTAATGTGTTTTAACACCATTGGAGTAACATAAAACCCAAAAACAGTTAACCAAATATCTACATTGTGTATATTGTGTTTTAACATCATTGGATTAACATAAAACACATCAGCAGAAATAAAATGAGATTAACATAAAACACATCAGCAAAAATACATTGTGTATATTCTTTAAACATAAAACACACAAGCATGAAGGTATAACAGGGGTCGAGAAACACTATTTTTTATAAAACAAAATCCTCGAAGATGAACATAAAACACAATAACTTGCTTGTAAACCCAAACAAAAATGGCATGGCGAGTTTCAATCTCCCGATCATTAATCTGCACTGCCAGAACATCATCTTCCCGATCCATCGCTCCGCTCCTCCGCCTCCCTCCGCCACCACTCTCCGCACCTCGCCTCCACTCCCGCCACCTCAGCAAAAATACACCCCATCATCTCGCTGGCGTTCAGACCCATCAAAAAATAGATTCTATTATTGTTATAGGAGAGAGTTAGAGAAGAAAGAGAAAGAGAGATAATTGTGCATAAAAGGAGAGAGGGAGAGAAGAAAGAGAGGATAAAATTAAATGAGATGTGTGAGAGAGAAACTTTATTAATTGTGAGATACGGTTATTATTAAGTGAATTAAATGGGTTTTGTTAATTAAGAGGTGTAATATTACACATCTACCCCTACAGCCTTAATTTATCCAATATAATTATAACACATATTACAAAATTGCCACTACTATCATCTAATCCCTCCATCAAGTTGATCCAATGGTTATTTTTCCTTCTCACACTTCTTACAAAACACCTCTTTTGTATGCTAACCCCACCATATATATATATAGTCAATAACAATAAAACTTGTAATAAAATATCTAAGATCAACAAAACTTGTAATAAAACTTGTATATAATCTGTTTTAAAACATCTGTTGAATGATATCCAGCTTTATCAAACAACTGTCAATCAATACAATTTTACAATTAAAGATTACAATAAATATACAATTTTACATCACTCTTTTCAAATTCATAATAATCACAAAGAGTCTTCATTCGGTTGAAAATTAACGAAAATAACATTTTTATCATAATAAATTGATAAAAATAACTATAAACTAAAATTACATCACTCTTTTAAAATTCCTAATAATTTAATAATAAATTTTTAATAATATTATTTTCATATTTTTTTTCATATAATAAGATGAATAAAAAAGTAAGAAAGTAACTAAACGAAAGTTGATTTTCAGCTTGATAAGTTGCATTTCAAGTAAATATGAAGGTGCAAACTACTTTTGGTCCTTTCAATAGAGTGGAAGAAAATTGCAACACAATAATAATAAAATAATATTGTTAAAAAAGTAACTTAAAAATAGTAATCATTACTTTTAGACCTTTGAATAACATCTGTTAACATCCCAACAGTTGTAATAATAACTTTGGTATAGAAATCTATTCTAAATTCAAGTTATATAGTATTTGATGACTTGTGAACGGATGTTGAAAACAACTATGATACATTACAATTTTCAACTAAAGGATGATTTAAACAGAGTTTACAAACTTTCCAAACTTAACTTGTAATCAATTATCAATATCTAACAAAATACCTATATACTTAAATCCGATCAGTCTTTTCACATTCGTAATTACAAATAGTCCGTAGAGCCCTAAAAGTCTTTGATGAGCACTGTACAAACGAAGGATCTAGATGGAAACATACCATAAGTTAAAACATTATTATTTTATATTAATTAAACAATTAAAACTATTGTTCTTACAAATGATCTAAAGTCTTTTAATGTTTCTATAAAATTTGAAATTAAAGTTTTTATTGACGACTTATTAAGTTTTAAAAAATAAATAATATTTCAATGACAAACTTTTGTAAGAAATGACATGAAATATACATAATGTAACAAATGTTTTAATATATATGTAAACTGAATATTTATATATAAGTCAAATATGATATTATAAACATCTGTTTAAATTATAAATATAAATATTATAATTATGTTCAATGTCTTAACAATCACTTTGACAACTATAACACATTTACATTTTTAATATTTCTTTACGAAACACCAAACATCTGTTGATTTTAACAGTAGACAATTTAGTTTTTTGACCAGCCAAACCCATCGAGCAACCCCCAGTGGTAAAGACAGGGACACTACATATCAATAACTAAGCTACGATTTTCAACACTACCTAAAATCTTTTTACTTCCCTTTAACAAAGTTTCTTTAAAACAGCTGTTATACGATTCAATCATATTATTACAATTATATAACTTGAGTTAAATATTTAATTAAACAAAAATAAACACAAAATGGAATATTTATAAAAGAAGAAATTCAAATATGTTTAAAAACATACTTTAATGACAACAGAATTACAATATATGAGTTTACAAAAAAGCACATAAAAATACAACGAAACATAAAAAAATTCTTCTAGCAAACAAACCCTAGAGAATGATATTTCTTCACAGGATCATCGGAACAAATACAGAAACCAAAACATTGAAAAGAATTACACGACAACAACAACTATTTAAACATGATACAGTTCTAAAAGCCGTAAAGATTAAAAAGACATCTCTTTTTTCTATTAGACAATAATATTATTAGTGATAGATTAGAGACTAAGCATATAATATGTTATGTTGCGTTATAGTTTCTTCTTCGTCAGCAAGATACCAAGCTCGAACTTCTGATCTCCTTGTTCCAATGGAAATATTGAACCCAACACATTACAAGAAGACAATCTCTTTGTTAGCCACTCAATGAAGTGCAAGAGAAGCTTCATGTGTTAGGCACTCAAGGAAGTGCAACAGAAGTCCTCATGATGTCTGCCTTTGATTGTATGAATGACGAAAAACATGAATTCCAACTTTGTTACCAACGGATTGTTGGTAATCTATTTTCCTTTGATTGTAAAAATCTTTCGAAAATTTGTGGAAATACATTTGACAGTAAATATCATTATACATATTGGATTGAAACATGTATAGAGATGATAAATGAAATATTGGGAGTTCCTCCCCTTTTATAGAATAAAAAATATACTAATTATTCGTAAAGTTGGTTTTCAACTTTATCAGTTACATTTCAAGTAAACCTAAAGTTGGAAGTTACATTTGATATTTTGTATTTATTTCTGATAAAATGAAAGACAATTCAACACAACAAAAATAATAAAAAAAAAATGTTAATATCATTATCCATATATCATGGGCAGTTCTAATCAAGTAAACCAGGTGCCTAGCTTTGACCAAAGCCAGGAGCTATGGCCTTTTTTTTTAAAAAAAAAAAACTTAATTTGTTTTAATTCGTTTTAAATACTTGTTATTGATAAAAAATAATTTTAATTCATCTTAAAATGTTTTTAGTTGTTACTAATCCAACAAAATTCATTTGAGGCATTCCGGGTCGTTTATTTCTCGTTTGTGTTTTTTGATAGAAACATCCGAATTTGTACAACTTTCATGAATCATTGTACATGGTGCTCCGACTATATATTCAATACCCGTATTTTTTCAAAACACAAATTTTTTATGTCTAATCGACATGCTGGACTTCTGTACTCTGTTTGATGCATTTCGGAATGTTTAATTGATCGTTTGTAGTTTTCAGAAGTCACATACGGTCAATTAAAACGTACAGAAAAGCGGAACCCTTGTTTGATTATACTCGTGTTCAGCTTTTAAACTTTGTAGAAGAGTTTTTGGTAAAAAGGAACTAGGTTGCAAATATAATAATAATTTAAAAATAATAAATTATTTATGAAAGTTGTTTTACCAAATTTCAGCACAAATAACTGAGAATCAATACCATGTTTTACCAAATTTCAAATTTTACATCTCTAATCGATATACTACACTTCCGGACATTGTTTAACGCGTTTTGGTTTGTTTAATTGCTCGTTTCAGAGCAAACAACCGAGTATGAACAACTTTCATAAATCAATGTACGTAGCACATGAAGAGTGCAATCAATACCATGTCTTATCAAATTTCAAAATTTACATCTCTGATCGATATACTGGACTTCTGGACCTTGTTTGACGCGGTTTGGTTCGTTTAATTGCCCGTTTGTGGTTTTCAGAACAAACAACCGAGAATGAACAACGTTCATAAATAATAATATAACTTTTAAAGTCAGGTGCTTTGTGACACCCGGCAAACTCAGGTTAGTAACAATGATCAAACTAGTAAGTCTACCTTAGCGAGGCATGCATATTACATACGTAACTGGGTCGGTTGAGTCGTTATGATGGTTCGGGGAATCATCAGGAGTCGTTCCAATGATCCACAGGATCATTGGGAGTCGGTCCATAACCATGTGTACAAGGATTCGTGATTCGTGGAATCGCCGGGTTTAATGCACACAAGCAAGTCTTGAGTCTCGGGAATTGGTGAACGAAAGTGAACGTGTTATTTATCATGCTTTATATGCTTATAATCATTATATGACTTGTCGGTATATGAATACGTGCTTATATATGTTAAAATAGTGTTAAGCGCGCCGAAAACCCGAACTCACATGCTACAGGCGAGTAGGGGCTAGGCGGAGAGTACGAATAGGCGAGTAGCCCTACTCGCCAATAATTAGAGGCGATTACGTGTAATCGCATGCTCCTAATCGCCTGATCTGTCCCTACTCGCGTGTTCTGTTCTTGACGACTAGAAACACCTATAAATACAACCCTTGACTTGTGAAACACCATTTGTGCAACCCTAACTGACCTCAAGCCTCACTCACACCATAATACACCTCTGGAACTCGTTTCGCTTCAAAACCCATCATTCCTAAGCTTACACTCCTTTCTTTAGCAAGATTCAAGGTGTGTTATCTACCCTAAGCCTTTGTAATGTTGATATTTTGTTTCCCAAAGGTCCAGACCTAGTTTTATCAAGTTTGTGTCTTTGAAAATCTTTGAAAACAGTTTCTAAAACAAGTCTAAACCTTTATACTTGCTATATGTGAAGTATTCATGCAAGAAACGATTTTTAATGGTCAAAACGTGAATGTTTCCATGTATTTGATGTACTTCTGATGTGTAGGAGTTGTTAGGATGTTTTCCTAAGGATTTGAGCAATTATTATGGTGTTTTGATGATAATATGTATTTTGACCCATTTGAATGATTCTTGAAGATTTAGGGAGTTATGATATGATTTGATGATTGTTTGATGTTAGGATTCACACTAGAAGGGTATTATAATAGAGGAATGCTGATTTGCAAGGTTGTAGGTGATGAAATCTGACTATTTGCTATTTAAGGAAAGATATGCATGTTTAATGAAACCTAGTACTTTGCCATTTTTGGAAATAATTGCAAATAGGGTGTTAGACCAGTGATAAATTGGGGATTTTTTGTTTGGAATGGGTTGGTTAATGAATTGGGTTTGATGTTGGGTGTTTTTACATGTTTCGGATCTGATTTGGATGTTAAACGCGTGAAAAGGCGAAACGTAGCTGCAGGGGGCGAGTAGGAGCTCTACTCGCCTGCTAGACAGGCGAGTAGCCCTACTCGCATGTAATTAGAGGCGAGTAGGCCTCCTAATCGCCTGTTGACCTCTCCTACTCACCAGTTGACTTTTCCTAATTGCATGTTGATTTCCTAATCGTGTGTGTTGCTGTTGTAAGTGTATTTTGACACCCCGAAGCTTGTTTTGAAACCCAGGAACATGATAGGAACCCCGGGATATGTCTAATAACTTGGTAACATGTGTTCGGACCCGTTTATGCTATATATGACTCGTATGATAGATGAAGTGAACATGGATATGTGTTAAGTGTATAGTTGCATGTGATTACTTAATTTCTCATTCTTGAATAACACGTGGGATGTCGGGTCACCAATGGGATGTCGGGTCTTGTCTTGTCTGGTGCGGTCGGTTTAACAGTCAAAGGTGTTTTCAAATGTACATGGCTATGGTCTGGACATCTGCGGACTAATTAACCTACAGGTTATTAGTCTGAGTACTTATATACATCTTATGATAGGTCGGCGCTATTTGGGGCTATCATAGCTTATTGATTTAACTGTTTTCAAGTAACGCAATCTAAGGTGAGTGTCACAACCCTGCTTTTACGGTTTCGCTTTTGGGGGAGACACGTGCTACATTCTTTCATTCTAAAGGTCGTGTTATACTATGGTTATGGATATTTACTATACGGGCATTTCATCAGGGAGTCCCAGGGGGAAACCATGAGTATGTGGGAACATATATCAGGAAGATATGGATAAATCTATTGGGATGGGCAAACCCCACTCGACGGCTGGGAGCCGGGCGAGTGCATATTGTCTCTACTTCCAGAGTCACCGTTGATGACGGTGGCTCATGTCTGGGCAAAAACAGGAAAATGTGTTAGTATTGGTTTCCCACTCGTAGTAGTAAAAATACATGACGTCTAGCTAACGTTCTTATAACATAGTATTAACGGGAATGATCTTTTCAAACTTATAACAACTCTTTTATAAAACCTGTGAACTCCTCAGCGTTATATGTTGACATTTTTGGCATGTTGTCTTAGGTCGCTAAGGTAGCAGTTAATGGATTAGGCGCACGGAGTCTTGCAAGGCGTCTAGATTTCTAGTGCATGTTAAATAATTTTTTCAAACTATGTTATGTCTTTTGGTTGTAAACAAGAATTGCTTCCGATGCTGGTTTATGGCTCAAAGCTTAATGTTTTGGTTTTCATCTTTTACATTTAGTGTTTGTTTATTGTGATCGTTTACTTGGATCCTGGTATGTCACACGCCTCGTGGTAAAACCCCGCAAGTGGAATTTGAGGGTGTGACAGATTGGTTTCAGAGCCAACGGTTATAGTAAACTAGGACTGCATGTAGAGTCTACCCTAAGCCTTTGTAATGTTGATATTTTGGTTCCCAAAGGTCCAGACCTAGTTTTATCAAGTTTGTGTCTTTGAAAATCTTTGAAATGAGTTTCTAAAACAAGTCTAAACCTTTATACTTGCTATATGTGAAGTATTCATGCAAGAAACGATTTTTAATGGTCAAAACGTGAATGTTTCCATGTATTTGATGTACTTCTGATGTGTAGGAGTTGTTAGGATGTTTTCCTAAGGATTTGAGCAATTATTATGGTGTTTTGATGATAATATGTATTTTGACCCATTTGAATGATTCTTGAAGATTTAGGGAGTTATGATATGATTTGATGATTGTTTGATGTTAGGATTCACACTAGAAGGGTATTATAATAGTGGAATGATGATTTTCAAGGTTGTAGGTGATGAAATCTGACTATTTGCTATTTAAGGAAAGATATGCATGTTTAATGAAACCTAGTACTTTGCCATTTTTGGAAATAATTGCAAATAGGGTGTTAGACCAGTGATAAATTGGGGATTTTTTGTTTGGAATGGGTTGGTTAATGAATTGGGTTTGATGTTGGGTGTTTTTACATGTTTCGGATCTGATTTGGATGGGTTAAACGCGCGAAAAGGCGAAACGTAGCTGCAGGGGGCGAGTAGGAGCTCTACTCGCCTGCTAGACAGGCGAGTAGCCCTACTCGCATGTAATTAGAGGCGAGTAGGCCTCCTAATCGCCTGTTGACCTCTCTTACTCACCAGTTGACTTTTCCTAATTGCATGTTGATTTCCTAATCGTGTGTGTTGCTGTTGTAAGTGTATTTTGATGTCACACCCTAAATTTCCACTGCGGGGTTTATACCGCGAGGCGCATGACATACCAGGATCCTATAGCCATAAGTCATATGAACGAACTCTAAATGCCCAAACCATTTAGTTCGTTTTCAAAACCAAGTTTAGTTAAGCTGCGGAAGCGTAAACCAAATTTAAACCTTTTAAAACCATGCGCAAAACAACGCGCCCAAATTAAATCCATATGAAAGAAAATGTAAAAAAAAAACATAATATGTAATTTAGGTGTATGCCCAAGACCCCAAATGCAGTGAAGTGTGCAGTGCTTTCTAATCCTGGCACCGGAAGCTAACTACCTGCAAAAGCATGTAAATCGTGGGTCAACAAACAATGTTGGTGAGTTCACAAAGTAAAGTAATTTAGTATGCAAATGCGCTGGTTTCCAAAACCACGTAAATAGGTAAAGTAAGTTGGTTCCCCGAACCGTGTAACCACTAGCTCGTCGCATGTCAAGGGTAGCTAACCCATTCATGATAACTAACCGAATATACCAAACTGCTATGTACGTGTAGCCACATAAGTGTGCCGCATGCCTGACATCATTGTCTATCCACAATGATAATGTTTCGTCAAGTTATAGTTCACGCCCGCGCTCCCCGAGCCGGTGTGAGGTTTGTAAGACCTAATAGCGCTATCAACTAATAACCCGCTTGCCAACCCTGGCAACTCATTCGGTACGTGAGGACTTACAGATGATAGAAATGGTTTAGTTTATCAAGGACACAATTACGAACTAGCAAAGTAACCGACCCTCATAAGGATCCATGGCATCCCAACCCGGGATGTGTAAGTAGTCCCAAACCGGACTAGAAAATGTTAAGTAAAGTGTCTCATACCTGAGACGCATGCTTTTGAGAAAAAGAGTAGTGAAACTCACCTTAGGTCGCAAGTGAAAATCCAAATTCCACGAATAGTAACGTGCTACCGACTCCCTATTACAAATGTCACTAGGTGAGTATACGTGCATAACCAACACACCATGTAACTCGTTTATCCAAGACTTTTAAAAGTTCAAAACCGTGTAGTGACACCTAATGACTTTACATGCTCAAGTATGTCCTACGTATCCCGTTGATGATTATAGTGATTATTATCAGTTTAATACATCAAATACATCTCATACAAGTTTTCACACAAGTACATGTCAATTACATACCACATAGAACTCTAAATAGTCACCTAAAGACCCAGTACACAATCTGCGTTTTTAGGACAGATTGTGCACTGTGAAAACCAATTTATTTAAAATACTTAACGAATGAATTAGAGTCCCAAATGTTTACTGAATTTTATATGGGGTTCAATTGACAATACCTATTTTTGTTTTGTCTTAATTCCAAACACAAAAATTATGAAAATTCGTACAACACAGCTATGTCCAGAAAATTTCCTCAACAGGTCAGTTTAGTAGAAAAATTCTCAAAAATTGTGTATTCATCCAAACGAGAGGAATCCACTTGGAAAAGCTCTATTTTCCAGTATTGACCTACTGTAAAAATTTTATAACCTAACTCCTTGTAAATCTCAAGTTATGACCATTTAAAGTTAACCCAATTTACAAATCCGAAAATCTGATATGACCCCTAATCCATTAAAATTCCAAAAACGACTCAAACGATGTCCAAATCCGATGGTTTTGCCCATTATGAGAAGCTAAGACCTTGTACATTACAATAATGCAAAGAAATCATCAAAACAATCAATTTACCAACCCATTACAGCCCCTACAAAATGTTCAACCGAATCTGCCAGAATCTTAAACTTGCATCCCAAGTAATCTACAAACCCTAATTTTTCATGAACATCCCTAATACAAGTATAACACCTATAGTACAGATTAAACACCATATTAATCATAGCAAAACACATATGTTATCATGTGAAAACCCTAATCATGGCTACTATTAACAATCATCATCAAATCACCAAGAACATCCAAGAACTCCTACACATACATACATGCGATTCTACATATATTATTTTTAGAGTTTTTAAGGTTTTTCAAGTATTATAATTCATCAAAAATCATAAGGATGTATACCTTGCAATGCTAAAACTCCCTAGAGCCTTGAGATTAAACCCGAACTAGCTTGATTAGGTGAAAGATTACTTGATTGCTTGAAAGCCAAGAGAGAAGGGGGTGGGGGTTTCGCACGGCACAAACAAGAAGAAGAAGTAGGGTTTTATCTTTTTCTTGCCTCCTAATTATAAGAGGGCCTTGCTTGTTCCCCAAGTAATTGGGTTTTAGGGCCCTTCTAGTCCATTAACTTGACCTTTTAATCATGTTATAGTGCAATACCGGACCCAATAATATTAGTCACCCTAAATTGCATAGAAACCATTGTTTTCATTATTACATAATATATTAATCATGTTGCGCACGTAATTTACATAATCTACGTATTATCTTTCAGTTAGGAGATCATTCACAAAAACATGTAATTCACATAAGCACGTACTTCATGTTCACCATAATTCAATTGTACGTATTACTGCTATGTATGCCACATAATTCACCAACGTTTGGGATACAGGACTCATGTGTGTGTTTAACAAGGATTTTCCTACTTATAACATATGTTAGCATCTTCTAACACATGTTAACCTACTTAACTAACCCTAGTTAAGTATCTAGCCATGTATGAACATGTAAGTTTACTAGAGTTCAGTAAAAGTATTTAACCTGAAAATGCGGGGTGTCACATCATCCCCAAGTTGAAAAGAATTTCGTCCCAAAATTCAGCAAGTAAACACTAAAGCCAGCTATAAAAATGTGTGCTTGGTTCCCGGATGTCACATCATCCCCAAGTTGAAAGGAATTTCGCCCCGAAATTCACTTTGAAAGAGCTGCTTTATGTTCCGCGTTTGATCTATGTACGATTTCAGGTTCAGTAAAGAGGTGTGGGTATTTGAGCCGCATCTGATCTCTGCGCTCCCACATGTATTCCGGTCCTAGATGGGAATTCCACCGTACCTTAACAATAGGTATAGTGCTTTGTCTGAGTTTCTTGACGCCCTGCTCAAGAATCTCCACTGGTTCTTCCACGAACCGTAGCTGATCGTCCACCTGGATCTCCTCCAGTGGCACTACCAGTGTCGTATCGGATAAGCATTTCTTCAAGTTTGAGACGTGGAATACATTACGCACTCCACTGAGTTCATCTGGTAAATTCAGCTGGTAAACTACCGGACCAATCCTTTTAACAATCTCGAAAGGTCCAACGTATCGGGGATTTAACTTCCCTCGTTTCCCAAAGCGTATCACTCCTTTCCAAGGTGACACCTTTAACAAAACCTTGTCCCCAATCTGGAACTCCAAAGGTTTTCTACGTTAGTCAGCATAACTTTTCTGTCGATCCCGAGCAGCAGCCATCCGATTTCTAATTTGCACTATCTTCTCAGAAGTTTCATGCACGAGTTCGGGACCTGTTAGTTGGCTATCCCCAACCTCAGTCCAACAGATGGGAGACCTACACTTGCGCCCGTAAAGTGCCTCAAAAGGCGCACACCGTATCGAAGTGTGGTAACTGTTGTTGTAAGAAAATTCGATCAAGGGCAAGTGCTTATCCCAATTATTGCCAAAGTCCACCACGCACGCCCATAGCAGATCCTCTATTGTTTGGATGGTACGTTCGCTCTGTCCATCCGTCTGTGGGTGATAGGCTGTGCTCATATCAAGACGAGTTCCTAAAGCATCTTGGAGAGTAGTCCAGAAACGAGAAGTGAATCGCCCATCGCGATCAGATATAATGGAAGTAGGCACCCCATGCCTAGAGACTATCTCCTTGATGTATAGGTTTGCCAGCTTTTCTAACGAATCAGTTTCTTTTATTGCCAGGAAGTGGGCCGATTTGGTTAAACGGTCCACGATAACCCAAATCATGTTATGGCCCGTTGGCGTTCTAGGAAGCTTTGTAATGAAGTCCATGGAAATTCCATCCCATTTCCACATCGGAATCTCTGGTTGTTGGAGTAGGCCTGAAGGTTTTTGATATTCAATCTTAACCTTCGCACAAGTCAAGCACTTACTAACATAAGTGGCTATCTCGGCTTTCATGTTTGGCCACCAGTATAAAGTCTTAAGATCTTGGTACATCTTGTCCGAACCAGGATGTACCGAATAGCGAGAGGTATGTGCTTCGTCAAGCACCAGTTGTCTGAGATCCCCAAATCGTGGTATCCAGACTCGATCCATGAAGTACTGTAGGCCATCCGTTTTTAGTTCCAAGTGCTTATCAGCACCATGTAGGGTCTCAAGCCCGATGTTTTCTTCCTTCAAGGCCTCACCCTGGGCTTCACGTATCTTATCTGGAAGATGAGAATGGATGGTGAGTTGTAAAGCTCGCACCCTTCTGGGTTTTGTTTCCTTTCGACTGAGGGCATCAGCTACTACATTAGCCTTCCCTGGATGATACTTGATGGCACAGTCATAATCGTTCAAAAGTTCAACCCAGCAACGTTGTCGTATGTTCAGCACCTTCTGATCAAATATATGCTGAAGGCTCTTGTGATCAGTGAAAATTGTGCACTTTGTTCAATAGAGGTAGTGCCTCCAGATTTTGAGAGCGAAAACCACCGCTCCCAGTTTCAAATCATGAGTGGGGTAATTCTTCTCATGGATCTTCAGTTGCCGCGATGCATATGCAATTACCTTATCACGTTGCATCAGTACGCACCCTAAACCTTGGATAGACGCATCACAATATACTACAAAGTCCTCTGTACCCTCAGGCAACGATAATATCGGTGCGCTGCAAAGTTTGGACTTTAGTAGCTGAAAGACGAATTCTTGGGCATCTCCGCACTTATAAGTAATACCTTTCCGTGTTAGGGCGGTGAGAGGTTGAGCGATCTTAGAAAATCCCTCGATAAATCTGCGATAATAACCAGCGAGACCAAGAAATTGGCGCACTTCAGTAGGGGTCCTAGGAGCCTCCCACTTTTGATAGCGTCAATCTTGGCTGGGTCCACATGTATTCCTGCCTCGTTGACCACATGCCCAAGGAATTGGACTTCTCGAATCCAGAAGTCACATTTGGTAAACTTTGTATACAGCTGCTCATTCCTCAGTAGTTCCAAGATTAGTCGCAGGTGCTGCTCGTGCTCCTCCCTGCTCTTGGAGAAAATCAATATGTCATCTATGAACACTATGACGAATTTGTCCAAGTAGGGTTTGCACACATGGTTCATTAGATCCATGAACACAGCCGGTGCATTAGTTAGCCCACATGGCATTACCAAAAACTCATAATGTCCATAACGAGTTCGAAACACCGTCTTTGCCACATCCTCTTCTCGGACTCTCAGTAGATGGTATCCTGACCTCAAGTCAATCTTAGAGTAGAAGCTCGACCCTTACAGTTGGTCGAACAAATCATCAATACGAGGCAAAGGATATCGGTTCTTAATCGTCACTTTGTTCATCTCCCGATAATCAATACACATGCGGAAACTCCCATCTTTCTTCTTAACAACCAGATCTGGAGCTCCCCATGGCAAAGAACTGGGCCTAATGAAACCCCTATCCAATAGCTCCAGAAGTTGGGTAGACAGTTCTTGAAGCTCCCCTGGTGCTAAACGGTACGGTGCGCGTGCAACTGGCGCTGCTCCAGGTGCAAGGTCAATCTGAAACTCCACTTGACGAACGGGTGGGAGTCCAGGTAATTCCTCTGGGAAGACATCTTGGAAGTCTCGGACCACTGGGATTTCCTCAATCCTAGTCTCGGTTTCAGCTCGAGTATCAGATATGTTAGCCAAAATGGCCGGACAGCCCTTGCGAATACACTTCTGGGCCTTCAGATAGGAGATGATGCCCACCATGGCACCACCTCGATCACCCTGTATGGATAATAATTCTCCACTTGGGAGAGGAATGCGAACAATTTTCTCCTGACAGAGAATTTCCGCGTGTTGCTTGGACAACCAGTCCATGCCAACCACGAGATCAAAGCTACCTAGGGTGATAGGTAAGAGGTTGATGGCAAACAATTTCTCGTTCAACTCGAGCTTACAGTCACGATGTATATGGGTTACCTCGACAGGCTTTCCATCAGCAGTTCAATAGAGTATGGAGTATCTCGAAGAGTAGGAACCATCCCTAATTGTTTACTAAGTTTTGATGAAACAAAACTATAGTCTGCACCAGTATCATATAAGATAGAAGCAAGAGTGTCGTTCAAGGAGCACGTACCCATCACGACATTGTTATCAGTCCTAGCTTTCCCCAGGCCAGTCACAAATGCTTTTCCCCGAGCCCCGTTGTTGTTGCTACCGTTACGGTTGTTGTTGTTGCAGGACTTATACCTCACACTATCCCACGTTCTCTTGTTATCACCAATAGTAGAAAATGAAGCACCATGCTTCAGAAAAGTACCATGATCGGCAGTCTCATCTGTGAGTTTGCGAGTAAAGTGAAAGATTTGTAGGTGAGCTGCAGTGGCCAAGCCACGAATCTGAGGGGCCCACCCTTTCGGTATAAAGTTCGATCCATTTGTAAGGTAGGTTAAATAGATTTGAGCCTATAGTGGCTATCTCCTATAGCCTGGTAGTGTAGGCGTCGATCTCAGACCCATCCGTCTTTATATAACAAAATTTCTGGATTTCACCACAGGGTGTTACGTTCTCCTTCCAGGTATCTGTAACTCATCGAGTGTGCATGTAGCGTACATTACTCCATCCTGCCTGGGACAAATGCACATAGCAAAGACTTATACTATCGAAGCAATCAGACGGTCTCCTTCAGTTCCGTTGGAGTTATCGAGGTTTACAACCAATAAAAGGCCTGAAAATACGATGTGCGTTCAAGGTATAAGAAAGTTCAAATGTGGAAGTCAGGGGAAAAGAATGATTTAGCAAAATAGATCTTTACTAGCTTGGAAAGATGCGAGGGCCTCAACCACCCTATCGTTGATCATAAGAACTCAGTCTTATCTAAGTTAGCAAAGGGAAATGAAAGAAAAGATAGGTAAGAAAAGGTAAGAGCCAATCGTCGCCATGCTATGTCTAGATAGTAGAGCCCTCATCCTCACTTCCATGTGCTCGTCCTGCTCAGGTTCCCCTTCCATCTCTTATCCTTCCTCTTTTGCGATGTCAGTGTTATATGGTTCTCATCACGTACAATCTCCTTCTCTAGTCCTATGTGAACCAGTTTAGTGGTAAGCTGTACCACTCGTTCCTCCAATCGTGGCTATCAGCCATTAAAAGGTTTCATCCTTCCTTGTGATGTTGCATTACATCGCAGGCTTTACGTAACTTCTCCAAAAGTGTGTGTAATACACCCCGATCTAATGTGTTCCCATGAATCTACCATATACTTATGGGTAACAGGGATATGCAGTCATACGTTCGCCCGTTCATACTAGGCGTAAGGTACTAAAGTAAGAAATAAGTTCTATATGTGTAACCCAGTCCCGTCTGAGTTTCGAATGGAAGTAAGAAAGATCAAGCAACAAGGAACAGAAACTAATTGTCTCCTTGCTCAGTGAAAAAGGATAAGTCTCAGTATTTGAATTGCTTCACAGTTGGTTCGATTTAATGGTACCACGTCATGCGCATCGTGCAGCTTCCTGTGTACGTGCGCCACAACGCTCGCAAGGGCTCCCTCCCTTGTACTATTGTTGTTTCCTCATCCATGAGGTTTGTTAAGATACTACTCCCAGTAATGCGCCACCTGGTGTAACCCTGGGTTCCCACCATTGACGTGTTTAGAATTAGGTCTAGAACTAGGAGATAACATACCTCATGAAATCATATGTTGTAGATATATGTAGCTAAAAGCTAGTTGTGCTCTTAGGTTGTGAGTGTACTTAAGATATGATGATTATAGACTAGACTCAACATGCAGTCCTAGTTCACTATAACCAATGGCTCTGATACCAATCTGTCACACCCTCAAATTTCCACTGCGGGGTTTATACCGCGAGGCGCATGACATACCAGGATCCCATAGCCATAAGTCATATGAACGAACTCTAAATGCCCAAACCATTTAGTTCGTTTTCAAAACCAAATTTAAACCTTTTAAAACCATGCGCAAAACAACGCGCCCAAATTAAATCCATATGAAAGAAAATGTAAAAAAAAAACATAATATGTAATTTAGGTGTATGCCCAAGACCCCAAATGCAGTGAAGTGTGCAGTGCTTTCTAATCTTGGCACCGGAAGCTAACTACCTGCAAAAGCATGTAAATCGTGGGTCAACAAACAATGTTGGTGAGTTCACAAAGTAAAGTAATTTAGTATGCAAATGCGCTGGTTTCCAAAACCACGTAAATAGGTAAAGTAAGTTGGTTCCCCGAACCGTGTAACCACTAGCTCATCGCATGTCAAGGGTAGCTAACCCATTCATGATAACTAACCGAATATACCGAACTGCTATGTACGTGTAGCCACATAAGTGTGCCGCATGCCTGACATCATTGTCTATCCACAATGATAATGTTTCGTTAAGTTATAGTTCACGCCCGCGCTCCCCGAGCCGGTGTGAGGTTTGTAAGACCTAATAGCGCTATCAACTAATAACCCGCTTGCCAACCCTGGCAACTCATTCGGTACGTGAGGACTTACAGATGATAGAAATGGTTTAGTTTATCAAGGACACAATTGTGAACTAGCAACGTAACCGACCCTCATAAGGATCCATGGCATCCCAACCCGGGATGTGTAAGTAGTCCCAAACCGGACTAGAAAATGTAAGTAAAGTGTCTCATACCTGAGACGCATGCTTTTGAGAAAAAGAGTAGTGAAACTCACCTTAGGTCGCAAGTGAAAATCCAAATTCCACGAATAGTAACGTGCTACCGACTCCCTATTACAAATATCACTAGGTGAGTATACGTGCGTAACCAACACACCATGTAACTCGTTTATCCAAGACTTTTAAAAGTTCAAAACCGTGTAGTGACACCTAATGACTTTACATGCTCAAGTATGTCCTACGTATCCTGTTGGTGATTATAGTGATTATTATCAGTTTAATACATCAAATACATCTCATACAAGTTTTCACACAAGTACATGTCAATTACATACCACATAGAACTCTAAATAGTCACCTAAAGACCCCGTACACAATCTACGTTTTTAGGACAGATTGTGCGCTGTGAAAAACAATTTATTTAAAATACTTAACGAATGAATTAGAGTCCCAACTTTTTACTGAATTTTATTTGGGAATCACTTGACAATACCAATTTTTGTTTTGTCTTAATTACAAACACAAAAATTATGAAAATTCGTACAACACAGCTATGTCCAGAAAATTTCCTCAAAAGGTCAGTTTAGTAGAAAAATTCTCAAAAATTGTGTATTGATCCAAACGCGATGAATCTACTTGGAAAAGCTCTATTTTTCCACTATTGACCTACTGTAAAAATTTCATAACCTAACTCCTTGTAAATCTCAAGTTATGACCATTTAAAGTTAACCTAATTTACAAATCCGAAAATCTGATATGACCCCTAATCCATTAAAATTCCAAAAACAACTCAAACGATGTCCAAATCCGATGGTTTTGCCCATTATGAGAAGCTAAGACCTTGTACATTACAATCATGCAAAGAAATCATCAAAACAATCAATTTACCAACCCATTACAGACCCTACAAAACGTTCAACCGAATCTGCCAGAATCTTAAACTTGCATCCCAAGTAATCTACAAACCCTAATTTTTCATGAACATCCCTAATACATGTATAACACTTATAGTACTGATTAAACACCATATTAATCATAGAAAAACACATATGTTATCATGTGAAAACCCTAATCATGGCTACTAATAACAATCATCATCAAATCACCAAGAACATCCAAGAACTCCTACACATACATACATGCGATTCTACATAAATTATTTTTAGAGTTTTTAAGGTTTTTCAAGTATTATAATTCATCAAAAATCATAAGGATGTATACCTTGCAATGCTAAAACTCCCTAGAGCCTTGAGATTAAACCCAAACTAGCTTGATTAGGTGAAAGATTACTTGATTGCTTGAAAGCCAAGAGAGAAGGGGGGGTGGGGGTTTCGCACGGCACAAACAAGAAGAAGAAGTAGGGTTTTATCTTTTTCTTGCCTCCTAATTATAAGAGGGCCTTGCTTGTTCCCCAAGTAATTGGGTTTTAGGGCCCTTCTAGTCCATTAACTTGACCTTTTAATCATGTTATAGTCCAATACCGGACCCAATAATATTAGTCACCATAAATTGCATAGAATCCATTGTTTTCATTATTACATAATATATTAATCATGTTGCGCACGTAATTTACATAATCTACGTATTATCTTTCAGTTAGGCGATCATTCACAAAAACATGTAATTCACATAAGCACGTACTTCATGTTCACCATAATTCAATTGTACGTATTACTGCTATGTATGCCACATAATTCACCAACGTTTGGGATACAGGACTCATGTGTGTGTTTAACAAGGATTTTCCTACTTATAACATATGTTAGCATCTTCTAACACATGTTAACCTACTTAACTAACCCTAGTTAAGTATCTAGCCATGTATGAACATGTAAGTTTACTAGAGTTTAGTAAAAGTATTTAACCTGAAAATGCGGGGTGTCACATTTAACACCCCGAAGCATGTTTTGAAACCCAGGAACATGATAGGAACCCCGGGATATGTCTAATAACTTGGTAACATGTGTTCGGACCCGTTTATGCTATATATGACTCGTATGATAGATGAAGTGAACATGGATATGTGTTAAGTGTATAGTTGCATGTGATTACTTAATTTTTCATTCTTGAATAACACGTGGGATGTCGGGTCACCAATGGGATGTCGGGTCTTGTCTTGTCTGGTGCGGTCGGTTTAACAGTCAAAGGTGTTTTCAAATGTACATGGCTATGGTCTGGACATCCGCGGACTAATTAACCTACGGGTTATTAGTCTGAGTACTTATATACATCTTATGATAGGTCGGCGCTATTTGGGGCTATCATAGCTTATTGATTTAACTGTTTTCAAGTAACGCAATCTAAGGTGAGTGTCACAACTCCGCTTTTACTGTTTTGCTTTTGGGGGAGACACATGCTACATTCTTTCATTCTAAAGGTCGTGTTATACTATGGTTATGGATATTTACTATACAGGCATTTCATCAGGGAGTCCCAGGGGGAAACCATGAGTATGTGGGAACATATATCAGGAAGATATGGATAGATCTATTTGGATGGGCAAACCCCACTCGACGGCTGGGAGCCGGGCGAGTGCATATTGTCTCTACTTCCAGAGTCACCGTTGATGACGGTGGCTCATGTCTGGGCAAAAACAGGAAAATGTGTTAGTATTGGTTTCCCACTCGTAGTAGTAAAAATACATGACGTCTAGCTAACGTTCTTATAACATAGTATTAACGGGAATGATCTTTTCAAACTTATAACAACTCTTTTATAAAACCTGTGAACTCCTCAGCATTATATGTTGACATTTTTGGCATGTTGTCTTAGGTCGCTAAGGTAGCAGTTAATGGATTAGGCGCACGGAGTCTTGCACGGCGTCTAGATTTCTAGTGCATGTTAAATAATGTTTTCAAACTATGTTATGTCTTTTGGTTGCAAACAAGAATTCCTTCCGATGCTGGTTTATGGCTCAAAGCTTAATGTTTTGGTTTTCATCTTTTACATTTAGTGTTTGTTTATTGTGATCGTTTACTTGGATCCTGGTATGTCACACGCCTCGTGGTAAAACCCCGCAATTGGAATTTGAGGGTGTGACAGATTGGTATCAGAGCCAACGGTTATAGTAAACTAGGACTGCATGTAGAGTCTACCCTAAGCCTTTGTAATGTTGATATTTTGGTTCCCAAAGGTCCAGACCTAGTTTTATCAAGTTTGTGTCTTTGAAAATCTTTGAAATGAGTTTCTAAAACAAGTCTAAACCTTTATACTTGCTATATGTGAAGTATTCATGCAAGAAACGATTTTTAATGGTCAAAACGTGAATGTTTCCATGTATTTGATGTACTTCTGATGTGTAGGAGTTGTTAGGATGTTTTCCTAAGGATTTGAGCAATTATTATGGTGTTTTGATGATAATATGTATTTTGACCCATTTGAATGATTCTTGAAGATTTAGGGAGTTATGATATGATTTGATGATTGTTTAATGTTAGGATTCACACTAGAAGGGTATTATAATAGAGGAATGATGATTTGCAAGGTTGTAGGTGATGAAATCTGACTATTTGCTATTTAAGGAAAGATATGCATGTTTAATGAAACCTAGTACTTTGCCATTTTTGGAAATAATTGCAAATAGGGTATTAGACCAGTGATAAATTGGGGATTTTTTGTTTGGAATGGGTTGGTTAATGAATTGGGTTTGATGTTGGGTGTTTTTACAGGTTTCGGATCTGATTTGGATGGGTTAAACGCGCGAAAAGGCGAAACGTAGCTGCAGGGGGCGAGTAGGAGCTCTACTCGCCTGCTAGACAGGCGAGTAGCCCTACTCGCATGTAATTAGAGGCGAGTAGGCCTCCTAATCGCCTGTTGACCTCTCCTACTCACCAGTTGACTTTTCCTAATTGCATGTTGATTTCCTAATCGTGTGTGTTGCTGTTGTAAGTGTATTTTGACACCCCGAAGCATGTTTTGAAACCCAGGAACTTTATAGGAACCCCGGGATATGTATAATAACTTAGTAACATGTGTTCGGACCCGTTTATGCTATATATGACTCGTATGATAGATGAAGTGAACATGGATATGTGTTAAGTGTATAGTTGCATGTGATTACTTAATTTCTCATTCTTGAATAACACGTGGGATGTCGGGTCACCAATGGGATGTCGGGTCTTGTCTTGTCTGGTGCGGTCGGTTTAACAGCCAAAGGTGTTTTCAAATGTACATGGCTATGGTCTGGACATCCGCGGACTAATTAACCTACGGGTTATTAGTCTGAGTACTTATATACATCTTATGATAGGTCGGTGCTATTTGGGGCTATCATAGCTTATTGATTTAACTGTTTTCAAGTAACGCAATCTAAGGTGAGTGTCACAACCCCGCTTTTACTGTTTTGCTTTTGGGGGAGACACATGCTACATTCTTTCATTCTAAAGGTCGTGTTATACTATGGTTATGGATATTTACTATACGGGCATTTCATCAGGGAGTCCCAGGGGGAAACCATGAGTATGTGGGAACATATATCAGGAAGATATGGATAGATCTATTGGGATGGGCAAACCCCACTCGACGGCTGGGAGCCGGGCGAGTGCATATTGTCTCTACTTCCAGAGTCACCGTTGATGACGGTGGCTCATGTCTGGGCAAAAACAGGAAAATGTGTTAGTATTGGTTTCCCACTCGTAGTAGTAAAAATACATGACGTTTAGCTAACGTTCTTATAACATAGTATTAACGGGAATGATCTTTTCAAACTTATAACAACTCTTTTATAAAACCTGTGAACTCCTCAGCATTATATGTTGACATTTTTGGCATGTTGTCTTAGGTCGCTAAGGTAGCAGTTAATGGATTAGGCGCACGGAGTCTTGCACGGCGTCTAGATTTCTAGTGCATGTTAAATAATGTTTTCAAACTATGTTATGTCTTTTGGTTGTAAACAAGAATTGCTTCCGATGCTGGTTTATGGCTCAAAGCTTAATGTTTTGGTTTTCATCTTTTACATTTAGTGTTTGTTTATTGTGATCGTTTACTTGGATCCTGGTATGTCACACGCCTCGTGGTAAAACCCCGCAAGTGGAATTTGAGGGTGTGACAGATTGGTATCAGAGCCAACGGTTATAGTAAACTACGACTGCATGTAGAGTCTACCCTAAGCCTTTGTAATGTTGATATTTTGGTTCCCAAAGGTCCAGACCTAGTTTTATCAAGTTTGTGTCTTTGAAAATCTTTGAAATGAGTTTCTAAAACAAGTCTAAACCTTTATACTTGCTATATGTGAAGTATTCATGCAAGAAACGATTTTTAATGGTCAAAACGTGAATGTTTCCATGTATTTGATGTACTTCTGATGTGTAGGAGTTGTTAGGATGTTTTCCTAAGGATTTGAGCAATTATTATGGTGTTTTGATGATAATATGTATTTTGACCCATTTGAATGATTCTTGAAGATTTAGGGAGTTATGATATGATTTGATGATTGTTTGATGTTAGGATTCACAAAAGGGTATTATAATAGAGGAATGATGATTTGTAAGGTTGTAGGTGATGAAATCTGACTATTTGCTATTTAAGGAAAGAAATGCATGTTTAATGAAACTTAGTACTTTGCCATTTTTGGAAATAATTGCAAATAGGGTGTTAGACCAGTGATAAATTGGGGATTTTTTGTTTGGAATGGGTTGGTTAATGAATTGGGTTTGATGTTGGGTGTTTTTACATGTTTCGGATCTGATTTGGATGGGTTAAACGCGCGAAAAGGCGAAACGTAGCTGCAGGGGGCGAGTAGAAGCTCTACTCGCCTGCTAGACAGGCGAGTAGCCCTACTCGCATGTAATTAGAGGCGAGTAGGCCTCCTAATCGCCTGTTGACCTCTGCTACTCACCAGTTGACTTTTCCTAATTGCATGTTGATTTCCTAACCGTGTGTGTTGTTGTTGTAAGTGTATTTTGACACCCCGAAGCATGTTTTGAAACCCAAGAACATGATAGGAACCCCGGGATATGTCTAATAACTTAGTAACATGTGTTCGGACCCGTTTATGCTATATATGACTCGTATGATAGATGAAGTGAACATGGATATGTGTTAAGTGTATAGTTGCATGTGATTACTTAATTTCTCATTCTTGAATAACACGTGGGATGTCGGGTCACCAATGGGATGTCGGGTCTTGTCTTGTCTGGTGCGGTCGGTTTAATAGTCAAAGGTGTTTTCAAATGTACATGGCTATGGTCTGGACATCCGCGGACTAATTAACCTACGGGTTATTAGTCTGAGTACTTATATACATCTTATGATAGGTCGGCGCTATTTGGGGCTATCATAGCTTATTGATTTAACTGTTTTCAAGTAACGCAATCTAAGGTGAGTGTCACAACCCCGCTTTTACTGTTTTGCTTTTGGGGGAGACACATGCTACATTCTTTCATTCTAAAGGTCGTGTTATACTATGGTTATGGATAGTTACTATACGGGCATTTCATCAGGGAGTCCCAGGGGAAACCATGAGTATGTGGGAACATATATCAGGAAGATATGGATAGATCTATTGGGATGGGCAAACCCCACTCGACGGCTGGGAGCCGGGCGAGTGCATATTGTCTCTACTTCCAGAGTCACCGTTGATGACGGTGGCTCATGTCTGGGCAAAAACAGGAAAATGTGTTAGTATTGGTTTCCCACTCGTAGTAGTAAAAATACATGACGTCTAGCTAACGTTCTTATAACATAGTATTAACGGGAATGATCTTTTCAAACTTATAACAACTCTTTTATAAAACCTGTGAACTCCTCAGCATTATATGTTGACATTTTTGGCATGTTGTCTTAGGTCGCTAAGGTAGCAGTTAATGGATTAGGCGCACGGAGTCTTGCACGGCGTCTAGATTTCTAGTGCATGTTAAATAATGTTTTCAAACTATGTTATGTCTTTTGGTTGTAAACAAGAATTGCTTCCGATGCTGGTTTATGGCTCAAAGCTTAATGTTTTGGTTTTCATCTTTTACATTTAGTGTTTGTTTATTGTGATCGTTTACTAGCATCCTGGTATGTCACACGCCTCGTGGTAAAACCCCGCAAGTTGAATTTGAGGGTGTGACAGATTGGTATCAGAGCCAACGGTTGTAGTAAACTAGGACTGCATGTAGAGTCTACCCTAAGCCTTTGTAATGTTGATATTTTGGTTCCCTAAGGTCCAGACCTAGTTTTATCAAGTTTGTGTCTTTGAAAATCTTTGAAATGAGTTTCTAAAACAAGTCTAAACCTTTATACTTGCTATATGTGAAGTATTCATGCAAGAAACGATTTTTAATGGTCAAAACGTGAATGTTTCCATGTATTTGATGTACTTCTGATGTGTAGGAGTTGTTAGGATGTTTTCCTAAGGATTTGAGCAATTATTATGGTGTTTTGATGATAATATGTATTTTGACCCATTTGAATGATTCTTGAAGATTTAGGGAGTTATGATATGATTTGATGATTGTTTGATGTTAGGACTCACACTAGAAGGGTATTATAATAGAGGAATGATGATTTGCAAGGTTGTAGGTGATGAAATCTGACTATTTGCTATTTAAGGAAAGATATGCATGTTTAATGAAACCTAGTACTTTGCCATTTTTGGAAATAATTGCAAATAGGGTGTTAGACCAGTGATAAATTGGGGATTTTTTGTTTGGAATGGGTTGGTTAATGAATTGGGTTTGATGTTGGGTGTTTTTACATGTTTCTGATCTGATTTGGATGGGTTAAACGCGCGAAAAGGCGAAACGTAGCTGCAGGGGGCGAGTTGGAGCACTACTCGCCTGCTAGACAGGCGAGTAGCCCTACTCG
This sequence comes from Ambrosia trifida, assembly GCA_028751855.1. Classification (NCBI taxonomy): domain Eukaryota; kingdom Viridiplantae; phylum Streptophyta; class Magnoliopsida; order Asterales; family Asteraceae; genus Ambrosia; species Ambrosia trifida. Next base: position 80,401,238 of record CM054124.1, on the reverse strand, counting down.
CATGTAATTAGAGGCGAGTAGGCCTCCTAATCGCCTGTTGACCTCTCCTACTCACCAGTTGACTTTTCTTAATTGCATGTTAATTTCCTAATCGTGTGTGTTGCTGTTGTAAGTGTATTTTGACACCCCGAAGCATGTTTTGAAACCCAGGAACATGATAGGAACCCCGGGATATGTCTAATAACTTGGTAACATGTGTTCGGACCTGTTTATGCTATATATGACTCGTATGATAGATGAAGTGAACATGGATATGTGTTAAGTGTATAGTTGCATGTGATTACTTAATTTCTCATTCTTGAATAACACGTGGGATGTCGGGTCACCAATGGGATGTCGGGTCTTGTCTTGTCTGGTGCGGTCGGTTTAACAGCCAAAGGTGTTTTCAAATGTACATGGCTATGGTCTGGACATCCGCGGACTAATTAACCTACGGGTTATTAGTCTGAGTACTTATATACATCTTATGATAGGTCGGCGCTATTTGGGGCTATCATAGCTTATTGATTTAACTGTTTTCAAGTAACGCATCTAAGGTGAGTGTCACAACCCCGCTTTTACTGTTTTGCTTTTGGGGGAGACACATGCTACATTCTTTCATTCTAAAGGTCGTGTTATACTATGGTTATGGATATTTAAATATACGGGCATTTCATCAGGGAGTCCCAGGGGCAAACCATGAGTATGTGGGAACATATATCAGGAAGATATGGATAGATCTATTGGGATGGGCAAACCCCACTCGACGGCTGGGAGCCGGGCGAGTGCATATTGTCTCTACTTCCAGAGTCACCGTTGATGACGGTGGCTCATGTCTGGGCAAAAACAGGAAAATGTGTTAGTATTGGTTTCCCACTCGTAGTAGTAAAAATACATGACGTCTAGCTAACGTTCTTATAACATAGTATTAACGGGAATGATCTTTTCAAACTTATAACAACTCTTTTATAAAACCTGTGAACTTCTCAGCATTATATGTTGACATTTTTGGCATGTTGTCTTAGGTCGCTAAGGTAGCAGTTAATGGATTAGGCGCACGGAGTCTTGCACGTCGTCTAGATTTCTAGTGCATGTTAAATAATGTTTTAAACTATGTTATGTCTTTTGGTTGTAAACAAGAATTGCTTCCGATGCTGGTTTATGGCACAAAGCTTAATGCTTTGGTTTTCATCTTTTACATTTAGTGTTTGTTTATTGTGATCGTTTACTTGCATCCTGGTATGTCACACGCCTCGTGGTAAAACCCCGCAAGTGGAATTTGAGGGTGTGACAGATTGGTATCAGAGCCAACGGTTATAGTAAACTAGGACTGCATGTAGAGTCTACCCTATGCCTTTGTAATGTTGATATTTTGGTTCCCAAAGGTCCAGACCTAGTTTTATCAAGTTTGTGTCTTTGAAAATCTTTGAAATGAGTTTCTAAAACATGTCTAAACCTTTATACTTGCTATATGTGAAGTATTCATGCAAGAAACGATTTTTAATGGTCAAAACGTGAATGTTTCCATGTATTTGATGTACTTCTGATGTGTAGGAGTTGTTAGGATGTTTTCCTAAGGATTTGAGCAATTATTATGGTGTTTTGATGATAATATGTATTTTGACCTATTTGAATGATTCTTGAAGATTTAGGGAGTTATGATATGATTTGATGATTGTTTGATGTTAGGATTCACACTAGAAGGGTATTATAATAGAGGAATGATGATTTGCAAGGTTGTAGGTGATGAAATCTGACTATTTGCTATTTAAGGAAAGATATGCATGTTTAATGAAACCTAGTACTTTGCCATTTTTGGAAATAATTGAAAATAGGGTGTTAGACCAGTGATAAATTGGGGATTTTTTGTTTGGAATGGGTTGGTTAATGAATTGGGTTTGATGTTGGGTGTTTTTACATGTTTCGGATCTGATTTGGATGGGTTAAAGGCGCGAAAAGGCGAAACGTAGCTGTAGGGGGCGAGTAGGAGTTCTACTCGCCTGCTAGACAGGCGAGTAGCCCTACTCGCATGTAATTAGAGGCGAGTAGGCCTCCTAATCGCCTGTTGACCTCTCCTACTCACCAGTTGACTTTTCCTAATTGCATGTTGATTTCTTAATCGTGTGTGTTGCTGTTGTAAGTGTATTTTGACACCCCGAAGCATGTTTTGAAACCCAGGAACATGATAGGAACCCCGGGATATGTCTAATATCTTGGTAACATGTGTTCGGACCCGTTTATGCTATATATGACTCGTATGATAGATGAAGTGAACACGGATATGTGTTAAGTGTATAGTTGCATGTGATTACTTAATTTCTCATTCTTGAATAACACGTGGGATGTCGGGTCTTGTCTTGTCTGGTGCGGTCGGTTTAACAGTCAAAGGTGTTTTCAAATGTACATGGCTATGGTCTGGACATCCGCGGACTAATTAACCTACGGGTTATTAGTCTGAGTACTTATATACATCTTATGATAGGTCGGCGCTATTTGGGGCTATCATAGCTTATTGATTTAACTGTTTTCAAGTAACGCAATCTAAGGTGAGTGTCACAACCCCGCTTTTACTGTTTTGCTTTTGGGGGAGACACATCCTACATTCTTTCATTCTAAAGGTCGTGTTATACTATGGTTATGGATATTTACTATACGGGCATTTCATCAGGGAGTCCCAGGGGCAAACCATGAGTATGTGGGAACATATATCAGGAAGATATGGATAGATCTATTGGGATGGGCAAACCCCACTCGACGGCTGGGAGCCGGGCGAGTGCATATTGTCTCTACTTCCAGAGTCACCGTTGATGACGGTGGCTCATGTCTGGGCAAAAACAGGAAAATGTGTTAGTATTGGTTTCCCACTCGTAGTAGTAAAAATACATGACGTCTAGCTAACGTTCTTATAACATAGTATTAACGGGAATGATCTTTTCAAACTTATAACAACTCTTTTATAAAACCTGTGAACTCCACAGCATTATATGTTGACATTTTTGGCATGTTGTCTTAGGTCGCTAAGGTGGCAGTTAATGGATTAGGCGCACGGAGTCTTGCACAGCGTCTAGATTTCTAGTGCATGTTAAATAATGTTTTCAAACTATGTTATGTCTTTTGGTTGTAAACAAGAATTGCTTCTGATGCTGGTTTATGGCTCAAAGCTTAATGTTTTGGTTTTCATCTTTTACATTTAGTGTTTGTTTATTGTGATCGTTTACTTGGATCCTGGTATGTCACACGCCTCGTGGTAAAACCCCGCAAGTGGAATTTGAGGGTGTGACAGATTGGTATCAGAGCCAACGGTTATAGTAAACTAGGACTGCATGTAGAGTCTACCCTAAGCCTTTGCAATGTTGATATGTTGGTTCCCAAAGGTCCAGACCTAGTTTTATCAAGTTTGTGTCTTTGAAAATCTTTGAAATGTGTTTCTAAAACAAGTCTAAACCTTTATACTTGCTATATGTGAAGTATTCATGCAAGAAACGATTTTTAATGGTCAAAACGTGAATGTTTCCATGTATTTGATGTACTTCTGATGTGTAGGAGTTGTTAGGATGTTTTCCTAAGGATTTGAGCAATTATTATGGTGTTTTGATGATAATATGTATTTTGACCTATTTGAATGATTCTTGAAGATTTAGGGAGTTATGATATGATTTGATGATTGTTTGATGTTAGGATTCACACTAGAAGGGTATTATAATAGAGGAATGATGATTTGCAAGGTTGTAGGTGATGAAATCTGACTATTTGCTATTTAAGGAAAGATATGCATGTTTAATGAAACCTAGTACTTTGCCATTTTTGGAAATAATTGCAAATAGGGTGTTAGACCAGTGATAAATTGGGGATTTTTTGTTTGGAATGGGTTGGTTAATGAATTGGGTTTGATGTTGGGTGTTTTTACATGTTTCGGATCTGATTTGGATGGGTTAAACGCGCGAAAAGGCGAAACGTAGCTGCACGGGGCGAGTAGGAGTTCTACTCGCCTGCTAGACAGGCGAGTAGCCCTACTCGCATGTAATTAGAGGCGAGTAGGCCTCCTAATCGCGTGTTGATCTCTCCTACTCACCAGTTGATTTTTCCTAATTGCATGTTGATTTCCTAATCGTGTGTGTTGCTGTTGTATGTGTATTTTGACACCCCGAAGCATGTATTGAAACCCAGGAACATGATAGGAACCCCGGGATATGTCTAATAACTTGGTAACATGTGTTCGGACCCGTTTATGCTATATATGACTCGTATGATAGATGAAGTGAACATGGATATGTGTTAAGTGTATAGTTGCATGTGATTACTTAATTTCTCATTCTTGAATAACACGTGGGATGTCGAGTCACCAATGGGATGTCGGGTCTTGTCTTGTCTGGTGCGGTCGGTTTAACAGTCAAAGGTGTTTTCAAATGTACATGGCTATGGTCTGGACATCCGCGGACTAATTAACCTACGGGTTATTAGTCTGAGTACTTATATACATCTTATGATAGGTCGGCGCTATTTGGGGCTATCATAGCTTATTGATTTAACTGTTTTCAAGTAACGCAATCTAAGGTGAGTGTCACAACCCCGCTTTTACTGTTTTGCTTTTGGGGGAGACACATGCTACATTCTTTCATTCTAAAGGTCGTGTTATACTATGGTTATGGATATTTAAATATACGGGCATTTCATCAGGGAGTCCCAGGGGGAAACCATGAGTATGTGGGAACATATATCAGGAAGATATGGATAGATCTATTGGGATGGGCAAACCCCACTCGACGGCTGGGAGCCGGGCGAGTGCATATTGTCTCTACTTCCAGAGTCACCGTTGATGACGGTGGCTCATGTCTGGGCAAAAACAGGAAAATGTGTTAGTATTGGTTTCCCACTCGTAGTAGTAAAAATACATGACGTCTAGCAAACGTTCTTATAACATAGTATTAACGGGAATGATCTTTTCAAACTTATAACAACTCTTTTATAAAACCTGTGAACTCCTCAGCATTATATGTTGACATTTTTGGCATGTTGTCTTAGGTCGCTAAGGTAGCAGTTAATGGATTAGGCGCACGGAGTCTTGCACGGCGTCTAGATTTCTAGTGCATGTTAAATAATGTTTTCAAACTATGTTATGTCTTTTGGTTGTAAACAAGAATTGCTTCCGATGCTGGTTTATGGCTCAAAGCTTAATGTTTTGGTTTTCATCTTTTACATTTAGTGTTTGTTTATTGTGATCGTTTACTTGGATCATGGTATGTCACACGCCTCGTGGTAAAACCCCGCAATTGGAATTTGAGGGTGTGACAGATTGGTATCAGAGCCAACGGTTATAGTAAACTAGGACTGCATGTAGAGTCTACCCTAAGCCTTTGTAATGTTGATATTTTGGTTCCCAAAGGTCCAGACCTAGTTTTATCAAGTTTGTGTCTTTGAAAATCTTTGAAATGAGTTTCTAAAACAAGTCTAAACCTTTATACTTGCTATATGTGAAGTATTCATGCAAGAAACGATTTTTAATGGTCAAAACGTGAATGTTTCCATGTATTTGATGTACTTCTGATATGTAGGAGTTGTTAGGATGTTTTCCTAAGGATTTGAGCAATTATTATGGTGTTTTGATGATAATATGTATTTTGACCCATTTGAATGATTCTTGAAGATTTAGGGAGTTATGACATGATTTGATGATTGTTTGATGTTAGGATTCACACTAGAAGGGTATTATAATAGAGGAATGATGATTTGCAGGGTTGTAGGTGATGAAATCTGACTATTTGCTATTTAAGGAAAGATATGCATGTTTAATGAAACCTAGTACTTTGCCATTTTTGGAAATAATTGCAAATAGGGTGTTAGACCAGTGATAAATTGGGGATTTTTTTGTTTGGAATGGGTTGGTTAATGAATTGGGTTTGATGTTGGGTGTTTTTACGTGTTTCGGATCTGATTTGGATGGGTTAAACGCGCGAAAAGGCGAAACGTAGCTGCAGGGGGCGAGTAGGAGCTCTACTCGCCTGCTAGACAGGCGAGTAGCCCTACTCGCATGTAATTAGAGGCGAGTAGGCCTCCTAATCGCCTGTTGACCTCTCCTACTCACCAGTTGACTTTTCCTAATTGCATGTTGATTTCCTAATCGTGTGTGTTGCTGTTGTAAGTGTATTTTGACATCCCGAAGCATGTTTTGAAACCCAGGAACATGATAGGAACCCCGGAATATGTCTAATAACTTGGTAACATGTGTTCGGACCCTTTTATGCTATATATGACTCGTTTGATAGATGAAGTGAACATGGATATGTGTTAAGTGTATACTTGCATGTGATTACTTAATTTCTCATTCTTTAATAACACGTGGGATGTCGGGTCACCAATGGGATGTCGGGTCTTGTCTGGTGCGGTCGGTTTAACAGTCAAAGGTGTTTTCAAATGTACATGGCTATGGTCTGGACATTCGAGGACTAATTAACCTACGTATATTAGTCTGAGTACTTATATACATCTTATGATAGGTCGGCGCTATTTGGGGCTATCATAGCTTATTGATTTAACTGTTTTCAAGTAACGCAATCTAAGGTGAGTGTCACAACCCCGCTTTTGCTGTTTTGCTTTTGGGGGAGAAACATGCTACATTCTTTCATTCTAAAGTTCGTGTTATACTATGGTTATGGATATTTACTATACGGGCATTTCATCAGGGAGTCCCATGGGGAAACCATGAGTATGTGGGAACACTTATCAGGGAGATATGGATAGATCTATTGGGAGAGGCAAACCCCACTCGACGGCTGGGAGCCGGGCGAGTGCATATTGTATCTACTTCCAGAGTCACCGTTGATGACGGTGGCTCATGTCTGGGCAAAAACAGGAAAATGTGTTAGTATTGGCTTCCCACTCGTAGTAGTAAAAATACATGACGTCTAGCTAACGTTCTTATAACATACTATTAACGGGAATGATCTTTTCAAACTTATAAAACTCTTTTATAAAACCTGTGAACTCCTCAGCATTATATGTTGACATTTTTGGCATGTTGTCTTAGGTCGCTAAGGTAGCAGTTAATGGACTAGGCGCACGGAGTCTTGCACGGCGTCTAGATTTCTAGTGCATGTTAAATAATGTACGCTTCAGCGACCCTTGAAGGTCCTGCACTGACTTGGTGGAACTCCACCATCCAGACCTTGGGTATTGGGGAAACCCACGCTATGCCTTGGGCAGAATTTGTGCAGCTTCTGAAAAGTGAATACTGTCCGAAGGACGAGATTCAGAAGCTCGAGCATGTGGTCTGGAATCACAAAATGGTGGGGTCTGAAATTAAGGAGTACACAACTAGGCATAATGACCTGAAAGTGTTGTGCCCGGATTTGCACTCGCCGGAGTACAGAAGAATTGAGCATTATATTTCTGGGTTGGTGCCGGAGGTTGCGGGATTGGTGGCTGCGGGTAATCTTACTGTGTATTCTGAGGTTGTTCGGTCGGCTCACAGGCTGACAAACATGAAAGTAGCATAAGGAGTCTTGCCTCCACGAGGCACTACTGTAAAGGCTCCCAAAAACAACAAGAGAAAATGGGAAGGCGTGGGAAGGGCTCGAGTTTAGCCCAGTCTCAGTCGGTGAAGAAGTCTGATGTTGGAGGATCGTCGTCTGAACAGAAACCAGGGGGTTATTTTGGGAAATTGCCTAAGTGTAATCGGTGTGGGTTTCATCATACGGGTCCTTGTGATAAGAACTGCTGTCTTCGGTGCCATAAGCTTTGGCACCAAAGCAAAGATTTTAGGGTCAACCTTCAAGGTAATCAGAATCCGCCTGCTACACCTGTTCCCACTCCTCAGGCTACTACTCCTTGGGGAAACCAGGGAAAGCAGGGGTGCTTTAATTGTGGTGAGTATGGACACTTAAAGCGTGATTGCCCCAAGTTGAAGCAGGGCGAAGCTTGGAAGAACGGGTCGGGTAATGGGAACAACGGGGGCGGGGCAGGAATGCTCGTGCCTTCGTGATTGGTTTGGGCGAGGCCCAGAGGGATCTTGACACTGTTACCAGTACGTTTCTCCTTGATAATCGCTATGCTTCAGTTTTATTTGATTCTGGTGCCGATAAGAGTTTTATATCTCTTGGATTTAGTCAATTGTTGGATAGGGTACCTACACCTTTAGAGGCTAAGTACTTGATAGAATTGGCTGATGGTAAGAAAGTCGAAGCGACACACGTCCTTAAGGAGTGTCGCCTTGAATTGTCGGGTTTGTCGTTTCCTATTGACCTTATGCCGGTGTCCTTGGGTAGTTTCGATGTCGTTGTGGGTATGGATTGGTTATCCTTGTATCGTGCTAAGATCGTCTGTTTTGATAAAGTCATTCGACTCCCTCTCCCGGATGGAGAAATTCTTTTGGTGCATGGTGAGAAGAGTGGTGTCCCTTTGAGGATCATTTCATGTATGAAAGCCTATAAGTATCTTCAAAAAGGGAATTCTACCATTCTGGCTCTTGTTTCGGTTTCGTCGGAGGAAGAGAATAAGATTGAAGATATCCCTGTTGTCTGTGACTTTCCCGATGTATTTCCTGAAGATCTACCTGGCCTTCCGCCTTATCGTCAAGTCAAATTCGGTATTGAACTTACTCCTGGTGCAGCCCCTATTGCCCGAGCCCCATATCATCTTGGACCTCCCGAAATGCAGGAGTTGTCCAACCAGTTACAGGAATTATTGGAGAAGGGTTTCATTCGACCTAGTTCATCCCCGTGGGGAGCCCCTATCCTCTTTGTCAAGAAGAAAGATGGAGGCCTGCGTATGTGTATTGACTACCGTGAATTGAACAAGGTTACCATCAAGAATTGCTATCCTCTTCCTCGTATCGATGATTTATTTGATCAGCTTCAAGGTTCTTGTTTCTATTTGAAGATTGACTTGAGATCAGGGTACCATCAGTTGAGAGTCCAGGAAGCCGATATTCCAAAGACCGCTTTTCGAACTCGTTATGGCCATTTCGAATTCTTGGTCATGCCTTTTGGTCTCACCAATGCGCCCGCAGTATTCATGGATTTGATGAACCGTGTTTGTAAGCCCTATCTTGATAAATTCGTGATTGTCTTCATTGATGATATTCTAGTCTATTCCAAGAACGAAGTGGACCACCGGGAACACTTGCGTCTTGTCTTGGAACTCCTGAGACGGGAATAGTTGTATTCTTAGTTCTCGAAGTGTAACTTCTCGTTACGCGAAGTCCAATTCTTTGGTCATGTGGTTAATGAAAAAGGAATACATGTTGATCTAGCCAAGATAGAAGCTATCAAAGACTCGGAAGCACCGAAGACGCCATCTGAGGTGCGACAATTCCTGGGTCTTGCAGGTTACTATCGTCGTTTTATCGAGGGATTTTTGAAGATCGCTCAACCCCTCACCTCACTTACCCAGAAGGACAAGAAGTTCAAATGGGGTGATTCATAAGATTCAGCCTTTCAGATGCTAAAGGCTAAGCTCTGTTCTGATCCTATTCTATCCTTTCCTGAAGGCACGTACGATTTCGTGGTTTATTGTGATGCTTCTATTCGGGGTCTCGGTTGTGTGATGATGCAACGCGAGAAGGTCATTGTTTATGCTTCTCGTCAGCTTATAGTTCACGAGAAAAACTACACCACCCATGATCTGGAATTGGGTGTGGTTGTCTTTGCTTTGAAGATCTGGAGGCATTACTTGTACGGTACCAAGTGCACCATTTATACCGATCACAAGAGCCTCCGGCACATCTTTGATCAGAAAGAGTTGAACATGCGACAGCGTCACTGGGTCGAGCTTCTTAATGATTACGAGTGTGGTATAAAATACCATCCTTGCAAGGCGAATATTGTGGCAAACGCTTTGAGCAGGAAGGAATCCGCTATGCCTCGTCGTGTTCGAGCTCTGCAGCTCACCATCCATTCTAGTTTGCCTAGCCAAATCCGTTCTGCACAGAAAGAAGCTTTGAAGGAGGAAAACCTCAAAGCTAAAACCATGCACGGTGCCGATAAGCATCTTGAACTCAGGTCCGACGGCCTGCATTATTTCGCTGAACGTATTTGGGTTCTTTTATTCGGAGGTTTGCGGGAGCTCGTTCTTGATGAAGCTCACAAATCTTGATATTCTATTCACCCTGGCTTCGATAAGATGCATGAAGACTTGAAGATACTTTATTGGTGTTCGAATATGAAGGCGGATGTGGCTTCATATGTAAACAAATGTTTGACCTGTGCTAAGGTCAAGGTTGAATATCAAAAGCCGTCCGGCATTCTACAACAGCCTGAAATTCCCGAATGGAAGTGGGAACGGATCACGATGGACTTTGTGACCAAAATTCCGAGGTCTCCCAGTGGTTGTGACATGATCTGGGTGATCGTCGATAGGTTGACAAAGTCTGCGCACTTCCTCGCTATCAAGGAGACCGATGGCCTCGAGCGGTTGGATCGTTTATACCTTAAGGAAGTGGTTTCTCGACACGGGGTGCCTGTTTCTATTATCTCCGATCATGATCCTCGGTTCGCCTCGAATTTCTGGAAATCCTTGCATAAGGCTTTGGGTACTCAATTAGATATGAGCACAGCCTATCATCCGCAAACTGACGGTCAAAGTGAGCGGACGATTCAAAGGCTAGAAGACATGCTTCGGGCATGTGTGATCGATTCTGGCAAGGGTTGGGAAAGTCATCTACCGTTGGTGGAATTCTCTTACAACAATAGCTACCACTCTAGTATCAAGGCAACTCCGTTCGAGGCTCTTTACCGGCGGAAATGTCGGTCCCCTCTTTGTTGGGCTGAGGTGGGTGAGAGCCAACTCACCGGCCCGGAACTTGCGTACCAGACTTCCGAAAAGATTGTACAAATTCGTAACCGCATGGCAGCAGCTCGGGACCGTCAAAAGAGCTATGCCGATCATCGTCGCAAACCTTTGGAATTCCAGGTTGGCGACATGGTTTTACTGAAAGTATCTCCATGGAAGGGCGTTATACGTTTTGGGAAGCGTGGCAAATTGACTCCTCGGTATGTGGGACCGTTCGCAATTCTGGAACGGATTGGACCGGTGGCATACAAGCTTGATCTGCCAGCTAAGCTCAGTAATGTTCATAATGTCTTCCATGTTTCTAACCTTAAGAAGTGTCAGCCGGATGAATCTTTGGTTGTTCCTCTCGAAGAGATCAAGGTGGATGATCGTCTACGTATCATGGAAGAACCGGTTGAAATTCTTGATTATAAGATTCGTAGCTTTCATCGGAGTAAAATCTGCATTGTTAAAGTTCGTTGGAATTCAAATCGTGGACCGGAGTTCACGTGGGAACGGGAGGATCAGATGAAAGCTAAGTATCCTCATTTATTTCCTAAGCGCGCGTTCGAATCAAGATATGTCTCTGCTAAAGCTGAATGAATCTCGGGTCGAGATTCCTTTCAACAGGGGGATGATGTAGCAACTGAAAAAAAATTCTTTCTTTCGTCTCTTCCTTCTTGGCCTTGGGAAATTTTCGGGACGAAAATTCTTTCAACATGGGGATGATGTGACACCCGGCGAACTCAGGTTATTAACAATGATCAAACTAGTAGGTCTACCTTAGCGAGGCATGCATATTACATACGTAACTGGGTCGGTTGAGTCGTTATGATGGTTCGAGGAATCATTGGGAGACGTTACAATGATCCACGGGATCATTGGGAGTCGGTCCATAACCATGTGTACAAGGATTGGTGATTCGTGGAATCGCCGGGTTTAATGCACACACGTAAGTCTCGAGTCCCGGGAATTGGTGAACGAATGTGAACGTGTTATTTATCATGCTTTATATGCTTATAATCATTATATGACTTGTCGGTATGTCAATACGTGCTTATATAGGTTAAAATAGTGTTTAACGCACCGAAAACCCGAACTCACATGCTGCAGGCGAGTAGGGGCTAGGGGGCAAGTATAAACAGGCGAGTAGCCCTACTCGCCAATAATTAGAGGCGATTACGTGTAATCGCATGCTCCAAATTGCCTGATCTGTCCCTACTCGCGTGCTCTGTTCTTGACGACTAGAAACACCTATAAATACAACCCTTGACTTGTGAAACACCATTAGTGCAGCCCTAACTGACCCCAAGCCTCCCTCACATCATAATACACCTCTGGAACTCGTTTTGCTTCAAAACCCATCATTCCTAAGCTTACACTCCTTTATTTAGCAAGATTCAAGCTGTGTTATCTACCCTAAGCCTTTGTAATGTTGATATTTTGGTTCCCAAAGGTCCAGACCTAGTTTTATCAAGTTTGTGTCTTTGAAAACCTTTGAAATGAGTTTCTAAAAAAAAGTCTAAACCTTTATACTTGCTATATGTGAAGTATTGATGCAAGAAACTGTTTTTAATGGTCAAAACGTGAATGTTTCCATGTATTTGATGTACTTCTGATGTGTAGGAGTTGCTAGGATGTTTTCCTAATGATTTGATCAATTATTATGGTGTTTTGATGATAATATGTATTTGACCCATTTGAGTGATTCTTGAAGATTTAGGGAGTTATGATATGATTTGATGATTGTTTGATGTTAGGATTCACACTAGAAGGGTATTATAATAAAGGAATGATGATTTGCAAGGTTTAAGGTGATTAAATTTGATTATTTGCCATTTAAGGAAAGATATGCATATTTAATGAAACCTAGTACTTTGCCATTTTTGGAAATAATTGCAAATAGGGTGTTAGACCAGTGATAAATTGGGGGTTTTTTGTTTGGAATGGGTTGGTTAATGAATTGGGTTTTATGTTGGGTGTTTTTACATGTTTCAGATCTGATTTGGAGGGTTAAACGCGCGAAAAGGTGAAACGCAGCTGCAGGGGGCGAGTAGGAGCTCTACTCGCCTGTTGGACAGGCGAGTAGGCCTCCTAATCGCCTGTTGACCTCTCCTACTCACCAGTTGACTTTTCCTAATTGCATGTTGATTTCCTAATCTCGTGTGCTGCTCTTGAAAGTGTATTTTGACATCCCGAAGCATGTTTTGAAACCTAGGAACATGATAGGAACCCTGGGATATGTCTAATAACTTGGTAACAGGTGTTCGGACCCGTTTATGCTATATATGACTCGTATGATTGATGAAGTGAACATGGACATGTGTTAAGTGTATAGTTGCATGTGATTACTTAATTTCTCATTCTTGAATAACACGTGGGATGTCGGGTCACCATTGGGATGTCGGGTCTTGTCTGGTGCGGTCGGTTTAATAGTCAAAGGTGTTTTCAAATGTACATGGTTATGGTCTGGATATTCGGGGACTAATTAACCTACGGGTTATTAGTCTGGGTACTTATATACGTCTTATGATAGGTCGCCGCTATTTGGGGCTATCATAGCTTATTGATTTAACTATTTTCAAGTAACGCAATCTAAGGTGAGTGTCACAGCCCCACTTTTACTGTTTTGCTTTCGGGGGAGAAACATGCTACATACTTTCATTCTAAAGGTCATGTTATACTATGGTTATGGATATTTACTATACGGGCATTTCATAAGGGAGTCCGAGGAGGAAACCATGAGTATGTGGGATCACATATCGAGGAATTAAGGATAGATCTATTGGGACGGGCAAACCCCACTTGACGGCTAGGGGCCGGGCGAGTGCATGTTGTCTCTACTTCCAGGGTCACCGTTGATGACGGTGGCTCATATCTGGGCAAAAACAGGAAAACGTGTCAGTAATGGTTTCCCACTCGTAGTGGTAAAATTACTTGACGTCTAGCTAATGTTCTTATAACATAGTATTAACGGGAATGATCTTTTCAAACTTATATAACTCTTTTATAAAACCTGTGAACACACCAGCATTATATGTTGAAATTTTTGGCATGTTGTCTCAGGTCGCTAAGGTAGCAATTAATGGACTAGGCACACGGAGTCTTGCACGGCGTCTAGAGTTCTAGTGCATGTTAAATAATGTTTTCAAACTATGTTATGTCTTTTGGTTGTAAACAAGAAATGCTTCCGCTGCTGGTTTATGGCTCAAAGCTCAATGTTTTGGTTTTCATCTTTTACATTTAGGGTTTGTTTATTGTGATCGTTAACTTGGATCCTGGTATGTCGCACGCCTCACGATAAAACCCCGCAAGTGGAATTTGAGGGTGTGACATGCTTTACCCCCAATTAAACTATCATTGTTATTAAAAAAAATAATAACCTACACATTGTTGTGTGTTAGGTATAGTCCGAGCACCACGTACAATGATTCATCAAAGTTGTACAAAGCTATATGTTTCTACCAAAAAACACAAACGAACAATAAACTAACCGAAACGCCTCAAATGAATTTTCTTGGCTTGAAAACAAGTTAAAAAAACTAAAAATGAATTAAAAATATCTTTTAGTCAAAAAAAAATATTTATAAAGAATTAAAATAACTTTATTTTTTTTAAAAAGGCTTCGGACTATACCTAACACACAACAATTTGTAGGTTATTATTTTTTTTTAAAATAAAACATAAAAATAAACACTTTTAGAGTTATTAATGATAATTTAATTGGGGGTAAAGCACCTGACTTTAAAAGTTATATTATTATTTATGAAAGTTGTTCAGTCTCGGTTGTTTGTTCTGAAAGCCACAAACGAGCAATTAAACGAACCAAACCGCGTCAAACAAGGTCCGGAAGTCCAATATTGTGACACCCGGCATGTTCGGCTTAAACATTTTGGTAAAACATAAGTCTACCTTAACGAGAAACATTTATAAACGGACTTAACTAGGTTAGTTGAGTCGGGTTATGATAGGATTGTCCAGGGTTCAATGATCTGGAGGATCATTGGGAGTCGTTTTGGGAATACACTAGTACCGGGTCCCGTTGTTGGTGAAATTACATGAACTGAATCAAATAGGACACATAGATTTTTAACATACGTGTAACATAACATGATAATACGTGCTACAAGGTGTAAACATGATTATACGTGCCTAAATGTTCTTAACATGTGTTAGAATTCATGATCATACGTTACAATGTGTTTAAATACGTTAAAACGACAAAACTGGAAAACCTGGAAAACATAAGTCTTGGTTCGACCCATAGCGTGGGGGCGAACCTGGAAATGAGTCTTGGTTCGACCCATAGCTAAGGGGCGAACCTGGAGCAAACCACAGAACAAGCTCATTCGACTTTGTAAGGGGTGAAGGTGGCACCTTCGACCCCATACAAGGGGCGAATGTGGAGTTAGTATAAATACCACACATTGTCATTTTTCACCATTTCACAAACCCTGAACGCCTCTAAAACACTCTCAAACGATTTTAAGCATTAGGGAAGGAGTTTTTGGTCTTGTTTTCCATAATCTAACCTACAAACAACATCTTATCAAGAATCTAAGGTGTGTTCTTAATTCCAAACCTATGTAAAAGCATTTTGATTCGTTTTCACCTAACCCTAAATGTCCAGATCTGTTCTAAGGATGTTTCTACCATTAAAAAACCTTTTTAAACATTTTCCTAAACCTAAACCTTATCATTAAACATAGGTTTTCATATCAATAAACATATGTTAATTATGTGTTATGTGATATTATGTGTTATTTGATGATTTGCTGCTGTACTGATGATAGAAACATGATCTAGGACTGTTGTTGATGATGATTTATGGTTGAGATAGGTTGCAATTGATTATTGATAATGTTTTAATCATTTTGGGGATTTCGGGTTAGATTTAGGGTTTGTTTATGAGGGTAGTAATAAGGATATGATTGGGGGCTTCATGTTCATGATAATCTGAGTAGGTTAAGTTGATTATGGATTGATTTCAGAAAGTTTCCTAATTGGGTAAAAAGTGCATGCGATTGATGTGACATCTCCATAATTTGCCATTTTGGGTAACTTGTAAAACGGACGGATTTTGGGATAATATTTGTTAGGTTTTGTAGGAATATGTTAATGATAGTTGACTGCTGTGATTGGTGATATTTCGTGATGTTTTCGGATGTTTTTTAAGCGTTTTGTAGAAGATCATTCTGCCAGGGTCGAACCTGGGCACCTTCGACCAGTCGTGGGGTCGAAGGTGGAACCTCAGGGTTGAACCTGGACATCTGTTGGTCGAATTTGTCTCAAATGGGTCGAACGTTTCTCAAAAGGGTCGAACGTGGCAAAAAGGGGCGAATGTGGAGCTGATAAACCCTGGTTCGACCCTATGGAATCAAAAATGAGATTTTTGATGCAAACTAAGTGTTTTATGCTTGAACCTTGTGTGTAATCTATGTATACTTGATTAGTTAGGATAATGAGTCACCAACGGGATGTCAGGTCGGTCTAGTGTGTCGGTTGAACATTCAAAACACGTTTTAAAACATACTTGGTCACGATCTGGACAATCGGGGACTAGATAACCTTATGGTTATTAGTCGGAACACTTATGTGAACATTTTGATAGATCTCTGGTAGTTGGGATTATCAAGGGCTTGGCTTTCTTATATTACTGAAGAACACAACCTAAGGTGAACTCACCAGCATTATATAAGTTGACGTCTTATTGGCATGTTTTCTAAGGTCGCTAAGTTACTAGGCGCACGGGTCTGCATTGGCGTCTAGGCTTAGTTACACGTTTTGAAATATGTGTCTTGAATACATTGGAACACAGTTTTGTAACGGATTAAATGCTTCCGCTACGGTTGTTACATTATGAAAACTATAATTTTGAGTTTACGTATTTCATATAGTGTTGTTTATTGTGACCGTTCACTTGGATCCTGGTTTGTCATACGCCTCGCGGTAAAACTCCGCAATTGGAAATTTGAGGGTGTGACAGATTGGTATCAGAGCCAATGGTTATAGTGAACTAGGACTGCATGTAGAGTCTGGTCTATAGCCGAGTCACACATACTAGACGGTCACATACTTTGAGTCACTTAGTGGGATACGTACTAACTTTGTCGGGGTGTCTTTGTATCATCATACTTCTGTGTTACATCATCCACTCTCATTTGGGTTCTTACCTGCTCTTGCTTTCTCCTTCGGGATTTGAAGAGGAAGGGACTGACTAGTTGACTCTTGCACACACATGCTTTCTTACACTTACACCTATCGTAACACGTTACTAGGTGACGATATTCGATGACTAAAGTTTGAAGTAGGAGTACATTTGGAGGACCATGTAGAGCAGTTTATCATTTCGGGTGCACACGAAATCATAAACTGAAATGCATGAAAATTCCAGTTGACTTTGAGTTAGATGTACAGTCCTGGATTTGTCCCTAGGTTAACTCTTGTAATTTCTAGTTGTTGGCACTAGAGGTGAATCTAAATCCCTCGATTTCTTGATTGTCAGATCATGTCTGGTGCTCGTGGTGGTGGAAGTCGTGGTGGCGGCAGTGGTCGTGGTGGCGGCGGTTGCCGTGGTGGCGGCGGTGGTCGGGGTAACATCAACATGACCCAGGAAGAATTGAACAACTTGTTGCAACAACAAGTGAATATGGCCATGACTTGACTTAACGCCATGGGTGGTGAGTTGATTTCTATCGACTCTGCCTCATTCTTGGGTGCCATGTTCTTTCTTTTGTGTTTTATTCGTGTGTCATGTCTCAGGTATTGTTGTCAATCCACCTCCACCTCAGTGTTCTTATAAGAAGTTTTGGGACTGTCAGCCCCATAACTTTGCTGGAACAGAAGGGGCGGTGGGACTGCTCCGATGGCTAGAGAAGGTTGAATCCGTGTTTGTGATGTGTAACTATCCCACTGTGGACCGGGTTAAGGATCCTACTGCGACATTTGAGGGGCCTGCATTGTTGTGGTGGAATGCTACTGCCCAGAACATGGGTTTGGGGGAGGCTATTGCCATGCCGTAGGCAGATTTTATGCATCTTTTGACGAGTGAGCACTGTCCAAGGGAGGAAGTACAAAAGTTGGAGCATGAGGTCTGGAGCTACAAGATGGTTGGGTCTGAGATAGAGGAGTACACTGTGAGGAAGAACGAGCTAGCGGTGTTGTGCCCTGACTTACACACACCCAAGTACAGGAGGATCGAGCACTACATTTCTGGGTTAGTGCCGGAGATAGCAGGGTTGGTAGCTGCTGGAAAACTCCCCACACTTGCTGAAGTTATCCGATCGGCTCATCGGATGACTAACTTGAAGGTGGCAGAAGGTGTTTTGCCTCCAAAGGATACTACTGTGAAGGGTTCTGAGGGGAACAAGAGGAAGTGGGATAACGTGGGGAAGAGTGCTGTGCCAGCACCATCTCAGCCGGTGAAGAAGTTTGATTCGTCTGGGTCTTCTTCGGGGCAGAAGTCGGGTAGGTATGTCGGGAAGCATCCCAAGTGTAATAAGTGTGGTTATCATCACTCTGGGAGTTGTGATCGGGCTCGTTGTCATCGGTGCCATCAGTTGGGACATCTTGCTAAGGATTGCAGGGTGTCACTTCCCTCGACTTAGGTTCCTACTGCTGCTCCTACTCCTGCTGCTCAGGGGACTCCAGGAAAGCAGGGGTGCTATAACTGTGGTGACACGGGGCATTTCAAACGTGATTGTCCGAAGCTGAGACAGGGCGAGAATGGGAAGGGCGGGAACAGTAACGGGAACAACGGAGGCAGCGGCAGGACTGCGCGTGCTTTCGTCATTGGATCTGCAGAGGCTAGGAAGGATCCAGACATAGTTACCGGTACGTTCCTTCTTAATGATCTCTATGTTTCTGTCTTGTTTGATTCTGGTGCTGATAAGAATTTCATATCTGTGGACATTAGTTGATTGCTAGATATAGTACCCACACCTTTAGAGGCTAAGTACTTGATAGAATTGGCTGATGGTAAGAAAATCGAAGCGACACACATTCTTAGGGAATGTCGCTTGGAACTGTCGGGTTTGTCATTGCTCATTGACCTTATGCCGGTACCCCTTGGTAGTTTCGATGTCGTTGTGGGCATGGATTGGTTATCATTGTATCACGCGGAGATCGTTTGTTTCGATAAGGACATTCGGATTCCTCTCCCTTATGGAGAAACTCTTTCAGTTCATGGCGAGAAGAGCGGTGCTCCACTGAGTATCATTTCTAGCATGAAAGCCCTTAAGTATCTTCGAAAGGGTTATTCGGCCATTCTGGCACTTGTTTCTGTTTCGACTGACGATGAGAAGACGATCGAGGACATTCCGGTGGTTCGTGATTTTCCCGATGTGTATCCCGATGATTTACCTGGTCTCCCTCCCTATCGTCAGGTTGAGTTCGGCATTGTCTTACTCCAGGTGCAGCTCCGATTGCCCGAGCTCCGTATCGTCTTGCACCTCCCGAGATGCAAGAGTTGTCCAGCCAGTTACAGGAACTCTTGGAAAAGGGTTTCATCCGACCGAGTTCTTCCCCGTGGGGAGCTCCCATCTTGTTTGTGAAGAAGAAGGACGGAAACCTTCGCATGTGTATCGATTATCGTGAGTTGAACAAAGTGACCATCAAGAATAGTTACCCTCAACCTCGTATTGATGATCTCTTTGACCAACTCCAGGGCTCTAGCTACTATTCGAAGATTGATTTGCGGTCTGGTTATCACCAGTTGCGCGTGCAGGAAGCTGACATTCCGAAGACTGCTTTTCGTACACGTTACGGCCATTTTGAGTACTTGATCATGCCTTTTCGTCTCACTAACGCACCGGCGGTGTTCATGGATTTGATGAACCTCGTCTGTAAACCTTACCTTGATAAATTCGTCATCGTATTTATTGATGACATCCTGGTCTATTCCAAGAATAAGACGGACCATGAGGAACACTTGCGGTTGGTCTTGGAACTTTTGAGACGGGAGCAGTTGTATGCTAAGTTCTCAAAGTGTGACTTTTGGTTACGCAAAGTTCAATTCCTAGGGCATGTGGTTAATGAACTGGGAATTCATGTCGATCTGGCTAAGATCGAAGTATTAAAGACTGGGAAGCACCAAAGACGTCGTCTGAGGTGCGGCAATTCCTAGGTCTTGCAGGTTACTATCGTCGTTTTATTGAGGGATTTTCGAAGATCGCTCAACCCCTCACCACTCTTACCCAGAAGGACCGAAAGTTCGACTGGGGTTAACCGCAAGAATCGGCATTTCAGATGCTGAAACTTAAACTTTGTTCTACACCTATTCTATCTCTACCCGAGGGTACGGATGATTTTGTCGTGTACTGTGACGCTTCTATTCGTGGTCTCGGTTGCGTGTTGATGCAACGCGGGAAGGTCATTGCTTATGTATTTCGTCAACTCAAGGTTCACGAGAAGAACTACACTACCCACGACCTGGAATTGGGTGCAATGGTTTTTGCGTTGAAAATCTGGAGATATTACTTGTACGGTACCAAATGTGATGTATACTGTAACACCGCAACCGATGGCGGAATCATCAAGGTGTCACGTAGTGACGATTGTTCAAAAGCACATGGTACTAAAATGTAAATATATTATTGAATAATTTAAATTGTCTTACATGGATGATATGGGAATAATACATAAGTCTGAACAAAACATGAAATTTGAAATAAATTATTAAAAGCAAGCACTAAAATCCAATGCTATGGAACTAAGATCAAACTGCACCTGAAACATGTACAAAATAATTTTTGTCAACATATGAAATGTTGGTGAGCATTCCTAGTTTTAATACATATAGTAAGTTGGAAAAATGTTATACAACTCAAGTGCAAGCTATAGTGCATTTATGTAAACTATGTATCATACAAATGAGCGAAATCAATACTGTGACTGTATAAATGTACTAAAATGAACGGCGGTGTACTTATCCAATAAATGGATAATAACTTAACAATGACCATGGATTCTCCGATGAAAAAGGGGGAGAATCACCTAGGTGGGTTGTCAATCCAATAGCGTTATCCAATGTTAAGGTCGGCTTGTACAATGTTAATGATTTCACTAAGTACAAATGTATTCTACATGTAATGTCTAAGCATAAAGCACGTATGTAAGCAAATACACAATGAACTAGAATTGTATTGTAAAAATGTGAACTTGTATTTGTATTTTGTATAAGTGTACATGTAACACCCCAATTAGGCTATAAAATTGGTCAACACAATAAAGTAAGGTTTTAAGATGAATTGACTATTTGACTAGGACTTTGACTAGGATTTTGACTGAGACTTTGACTAGGACTTTTGACTAGGACTTTGACTGGAACTTTGACTATTTGACTGTCTTAGCGGACCGCGAGGGCAAAAAAAATAATTTTTCTAATTTAATCAATTTTAAGTTATAGACTTGTTTCCTTCTGTTTCTAAGTTGTTTTAGGACCGAAAATTAAGGGCTTTGAGTATCAAGGTCTGAAACATACGTGCTCGGGTGTAGATGTGAGTATAAAACGTGCATACTTTTACTTATAAAAATTATAAGTTTTATTAAATTGTGAATTTTGGTCCTATGAAAATACGAGGGTTAAAAATGAAAATTTTGAAATAGTTGAGGAACCAATTATGCACATTTATGAAAAGTGAAGGGTGCAGGTTGTCACAGTCTCCCCTACTTTAGAAAATTTCGTCCCGAAATTACTTTCAAGTGAAATTTTCCATGAAAAAAAAGACATTTGTAAAAAGGCAAGTAGATTTTAAGAAATGCATCAGCCATGATTTGACAAAGTTTGAAGTAGTTGTTTAATACCCAAAATAAAAGTTTGAAAATCCTTAAAGTTTGACCTAAGGTTAGAGAATTAGGAGTTTATAATGAGCAAGGTTTGGGAAAAGTAAGTAACTGGTTAGGGCAGGCCAGTGTTATAGTAGCTTCCCTTACTTTAGAGAAGTTTCTGACTGAACTTTATTAAGGACGTGCAACAGGATTTCGACTAACAGAGAGTGTAAGAGTATACAAAGTTTGTGTTTTCTGTGTGGATGGTCCAGAGAAAGACTCTAGGAAGTCGAATTGAAGCTCGTGTAAGAACATTCTTATCGAAAATGCTAGCTATTAGTCAACGATCTAATAAAGAGATAGTAATGGGTAGGTTCTTGGTCAGACTCCTAGTCCGCTCCCGCAGTATCGCTCGTGCTTATATATAGGGTGTACCGCAGCTAACCCACCACACTACTGATACTTTGGACTCGTACTGATTGTCTACCAATAGCTTAAGTAGAATCACACACCACCCCCATGTACCTATAATCCATGATTGCGTTCCGGACCATAATCATCGATTTACCTTACACTAGGGTGCTATGCTTTTCCATAACACTAACATAAATAATACAAGAAACAATGCGTGCAACCAAAATGTGTTAAGTAGTAGATACTGCTCAAGTATAAGATGCGTTTAGAGGTTCTTCCCCTTTCAGGTTCACCTTTTAACCGTAATGAGTTAATGTGTAAGTATAAGACATGATTAGGGGTTCTTCACCTTTCGGGTTCACCCTTAACCGGTAAATTTTTGTTCACATCATTGGGCTCTAAACAACCATATTGATAAACTCTGAGGATTACACCGTTCCCCTTGGGTTAGAGGAATACTCTAAACCGAGTCGTACATGGGAACTTGCTTAGATCTCATACGAGCTATCAATTAGTATGTTCGTTGGTCATGATGATGAACAAAATAATGTAAAGTATAACAGGGTTTTGCTCACAAAAAAAAAATATGCATACCAAATACGCGTTCATGTAAGTATATAAGTATAGCATAAAATTTCGATTGAAAGAATAGCATAACGTAAATCGAGTAAATCGCACAATTTGCAAAAAATGAAAGTAAACGAGTTAAGTTAATGCTCAAAACTAGTGTTGTAAGAATAACTACTAATAACTAGTGCGAGAATAGTTGCGAATAACGCGTGAAAATAACTACCAACAAAAGAATAATGCAAAAATAATAAGATAATGTACGGACGTAACAATAAATAGAATGGTGTAAAAAATAATGAAATTTACTGTATATGAAAGTGCGCAAAACAGACGTATAGTCTACTGGTATGAGGATAACTTTTTGGAAACCGAAGAATGTTTTAAGTTCAAAACAGGTTCAATTGAAAAGATTTCGTAGGTACACATTTTCATGTGTTTACGAGAAGTCGAGTTTGAAAAGTGTTATAAGGTATATTATTAGTTGCAAATTCCTCCCGAAAACATATATTGGATACGTTATATGAAAACATGCAGATTTACATTTGATTTGTAAAATATGCAATGCAAGTTTATAAAATGCAAGATGAAACCATTTCATGAAGTGTGTGTAAATCTAATGTGTTTCGAAAGACCAAGATTTAAAATGATGTGAATGTTGTGAATGATCCCAGATGCCTTGACGAGTTTTGGAAAATAAAATTTTCTGTATTTAAACATTTCTTTAACTTGTGGGTTGAAAAGTCGAAATTTTTTAATTGTTATGAAATGTTGAGAAAATCGAAGTGTTAAGACTGGGTAAACTTGAAACCTTTTAAATTTTCAAACTTTTACGAAATTTATACATTGAAAGATCATTTATTTGCAGGATCGTTAAGGCATCTCTTTGGGCTCATAGCGGGCTATTTGTTTCAAGGCACAATGTGTATGAAAAGTGTGTTCTAATTTGGCGAACAGGCTTTGTGAAAAGACTTATAGATTAAGTTGTCAAATTAATCGTTTTAGAGAGTAGTGTACTAGTGCGTATCGTGTAGGTAGGCATTTATGTATGAGTTTAGTCTGACTAAGAATTTCTAACTAATGGTAGTTGGCTATGGCTTAGGAGACTAGGTGCAGCAATATTAGTATTAGGTATATGAGGATATACTGTGACTTCGATCAAGTAAGTTTGTAAACATGAAGGTATAAAACAGGTTGAAATAATAAGTTTTGGAAAAACCATGTTCATTTTTAACTGTATGATAACGCAACATTCCTAAAATCAGGATGTGATCAAAGTTAAACACAGAGTTTAAAACTTAAGTCGTGGGTAAAAATGTTTTAACGCAAAACGAGTAATACCTTATAGTGTAAGAATCATGAGCTAAGTGAAATAGTGTAAGCTTTAATGCGATAATATATCGAACAAAAGTTTTAGTAATGATGTGTGACATCCGTCACTTTTCTTTTATTTTATTTTTTATTATAATAATAATAATAATTTTCAGGTTTTATTTAATAATATATATATATATATATATATGTATAAGGAGTTTATCTAGTTAACCAAAACAAACCTTGCAACCAAGCCAAACCCACCTTTCTTCCTATTATTTTCGGAGCCCAAGCATTGAGCCCAGACCCATGCCCAACACACAAGCCCAGTAGAAGTCCAAGCCCAAACCCCTCTCCTTCTCACTAATATGCAAAAAAAAAAAAACGTTGATAACCAGACTCAAACTCGAGTCTGGTCCGGTTCAAACATTTAACACAAGAAACACACCCATCTGGGCTATCTGTCTCATTTGATTGTATCAAGGAAACAAATACATTTAAACGCGATTTTTCTCTTCTCCTTCTTCTTCCCTAAAATTCCGGCGACAATCACGGCGGTCTCCGGCCACCCTGTGGTTTTCCAAAGTGAGATTTTGACCAAATTAAATGCCCCTGCGTGTACCTTAGACGTGTATGACTCATCCCCTCGTGTGTATAACTTATGATTACGCGTAAATCACATGAAATCAGGCCCTAAAGTCACGGGTCTTTGACCCATTAATCAAACCTTTACGTACTTGAGCCTTGTTATAAATACAACACACCAGTAGACCCAAGAAGCTTGCACGAAACATCTCCACCTTTAAATTTCTGTTAAAGAAGCTCTCAGACGTGTTCTTGGGTCTCGCCGGCGTGAACTATTCCGGCCACCTCCGTGTTCTCTCAAAACCCCACTAAACGGTACAATTTTGGTCCCAAAACGCTCGTTTTATTAGATAGTACAATAACCCTCTCGTTAATTGGACTTCAGTTGCAGAATTCGAGTCCAATTGGCTGGGGAAAATTCTAGGGTTTGTTCTTAGGCATTTTGGGGAAGATGACTAATAACTGAACCTGTTTAAATAAAACGCGAAACAAAAGAAAACACAACTGATGGTTAGAGCAGTTGGTTGTGAGTGTATGGGTTAAGGCTTTGGACTGGATTTGATACCCGGTTCGATCCTCACAACCTACACTTTTTTTTTGTCCCATTTTTCATATATATATATATATATATATATATATATATTGTTGTTATATCCTTTTAAAATGATTTTAAAATACTAAAAGTGCTTATTAAATTCTACAAAAAATATCTTTAGTTATTCTTATGATAAAGTTCATTATCCAATTTTTAGATTTTCAAAAATCTTTTATTAATTATATAAAATAAATATTACAAGTTTATTCTATTATAATTATAAAATTCTATAAAAATATCAAAACGATTATATAAATTCCCACAAAAAATATTCTAAGTTTATAAATCAATAAACATTTCTGAAATGATTTTTATTTCTGAAAAATCATTTATTTAATATTTTTAATCAATTTTTGTTAGTTTTAATCATAAATAAATCTTAATAAATTCATTTTTCAGTATTTTTGCACCAAAATTTTATATAAATCATTTCTAATTATTTGGAACAGAAATACAATTTTTAAATTAATAATTCGTTAATTTTAATATTTTTAGATATTAAAGTTATATTTTGACAATTTGAAATAAATAGATTTAATATTCTATTTATAAGAAAATAATTTTATAAAAATTATTTTCACACTTAAAACATTATATTGTGACCATCTTTAATTTAAAATTTACAAAATGACTTTTGTTTATTTATTTATCAAATTTCTCTTATTTATTAAACATTTTATTTATTAATCAAACGAATACTTATCCCCAATTCGAAACCCTAGAAAATACTTATAGACTAGATGGATTTAGACTTATTTGTTACCTTATACATAGGGTGATACTTGGCAACGTTGGATTACACTTATTCAATTCCACAAGACTTACCACCTTGCTAAGGTGAGTATTACTTATCCCCTTTTTCGCTTTTACAACTTTTGGGGTGATTCATGCACAAGTATACAAAACCTTCATTTTCATTTACACATACATTTTTATTCATTTACAATTCATATACGTGTCTTGTTTATCTTTGTGCTTATGTTTGAACATGAACGTAGCTTACATACAAAATCGTACATCTAGACATAACTTATGTTATGGTGCTCTTTACATATAGACGTAACTTATGTTACGGTGCTCATTTATGGAAGAAGCCATCCAACTTGCAGCCACTTTAACAGACAAACACGTAAGGAAAGGAAGCTTGGTTAGGAAGGGCACCAAGACGTCTACTGAGAAAACCACCAATGTTGTTGAACCATCTAAGACCGTTTCAGCAAAGGCCGCCACTACTTCTTCGAACTCTAAGAAACGAATGGGCGATAATCAGAACCATGCTGTTGTGGATCCTGTGACTCAGCCTCCTATCAAGAAAGCCTACACGGGAATCCATCCTCAATGCAACACTTGCAAGTATCATCACCCGGAAAATCTTCCATGTCGTCAATGCACTAGATGTGGAAGGTTTGGACACTTTGTCACTACTTGTCGTGTAACGGTTAGGACACAAGATAATCATAAAACAGCTGCCCAGGAACCACTGCCGATTACTAACGGCCGGGCATGTTATAATTGTGGAGACCCTAACCACATGCGACCTCAATGCCCTGAATTGAATAATGTGGCACATGGACGAGCTTTCAATATCAATATCAACGAAGCAAACGGTCAGGGTGACGCTAATCCCACTGGCTAAACCATGGATAGAATCTTCTTAAGACTCGAGAATTCAATACTTGTGTTTTCATTTTCTTAACCCTATTATCATTTTGTGCCCAATTGTGTCGTACTCATAAGCATATAACATCTATAAATTTCCTTGCATACTATTGTGTACGAACGCAGGTTGAAAATTTATCATATTTAGTTACGTTTAAGTTTAAGACTCTACCTTGCATACTTTGTGCTTATGTTTGAACATGAACGTAGGTTACATACAAAATCGTACATCTAGACATAACTTATGTTATGGTGCTCTTTACATATAGACGTAACTTATGTTACGGTGCTCATTTAGACATAACTTATGTTATGGTGCTCTTTTAGACTTGACATGTGTTAGGGTGCTCATTATCAATTTCATCTTATCAACTTTACATTTGATCTTTGTCTTGTTTGGTTACTTGCGTGTTTACATAATGCCTTGGTGATGCTAGACGCATGAATTGTACTACTTTTCAAACTTATACTATATGTACAAAGCTAGGTAGTACTCACCAACATCATATGTTGACAAAATTTATTTTCTAGCATGTTTCAGGATAAGTTGCTTGACGCTTCATATAGGACTTTGGACTTAAACTAAATAGATCAACTATCTCAATTTTTGTTGTGTATTCATTTTTACATGTTGTAAAACAATATTCAATAATCAAATATTTACATTTTAGTACCATGAGCTTTTGAACAATCATCATTACATGACACCTCGATGATTCCGCCATCGGTTGGGGTGTTACATGATGATAAGGGATTCAAAAGCGAATGATCAATGAATAATGGCATATGAAACATCAAGTGATTAAATGGAATCTTCAAATGATAAACATACATAAATATCAATGATATAAAACATTGGATTTGTTTCTATAGGAAACTTTGACCAACTCAAGTATTTGAAATTTTCTAGTGACTTGTGGGGGCGTACTTTAGCCTGTAAGTGAATGCTCATCCCAAGAGTTCCCAGGTAGGTATACGGGTCCCTCATCTGATAGGGATTTATACGAAATACCAAGCCTAGACAGAAAACTCAGGATACAGGCGCTCACCCTTCCAGATTGCACGTGCCCCATCAATAGTGAATTCCAAAACTTTAGCAAGATTAAAAACGAGATGCAAAAATAGATCCGTGAGATTTGGATTTCACTCCTAACATGAAGGCTGATATAGCTTCATATGTGAGCAAATGTTTGACTTGTGCTAAAGTCAAGGTGGAGTATCAGAAGCCGTCTGGTCTCCTGCAACAGCCGGAGATTCCAGAATGGAAGTGGGAACGAATCACGATGGATTTTGTAACCAAACTACCAAAGTCACCAAGTGGTTGCGATATGATTTGGGTGATTGTTGACAGGTTGACAAAATCGGTACGTTTCATACCTATTAAGGAAACTGATGGGCTCGAGCGGTTAGTTCGACTTTACCTTAAGGAGGTGGTTTCTCGGCACGGGGTGCCTGTTTCTATTATCTCTGATCGTGATGCTCGTTTTGCTTCGCACTTCTGGAAGGCTCTGCACAAGGCTTTAGGTAATCAGTTGGATATGAGTACGGCTTATCATCCGCAAACTGAAGGACAGAATGAGCGGACGATTCAAACCTTGGAAGACATGCTTCGGGCATGTGTTATCGATTTTGGCAAAAGTTGGGAGATTCAACTACCGTTTGTTGAGTTCTCTTACAACAACAGTTATCACTCTAGTATCAAGGCAGCTCCGTTAGAAGCTTTTTACGGACGAAAATGTCAATCTCCTCTTTGTTGGGTCGATGTGGGCGAGAGCCAGCTCACTGGTCCGGAACTGGTGTACGAAACTTCGGAGAAAATCGTACAAATTCGTAACCCTTTGGCAGCCGCGCGGGATTGTCAGAAGAGCTATGCTGATTGCCGTCGCAAACCTTTGCAGTTCCAGGTTGGGGACATGGTGCTTCTGAAAGTTTCACCATGGAAGGGCGTCATACGCTCTGGAAAGCGTGGAAAGCTTAACCCTCATTATGTCGGACCGTTTGCAATCCTGGAACGGATTGGACCGGTGGCATACAGACTTGACTTACCGGCAGAGCTCGGTAGTGTTCACAACGTCTTCCATGTGTCTAACTTAAAGAAGTGTTTGGCTAATGAATCTCTTATTGTACCACTGGAAGAAATCAAGGTTGATGATCATCTTCGCATTGTGGAGGAACCTGTTGAGATTCTCGACTATTAGATTCGTAGCCTCCGCCGGAGTAAAATCCGCATCGTTAAGGTTCGTTGGAACTTGAATCGTGGACCGGAGTTCACATGGGAACGGGAGGATCAGATGAAAGCTAAACATCCTCATCTTTTTTACGAAACGTGCGTTCGAATCTAGGCATGTTACCGCTGAAGCTGAATGAATCTCGGGGCGAGATTCCTTTCAACGTGGGGATGATGTAACGACCGGTAAATTTTCTTTTCGTTTCCTTCCTTTTTATCTCTTTCATTTTTGGGCTTCGCGCAATTTTCGGGACGAAAATTCTTTCAACGTGGGGATGATGTGACACCCGGCATGTTCGGCTTAAACATTTTGGTAAAACATAAGTCTACCTTAGCGACAAACATTTATAAACGGACTTAACTAGGTTAGTTGAGTCGGGTTATGATAGGATTGTCCAAGGTTCAATGATCTGGAGGATCATTTGGAGTCATTTTGGGAATACACTAGTACGGGGTCCCGTTGTTGGTGAATTACATGAACTGAATCAAATAGGACATGTAGATTTTTAACATACGTGTAACATAACATGATAATACGTGCTACAAGGTGTAAACATGATTATACGTGCCTATATGTTCTTAACATGTGTTAGAATTCATGATCATACGTTACAATGTGTTTAAATACGTTAAAATGACAAAACTGGAAAACCTGGAAAACATAAGTTCTGGTTCGACCCATAGCGTGGGGGTGAACCTGGAAATGAGTCTTGGTTCGACCCATAGCTAAGGGGCGAACCTGGAGCAAACCACAGAACAAGATTATTCGACCTTGTAAGGGGCGAAGGTGGCACCTTCGACCCCATACAAGGGGCGAATGTGGAGTAGTATAAATACCACACTTTGTCATTTTTCACCATTTCACAAACCCTAAACGTCTCTAAAACACTCTCAAACGATTTTAAGCACTGGGGAAGGAGTTTTTGCTCTTGTTTTCCATAATCTAACCTACAAACAACATCTAATCAAGAATCTAAGGTGTGTTCTTAATTTCAAACCTTTGTAAAAGCATTTTGATTCGTTTTCACCTAACCCTAAATGTCCAGATCTGTTCTAAGGATGTTTCTACCATTAAAAAACATTTTTAAACATTTTCCTAAACCTAAACCTTATCATTAAACATAGGTTTTCATATCAAT
Source organism: Ambrosia trifida (assembly GCA_028751855.1). NCBI lineage: Eukaryota > Viridiplantae > Streptophyta > Magnoliopsida > Asterales > Asteraceae > Ambrosia > Ambrosia trifida. Next base: position 80,371,228 of record CM054124.1, on the reverse strand, counting down.
AAACATATGTTAATTATGTGTTATGTGATATTATGTGTTGTTTGATGATTTGCTACTGTACTAATGATAGAAACATGATCTAGGACTGTTGTTGATGATGATTTATGGTTGAGATAGGTTGCAATTGATTATTGATAACATTTTGATCATTTTGGGGATTTTGGGTTAGATCTAGGGTTTGTTTATGAGGGTAGTAATACGGATATGATTGGGGGCTTCATGTTCATGATAATCTGAGTAGGTTAAGTTGATTATGGATTGATTTCAGAAAGTTTCCTAATTGGGTAAAAAGTGCATGCGATTGATGTGACATCTCCATAATTTGCCATATTGGGTAACTTGTAAAACGGACGGATTTTGGGATAAAATTTGTTAGGTTTTGTAGGAATATGTTAATGATAGTTGACTGTTGTGATTGGTGATGTTTCGTGATGTTTTCGGATGTTTTTGAAGTGTTTTGTAGAAGAGCATTCTGCCAGGGTCGAACCTGGGCACCTTCGACTAGTCGTGGGGTCGAAGGTGGAACCTCAGGGTCGAACCTGGACATCTGTTGGTCGAATTTATCTCAAATGGGTCGAACGTTTCTCAAAAGGGTCGAACATGGGAAAAAGGGCGAATGTGGAGCTGATAAACCCTGGTTCGACCCTATGGAATCAAAAATGAGATTTTTGATGCAAACTAAGTGTTTTATGCTTGAACCTTGTGTGTAATCTATGTATACTTGATTAGTTAGGGTAATGAGTCACCAACGGGATGTCGGGTCGGTCTAGCGTGTCGGTTGAACATTCAAAACACGTTTCAAAACATACTTGGTCACGATCTGGACAATCGGGGACTAGATAACCTTATGGTTATTAGTCGGAACACTTATGTGAACATTTTGATAGATCTCTGGTAGTTGGGATTATCAAGGGCGTGGCTTTCTTATATTACTAAAGAACACAACCTAAGGTGAGTTCACGGCCCCACTTTTACCGCTTTTATTTTTAGGGGAGAAAACATGCGCTAAACTTATTTTGGTAACATATGTCATACTATGGTTTAACTTGCGTTGCTATACGATCTTTGAAAGTCCTGGGGGAAACCATGAATGTGAGGGGATGCACAACGGGGGAAATGTGGATAGATCTATTGGGTTTGACAAACCCCACTCAACGGCTTGGAGGGCCGGGCGGGTGCATATTGTCTCGAACTGGTAACATTGGTAACATTGCTAAACACACATCGGGCCGAACATTGGTAACAGTCTAGTAATGGTTTTCCGATCGTAGTAGTAGCAAAACATACGCCTAGCTAGCGTACTTGGTAGCATTGATATAGTATGGACATGTTAACACTTTGGTAACATTTTGGTAACACATTGAACAAACCTGTGAACTCACCAGCATTATATAAGTTGACGTCTTTTTGGCATGTTTTCTCAGGTCGCTAAGGTAGCAACGGTTGGACTAGGCGCACGGGTCTGCATTGGCGTCTAGGCTTAGTTACACGTTTTGAAATAAGTGTCTTGAATACATTGTAACACGGTTTTGTAACAGATTAAATGCTTCCGGTACGGTTGTTACATTATGAAAACTATAATTTTGAGTTTACGTATTTCATATAGTGTTGTTTATCGTGACCGCTGACTTGGATCCTGGTTTGTCATACGCCTTGCGGTGAAACTCCGCAAGTGGAAATTTGAGGGTGTGACAAGTATATCGATTAGAGATGTAAAATTTGAAATTTGATAAGACATGGTATTGATTGCACTCTTCATGTGCTACGTACATTGATTTATGAAAGTTGTTCATACTCGGTTATTTGCTCTGAAATGAGCAACTAAACGAACCAAAACGCGTTAAACAATGTCTGGAAGTCTAGTATATCGATTAGAGATGTAAAATTTGAAATTTGGTAAAAGATGGTATTGATTGCACAATTCATGTGTTACGTACATATATTTATGAAAGTTGTTCATTCTCGGTTGCTTGTTCTGAAAACCACAAACAAGTAATAAACGAACCGAAACACGCCAAACTAATTTTTCTTTGATTGGAAACAAGTTAAAATAATTAAAAATGAATTAAAATATTTTTTTTAATTAAGTAAAACCATTTAAATCTAATTAAAACAATATTGTTTTTTTTAAAAAAAAAAAAAAAAACAAAGCATCTAGCTTTGGCCAAAGCAAGGTGCTTTGGGGCTAAAGCACCTGGCTTTGGCCAAAGCGAGGCGCTTCGCTTTTAAAATTTCAGCTTTTTCTGACCTCGTACTGACCTTCTTGGAAAAGGAAGCGAAGCGCTTAGTTTTGCCCATAGCGAGACGCTTCGCGGGGGATTGAAATAGAACCTAGGGGGTGTGAATAGAATGGTCCTTTTAAGAATAAGGTGTGATCAAACTTGTGTTTAACGTTACAACTAATTTTTGGATAACTAACTTTATGTTTTTTTCATAGTTTCCCGATTAACAATCACCAGACATAGTATGTGAATCATTGACATACATCATAACCATCATAAGGACCGTATGACCCTCCATCACCATCGGTTACCACAACCACCATTCGACAACTTCGTATGCTAATGACCACGACTTCATAGCCATTGCTCTCCACAACCCATGTTCAACGTTTGATTAGAACCATCTCGTTCTTGACTAGAATACTAACGACGGCTACTTGCTACTAATGAAGAATTTCATGAAAAAAATCCTACTGATGACGAAGGTTACTACAATTGAGAATAGCATGCAAATTAGAAGATCAAGTTAAAACATTTGCAAAAGAAAATCTTTACTTGCATTGATTATCATGCCACCAGCTCTTGTTATGACTCGATAAGTCTTTGTAACTTGTTCTCCGCTCATTAGGCAATTGCCTTAGTCTTGCCATTCCTTTTCGGCTCTAGGCAATTGCTCGAGCCCTTCACCTAAACCATCATAGGAAACAAACTAGCCGTGTTGCCAAAGATTCGAAATAAGTAAATGATTTTAGTTGTTATTGTTGTTTACTTCTCAACACACACAGTCAAATTCCTTAATTGTCGTATATATTTTTTTTCTTTTTCGTTGCATTCCCGAGTTTAATAAATGAAAGAAAATAAGGGAAAGAGAATCAATAAGAGAAAAGAAAGAGAGATGAATAAAAAGATACAATGTAACTTCGTGTTTCAAAGTTTAAGCGAAAGCGAAATAAATTACGAAGATTATTAAAAATATATTTGTTTCTTTTCACTTCTTTCGGTTTGATACTTAAAAACACAAATAATTTTCAGATTCATTTCACTAAATTTAATTTCTCTCTTTAAAAGGTACTCGAGAACAAAGCTTTCGTGTAACCCCCTCTATTAATTATCAGGTCTTCACGGTTAGAGGTGCACATAATACCGGTTTGTTAACCGGAACTGGTTAATAACCGAAGTAGGATTAACCAGTTATAAGATTATTTCTAACGGCCAGTTCAAAACCGGTTAAGGATTTTTAATAAATAACCGGTAATTTTTAACCGATGTAGCAGTTAAATGGGAAAAAAACGAAAACTGAAAAAAAATGAAAATAACCGGCTATTAACCGATCAGTTAAAGTGAATAACTAGACCAGTTAAAGTGAATAACCGGTTAAAGTAAAAATGAGAAAAATAATCTGTCAAACCGGTTAACTGAACCGGTTATAGAAAAAACCGGTTTGTGCACCTTTACACGGACTTCTCTTCTTATGTCATTAGAAGCCCCACTGACATAGGAGCCCAGCAAAATTCAATTTACTGGCTTCAGCCCACGTTTTCACTGGAAGAGTGCTGCTATTGTTTTTTTATTCCTTTCCTTCTAAATTGGGCTTTGTTGTGTAGACCTGTCGCAGTGTCACGTGAGCATGAAGTTAGTAACCAGCCTTATATAATATAACTAAACGTCATTGGGGTTGGTGGTCCAGTAGTAAGGCAAAACATTTTAATACACTAAAAGTGTGAGGTCTTGAGTTTAAGTCTCACAAGGAGGAAGAAATTCGCCTTTAAAAAAAATATATAATATAACTAAACTAGCTTTTATCCCGGGAGCGTCCCGGGTTGAAAAATATAACAATTCTAATAATACTAATACTAATAATAATAATTATTACTCTTGTAATTAAATAAATAAAAAAATAACCTTGCTATAAGGTGACACCATGTGTTGCAGTGTTGCGCGATTCTTTCTCCTAGCTTCTCTTGATGAAGCATACCTATGCATCTTTAAAAGAGTAAAATTCCAATGAAAGCATGACGATTGGGCTGAATTTTAACATCGTAGATAAAAACCTGGTTTAAAAGAAAAAACATTATTAATGAATAACTTGAACACTTTGTGTTTTTTTTCCTGTATGAACGAAACCCCACAAAAAATAGTCGTTTTTTTTCTCCGTTTTTTATATAGCACTATGGTACTCTTTGGAAAGATAATAAAACGCTCGTTAATTTGGTGTAATTTTTTTCCTTAAAAAATCTCGTATATAAAAGATATTAACGTTTAAAAATTATGGGATGAAACATAAGAGAGAAAAATTTAAATTTGTTTTTAAATTCCTTTTTTCCTAAAATAACTCAATTTAAATTTAGTAGATTATGTTTTATATTATTATTATTTTTGTTTATTTGCCACATGGCACACTCAAGGAGGAGAATGCCTCCTTGAATGTCATGTCATTAAAATGGCTTTCTTAGGCCTTCATTGAATGACAACTCATCAATTTTCAATTCTTTTATTATAAGTTATAGATTATAGATAACTATCTGATTACCCCGGGAGGATCCCGGGGTTGAAAAATCTAGTTTTACGTGATAACCTATTGCAAATGGCTCAAGTTAACTAACCACAAAATCTCTCAATCATTGCATGTTCATAGTATTCTAATCAGTAATAACTTATATTCCCTAATCTAAAACCTAATCAGTAATCATCTAAAGAATCACTTATGTAAGCTGCATTATGGTTGCAAAAGTCGCTAGGCGCTCCCTAGTCGGAGTCGGGAGTACTCGGGGAGTTCTCGGCCTAGTCGGAGAGTACTCGGGGAGTACTCGGCCTAGGCGTAGGGTATTCGGTCCTCGGCGACCTACCTTGTAGCGATTACTCGGGGAGTACTCGGCCTTCGAGACCTTGTTTTACAACAGAGGCTGCAACTATTAAAAAACTCATCACATCTCTCTAATTTCTCACATTCTAATGGCTCTTATAATTCCTAACAAAATCAACTAAACAAACATTTAAGTTGGAAGTTGTAATCATTACATCTCATTATGTCACGTGGCATAATCAAGAGATGGTTGAGGCCACCATTGAACGTCACGTCAGCAACTATCAATTCTTTCTGGGAGCGTCCCGAGGTTGAAAAATATAACCATTCTAATAATACTAATACTAATAGTAATAATTATTACTCTTGTAATTAAATAAATAAAAAAATAACCTTGTTATAAGGTGACACCATGTGTTGCAGTGTTGCACGATTCTTTCTCTTAATTTCTCTTGATGAAGTATACCTAGTAAAATTTCAATGATAACATGGCGATTAGGCTGATTTTCAACATCATAGATAAGAACCTGGTTTAAAAGAAAAAACATGATTAATGAATAACATGAACACTTTGTGTGTTTTTTTCCTGTATGAACGAAACCCCACAAAAAAATAGTCGATTTTTCTCCGTTTTTTATATAGGACTATGATACTCGTTGGAAAAATAATAAAACGCTCGTTAATTTGGTGTAATTTTTTTCTTTAAAAAATCCCGTATATAAAAGATATAAACGTTTAAAAATTATGGGAGGAAACATGAGAGAGAAAATTTTAAATTTATTTTTAAATTCTTTTTTTCCTAAAATAACTCAATTTAATTTAGGGTTTTATTTTTATCTTTTTTTTAATTAAAAAAGGAAATAGTTCAAAAACACTAAAATCTTTCAATTATAATGTCACGTGGCACTCTCAAGGGGAGGTTGAGGCGTCCATTGCACGCCACGTCAGCATATACGTTTTCTTTTATATAGATAGATAGATAGATAAATGAACACTAAAGTGGGCAATCATATAAGACATGGAGGATTCTGAGTTCGATTTTTAAGCCAGCTTGGTTTTACCGGTAACTTTATTGTCGTGCCTACAGGTAGGTGAGTTACCGAGTTTTCCCCAGAATTGGTGTTTGACAACTTGGGTACTCTCAAAGTACTTGAATTTGTTGAAAGGGTTTCCCAAAAATGCTCGGGTTTGATTTATTGGTTAAAAAATCAATAAATAAATAAACTCTCATTTTTATTTGCATGAGATTATGATATTAAATTTGTCAACCTAAAATACATTAAATTCAAATAACGTTGAAAAGATTGATATATAAAATCTATTTCAATCAAGTTTTAGCTTACTTACACCATTTTAATTCATTTTCTTCATAAACCTATTATCTAAGGAAAAAACTAAAATATATCAATCCATATATTTTGTAACTAAATTATTCCTGGTTGATTCTCGAGACAGACAAATATAATATGAATTGACAAATGTATATACCGTAAATAGAATATATCGTTTTTCAAGAAAACCTTTTTTAAATGATCACCACTCGACAACTCATAAAACCTACTTCTAATTCTACGTGTGCACATCTTGCTCGAGTGAAGTACCACTTTATCTCTTCCTCAAGACATTCTAAAGATGTGCTTTGAACGTTGGAAAAAAACAACCAAATTGTTATCAAATAATCTGTCATGATGAGGATTGATTTAAGAGACGTGCATGGTGGGGTGATTAATTAGCACTTATCAGCTAGAGATTTACCTGGTGTCTAAGAATCATAGGCTACATCTGACTGCCTTAACAACCTTTGTAATCAATGTTCCTAGCAACACCAATCAAAATACAATAAAACTATATTTTTACCTAACTGAGTACATCTGCGAATATATATACATAAATATATATATATATATATATGTATATATATATATATATATAGGAATGGGATAATATGAGAACTCTACTATATTGTGAGAACTAGAGAACCCCCTTTGGACCATTCACAAAGCGACACATCATCACCTTTTTACTTTTTTTGTATTTTTTAATTAGCGGTATTAAAGTCATTGTACACATCAACTTGAGGGCATTTTAGTAATAATAACACCCACCCCCACACCAAGTTTGAGTTTTAATAATAATAATCATATATATATATATATATATCTTCTCTCTCTCTCTCTCTCTCTAACCGACCCTCTCACACTCTCTCTAAAACAACACAGAAACCATATATATTGAGGGATGAGGACGGTGGTGATGATGAAGACGGGGGTTTGAAGAGGGGCGGAGGGGTTCGATGGTTTGGAGGGGGTCCGGTGATGGTGGTGGTTCGACGAGGGGGTGGATCTGAATCTAATTGTGTTTCAGATCTGAAGAACAGAGGAAGGAGGTCGATGGTGGTTCACGATGGTGGTGGGTTGTGCAGAGGGTAGGACGTTGGTGGTGGTGGGTTTTGCAGAAACGGAGGACGACGATAGTGGTGGGTTTTGCAGAAGGGGGACGCCGGTGGTTGAATGGGGGGGGGGGGAGGACGACGGTGGCTGATGGCGGTGGTGGGTTTTGCATAGGGGAGGACGAAGGGTTGCAGGTTTGTTTTTTTTAATTATTATTATTATTATTATTATTATTATTGTTATTTTTATTATTATTATTATTATTATTATTATTATTATTATTGTTGTTGTTGTTGTTGTTATTGTTATTATTATTATTTTTGTTATTGTTATTATTATTATTTTTGTTATTATTATTATTAATATTAATTCTGTTATTATTTTTTTTGTTAATTTTTTGTTATTATTATTTTTTTTGTTATTATTATTATTATTATTATTATTATTTTATGATACTATGGGATATTATGGTGAAAAGATAGGTTTTTTATGTTGAAATTTTTGGGATTTTTAGTCAGGCGATGATGCTGCAAAGAAGAGCCGATACTGTGGAGACGACGATGAATGGTGTAGTTTTGTTTGTAAGAAAACACTGGTGTAAACATCAGTTTACACCAGCGTAAATATGAATGTATAATGTATAGTCGTTGTTGATGTAAGAAAAACACTGGTGTAAAACATCAGTTATACCAGTGTAAATATGAATGTAAAGCACACCATCTAGTTTTTGGTTTTTACACTAGTTTTTTTTTTATGTAAAAGTTGTGTATGGCTGATTTACACTGGTGTAAATCATCCTCATTATATGTTTTTGTTTGGGTTTACACCAGTTTAATTGTTTGTAAATGTTTGTGTATGGCAGATTTACACTGGTGTAAAAAATTACACCAGTGTAAAAACGAGAGTGATACGACAGATTGTAAAATTTGATTTTTTGTTTTAAAAAATTAAATTAATTAAAATAATAAAATAAAGTTTAAAAAAAATTAAATGATATTATATTATTTTTTCTCTAACATGGCTTTTTAACTAATTACCCCTAAAGTACTATTTTACAATAAAATAATACTTACTAATCATGTAAAGACAAAAAAGTCTAATCTTTGATCCCAACCATTGGATCACCAAGATCAATGGTCCATAAGGGTTCTCTAGTTCTCACAATATAGTAGAGTTCTCATATTATCATAACCCTTTATATATATATATATATATATATATATATATATATATATATATATATATATATATATATATATATATATAGGGGAATGATAGAATAAAAACCCACTCAAATTGAAGAAACCTTGTAAACCTCATCTCCACCATCCAATGTACATGATCATTGGTCAAGATTGAATGTAATATTATATTGTGTTCAAAGGACAATAAAGTAAGAGAGATGGTATAATAAGGGTATATGTGTAAATTGACTTCCTTTTCTCTCTCCATCAGTCATTAATCTTTTTCTATCTTCATCAATCATTAATCTTCTCTCTCCACATCCTCTCTCCATCTTTTCTCTTCAAATCAGATTCAGATTAATTTAAAAAATACTAATTTGTTAATTTTTTTTAATTAAAGCAGATTTTCTTTTTCGTTTTATTGTGCTAGCACCAGTACTGTTACATACGTAACAAGAGTTACCAGTATTGTTACATGCATAATAAGAATTGATATGGTAATTAGCAGCCTGGTAAGAACTAACAATATAACAACATATTTAATTATTTATAAAAAAAAACATTACAAATCAACATTAAAAAACATAAGAAACTGTTTCCATATAACTCTAATTATTTAAAATCAACAATAAACGTATCAAACATTTCATACAAAAAATAATTATTTTAAACAATGATCAACTTCCTCTTTAACACGGCGGGTATCTTCAATCTTCATAACCAACTTCGTCTTTAACACAACACGTCTTTTCACCTACGAAAAAAATCAATTCATCAATATACATATTCGAAAATGTTTAGCGTACGCTACAGACGTGTTGTTGCATGTGTTAACATATGAAAACCGGTCATCTGTAGTAAAATGCAAATCCATATGATTTTACTTTTAAAAATTCATATTAATAATAATAACATATGAAAAAAAAGGTTAGTTAATTCTAAAGTTACGTGTTAACGTACGTTATCCACGTCTTTAACACGGCGGGTACCTTCAATCTTCATAATCAACTTCCTCTTTAACACAAAAAACATCGTTTCACCTACGAAAAAAATCAGTTCATCAATTTACATATTCGAACAATGTTTAGCGTACGTTACAGATGTGTTGTTGCATGTGTTAACCTATATGAAAAACCGTTCATTTGTAGTAACATACAAAATCCATATGATTTTACTTGTAAAAATTCACTACTTTTTTTTATTAAAAATTATATTAATAATAATAACACGTCTTAACATACTAAACGTGACTGTATTGTAGTCAACTAATAAAAATAAAAAAAGTTAATTCTAAAACATATACATTAAGAAATCTTATAACCAACTTCCTACCACATAAATAATTTAAATAAGAAAATGTAATACCAACTTTGGCTCATTCATAATATAGTCATTTACAAAAAAAAAAAAAAAAAAAAAAAAAAAAAAAAAAAGTCATTTACCAAAAATAAGCAATCACCATCGGATGAATTAAAACAACCAATTAGCCAAGAACTCCACCAAATAAAAAGTTTTGTGGGCCACACATCAAAACAACCGAATATGACATTTCTGGATCACCTTGTCCAACATTTTAAATTTAGACATCCCTATAATTCATGTGTCTCTATCCCGATAAATCCAAACACATGCTATGCATTAAAAACTTGTACACGTGATCTTAACACCAACTTGCATATATTTATTCAGGTCGCAATTAAAAAAACACACTTGACGCAAACATAGATTTGATCCCATGATTATTGACTTTTGTTTTAATTAATATATGGTAAAAAAAAATCAGAAGCTAATTTATACCAATTTAGTTCTACTGTTACATACGAAACAGATGCAACATAGATTTGATCCCATGTGTAACTGATGAAAGTTAAAAAATCAAACCTTGTATTTTCGGTAAAAAAAATCATAAACTAATTTATACCAACTTAGTTCTGTTGTTACATACGAAACAAACCCAACATAGATTTAATCCCATGTAGTAAAATACAAAATCCATATGATTTTACTTTTAAAAATCCATATTAATAATAATAACAGATGAAAAAAAAGGTTAGTTAATTCTAAAGTTACGTGTTAACGTACGTGTAACACCCAAACCGATGACGAAAACATCGAGGTGTCACGTAGTGACGATTGTTCAATAGCTCATGGACTAAAAGTGTAAATATATCAATTGATTAAATAGTTTATTACATTGAAAGGAAAATTACATAATTCACGTGTTATACTGTCTACAGTTTAGTGTTCAAGCTATGTACAAATGCTACCCAAAATCAAACCTTTGTTTAATGAATCAAGAGTCACATATATATAGTATTCGCTTATAGTAGGCGATGAATAATCGTTCACACATAACAATAATCAAGTACTATTTATTGCTATGCTAGGCCGCCCAGCGGTTAATGATTAAGGTCATAAGTACACACTATCAGCGAATCAACAAGTAAAACACATACAAGAATTGTAATTGTGAATATAGAATAAACCATGATTAAGTGAGTGAGGTAATAAGCGTACATGAGTCACCCCAAAAGTGTAAAACATGAAAAAGGGGAAAGATATACTCACCTTTATTGTGATGGACTTGCTAGCATTCATGAGAATTAACAAAGGTCGATATAATCCCTAAAGCTTGAATCATGCATAGCGAATCCCTAAAATGTTATTCAAATTTGTACCGTGAAGCAAAACCATCATATCTTTAAAATAATAGATGCAATAATTTATTTGGTTTAAGTTATAAAGGATTTATATTTTGAAAACTATACTTCTCAATACCTATTATAACGACATAGATTTTATGTATTTTATAAGTAATAAAAGTTTTCCTATAAAAAAAACTACTTAGACCATTTGACTAGATCTTTCCTTCGAGAAAATTTTGTGGAGTTGACCCATACTTCAATTGTATTTTCTTATTTTATAATGTTTTTATCTATAAAAAGAGAACCCATATTACCGATTATACATAAGAAAATATGGTTTTCTTTTTAGCATTACTAATTTATTCATATCTTAGCTTTATTTATTCTATAATAAATCATATAGATAGTTGTTGCCCAAATCAAAATTTCAAACTTAGACAAAACTAAAACAAAAATCATGTGCCGACTTAATATATTTTTCTTTGAAACCATTCCCATACATGCACATCTTCACCCTTCCATACCTCTAGCCAAATAATATTCTAAACAAAATTTAAAGATTGCGGAAACTACCTCTAATATGACGAAGAATAGGCCGGATCAAGGTAGCGCGGATGAACCGGCACAGTAGTGGCTTGGATTCTTTTCACATAAATGAGATGAAGACACGGCGGCGGTGACATCGTCCGGTACCGTATCAGCAAAGATAACAATACAGACGGTGGTAGTCTAGCGAATGTGGTTTGAAGTTGCTTGTTCGATGATTTCGAAGCCAGCGGTGAGGAGGACGATGATGGTTGTTGATGACGGTGGCTGTTGTCGTCGGGCTTGTGGTATTCGGGTGTTGGTGCTTTGTCAGAATAACCAGAGATGGATGGCGGTTTGTGAACCACAATTTCAGTGGTGGTTTAGGTGCATGACGTGTTTGTGGTTTTTTTTCTCAATTGGGCCTCATTATAAAGAAAGGGAGCCGAGAGATATGAGGATTGTGTTTCGATTTATGGTTTGTCATCGAGACTCGTAAAACGTCAAGACCCAAAACGGTTTCGAAAAGCGGTCAAGTAGTTTTAAATGGTGATTTTAATTTCCATGATTGAGTTGATTGCGGTTAAACTTGGAAGCTTAGTCGATTGATTGGGCTGCAAAAGATGAACGAAACGAGGATCAGAATTTTTGCCGGACTACATGGTCCATGTTTTAATAGGGAAGATAAATGAGTTATTGCATTTATTACTCTTGTCAGTTTCTTTGTCAAATAGCTTCTTTATTACTGTCGTTAAATACAAGTTTGAGTTTGTGTTTGTTTGAAATACTATTATTACTAGATTTTTGTCCGCGTATACACGCGGTTCACCAACGTACATCTATTTAGGGAATTATAACGTATAAGAAAAATACAGAAAAAATATTGTATTAAAGTATAAAACAACGAATACAAATTTTATTCAAATATCACTAAATATTTCTTTATACACCACGTTTCTGGTTTTAGTTTTCACATTCCCATTATCATCCAGTATAAGTAACTTTCACTCCTGCCCTGCTTTTTAATCTTGACAAAGCAACATAAAGTTGGCCATGTGAGAATACAGGTTCTCTTAAATACAATCCAACCTTAGATAAAGACTGACCCTGGCTTTTGTTGATGGTCATTGCGAAACATACGCTTATTGGAAATTGACGCCTTTGGAACTTTACAGGAATCTTGATATCAGATGGTATCAGATTTATTCTAGGAATAAGAGTTTTGATACCAATGTTTCCACCTGATATGATTTCGGCCTCAATAACACGCATTTCAAGTTTGGTGATCCGTAATCGCTTACCGTTACACAATCCATTTTGTTGATCTATGTTTCTCAACAACATAACGGGAACACCGACCTTTAGTGTTAGTCGATGATTAGGCAACCCAGAAATTTTTAAACCATTAAGGACATCAGGAGAATATAAGTCTTCCTGCGAACGATTATTAGCGTTCTCAATCTGACATATACTATCAGAGCTTAGATACTCGGCTTCGTCCCCAGGTAACAACGCAAGCAACCTTTCATTAATTTCATGTACTACTTCGTTTGTAGGTGCAAGTACTGCTCATTCTCCAAAGTAATCTTTATCTTTGTAAAGTTGAAGAAGTGAAGGGTAGACGAAGTCAATTAATCTTGAAATCGGATCTGATGAATCCTTAATAAGAAGATCATCTGGTATCTCTACATCTGCCTCATCATCATGAATTGAATCACCAACTTTACCCTCACCTAATTCAAGAAGCCAGTCTGCAAATAGCTTTGTTTCTGCGGTTTCAAATGTGTTGTTACCCAACGTTAACCTCATGTTTTTGGTTAATGTACGCACTTTGCAACTATTCCAAATAGGAGAGGAAGTTATTGAGGCATTTAAAATATATCTTCTACTACCATTGGGAACAACAGGAAGGATCTGTCTAAAATCACCACCTAAAACCATAACCTTACCACCAAAAGGCAACTCAGAATTAAGTGAAGAAGTTGACTTCAAGACATCCTTCATTGTACGATCAAGTGCTTCAAAAGCATGTTTATGAATCATTGGAGCCTCATCCCAAATAATTAACTTAGTTTGTTTCAATAAAGCAGCCTCATCACTATTTGGCTTTATACCGCACAAGGACTGTTCAGTAACATTCAAAGGTATACGGAACCTAGAATGTGCCGTCCTTCCACCGGATAACAAAAGAGAAGCAATATCACTGGATGCAACGTTCAAAACAATTTGTCCTTTAGATGTTATAGCAGCAGACAAAGTTTTCCATAAAAATGTTTTACCAGTGCCTCCAAAACCATAAACAAAGAATAGACCACCTTTGTTACAGTCAACCGCATGAATGATCTCATAAAAAATTGAGCGCTGCTCATCAGTTAAAGAACATGAGTTTGTAGCAAATTCCTCAGCAAGCGAACCTACTTGATAATTCAGCTCATCAAGAATCAAATGGTTATTTGCAGCTGCTATAGAATCAGTATTAGGATACGGCATAGAAGGAAATCTACGTAGGCTTGAGTTATTCCGAAGCAACTGTTTCTCAATCTCAAGCAATGTAATGTTCTTGATTTGATCATCAGTGAGACACAACCCTGATAATGATAAAGTTTGTAATTATTAATCTAAAACAAAAGGGACAAAAAAAAAATTAAAACTAAATTATTTACCTTCAATATTGAATAAATCTTCGTGTCTACGCATAATACCATCTGACAGGTATTTCCATGTTTTTTCCCAAACATGCTCAGGCCTAGATAAGGTATTAGACACCAACATCGTCGCAAACAAATTACAAAGAGAGTATCCTGAACCAGTATAATGAGCTTCCTCGATAGCTTCTACATATTCGTTGTCATCATCTAAGAGGCCAAGAGCATAACATGCATCACGAAATGTTGGTAAAACTTTTCCATTGACCCTTCTTATCTCCTCAAATGATCTAGGGCCTTTTACTTTATTGAGAAGAACTCTCAAGAAATACGCCTCGCCCATGGATGGAGTAACCATGTGAACACGACCAACTGACTTACCTATCTTTCGAAAGTCCCATTTTTTTCTTCTGTTTTCCAAACAAATTTACTTGGGATTTCAATGTAACTTAGTTCACGTGCCACAGCCTCACTTTGGTTTAGTTCCATCCATTTTAGAAACATTGTTGAAGACACTGTTGGTTTGTCGAGAACGTTTTGAAGATTTTCTTCTGGACCATATACAACACTTTGCTCACCGGGCAGATGAAATGGAAGCCTCATAACTGGAGGGTATCTATAATGCACTTCGTTTTTAAATATCCTCTATGAAGCTTCACATGCAGAAAGGAACCTACAATCAAAATGTTTTTTGATTTCATCTTTTTGAACCACTTCTTGACCTTCTCCATCATCTTCTACAAAAGCAACTTTAGCCCTATCAGGTCCTTTATTAATGTATTTGAATAAATACTTAATTGAAGCAGCCTGGTTACACCATTCAACATTGATATGTGCTTGGTAACGCTTTAAAAGTTTTGCGTTATAAGGAACCACATTTCTGTTGTCTAACTTAGCAGTTCCTTTTTCAACAATTAGCCCTGAGTCTCTTCTTCTATAAACCGGGTATCCATTTGAATCTAACGTTGATATGTGCTTGGTAACGCTTTAAAAGTTTTGCGTTATAAGGAACCACATTTCTGTTGTCTAACTTAGCAGTTCCTTTTTCAACAATTAGCCCTGAGTCTCTTCTTCTATAAACCGGGTATCCATTTGAATCTAACGTTGATGCAGAAGAAAACTTCTTTGGAAATTTTTTGGAGCACTTACCGTCAAACATGCACGGACAGTTGGGATATTCACGTCCGCAGGGTCCATGAATCATAAAGTCACTCACAAGACTAAACAACTCCGGATCTACTTTCTTATCAGGGATTTCAGCAGAAACAAAACGATCAACATGGTCAATCGTGGGAAGCTTACTGTCATCTTTGAGAAACAGACAGATGTGAGCGTGTGGTAAACCACGTTTTTGGAACTCTATAGTATAAACAGCTGTAATATTAAGTTAAAAAATGTAGTTAGAAACTTAATAAATATAAACATGATAGTAATTATATAAACATGATAATCTATGAATACGTATTGAAACTTAATTTTTTTCGTAAATAATTATACCTGCTGAAGTCTTGCCCAATAATGATTTTTCACGTAAATCTTTCATGATTGAGTCTAGCTTAACTTTGAATAGTCTAGCTAAAATGTCTGGCCTATCTTCTGGATTTGTCTTCTTGTCCTTAAGAAACCTTCTAATTTCAGGCCATTTGGGATTGCATGTGATTGTAATAAAAAAATCAGGGTATCCATGCTTTTTACAAATAGCCATTGCATCAAAATAATTTTCCCTCATGTAACGTGCACCACCAGTAAAAGAAGAGGGTAAAATTACAGGCGTCCCTACTATTGACAAATCAGTAGGTCCATTTTGGTTCAACGTTTGAAGATTGGTATAAGTCTCGCACCTAAGTTTACTT
Organism: Ambrosia trifida; assembly: GCA_028751855.1. NCBI lineage: Eukaryota > Viridiplantae > Streptophyta > Magnoliopsida > Asterales > Asteraceae > Ambrosia > Ambrosia trifida. Next base: position 80,354,961 of record CM054124.1, on the reverse strand, counting down.
TGGTTGAAACGGACATAAAATAAGCGCTCACTCTCTATCATGGTATAAACGTCAACCAAAAACTGTTGAAGTAGCCGCCTTGCATTCAAAATCAATGAGAACTTACCAACTCTGTCTTGGATATGATATGCAAAATACTCTCTCATTGAACATTTTGAATCGACTTTCTTTTTAGATTTCCTTTCTTCCCTGTGTGGTATATCAACCCTATAACAATCTTCTCCAAAGGGAATAATCAATGGATACTGGAGAGCTAGATATTTTGGATGAAGTTCACTTATACGCTGAAGACCCTCTGTTCTTGACTCGACAACAATATCTCTATTGTCAAGCTGGTCATCATCGTTTGACAAAATAAGGGCGGCAATTTCTGATGAAGTGGGTAAATTGTATGTTCGGCCGTCTTTAGATCTCCTACCAATAAGACGTAATTTAAGGTTAACTTCAGGATTTTCTTGAAATCGATCACGTACAATCCTATAGCTTTTCACAAGCTGATTATTTGAGTCTAACATCGACTTCAAGTACTGAATGATTTCAATGTCAAGTTCGTGAGAAATATCCTTAGACTCTCCTTTTTCATTACTGAAAAGATCAAATAAAAAAAAAAGAAAATTCATATATTAATATTTACCTAAAAAGGTAAAAAATAAGTAACAAAGTAAAGAATATTACCTATAAATCGTTTCCCGGTTAGAGACTTCATTTTCGGAGTCATAAATATATAACTGAGAAAATTTCGGTTTAGAACCATCTTTAGGAATAAGACCACCCAAGGTGTGATAATATTCTCCACTTATTCTGTATATGAATGGAGCCTTTCCTCTATTGATATTTGAGTCAACCTTGGCTCCCATTGAAGTAAAACAAAACATGGAATTGAAGCGGCGAATATGTTTTAAGAAATATTTGCTCTTCGATTCTGTGTTTTTGAAAAGATTCTGATAATCTAAACTGCTCTCTTTGAAATCTGGAAGTTGTACCTTTCCATAAAAACAACATAGCATGTAAGTTGTTCTTCCAGAAACCTTAAGGCCTTTACCAGCTTCTGATCTCCACAATTTTGCGTTACACATCTCACATACAACCGTTTGATCACCGTGATCCAGATAATCTGGCAAATATAAACCAATAAAATTATTAACGCATAAAAGACATCAATATAGTTGTAACTGTTTTGTAAACTTAATATTTACCTTTAGAGACACCCTTATATTGCAAGTCTTTATTTGGTTGAGGGTTGACAGCTTCTTCGCCAGACAAACTAACCATGCGAACAGGTGAGATGCAACGTCGATTACTTCTTGATGTATTCATGGTTTCTGATTGCACAGAAGATGATGCAAGTGAAACTGTATCAACATTAGTGAGTCCAACCTTAAATTAATATTTAGTATTTCAAATTTTATATTAAAAAAATTAAAAATTTTGAAAATTAATAGACACATAGAAAGTTGTACCAGATGTGGTTGGATAAGTAGGAGTTGTAAAATTAGATTGTTTTTGAGTTCCAGTAATGGAATTTACTTTACGTCTTTTTGCATCAAGTTGTAATTTTCTGAACTTCCAAAACTCTACAGAATGTTGTGTTGTGGGTTCAGGCACTGAAACAATAGATAAAAAATAAAATAAGTTTGGACTGAAGTATGATAAAAACTTAAGTAAGATAGAATTACAATACCGTTTGTAATATTGGACAAAGGAGTGCGTTCTGTAGAACCTGTTGATACATAAAGTAAATAAAAAAATAACGGGGTCAAGTAAAATATTTGACATATGTTGAAAAAATTAACGCTTAAAATTATTAAATGTTACAAACAATTATTACCCGAAAAAGATGCGTTAAAAGGGTTTTTGAAAGTTGTTGTAACGGATGATATATCGATTGAAACCAAACTATTTTTGAATTGTGAGGGATTGGTATTTTCACATTGCTTAACACTCTTTCTCTTAGCATCCATTTGCATATTTCTAGATTTTCAGGAATCCGATGCAATGTTCACGTTTACTTCAAACGTATAAAGAACATATCAAGTAATATTAGTTTATATAATAAAGTGAATAACAAAGTAGTTATTTCTTATAAGATGGATTATGTTATTTAAATAAATAAAAATACCATTTGAGATATTCGACAAAGGCGTTGGCTGCAATTGACCTATAAAAAAAATAACAAACAAAATGAATTTACTCTAGTCATAAATAGGGATTGGAAGTTGAAACTTTATATATAGATATAAAGTAAAAATTGTTATTCGTTTACCGGGTGTAAAAACATTCATTGTAGTTTGTAAGGTTGAGCCTTGCGGAATAGAATGGTTGGAACATTGAATTGAATCACGGTTGAATATTCTAGGTGGCGGTAAATCTTGTGGTACATTAGTATGATTAGTGACCTTGCATCTCTTTGCATCCAAGTGTAATTTTCTAATTCGGCGACACTCGGCCGCGTTATTTCTTTTTTGTTCATCAGACAAAGCTGTGAAAAAAAATTAATTACTTATATAAAAGCAAGATGATGTAAATAAAGATGTCAATAATATGAAATTTTTGTACCGTTTGAGATATTAGATAACGGCGTTCGTTTGTCATCACCTTATACAAAAATTGAAAAGTTAATTGAGACAACACAAACAATAGAAAAATATAAAAACATTGTAGATAGAATAAAAAAAATTACCTTTTGAAGTATTAGAGAGTCTTTAACGTCCCATTTCAACTAAAAGGAGGAAATTTCTAAATAAAATGTTTAATAACAGTAATACATATCAAGATTTAAAGGTACATAATAATAAACTAACGATTGATGTTCAAGAGTTAGGCTACCAATAGTGAAGTATTATTGAGAAATATGGATTCAAGAAAAATAAACATATATCACGATGATCATGTTTTAATAAAATAATTGATATTGGAATAAAAGAAGGACATACATTCAACTTGTACGATAGAAGACTTGAGTAAGAGTAAAAACAACCAGGGAGAACTCTTGAAGGTTTGATTGATTTGATTTCTTGCTGTGAATATTTTTTTTTTAAAGTAGTATGGTATATATAGACTAAGAATTAAATTACTAATTAATAATGATAATTAATATGTTTAATTACCTACCATTATTAAAGAAGACTAAAAATTTGAATTTTTGGTGTAATTTGAATTTAAAATTTAAAAATTTTGAATGTTTTCGAAAATTAAGTTTTCGGTTTTTTTTATTATAATTTTAGTAACTGTATGGTATAATTACTTACCATTATTAAATATTTCTACAAAATTGAATGTTTGGTGTAATTAAAACTTAAAATTGAAATTTTTTAAATAATTCGTATTTACAATTGAATGAATTTTTTAAACTTGATTTTTGCTGATTCAATAATTACAATAATTGTGTTTAAATGGAAGGGTATGATTGAAACTTTATAATTTGAAGGTAATAAATTCATTTGATTACTTTGAAATTGTATATTAAACTACTTAAAATATTTTTTTAAGTATAAAGTTATAAATGAAATGTAATAATAGTTTTTGTAAAATTGTTTGATTAATATTATTGAGTGTATTACATTTTTTTAAAAAAAAATACAAATGTTGTATTTGTAAACAACTTGATAAAAAGAAACATAAAATGCAACCACATGTCATTTATACATGTAAAAATAGTCTCAAAAAACGACATAAACCATAAAGAAAAACAAATTATCCAAAAAACACAACCAACCATAAAAAAACCAAATTGTCCAACAAAACCAAACGAAGCATAAATGTCTAAAGCAATTGTTCATTGTCCCTACTTCTCAACCTTAGGAACCAATAGGGGGATCTCGGGTGATTTCTTTGCAGCTTTTGTTGTAGATTCACTTGTATCATCATCAAGGTCATACACTTGATCCAGGCTACGCTTGACTTCCTCATCATCACGAACAGCACCAACTCTAGAAGATGACTCAGGAGTATTGTTATCTCCAACAGAATCCTACAATATTAAATGACATGTAAATTTTGTTAGAATAAACTGGGCAAAAAAGTTAAATATAATATATGATTAAATAAGTAAAAGAACAACCTTCAAAGACAATGCATTCTATGTTGAAGATTCATCTATGTCAGTGTGTTCAAAAACAGGTTGATCGAGCTGAAAAAAAATATACATGTAATACTTCAAAGGAAACGTTGATAATAAAAACAATAAAAAATTAATAAGAAGAATAATAAAAATGTACTAATGATTCATAAGAGTAATAATAAAGGAATATTTCAATGATAATAATAACCTAAATGTCTGGGAACCTTTGTTCCAGCGAAGCAACTATTGAAGAATCATCGGTAAGTTTGCGTATACCATAACCATCCATATGCTTATCAATGTTAAATTGACCAATTTTAATTTTGAAAGCAAACTTTTTATCTTCAAATGAAGCAAATTCAGGAGGAGTTATTTTCTCTGACTGGTCAGAAACCTAGATAAAAATTTTCATAAGTAACATTAGGTATAATAAGATATATTGTTTAAGGCAGAAGAAAATAAATTACCTGCTTGGATTTTTCCAGGAGTTACATCGCTGACATGCCCAACATTTTTTTTCGATTCTCGATCAAACAATGTGAGTGATGTTATTCCAGTACAATCTTGTACCCTAATTGGAATTCTAAACCTAAAGGAAGTAATAACAACAAATTATTTAATAAATGATATCGTAAAATTTTAATTTATGTTTATGAAAAATAATTCTTACACAGGTTCAGCAGATACAATATGCTTTGGACAGTCGTTGTTGGTGCAAACCAAAACTTGCTTAAATGAATTAACATCTTTTTCCTCCTCGTCATCAGGTAACATGAGAGTTGGCTCAACCTTGCGATTACATCCCTCACAACCTAAGTAATACCAATCATCGTTGGCATCCACACCCTTCACTGTACCAACAACAATGACTTGTTTGTTGATCTGCAAAATAAAATAATATTAATGTCAAAATTTAATATAAAAAAAAATTGACACAAAATGACTAATAGTGTATACATTAAAATACATAAGTGATAATATTTTGAATGGAATATAAACATTCATATTACATTATTATAAGTGGAAACTGATATACCTCTGTTATTAACGGAAGATCACGAATAGTGCTGAAATGGGTCTTGTTCAGAAATTCATCTGCCAAATTCATGCTTCCAGAAGATCCGAGAGATCGTTGAGCAGAGGAGGATTCGGTAGCAATAAACTTTTCAATATAACTGTTAAAATTCAAATAAGACTATCAGTTTAGTATATATAAGAAAATTTATATGTATATATATTATAACAAAAAGATAGATAAATATCTTACCTTTTCTTAAAAGCAAGAATATCATCAATTGGTTCGTTGATAAACAACCGAGTGATATTAAATCCATTTTGAACAGTTATATTCCCTATAATAGATTAAAATTAACAAACGGTTATATATATTAAAAAAGTAAAAATATGTACAATCTAAAAAAACATTAATAAAGTACAAACCTTTGTAATTGTTAAAACTACCAAACTGAACAACTAGAACAACATGGACTTCCGCTTCATTATGCTTGATGTAGTCAAACATCTGGTCAGAATACTCATCCCACAAAGTACAGCTAATTTTTACACCACTACATAAAAATACATTGGTTATTAAATGGAAAACATTCAAATATGGATTGCTACCAATTGATAGTACACACCTAACTTAAAATAATGTTATAGATGATGTAATAATAAACCATTTAATTGAAAAGATGAACCACATACTCTAGATCAATCAACACAAGACTCATCTTGTTTTTCCACCCAGATTTAGTTTCGTTGGCTCTGGTGAAGTCCATTCATCAACAAACCCAATGAAATCTAAAAAGATAAAAAATTAACTAAAATAGTATAAACGAATAAAACCAAACGTATATGAAACTTTACAGTGAGTAAACAAACCAATTCTATTTTCTGCAGACAGGTTACCAGATTTAATTGTCTCAAATGAAGAAAAATTAAAACCATAAAGGCTGCCTTGAAAATTTTTACATTTGGTTATATTAGTTTCAAAAGTAAATGAAAGTATGTCACTCTTAGCAAAGTGTTTTGTAGATTTGTTATCAGCTAGTTGTGGTCTAAATATATAGTAAGCTTCATTTTCTTTTAAAAAATTTTCGTGTTTCTTCATATAGCGATTCCACACCATAGCTTGCATTTTAGAACCCTGTTAAAACATTAAAAAAACAACGAATTATAATCATAAATAATATAACAACACTTGTATAAACAATAAATGAAAACAGAACTGATGATAGAAAATCTAACCTGTTCATCCATAACAACCATATCAATTGCAAGAGTTTCCCCCGGTATCTTACGATTTGCTCTCTTCCATATTTTAAGCACCCTCACTTTTATTGTATAATCATTAAGCCGCCAAGTAATGTCATTTAGAAACGTGACATTATTTGGATCCATGATTCTGCAATTTTATACTATGTAACAAAAAACAGAGTTAATGCTACATTGTTTGGTTTTTAGTGATATATAAATAAATAATGAAAGAAAAAAATAGTAGATACTACCTTTGCAAGTCTGCAAAAAAAAAAAATTCACTCAAAAGATGATGATTAGATGAGTCTATTTATAATGTAAATAAAGATTGTAATAAGAAACATACACATAAAATGTATTTTTAGTATTGGTTTAATAAATGGAAACAGAATTATGATAATGTAAATCATACTTAATATTGTAATTTCGAAAAAATTAAATGTATTTTTAGTAATGGCTTAAGAAATGGAAACCGATTTATAATAATAACAATCGTATTTAATAATTTCAATCTTAAAGAAAGGTATTTTTAGTATAGGTTTAAGAAATGGAAACAAAATTATGATGATGGAAATCAAAAAATTTCGAAATTAGATTAATAAAAATTAAGTTTATTATGTTTTTTAAAAAATTGGAAGGTTAACTATACAGAACTTTTGACTTTCTTTTTTTTATTAAATGCGTTTACTTTTGAAAATAAATTTGGAAAATTTGATATGTTTAATATGACTAAATAAGTTGTGCATAACGATTATCTGTTTTTATGATTGTAAACCTTTTTTATTTAACCGTTTTATTGTAATGTTGATAAATAATGACTTATGCAAAACTAAAGTTGTTAGAATTGTAGTTAATAATATGATTTAAATCTATGAGTTTTAACTTTGAAATTCTTTATGAAAAAAAATATTATTTATAAGTTTTAAGTTTGAAATAATTGAAATTAAAAAACACTTTTTTTTAGAAAGATACAAATTTAAAATTTCATACTTAATTAAAAAAGTTGACTAAATTAATAATTTACTTGACTTAAATAAAAGTTGACCAAATTAAAAGTTGACTAAATTAACATTTACAATTTTAGACTACTCATAAGAACATAATATTCATGATCATTATCAACAAACCATACCAAGATATTCGGTTTAAAAGACATAACATACCAAAAAAACACACATTTTACTACATCAGCAGTAAAAGGTGCATAAAGTATGTGACCACCATTCGTTAATCATGTTCAAAAAACCTACCACCACTAAGGTGCAAAAAGTTACCAACCAAACATGTTAATGTTCATCAAAAAACTACCACCACAAGCATAACTAATTACCATCAACCCTAACTACTTTAGTTAGCTGGAACAGACCTTGTTTGTTGAAAAAAAGGAAATGCATCTGATCACCAGACTGCAACTCCTTATCGGCAGCAAAGACTGACATACCTCTAATGTTGTAACGGTAACAGCTTCTCGAACCTTCAATACCAACAGAAACTCCCCAACTACAACCCTCACAATCTTTAATAGTCAAAGCCCTCTTCCTGTTCAAACCATTATCCCTTGCCCAATCTACCTTCATAAGCTATACAAATATAAACAATTTGCATTTTAATAAAAAGGTACGTATACATAAATCGCCATATAATACAAGGAATTGAATAGATAAGACTTACAAAATGCCTGTCAACACTGAAAACAACTGGAACGCCAACATCATCAACAGCCTCTTCCTCCTCGTCATCATCAGATTGATCAACCTCTTCCTCCATATCATCTCCTACACTCATCTCTTCAGTATCATTATCGGAAACAAAAACGATCTCTTCATCCTTATTTTCATCATCCTCAACCTTGTAATCGTATTCCCAAAGCTCTGGAGGCAGAGTAAGCTTGTTTTTCTTAAAAAACGACACCTCATACGATTTATGTTTTATTAACAAAGATAAAAATGAAAACATACAAATTAATCAAAAATTTCAAGCATCTTGTATTGCGATTTACATTAGGATAAATAGAACAACAACTATTTAGAAATTGACAAACAAACCTCATTGTAAATTTCAAACACAATTAGATGATCGCTTGTTATCTGAAACGTCTTCTTCATATAAGGCCATCCTTTAGTTATGTAAAGCGCACCACGATCGTTCTCAAGCTTGATTTGGAAAGCATGTTCTGAAGCAAAGATACATAAGTATTGGAAAACAATATGTCAACATGTTGATATCAGCGAAACAAAAGGCAAGTGAAGCAACTGCATATTATTTCTAAACAATTTTCATGACAAATCATTGAACCCTAATTAATATATACATGACATGTACCTATGTCTTCGCACAAATATCAAATCAGTTTAGAAATATGGATTTGAAAACATGACCTGGAAATGAGCTGCACAAAATTGAATCGGCAGGAACGGCTCTGTTGTGTAATCCATGAAAAACAAAGCAACTGATATGCTGCAAAGTGGTAAACAATGTTTTCAAAGTTAATACAATTTACTCTATTTTATGTCTTATATAATGTATAAACTAATAGTAGAAAACGCATACCAGACGTCTTTCATCAGTGAGTGGGTCGTCCAGCTTGCAGTAGAAAAATTTACCAGGGGCAGCTACAGCATCCTGATGAAAGGTGATCATTCTAAAACAGTTGATAATCTCCTCGTATTCGAAAACAAACTTGCAATCAGACGGGTAATTTAGTGTTTTAATCATGTGCTTCCATCCATTGAAAAAGAACCACCTTCCAGCAATCTGCATCACTTTAACATCAAAGATTTTCTCATCCACTGTGTGAATTCTGGTTTTACCAGTTGGGTAGTTGTACTGCTTAACCCATTCATTATACTCGGAAGGTAAGGCCTACACATAAGAAAAAAACAGTCATATGTAAATATAACGAATCTGAATAAAATGACATCTAAGATAGTCGAGTGACTCCAAGAAATATAAGAATATTAAATAACAAAGATTGTTACATTGCTTACCAGGTTTACACGGTCATTGCCTTCAGACTTGACCCAAAATCTGTAAACCATTATCTATACTATATTATAAAGCATATTGAATGGGCAAAACTGTCTTTTACTCAAAACTCTTAATTACAAATCCATATGCTTAATGTACAACTCTTAAAGCATGTCAAATTGTCAACACCCCAAAATTTTGAATTCCCGCCCAGTGTCATTCACCCAAACCCTAATTGTATTTCATTTACCCAAATTTGAATTGCCGCCCATTGTCTCTCATATCTCTGCCTTTCTTCTCTCAATGAATCTGCCAATAAAAATGTCTTCAAACCCTCTGAAAACCCTAATTACATTTGTTGAACCCCTAGATCTGATGCATAGCTTCATATCTACACCAAATCTTAGGGCGTGAATTTAGGGCTCACATTATCGGGTTTGTTTGTAGGTTCCAACTTCCAATTTTAAACCCTAGATTTGTTATTTGGGTTCGATTTCTTTGGAGGAATTTGGATTTTGTTTTTTATTATCAGAAAAGGGATTTGAAACCCTAGCTACGGAACATGGGAATGTGGAAATTCAACAGGTATCTTTTGTTTTCGTTACATATTAGTAGTTTGTTGACCTCTTTCCATCTTGGTTTTGCATATTTTGTACCAGATACTCTTTTGTAGTAGTGGTATATGATTCAATGCTATAGCTGATTATATTTACAAAAGTTGTGATGCTACTGAGTTTGAAAGATTATCAAAGAAGCTAGATTTGGGGTTATTATAGAATATAAAGTGTTAAACAACCTGCACTTGATGAGGAACTATTATTTAATTTAACTATTCATTTTTCCACATGTTAATGCTCTTTGTAGGTATTTATGTAGCTGTTCATTCTTTGTCCTGGCTCCTGCAAATTATGAAGATATAGACTTTCAGACACGAGCATTGCAACTCAGTAAAATTGATCTTACCTATGATGAAAATGAACCCAGCGTGTTAAGAAGTTTAAAAGGAAATTAACGTTGACTAGGTATGTAAACATGTTTAATTCATTATTATTATTTGTAAAACTATCATATTTCATTAATAATCTGTTTTTTAGTATTTTATGTGTGTTATGACATCATTTTTATTCTTACATATGTGTGTAATTGATTGATCTATGATAGGGGTTTTATTATTTTATTATTTGGTTTACCAGATTTTAATGGATGTTGTATCTTTTTTAACTTTTTTCTTTGATGTTTATGAACTGAAGATTGATAATTTGATCGTTGTTTGAAGTATTGGCCTTCAAATTGAAGTATAGGAGAATTAGTTTATAGATTTGAATGATAAGTTTAGCCTGATTATTTGCTATTTTGTTATACTTTTTTTTGTTTGCGAATAAGAACAATTGAATTTTCTAATGGAGGCCAACGGTGGAAAAAACTTTAGCATTAGTAATCATTTTGTTGCCTGGATACTTGACCACATATGGTATTTAAGGCTAAGGATTTATTTCTCATGTATTTCATTCTAATTTAACTCATTGGTTCTGAGTTTTAACACTTATGTTCTGATTAGAGGTTACAATAGATGATGATGTAGATGCCTAGATGGGAATTTGAGTGATAATGATGATGATCTTGATGACCAAGGCGATGGACTAAATACATAGCAGTTGGTTCTTGCTCAGTTTGATAAGGTATAATATATGTGGCCACGTGCGCGCGTACGCACATATTTACGCATACTAGGACAAAAGTATATATATATTTTTTAGGATTTAAAATGAAAGTTTGAAACAGAAACCAATCTTAATGGCTTACATTCATATTCTTCATATGTTCGTGTGTTTGATTTATTACCTTTTGTAAATGTGTGTTTTTAGAACTCAGATTGACTTGGATTGACAAATGGTTTATTTATAGATCTAGGGATTTTCAACAAATGTTTACAATAAGGATTTTTTTTGTTAGAATGTATGGATTTCGATTATGTTTGGTGTTAAGCTATTAATCTAGCTCCACCTACTGTATAGGTTTCTTTGAGTGCAGTTGGTGGTCTATTTTTACTAACATTAGGCAAAAGTTAGTAACAGTTGTATATATTTTTTACTCATGATTGTGTATTATTGTTCTTGCAGTAAATGTCAATAACACTCACTTTTCTACTTATTCCACTCATTGTTATTCTACTCATGTTGTATATATTTGATGCTTATTACTTACTACATTCTAATATCTTTTAGTATAACAATAACAATCAGGTGCATTGCCAAATATATATTGTTTTATTAAATCTTTAATTGTTTGGATAAATGATCTAAGAGCTTCCATCCTGTTAGTTCTGCTAAGGACCACAAAATATACAAGACTTCAATATCAATAAAATGCTACAATGGTGACTGCTACAAGTAAGCTTCTTTTTCTATAGATATGTGTTATTATCTCCCTTAAATGGGTTAGCTTAGTTAACAGTTGGGTAGCTTGGTACATGTCGAGTAGACCTTCAAAATTATTGTCAATCCATTCGGTTCTTTGTTTTTTGTTTACCTTTTAGTGATGGGTTCGAGGCGGGAGTTGGTCAAAACAGTACGGGTCAAAATGGGTCATCTTTAGTAACGGTTGAGATGAGCCGTATACATCATTTTGTCTACTTTTATAAAAAAAAATCTATAAATAGTTAATGTGCCAACTGTGATTAATAAAACAATTTTTTTTTTAATTTTTTGATTTGATATTTTGAATAAAAATATATGACCTGAATCAACCCACCTATTAGTAAATGGGTTGGAACTTCCACCTCTAATGAATTATCAAGATTTAAAACGAAGTCAATGACATCGGATTTTAGTTTCATGATACCCCAAAAAAGAAAGTTCCTATCTTGGCCTTCTGTTAGCTTTTATGAGCTCATTTTTTTGTTGTCTTGTAGTTAAACAACATGACGACTGCTACATTTTTGTTCAATGATTGTTATGTTGTCAAAAGAGCGTGAGACGCGCGCCCAGGCGCATCAAAGCGCACCAAGTGCGTTGCGACACCGGTGAATCTTAATCGTCCATTTTGTGGTTTGTAGGGATGGGATTCAATATCGATGAGATCGTGCAGGCATGGAATGATATTTTTGATGGAAAAATGTGCCAAATTGATGTAGAATCCGTTTTTATACATGCATTGATTACCATGGCCATCAATGGCATGTATGTTTTTTCCATTCATCATGTTTTAAAGTCGGTTCACCTTCCTGCTCATTTGCATCATATTTATCCCACTTGATTAAGTTGTGTCTTCAGTCAACTCTATGTCTTCGATTATCTCGAAAACAGGTATCATGTGTATTGTTGCCGCCGCTGCATCGCGCGGGTTCCCCACTAGTTACTGAATATATATATTGCTGAAACATAACAAAAACCTGTATTAGTAAACAAACCTTTGGATGAAACATAAGAAATGCTAATCAAACAACAATCCATAAATGTAACAACACCTACAATCGAAGCATCAATTACTAAAATGTTTTTTAGTTTCCACTACCATCAACCATAAATCCTAAAAATCGATAATAACCTGAAAAATACCTACTTATGTGATCATCAACATTTCAAAGATATGAAGAAAATTAGTGATAATGCTATATATGAAACCGTAGTTATTTAATCATCCAAAGATAAACTCCATAACAAAGAAACACAAACCGTAACATACTAAAATCAATCAAAGACAAAACCCTAGATATAATCCGCCTACAGAATAATACATTTAAAAACAGATATGGAATTATAAATGAAACAGAAGACAGAAAAAAACATGGATGAATATCGATTTATTAAAAGAAGAATAGAAAGATAAACTCCATAACAAAAAAACACAAACCGTAACATACTAAAATCAATCAAAGACAAAACCCTAGATGTAATCGGCCTGCAGAATCATACATTTAAAAACAGATATGTCAACATTTAAAAATCAATCAAAGACAAAACCCTAGATGAACATCGATTTATTGAAAGAAGAATCGAATGGAGATTACCTTAGATTGAAGATGAAGGAAAACCTTGAATCACTCAGATATGGAAAATCACTGAAACTCAAGACAGAAAAAAACATGGATAAACATCGATTTATTGAAAAAATAATCGAATGGAGATTACCTTGGATTGGAGATGATGGAAAACCTTGAATCGCCTGATTAGGGTTGAGAGTTGGTTATGGAGGCGATGAAGATTATGTTGCAATCGTTATGTCCGTGTTTTGATATTTGGTTTATATATTTACTCGATTTTTGATTTAAAAAAAACGAAAATTTTATAAATTCTCACAATGGGACACTTGGCATTAGTTGATTGGCTATGTAATTTGAGGCTCAATGTGGGATTGACAAGTGTCCACATTGAGTTTCATATATTAGTTGTATAGATTGTTGCTTATAAGATGAAACACAAAACATCGAAATAAATATGACATTTTCGTCCAAGCCACTAACAACTAATTCGTTTGCGACACAATTAAATTCATTTAAGTATTCGATATAATCATTCATTATTTATTATTATTATTATTATTTAATTGCCATGTTTTGACTTATAAAATGCGTTTAGGTTTTAATCAATTAATAGATTTTGTTATAAAACATGGTTTTATAAAATTGAATTTCTTTTATAAATAAAGAGTTTAGAGAAAAAAAATACAAGGACTAGAATTGACAACTTGAAGAAAGATGAGGGTGACGGATGTCACAGTCTCCCCTACTTTAGAAAATTTCGTCTCGAAATTTCTTTCAAGTGGAGGTTTCTATGACACAAAAGGCGTTATAAAAGTCAAGTATGTTTTTGTTTTTTTATTAAATTTCATTAGACATGATTTGACAAAATTTAAAGTAATTGTCTAATACCCAAGGTAAAAGTTTCAAAATCTTTGACAGTTGACCCGAGATTAAGAAATTGAGAGTTTAAATGTGAATGGTTTTCGGAATGGGTAACTGGTGAGGGCAGAGGCACTGATGAAGCAGTCTCCCCTACTTTAGAAAAAAAATATGACTAAATATTATTAGATTATGCAGCAAGTATCCAAATAATCAAGAGTGTAAGAGTACACAAGGTTCGTGTTTTCTGTGTGGGTGGTCAAGAGAAAGACTCTAGGAAGACAAATTTGTAGATGCAAAAGTGCGACTAGTGCTTCGGTTTGAACAACAAACTTGTTTTTGGTGCTTGTCGTTGGTGCGAAGGAGTAATTGTAGGTACGAAGGAGAGTTTCTGAAGGTACGAAGGAAGAAGAAAGGGTGCGAAGGAAGAAGCTATGGACGAATGTGAATATAGTTTATTATGTAACTTGGTTCGACCAGACAGATTGGGCGAACCTGCACATTCGCACAATCAATTTGGGCGAATGTGCAGTCTATAAATAGACAAGTTTGATTTTTGAATGTAACTTTTGGTCATTATTATTCCCTCCACTTTCTGATATTCTCTCTAGTGTTTTGTTTAACTCTTTTCACGTTCTCACCTTGTTTGTAATCATATTTCAACGTGTAATCGAGTTGTTAATTAATGAAAAACTTTTGAAAATGATGATCTGCTTGTTTTAATCTGTTTGACTATTATTTTGTGATAGTTTTAGGGATTCCGCACCTAAAAGTAACTTGTTTGATCATTCTTTGTTGTTATACGATCCTTTCACGCACATACAAAGTGGTATCAGAGCCATTCGGGATCAAACAACCACAAATTAATAGTTTCTCAGTTGATTTGGATCCAATTTTGGTCAAAAAGTTTCTGTTTTCATTGAACAAACTAATGTGATAAGATTTTGATTGATTACAACTTGATTTCGAGGTTAAATTGGATAATTCTCTTCATTAAAGTTGTTCCAAATCAATTCCGATTCAAAACCTGATTTAGAACATCAAAATCCATCAACATTTGATAAACATGATCAAAATTAACGGATTTTCAAAGAATAACCGTTTTTGAAATCTCAGGGGTCGAAAGAGAGAGAGTGGTCGAAAGTGGAATTTCTTTGGGTCGAAAGAGGGATTTTGTGGTCGAAGGAGGTGTTTTAGTGGTCGAACGTAGACTTTCATTGCTTACTTTGTTCATTCGCCCAGTGGTGTCACCTTCGATTGATCGAACGGTCGAAGGAGCAGGAAAACGGTCGAACGAGAGAAGAAAGCGGTCGAAAGAGATTTTGTGATTTCAGTCCACATTCGTATCAATCAAAACGGTCGAAGGAGAACATTATTTCTCATTCGCACGTTCGATCATACGAAAGAGTATTCTGTTTTAAAACATTTCTAATCTTTTCGTGTTTAAACGTTTACAGGACAAGATGTGGAACTTCCCAACAACGCCAAGACCTACTCAAGCACCACAACAGCAGATAACACAAGATCCGTGGTCCGTTGCAGCCCAGAAGACTAGTCCACCATCCCAGCCAATCAATTACATGGCGATGACTAGTTCGGCTCCTCAACAAGTTGTTCAACCATTACAACAACCGATTGACAACTATTGGGGAGTAGCGGCAGCTGCAGTTCATTCGCAGACGACCAACGCTATATCCACACTTATTCATGATCTATCCTCAGGAAGCGGCAATCGTCCACCAAAGCTAATGGACATGAAGGAGTACAACACATGGAAGACGAAGTTTAAGATTCATGTTGAGGGACAAGGACTTGAGGGAGCCGAGGCATGGCAAATGATAGTAAAGGGGTATGTTGCTCCTATTCTGGAAAATACTGGAGAACCGATACCTTTGGAGAATTTTGCGGATGATGAGAAAAAGAGGTTTGCGATAGAGAATAAGGCATTTTCCCAGCTTTCCCAGGCGATTAACACTGATTTGCTGCATCAGTTTGGATCGTGTACAACATCCAAACAATTGTGGGATATGCTGAGAAATCGACATGATGGTAATGAGAAGACAAGGAAGCTGAGGATGGAAGAGCTTCGAAAGGAATTTGAAAACTTCAGTTACATGGGCAATGAGACTCTAAAAGAGTTGGTTCCACGGTATTGCCATTTGCTCACAGAACTGTCGAGTTATGAGATCAGCATACCAATGTCAGAATTGGTGGATAAATTTGCTGATGCTTTACCACCCTACTGGAACCAACACATTGAAGTGTTGAAGGAAAAGGATGCATACCAGTATTGGACTATCAACGAGTTCATTCAAAAGCTGGAAAACAAGGAAATGGAGGAGAAGAGGAAAGCCAAGAGAGCTCATATTCCACAGAATCCAGATCTATATGTGAGTGGTACATCTAACTCTCTTTCTGCTTCAAGCACTACTTCAAATGTTGCTCCTCACATTGCATGTGTATCTAATGTTGTTGAATCCACAAAAACACCCATCAACTATCTTGCCCAAACTTCATCTTACACACCATCATACACACAACAATCTTATCAAACACCAAACTTTATTCCACCTTTTTCACCATTACAACAAGCTGCATGCTACACAGCAAGTCAACCTCAACAACAACAACAATATCCTCCTCACATGAATCAGATGCAGATTACTCAAGCACAGTCAAGTCAAAGCCCGATTGTGTTAGAGACCTCGAATCTTAACAATGTGACTGTTGAAATTGCTCAACAGCATGTTGCTCTAGTATCTGCTATGGTTGCATCATATAACGGTTTGGTTGCGAGTCAGATTGGAAACAACAATCTCACCAATGAGGACTACGCACAAATCGACAAAGAGGAGATGGAGCTTATGGACATTCAGTGGGCTTTTGCAAGCATAATGAGGAGAGCCACTGACTTTATTCAGAAGACTGGAAGAACTGACCTTTCAACTTCTCCCAACACCACATACGGATTCAACAAAGCAAAAGTTACATGCTTCAATTGTGGTGAGAAGGGTCACTTTAAAAGAGAGTGCACACAGCCTGCACAGCAAGGTAATCGAAACCCATTCAATTCAACATACCAAAACAGACAAAAGCAAAACCAAAATCAAGTTTCATACAACAGTCCCAACATCTCAAGCTTTCAACCCCAAAACAATTATCAGAACCGTCAACAAAATACCAACACTAGACAACCCACAACTCAAAACCAACCTCAACAAAATCCAAACCGAACCATTGTTCCTATCTCTACACCTAACACTCAAAACCAAAACCAAACTAACAATCAAAACCAAGCACTTGTAATTCAGAAAGATGAAGGTTTTGATTGGACGGGTATGCAATTGGGGGTGGAGGAGATTACCGCAGGGAACGTGGCTTGTGTGGCACAGAAGATGAGTCTGGATGAGAATGAGGAGATTGAAGAGGAGGTTGTGATTGAAAAAGTGTCGGAGTTGAAAATAGAGGAAGTAAATGAGGATGTGATTGCTGAGAGTGAAGACAAGAAATCTGGCATGATTCTTGATTCTGTCACGGATGTTGGAGACCACTACGATTCAGCTTATTCGGATATGGAGAGTGAATCTGATTCAGAAGCTAGTGTGAATTCACTAGATGATGACATTGATCAACTGTTAGCTGAAGCTGATTTCCTTATGACCCGCAAGTCATGTATGTTGGATGATGCGTGCACCAAGATTGACTACTCCAAATTCTTCGTAGGGAAGGAAGCTCACCTCGCTTTGATGGCAATGACAGAACCTCCTAAACCGGTAAGTTCTGAATCTCAATCTCAAGTGTGTGTTAAATGTGTTAAATGTGCTGATTTTGAAAAACTGACAGATGAAAATAAGCTTCTCAAGGTACAACTTGAGAGTGCCAAAATAAACTGTCAGATTTATCAAAAAGATTTAAAAGATTTCAACAAAGTTCTTGATGGTTATAAAAAGGATGTGTCTGAACTTAAAAGGACTTTATCAATTAAACAACTTGCCATTAATAACTATATTAATGAAATGGAAAACACTAAGTTAGAAATGGCAACCATCAAGTGCTTTGCTGAAAAAGTGAACAAGAAGTTAGAGAGTTACAAGCACATAGCATATGTAGTTGACCATATCATAGAAGAACCCTCCCAGTCGAATAGTGCAAACTATAAGGCGGTCCCATCTCCGGTGTTGTTTGAAAACCATAATTTACATGCAATACCACCGGAGACGTTAGTCAATTCTGACTTTACATCAGTAAACGAGCCCAACACTTCTAGTGCCGGGGATCCGTATTCTGATGTGAGACCTTTATTGGGAAATGATGAGGGTGTGGTCGCTACTGATGATTCAGATGAAGAAGATGAACAATCTGAGATGGTTGAAAATGAAAGTGATATCCCTGATGAAAATCATATAATCACTACTGAGCCAGTCTCACCGTCTCAGATCATTCATCCCATGGCAAATGCTCATCGTAAGAATGTTGTTAAGAAAACTGAAAAGTCTGTTGGTAAGAGTGTTGAAAAGAAAGAGGTAAAGAAAATTGAGAAACATGTTGTTAAACCGGTAGAAAAGAAAACTGAAACTAAATCTGAGAAAAATGTGATTAAACCGGTTGAAAAAAAATGAGCTTAAATCTGAAAAATCTAATGACATGAGCAACGAATTGAGTGACAAACCTGTCAAAATCTTCTATCGGATGCAAGGCTCCGATAAGATTTTGTCTGATGATGAATATCCGATTAAATTTGTCAATTATTCCAAAATCGAAAAGATCTGGCAGGAAAGTACGATTTGGTTTCCAAAATTTGAACGAACCAATGACATTCCTCCAGAAGTTTTAGAGAAAATTTATTCGGATAAAGATGCCAAGGTCAATGTCACACAATTTGTTTTGCCAGTTGATAAAGCAAACAGTTTTATTGAACCGACTTACTCGAAGGACCCAGCTCCTGAGAGTTTAAGGAAACAATGCATGGTTGATCGATATCCCATTGCTAGGTTTTCCAAGTCGCCGATCAAAGAAAACTATGAGGAATACCGTGCGTGTTATAAGTGCGGGGAAAGGGGACATTTACTTGCCGCCTGCCCGTACGTACGACACAAAAGGCACGAGGTGGAGATGAGGCAACATCATGATTATCCGGTTGACAACTACGGTTATCCACAAAGACGGTATTTCCCTCAGCAAACACTTTATTATAATCAAAACAATTTTTACAAAAAGAGGGAAAACCGTCCGATGACGTATGATAAACGCAACCGGATAACCACTGAGAAATCTGCTAAGAAACCTGTGATGAACTCAACTGCTGATAACAAAAAGGTTGCTCCTAAACCTAATGGAAAACAAGCAGTTGGACCTGTCTCTGTTAAATCAGAGAAGGTAACCAAGAAGGTTGCATTTAAAGATGAAGTAAAGAAACCGGCTGAGACTTCAAAATCTCAGATCCGGATCTTGAAAAGATCTGAGCAATCCTGGTCATCTAAGGAATCTTAAGGAGCCTCAACTTCACAGAATGAGAAGAGTGAGAAAAAGAAAGTTGTGAGTGAGAAGAAAGGGGTTGAGTTAACCCAAGATGTTTGTGAATTGAAAGAATCTTTGAAACAACCCGTTCAAAGACCCAAGACCAAACAGGCTTGGGTCCCCCGAAAGATCTAACTGCTTTACTTTATATGTGCAGGGAGCTCCAGCTGGCCCTGTTAGCAGCCTATGGATTGTTGACAGTGGAGCTTCTGGTCACATGACAGGGGACCTCACGTTACTCTTTGATATCAAAAACATAAACGGAGGTTATGTAGCGTTTTCTGGTAATAAAGGAGGCTACATTACGATGGAGGGTAGTGTAAGCAATGGGGTCGTGACATTTGAGCAGATATCATACGTGAAACAGATAGATTACAATCTGCTCAGTGTTAGTCAAATCTGTGATAAACAATTTTCTGTGTATTTTGATGACAAATCCTGCTACATCTTGAAACCTGGGTTTGAACTTCCGAAAGAGTGGGTGATGCTGAAGGCACCGAGAGTAAACAACTTGTATATTCTCGATATGTCCAAAGCAATGACCACCCATGGCCAAGTCACGTGTTTCCTCTCTAAGGCTACAGAAAAAGGGAATTCATCATGAATATAGTGCTCCGTACACACCCCAGCAGAACGGTGTCGCAGCAGAACGGTGTCGCAAACAAGGGAATTCATCATGAATATAGTTCTCCGTACACACCCCAGCAGAACGGTGTCGCAGAAAGAAAGAACAGGACTCTAATCGAGACGGCGAGAACTATGCTTGCGGATTCAAATCTTCCAGTCATGTTCTGGAACGAGGCTATTTACGCAGCATGTTACACTCTTAACCGGGTTTTGACAGTGAAGAAGTTTGGCAAAACTTCTTATGAGCTGTTGAACCGACGCAAGCCGAATCTGGAGTATCTAGAACCATTTGGTGCCCCGTGTACAATGCTGAATCCTTCGGAGAAGTTCGCACCAAAGGCTGAAGAAGGTTATTTTGTTGGATATGCAACCCCACTAAAACGGGTATTCAACAAAAGAACTAGAAAAGTCGAGGAGTGGGCTAACGTCGAAGTACAAAGATACACACAAAATGTACAGGGTGGAGGTCCAGATTGGATGTTTGATTACAAAGACTTCTTTGAATCATTCAATCTAGATAGCATGGTTGAAGAAGCTGTACTTCGCTTATATTACGAGGTCGAAAATGCCGTAACTTCACCGTTAGTGCGTCCGATCACTGTAAGCCCCCAAGCAGCTTCTAATGATACCAATGCTCCTGTGATGGAAGAAGAGGTGTTCCAAGAAGCTTCTACAACGCTTAATTCATCAGATTCAGAAGATGAAGACGATGATGCAACAAGTGAAGCTATTCTGGACAACGCTACAGTGACACCACCAGTGAACCCAACTACTACTGATGTGGGTAATGATCTGGTTTCTACAGAGAATTTGACAACACAAACGGGAGTACAAGTACCTGATTATCCGGAATCTCGGATACATCGGATACACCCGCTTGAACAGGTTATTGGTGATCCTGGTAGCAGCGTGATGACAAGAGGGCAGTTGAGAAATGCTCAAGCACCAGAAAATATTGGCAACCTTGCTTTATATGCCAAAATACAAAAATCTGGTTTTCAAAATGACTGGTCTTTCGCTTCTTATGTTTCGCAGGTCGAGCCGCGGACTTACAAGGAAGCTCTTTTGGATGATTCCTGGGTGGAAGCAATGCAGGAGGAGTTGTTACAATTCCAAAAACTCGGTGTATGGACACTGACAGATTTGCCCCCTGGAAGAAAGAAAATTGGAACCAAATGGGTGTTTAAGTGCAAGAAGGATGATTGAGGAGTCATAGTGCGAAACAAAGCTCGTTTGGTCGTTCAAGGTTTTCATCAGGTTGAGGGAATCGACTACAATGAAATCTATGCACCGGTTGCATGCTTGGAAGCTATCCGAATGTTCCTAGCATTTGCATCATGGAAGAAATTTAAGGTGTATCAGATGGATGTAAAGAGCGCATTTCTTTACGGTGTGGTCAAAGAGGAAGTTTACGTAGGTCAACCGCCAGGCTTTGAGGACCCTATTCACCGGGATAAGGTTTATGTTTTGAACAAAGCTCTCTACGGGTTGCACCAGGCTCCGAGACAATGGTATGAGGAGCTGAGCACGTATCTTCTCTCGAAAGGATTCAAACGCGGACTGGTAGACTGCACACTGTTCACGAAACGAGCAGGAGATGACTTGCTTCTTGTACAAATTTATGTTGATGATATTATTTTCGGGTCAACTAACGAACTTCTGTGCAGGGAATTTGAAAAAGTTATGCAGGAAAAGTTTGAAATGAGCGTAATGGGAGAAATGCAGTTTTTCCTAGGCTTGCAGGTGGAACAAAGACCAACGGGGATCTTTATTCACCAGACGAAATACGTTTCTGAAGTCTTGAGCCGATTCCAGATGGATGATTCGAAGCCGATGGATACCCCGATACAACCTAATCACGGGATTGGAGTTGACCTTAAGGGGGAGCTGACTGATCCATTTACATACAAAGCAATCGTCGGATCTCTGATGTATCTCACAGCGTCTAGACCCGATATAATGTTTGCGACATGTCTTTGTGCGCGATATCAATCGAAGCCGAAACAGAGTCATCTTGCAGCTGTCAAGCGTATCCTTAGATATCTGAAGGGTTGTCCATCGAAAGGACTTTGGTACCCTCATGATGATAATTTTGACCTAATCGCTTTTAGTGATGCAGATTGGGGCGGCTGTGACAAAGACAGCAAATCCACAACGGCTGGATGTCAGTTTATGGGGAGCAGGCTCGTGACCTGGCAATGCAAGAAACAAACCACAGTTGCACTATCCACATGTGAAGCAGAATACGTTTCAGCATCGAGCTGCTGCTCATAGGTTCTTTGGATCCAACAACAGATGGTGGATTACGGTTTGCAATTTCTTAAAACCCCTATTTACTGTGATAATGAGGCCGCAATCGCATTAACAAAAGACTTAGTAAATCACTCAAAGGCTAAACATATCCGGATTAAGTATCATTTTATCCGTGATTGTTATGCTAAAGAGTTGATCGATATGGTCAAAATCCACACTGATTACCAACGCGCAGATCTTTTTACCAAAGCTTTTGACAAATCCAGATTTGATTTTCTTTTAAAAGCTAATGGTATTAAAGAAAAACAGGACTGATCACCACCTCAGTCTATCACTTTTTAGTTTAAATTTTTACTGTTTTTCAGAAAAATTTCGAAAATCCAAAAACATTAAAAAAAATTTCAAAATCCATAAAAATGAGAAAATTTCTTTGCTGACTGCTATATCTTCTTCCCTTAGATTAATGCCGTCAGATTTCTGTGAACAAACGATATCTAGGCAGTCACATATTTGAAATGCTCCAGCTTATCCTTGGGAACAGTAAATTCGAAAATCTATAAAAATCAGAAAATTCTAAAATGATTTCCTGGAGTATAAAGGGAAATGATAGTACATCAGTGGGGATCTGACACATTCTAAGTAATGTACTGCTATATAGGGCGTGTGTCTGAGTCTGTGCGATGTGCTGATAGGCTCCGTAGACCTATTACTGCGTGCCTGATACATACATATCAAACGAATCGTTGTGTGGATGAACTCCTCATGGGCATATGGTCTTAGTACCGTAATTTCGTTTGATAGGGTATTTGTACAAAACTCGGAGGTTTAGGGTCGTTATGTTATAAGTTGTCTGGGGATAGCCTCTCTGATCTTCTGCTGTAAGTCATTACGGACCTAGATCAGACAGGGTGTCTTTATAAAAGAGCTTTATGCCAAATCCTAAAGTTACCGAATTGAGGAACTTTCTATGTTATATGATGATCAAAGATTATCTATTACATCGTATTGATCACTGATGCAAATCATGATTAATATCAGTCCTCAACCTGGTATAGTGCATATGTTACTTTGCTGCATTAATTTGCTGACCTGTATACCTCTATGCATTATATCTTGTACAATTACAGACGACGAAAGCATAATCACGCTTTACAATGAGTCTTTGTGCATTTACTTCTTGATACAGGAGTATGTCGTGTGCGTGGGAACCACAGACAATTGCGTTTATACTATAAATATCAGTATCAGTTTAAAGCACTGCACAAAAGTCTGCATGTGAGTTTATGTGGATCACAATATCAGCAATTGCCAGATCACAAATTGTCTTTAATGATAATAATTCAAAAGATCAACGGTGTGATCAGATTTCTCAAATAACTGATATGATCCCTTTACCGGAAATCCCAAAAACATTTACTTTACATTTTTGCATTTTATTTTCTCGTCAAAAATTACAAAACTCAAAAAGATTTTAGGTGTGTTTTAGCATAAACTTTAGAAAATCCAAAAAGATTTTTCATTTCCATCTTATTTTTGATAACTGATGGTGGTTGATGTCGATTTTCTAAACCTTGATACACCATTTGAGCTTTGTAACTTTTTAAATGTGAAAACATGATTGTTGGATGCTTAAAAGTTGGAAAATAATTGGACCGGGACTCGTTTTTGAGATTTGGAAAATTTATCAAAAATCCCATTTCTCATTCGCCCATTCGGTTGGTCGAATGTGGGATTTTCATGTTCCTTCGTATGTTTTAAACGGGCGAAGGAGAGTGTTCTTGAACATCTGTTTCATTCGAACCCTTTTGGCTCATTCGAACCTTTCACTAGGGTCGAAGGAGACAAAAGTTTCTCTTTCGTACGTATAGAATGGGCGAAGGAGTATGCCTATATATACCTTTCTGTCTCATTCGAACCCCATTCAAAATTTTTTCTGAATTTCCATCTTAACCTCACCTTGTTGCTTGATTATTTTGAACCTTTCTATTGTGTTCGTCTCTTCATACTGATCATTTTGCACTATCATTTACAGGTTAATATTCAGGATTGAAGGATTTAATTCCTGTTTACTGTTTCGAGCCCTAATTCATTAAACTGATTATAATTGACTTCATTGTGACAATTGTTGTTTAGGTTTCATTACATATGTGTTTTAGGGGGAGAGTAACCAAAAACATTGGATTCAAAACCAACTGGTTGATCAATTGATCAATAGTTGTGTTTCGAACCCTAGTTTCAATTGAAAACACATATATAATGAATAATTGATGTAATTGTTAGTTTTGAATGGTTAATCGGCATTATTAGAATCTATTTCAATCAAAAGAACATGATCAGAAACCCTTAATTTCAAAATTGAAAATTCAAATTAAGAACAGTCACCTTCGACCATTATGAATGGGCGAAGGAGATAAACAAACGGTCGAATGTAGAATGTTTGGGCGAATGAAACCTTTTATCAAAAATCATACATTCGTACCATCTATCTTTCTCATTCGTACCTTGTTATTTCTCATTCGTACCCCCGTTTGGGCGAAGGAGAAGGCTGATTACCAAAACTTTCAAGTTTGAAATTTTGTCGATTTTTAACATGTGTTTTTGTTTGTTTTGCAGATTTAACGATGTCCGAGCAAGAGAAGACGACGGAACAAGCTGGATCATCATCACAGCCTGCCAAGACTGTTTCTGAAGAGCTTTTAGCCTTCGAGAATGCGCATAACTGCTGTGCGTATCTCGGAGAGGTTAAGAAGCATACGGAGTTTATTGGTATTATTGATTTCTTGAAGAGATGCAGGGTGATAGATGCTATTGCTACACCGACGATTATCTACAAAGATATGATACAAGAATTTTGGTCGGAAGCGAAGCTTGATTTCTGGAAATGCGAATCATGTTTGACGAGCAAGATTCAAGGGCAGAGAGTCATTGTTTGTGAAGAGGATCTGAGAGAAGCGTTGAATTTAGATGATGAGCCAACAGATCCTAAGGAGTTCAGTTTTATGGATCAGCGAAAGTGTTTTCTCAGAATGAAATACAATGGACCAATCACTGACGGTTCATTGCATAAGGGAAAAATGTGCCCACAATTCAAATATCTGGCACACGTTTTGATTCATGTCTTCGGATCTGCAGCTGGAGGATACGATTTAATGCGTTAAAGCATCAGTTCTATGATGGTTGCCTTAGTATTGAACAAACCGTTCAATGTTTCAGGCATGTTGATGCAACATTTGCTAGAGCCTGTGAACGGCACGAGGAATCTAAAGTTTCTATTATATCCTCGTTTCCTCCAGATGGTGTTTGACAACAAGTATAAGGAGTTGAAAAGAGATCCTAAGCACATAGTTGTTCAAGAACATATGTCGCTTAATACACTTGCTAGGATGAAAGCGTATAAGGGATTGTCAGTTGATGAACGTCCTCCACTAAGACGTTTATTTGGACACCTAGCCAGAGTTGATTATACAGATCCGGGTGAAGGGCTTGTGAGACACGTAAACAGTGATTCTGATCCTGATGATCCGTTACATCCTGTTGATCCTGATGCGAAACGCAAAAGACAGGTTGTGAATGTCGGCGCAAAGAGTGGAAAGATCAAGAAGAAAGAAATAAGGTTTGAGGTTGCAACTGAACCTGAGAAGAAGAAAAGCACACCAAGACGTAACAAAACAATGGCAAAGAAGGGTTTACATATAATTGATGAGGCGTCGGTTGATTCTGAAGAGACGCAGGAAGATGAACGTTGGGATTCTGATGCTGAGACGTTAAAGACCACTTCGCCCAAGGCCACTGAGGCTGGTGTGTCTACTAGTCAGAATGTTGAAGATCAAGGGAATAAGAGTCCTATTCCTGTTGATGAAGATGAGTTGATTATGAACGTAGATGAAACTTTTACTGGTTCTCCTGTGCAAGCTGCTAAGAAGAAGAAGAAACCGGAGAAACCAAGTCTTAAGAGAAAGAAGGAGATTGAATCGCTGATAGCTGGTAAGAAACTACCACCAGCTTCAAGTTCTAAGTCACCGGTTACTGCACCAGCACAGAAGAAGCAAAAGACTGCGACAACATCGAGCACACAACAGAGTGAAGATATACCTATTGATGAGGTTAATGAAGCATTGGATAATGTGCTCAAGAAGATCAGAAAAGGCAAACTGCCTGATGTTGTTGAACCACCAATGAAGAAGAAAGTTTCGGTGGATAGTGATATAATGAGTGCTGTGAATCAGAGATTGTCTGAGATGATGAATATAATAAACAAACAACAAACTGAGATCGAGCAATTAAAGACAAATGATAAAAAGATGTTGGAGGTCGTAGTCACATCAGCTGATGATAATGAAGTTTTGAAGAAAACTATCAAGAGGTTGAAAAGAGAGAATAAGAAGTTGCTGAAGCACGAGCAACGAAACACCAGAAGAATTATCGTCTTGAAGGAGGAGAATAAACAGCTGAAAAAGAGTAACAAGAATATGGATAATTTGATCAAAGACTTGTACTCTCGAGCTCCTCAACTTCAAGCTGGTGAAGTAGATAAGGAAAGAGAAGAAGAACAGGTCGATTTCGAACCATCTGACGAAGAAGAAGATGAAGAACTTGATGAAGATGCAGGAAATGACACTAAGAAGAAGAAGAAAGATGATGAGGATGATGGAGGTTCAGATGGTGGTTCGAGTGATGGAAACAGCTCTGCTTTCGATAGTAGTGATGATGATGATGATGATGATGATGATAACGCTGACAAGTTTACATATGAAAAGCGTGACTCAAGTAAGGGTGGAGAGTCGAGCTCTAAGACTCCTGGAGAGAATGTGGATGAAGATATATTCTGGAATGAGAAACTGCAATCGTTATCTGAAGATGACAAAAACATGTATCGCCAGATGCTCACAGATCGAGTCTGGACGATCGACATGACCAGCAGATTTCCAGAGATATTCGAATCGAGCAATAAACTATTTGAGTTGGAGTTTGATGACCCTGATCTTGAAGATGGCGAAGTTTCTGCGGCAATTTCAAAAGAGATACTTGAGGGTTTAGCTAAGCAGGTAGGAAAGACTTTGGAAGAATTACTTGCTGACAATTTTATTCCAAAGATACCTGAGAAGGAAGCGGGTAATCATTCTGATGACCGTGATGTTCCTGCGTTTGAGGATGTTGAAATGGAAGACATAACGAGTGAGGAGTATCCACAATACTTCAAGACTAATCAAGATTGTGGATTTCCTGGATTCTCAGATGAATTGCTAAACCATGCCGAGAAACTGGCGAAAGAGAAGAGTAAAGCATTTGAAGATGAAATTTTCAAAGGGCATGACAAACCAAGGTTCGAGCAATCGGAGAGTTTGAAGGAGTTCTTAAGGAAATTGAAAGAGAAAGAAAACAATCGTCCGAAAGCTGAAATTCAAGGAAGCTTTTACAAACTTCATAGTGGTATTTTCAAAGGTCGTGCTTTGGCCTGGAAGTTTGTTAAAGAATTGAGATGTATTGCAGTGAAGTGGGAGAAGGGGATCTTATACTTTGATAAGTTTCATCATTTGAAGACTCTTCCCTATTGGGCAATCCGTGATATTTGTCGTCACCGTTTATCGGGAGCGTCAAATAGTCAGATCGCCTACTTTGCTGAGAAAATGACTAGAGAAAGCCGAACCAAATGGGATTTGTTTGAACCACAATATCCGAAGCGAATTGTTCACAAAAAGGATATTGATCAGATTACAGGAATGCCCAAGGTGACGTTAAAGTACAAACCACCGCGAGTGTTGAAAAAGATACCTTTGTTGCCAATCCCACAACACTTCGCTAAAGATTTCATCTGGTGGTATTACGATTGGAAGATAGTAGAGGCTGTGATCGTATTGAAAGACGGAGAGAAGAACTACAAGAAAGTACACATTTTTGATCCCATGTGGTTAATAAACTGTTCACATGAGGATATAATCATGTTGTTTTACAATCCGATCTATTCTGATGCGAAGGATGCTGAGCAAGGAGGAAAGTACCAACGTGTGGTATTTCTGTGCTTTGCATACGACATTAATGCTGGTTGTGATTATGGAGAGAAGCTCGGAAAGTTTGTTGAAAAGCAAAAGGTGCCTGAACTGAAAAAGAAGAAGCAAAAGCAATTTCAGGAACCGGTGTTGACGAAAGAACAGAAAATTCAATGACATATCAGACTGATGAATATTAGAATGGACGAACAACGTCGACAGCAATCCAAGCAATAGTCGAGGGGGAGTTTGTAGATGCAAAAGTGCGACTAGTGCTTCGGATCGAACAACAAACTTGTTTTTGGTGATTGTCGTTGGTGCGAAGGAGTAATTGTAGGTACGAAGGAGAGTTTCTGAAGGTACGAAGGAAGAAGAAAGGGTGCGAAGGAAGAAGCTATGGACGAATGTGAATATAGTTTATTATGTAACTTGGTTCAACCAGACAGATTGGGCGAACCTGCACATTCGCACAATCAATTTGGGCGAATGTGCAGTCTATAAATAGACAAGTTTGATTTTTGAATGTAACTTTTGGTCATTATTATTCCCTCCACTTTATGATATTCTCTCTAGTGTTTTGTTTAACTCTTTTCACGTTCTCACCTTGTTTGTAATCATATTTCAACATGTAATCGAGTTGTTAATTAATGAAAAACTTTTGAAAATGATGATCTGCTTGTTTTAATCTGTTTGACTATTATTTTGTGATAGTTTTAGGGATTCCGCACCTAAAACTAACTTGTTTGATCATTCTTTGTTGTTATACGATCCTTTCACGCACATACAAAATTGAAGCTCGTGTAAAAACGTTCTTATCGACAATGCTAGCTACTAGTCAATGATCTAATGAAGAGGTAGTAATGGATAGGTTCTTGGTCAGACTCCTAGTCCGCTCCTGCAGTATCGTTTATGCTTATATATAGGGTGTACCGCAGCTAACCCACCACACTCCCGATACTTTGGACTCGTACTGATTGTCTACCAACAAACTAAATAGAATTACACACCACTCTCATGTACCTGTAAGCCCATGATTGCGTTCCGGACCGTAATCATCAATTTACCTTACACTAGGGTGTTATGCTTTTCCATAATCCTAACATGAAATAAATGCGTGCAACCAATATTTAATGTCTACTGTAATGAAATAATGTTCAATCATGACATGGTTAGAGGTCCTTCCCTTTCGGGTTTTCCCTTTAGCCGTAATGTGAATAACATGTAAGTATAAGACATGGTTAGAAGTTCTTACCTTTCGGGTTCACCCTTAACCGTAATTATAATGTGAATAACATGTAAGTATAAGACATGGTTAGAAGTTTTTCCCTTTCGGGTTTACCCTTAACCGGTTGTAAGTCCAAGATCTTCTCTACCGGGTATCAAACAAACAATCGAGTGCGGAAAACAAGATTGAATGTGAAGAACAAAAGATTAAAATGATGAAAATAATTATATTGCTGCTTCACCTTGCACACAATCTCTAGGATTGTCTGGTACAAGGTGGTGGCTCTAGAGTTACAATGAAATGTCTAATGAATGTCTAACCCTAACAATGAATCAAACAAAACATTATATAGGGTCCACTAAAGCCTTGGCCCACATGGCCTAACCCAAGTCCATTAACTAAACTAAGCCCAACTAACACAAATAGGCTTAATAAAGACAAGCGTAAACCTACTTAAATATAGCCCAACAATATCCCCCTAGGTTTATGCTGTCTTTATCATGGCTTAGTAGGAAGAATCTTCAGATCTTGATCTTCCAATCTTGGGTTCTTTCTTGTTCTCTTAGAGGTAGCTTCACAACTTTAATCATCATCAGCTTTTGCTTGAACATATTGCTAAAAGAGAACGTGAGAGGAGGATTCTCAGAAGCTCTTTTCTTTGTCAATCTTCTCTTTCAAGCAACTTTTCAGGTGCTTCTTCACTTGTACTTTCATTGTCAAAAGATGATTCACTTCAGGTTCTTCTGACTCAGGTACATCTTCTCAGTGTGGTGATTCATGCTTGTCAGCAACTGGAACTCTTTCATTCTTCATCAACCCCTGTTTCTTGATTTGTATAAACTCTGCAAATTCTCAGAATTTTGTAAGCAAATAATAAATATAACAGAGGGTCCAGTATACACATGAACACCAAGTACATCAGTGTACTTCATTTTTAAAACCTCAAAAACCTGAATTTTGTTTGAGAATCGATCAAATCCTCAAGAATGGTTAATTTTCATAAAAGAAAACAAACAAATTAAAATAAAAATTCAAACTAATTACAATGCATCTTTTTGGTGAGAATTATGTGCAAGAAGATCATATCAGCTTTGTCAAAATGCAACACACCGTTAGTATATTTGTTCTAATAAACTTATTAAAGTGCTAGAAAGCAGTCCAAGACGATTACCAGCATCGTTTATCCACTTAAACAAACATACACACACGTCTTCAAGTCCTTTGTTGTTCTTATTTTATTAACGTGTGTTAGACCGAAATGACTGTGTGTCCCACATCATGACATACCCCCGCGATCAAGGTATGCACAAAGCTTCTTCATAACAGGTGAGTAAATTGCTGACATCTGTATTTTTTACAAGGTCAAGATCATCGGTGATCAGGTCTGCATATATCTGGATGCAACAGAGAGACCAATGGATTCTCGACCAGGGTTAGGGCAAATACCAAATGTTTCGGTATGATCATTGCTTTAGGCTTTTGATTTGTGCCTTTAGCTTGAATTCTCTTTGAGAATTTTGGGTTTTGGCATTTTCCTTATTGCTCTTTTAAGACATCCTGACTGTGCCTAGGTCAGCATATATCTGGATGCAGCAGAAGGGCAGCCAGGACATCCCCAGATGTATCAACAATTTAAAGACCTGAAATCTCAGACTATGGCAATCTATCAACGCAAGATTTAAGACCATAAAATCATACGCCGATGATGTGTGCAAGGTGAAGCACATCATATAATGGACTGAGTTCGTAGTGCAGTTTGCCTGCCAGTACATCATATAATGGAGCTGCAATCACACCTGATTTAATTTTCTTTTCGATTTTAAGGTGTGTCATTTCAACAGCTGATGTACTATCATTTCTTCTTTTTCTCGCACCATGAAATTCTCATTTTTCTGAATTTTCTATTGTTTTTGTATTTTTCTGAGGATATATATCCCCCTAAATTTGTGCTTAAAATTGAAAATTTAAAGAACAAATTTACAAACTAAAACTAAGAAAAATATTTTTGTGTTTTTCTAAAACCATTCTCGATTCAAGGACCAATTACGTTCAAAATAAAAAGCATCAGGTCCTGAGCGTACCTCTTTCGCTGATTTTACCTCCATTATCTCCTTTAAAGGAAACATACTCACTGTTTAAGAATTTTAAGATAAACGTATAACAGAGAGATGTCACCTGTCATGTGCGGGGAACAACCGTTGTCAACATACCAGTGGTCGTCGACAATCCTCCCTGGATGTCCCTGCACTAAGAAAAGAGATTAATTAAACATTGGTACCCAGGCCATCGCGGTCCTAGGCACTCCTGAAGTATCTACGTAAGACACTTCTCTCAAGCACATGTCCTTATTCTCATTTAGAACTGGTGTTGCTGCCGCCTTTGGTTTCCAGGCTTGCTTAGGCTTAAGAACTGGTTTTGCTACTTTCGGAGTAGCAGCTTTTGGTTTCCCAGGTTGTTTTGATTTCTGTGGAGGAACAACCTTTCGCTTGTTCTTGGCAGTATTCCAGTCTCCATCAGACGGTTTAACTTTGGGATTCATGTTCTTCCTTGCCTTAGGTTTATCAACCTTCATTGGCTTGGAGTAGTAGTTATCCCTAGGCATAACCTTCTGATGTTGTCGATAATAGGGCACATAAGGACGACTTGTGCAGTTCCTTGCAATGTGACCGGGTCTTCCACAAGTGTAGCATGTCTGCTTCTTTGCATAAAGATCATATCCCGGTCTGTTTGATCCCACTGATGAATGTGAGTGATGGGATCTGTTGGATGATTTGTTTGCAGGCTTCTTAAAGTTTCTGCTCTGCTTAGAACATCTTGAACACCCGTGTGAACAAGATTGTGCTTGTGATGATGACTGTCCTTGAGCTTTCTGTTTAACTTCAGTAACCTGTTCAGAAGAGTTAGCACAGGTAGTTTTTCTATGTGGTGGCACATATTTATCGGTCGTGCCATTAACAGATAGCTCGGAACCAGTCTTTTGCACATATGGTATAGCATCTGCAGACAAATTAGATTGTTTCACACAAACACCTGCATTGTTAGAGCAAACAATATCATCCCCCTCAATTTTAACTTCTACTTTAACTGAATCTGCACATGAAGTAGAAGTATCAGTAACGTTCACACATTTAAATTCAGTGACTATTGGCTTTACCACACCTGTGCCAACAGTCGTGTATGAGGAATCCTCACATTCTTGTTTAATCTCGACTGGCCTTGAGCACACAGATTCTTCAGATTCTGGCTCAGTCGAGGGTGTGTCATTTGATTCAGACGAGCCACTTGATTCAGAAACATGTTGTGGCTCTGCTGAATTCCCCGTTGACTCAGCTGCTCTAGAGGATTCACAGCTGGATTCACTTGATTCAACTGATACTGATTTCTCATATTCGGTTGTTTCGGGTGATTCACATTTGGAGTCACTTTCAGAAGTTGATGGGGCAACTGGTTCAACGGTCTGTGGTGCCCTGTACTCTTCATAAATCTTTTTGAATGTTTTCATGAAATCAAACTCAAAGGGCACATTTGAGTCTGATCGGCCGGTCGGTTCAGTTTGCTCAATTTTCGGTTCAGTTTCAAAAACGGTTTCTTTTAAGACGTCATTCAATTTATTTGTGTCATTTGAAACTGGAACTTCATCTCTCCTCACATCAAAAACTCTGTCAATTTCTTTATTTTTCTCAAAATTTAACGTCTCGGTCTGCTTTGAAGCATCTTGAGACTTGACAAAGGTTTTTGATGGAGCCTGCTCCTGCTTTGGTTGTTTGTTCTTGGGTTTAGAAATTCGGACAGGGACTGATTTAGGTTTGGAGATCTCAACTTGATCCCTCGATGGTCGACTGGTTGGCTCTTCTATTGGTGGACCATATCCTTTAACAGGCAGAGCCAACAACTCTTCATCCGACATGGGAATTGAGGAATAGTTTTCATTAAAAGGTGGTGGAATTTCCACAAACCCTAGACCTTTATTCCTCACGTCCTTTGGTCTTAACCTTAACTGGGTATTGATCATTTTTTCAACTTTGGGACTAGAGCAATCGAACTTTTTAAAATGAAAATCGGCATTTTCAAATTTAGATTTTAAGTCGATCAATTCCGCGGTTAAAGTATCAGACAGTCGTTTAAAGTGTAAATATCGACACTTGTGATCACTCACCTCCTGATGCAAGCGCTTGATATCGAGTTTTTGTTGTTCGACCATTTCTTTATAAGAATTAAACTTCTTTTTAATATCCCAAGTGGCCATTTTCTCGTATTCAAGCTGCTTGTATGCAGAGAGAGTTTCTTCTCTAAAACCTTTAATTTTTAACCTGCATCGTTCAGTGCAACATGATTCAGCTAAAATGTCAGCGTGTACCTCAGATGCGGATGGCACATGGTCATTCTGTTGTGCCATGAAAGCTTGAGCGGCAGGAGCAGTAAGAATGACAGAAGCAGCAGGAGTGGCAGAAGTGGCAGGAGCAGTAGGAGCGGAAGATATGACCGGAGCAGCAGGAAAAGATGAGCATGTTGTGCTATAGATACAACTTTGAGAGGGCATTTTGGATTTCTTAACTGTGATTCCCCAAGACATTTTGAATTTTTCTTGAAACTTGATCCCCCAAAAATTTAGACGTTTCACCAAAATTTTAAGAGACGAGCACCGGACATCCAACCGTAGTCAACCGTCAAACCGTATTCAATAAAGTCGACCCCCCCAAGTTGAGCTTGTGTGCACCAAATAATACTACCACAATAATTATTATTATTATTATTATTATTATTATTATTATTATTATTATTATTATTATTATTATTATTATTATTATTATTATTATCCTTTTATTTTCAACATCACGTGATTGTGTCAGACCAAACTTTCAATCCCTTTATTTGAGCTCTTCACAACCACAACAACAACACTTCTCTCTACCTTTATAATCAAAATCACTTTAATGTCTCTCTCTCTCTTCTTTAAGTCTTCTCTGCACCTTCTAGCTCTCTCTCTCTCTTCTCTCTCTCTCTTCTCTCTCTCTCTCTTCTCACTTAACCATAAGCCTATAAATGACACAACCGGTGATGGTAGCAACAATAGAAGTAGAAGGCAGAGTCCTAACCACAGCTCAATCAGATCATATAATTGTTCAAATCAACTAATAGTCAACCGAAGACATCATGGTGACGGGTTGGGTCTGGTTTTCTCGGTGTGTTTTGTGTTTTCGGGTGGGGTCCGGGTCAGGTAAGGTGACCAGTGGTGATGTTGTTCCGGTTAAAAGTGATTAGGTTGGTGGCTGTGGGTCGGGTATGGATTTTTAGGTGGGTTCCGGTCAAAAGCAAGCTGGGTTACGGTCAGAGCCGGAGTGAAAATGGGTGTTCGAGTAGGTGTTCGGGTTGGATCCGGGTTCAAGTGTTCGAGTAGTGAGTTCGACCTCGAGGCAGGTCTGAGTTCGACCTCGAGTGGTTGAGTTCGACCTTGAGAGCTGAGTTCGACCTTGAGTTCGACCCTGAGTTCGACCTCAACCCTGAGTTCAACCTTGAGTTCAACCCTGAGTTCAACCTCAACCCTGAGTTCAACCTTCAACCCTGAGTTCAACCTTCAACCCTGAGTTCAACCTTGAGTTCAACCCTGAGTTCAACCTCAACCCTGAGTTCAACCTTCAACCCTGAGTTCAACCTTCAACCCTGAGTTCAACCTTAAGTTCAACCTGATGTGGCGGGTGTTCGAGGTGACGTGGCGGGTGTTCGACCAGCTTGTTGGGTTTGGTGTGGTTTCCGGTCAGAGTGTAGTTTCCGGGTGGTTGGGACGGTTTCCGATATTCATTGACCTTTGCATAGCTTTCGATTGAAAATCCATTGAAAGAGATTCGGGGACCACCAATTCCAAAGACTTTTGGCCAATAAAGCTTGAGTACTACCAGATCTTAGCCAAGATTGTACTGCACCAATTTTGAATATTGTAGTAGGGACCACCGAAATTTTTTGTTGAATGAATTTTCCTCTTCTCAAGTTGACCACTGAATTTGTAATTAATACCCACCAATTAATTGGTCAAATTCAAATATTTTGAGATATCTTTCCAAACAAAAAGTCCGAACAAGCAGCAAACACATTTAATAATCACTAAACAAGATCAAACAGCCTTTTCTTTCACCATTTTTCGTGTTCTTGATAAAACAAATCTGCAAAAATTCTAAAACACCAAAACGATTAAAATAAATAATATTAAGAAAAAGATGCGAGTAGAACCTGTTCCAAAACACGACGACCAGCAGCGAAAATTCTTCTTTTTGTTCTTCAAATGATACCGAACCGAGCCTTCCAAAGACTACATAGGCTCTGATACCAATTGTAAGTCCAAGATCTTCTCTACCGGGTATCAAACAAACAATCGAGTGCGGAAAACAAGATTGAATGTGAAGAACAAAAGATTAAAATGATGAAAATAATTATATTGCTGCTTCACCTTGCACACAATCTCTAGGATTGTCTGGTACAAGGTGGTGGCTCTAGAGTTACAATGAAATGTCTAATGAATGTCTAACCCTAACAATGAATCAAACAAAACATTATATAGGGTCCACTAAAGCCTTGGCCCACATGGCCTAACCCAAGTCCATTAACTAAACTAAGCCCAACTAACACAAATAGGCTTAATAAAGACAAGCGTAAACCTACTTAAATATAGCCCAACACCGGTAACTTCTGTTCACATCGTTGGCTTTAAACTCTCATATTGATAAACTCTGAGGTTTACACCGTTCCCCTCGGATTAAAGAAATACTCTAATCCTAGTCATACGTGGGCACTGGCTTAGATCTCATACGAGTTATCAACTAGTATGTTCATTGGCCATGATGATGAACAAAATAATGTAAAGTATAACAGGGTTTTGCTCAAAACAGAAAGGAAAATATGCATACCAAATATGCATCCAAGTATATAAGTATAGCATAAAATTTTGATTGAAAGAATAGTATAATATAAATCAAGTAAATCGCACAATTTGAACAAAATGAAAGTAAACGAGTTAAATTAATGCTCAAAAAACCAGTGTTGTAAGAGTAACTACTAATAATTAGTGCCAGTGTAATAAGATAAATTTTTGTTTATCAAAACGTAGTTTGCTCAATCCTTGTGATATAGTTGAAAGAATAGTAGTAATGTATGAGGATAGATTCACTTGAAAAGATTTCGTAAGTACACATTTTCATGTGTTTACGAGAAGTTGAGTTGAAAATTGTTATAAAACATATTATTAGTTGCAAGTTTCTCTCGAATACATATATTGGATACGTCATATGAAAACAAAGGGTTTACATTTGATTTGTAAAATATGCACTACAAGTTTATAAAATGCAAAATGAAATCATTTCATGAAGTATATGTAAATCTAATCTAATGTGTTTTAAAAGACCAAGATTTAAAATGACGTAAATGATAAAAATCACCATATGTAATATGAATAGGTTCATAATATTTAAGAAAATTCATAATTTATCATTTGAGTCTTCAAATGATAAGCAAACATAGATATCAATGTTGTAAAATATTGAAATTGTTTCCATCAGAAACTTTGACTAACTAAAGTAATTGAAATGTTTTTAGTGACTTGTGGGGGCGTACTTTAGCCTATAAGTGAATGCTCATCCCGAGAGTTCCCAAGTCGGCATATGGGTCCATCGTCTGATTGGGATTTGGCGAAATGCCAGGCCTAGACAGAAAACTCAGGATACAGGCGCTCACCCATCCAGATTGCACGTGCCCCATCACTAGTAAATTCCAAAACTTTAGCGAGATTAAAAACGAGATGCAGAAATAGATCCTTGAGATGTGGATTTCACTCCTAACTCAAAGATGTATTTCAAAATTGAAAACTATTGTGGAATGAAACCAATCACTAAGTTAAGGATATCACTCCCAGCTTAGTGGTTAAGTTTCTTTTTGAAGGTAATACACTTTGAGGTATGGATGTCACTCCTATCTCAAAGATATATTCCTAAGATAAATAACATTAAAATGAGTGAAACTAATCACCAAGGTATGGATGTGACTCCTAACTTGGTGATATCGTTTCGTTTGTGAAATACTGTGAATCCGTTTTAGGATCGTAATCACGAACCGTGATCTCACGAATATCAACCGTAGGGTGCGGAATCCCCAACGATCGTGCAAAATGATTCAGAAATAAACGATAAAGATCGTGATGAAAACAGATAACGAATCACCGAGCAATTTCCATAACTTTAATCTTTGTATTAGATCAAATCAAGATGTTTACAAATGAAATCTTAGACCTAATATAGAGAAAAACACACATGCACACTCTAGGGAAAAGGCTCAAAATGATAACACTACATTAAAAATTACAAACTTTTCCCTTTATATAGGATTCCACCTTCGCCCCTTTAAGGAGGTCGAAGGTGTTCATTCGACCCTTTTAAGGGTTCGAATGAATCCTTCTTCTACATTCAATCCACATTCGACCAAAGATAACTACATTCGACCATACGACTGGTCGAATGTAACTTTAAGCTAAAGCCTTGGTCGTTTTTCTAATTATCCGAACCTTCGACATTCAGTACTGGATCACTAGCTGGGGACATACATGAATAATGCACTTACAATCTCCCCCTTGGACCTAGCTAGTGATGTACCAAATCAGAAAGCTATCAATTCTTCAAGTCTTGCAATCATCATCTTGAACGAATTGAAAACTTTCCATTTTCATGCACGTTTGTTTCGAGGTTCTTGTCTATCTCTGCAATAAGCTTTGAAATCTCAGACAGACTCAAAAAATCTTGGCTTTGTCATTTGTTGGTCCAGAGATAAAGACAGACATCAAATCTTGAATTCTTCAATCTTTTCTTTAACAAACTCTGACTGGTTTCTGTTGTTCTGGTTCTAGATGTTCAGGTTTGGGTCTTTTTCAGTTACACACTTTGTCGATGAATCTTGAGCAGTGCACCTGTTGTGTTTGATACTGCAGAAAAATTTACTAAAAACTGCACAAACTACAACCAGCGTTAGACACGACAAAAATCTCGGAAGTACTCTTCACATTCCTTTTGACCCTTAATAGTTCTCCCCCTGAACTATTAAACATTTTTAATACGCACCAGAAACTTGAAAATCTATAGTCTTTTTCAACTTTTAAGTATCTGAGTATTCACATTAAGTATCCCATCATCGGTTATCAAAAATAAAGTAGAAACAAAATATTTTGATTTTTCAAATTTTATGCTAAAACACACCAAAAATCTTTTTGAATTTTCAAATGGAATTGCATAAAAGTAAACTGAACATATTTTTGCGAATTTTCCGGTAAGAGGATCATATCAGTATTGAAACAGTCAGTCAAAACTCTTTTTGATCAATTTTCCGTTTTTGACATTGAGCATCCTACAACCATTACTAGTATGTTTTTAGTGACTTGTGGGGGCGTACTTTAGCCTATAAGTGAATGCTCATCCCGAGAGTTCCCAAGTCGGCATATGGGTCCATCGTCTGATTGGGATTTGGCGAAATGCCAGGCCTAGACAGAAAACTCAGGATACAGGCGCTCACCCATCCAGATTGCACGTGCCCCATCACTAGTAAATTCCAAAACTTTAGCGAGATTAAAAACGAGATGCAGAAATAGATCCTTGAGATGTGGATTTCACTCCTAACTCAAAGATGTATTTTAAAATTGAAAACTATTGTGGAATGAAACCAATCACTAAGTTAAGGATATCACTCCCAGCTTAGTGGTTAAGTTTCTTTTTGAAGGTAATACACTTTGAGGTATGGATGTCACTCCTATCTCAAAGATATATTCCTAAGATAAATAACATTAAAATGAGTGAAACTAATCACCAAGGTATGGATGTGACTCCTAACTTGGTGATATCGTTTCGTTTGTGAAATACTGTGAATCCGTTTTAGGATCGTAATCACGAACCGTGATCTCACGAATATCAACCGTAGGGTGCGGAATCCCCAACGATCGTGCAAAATGATTCAGAAATAAACGATAAAGATCGTGATGAAAACAGATAACGAATCACCGAGCAATTTCCATAACTTTAATCTTTGTATTAGATCAAATCAAGATGTTTACAAATGAAATCTTAGACCTAATATAGAGAAAAACACACATGCACACTCTAGGGAAAAGGCTCAAAATGATAACACTACATTAAAAATTACAAACTTTTCCCTTTATATAGGATTCCACCTTCGCCCCTTTAAGGAGGTCGAAGGTGTTCATTCGACCCTTTTAAGGGTTCGAATGAATCCTTCTTCTACATTCAATCCACATTCGACCAAAGATAACTACATTCGACCATACGACTGGTCGAATGTAACTTTAAGCTAAAGCCTTGGTCGTTTTTCTAATTATCCGAACCTTCGACATTCAGTACTGGATCACTAGCTGGGGACATACATGAATAATGCACTTACAATCTCCCCCTTGGACCTAGCTAGTGATGTACCAAATCAGAAAGCTATCAATTCTTCAAGTCTTGCAATCATCATCTTGAACGAATTGAAAACTTTCCATTTTCATGCACGTTTGTTTCGAGGTTCTTGTCTATCTCTGCAATAAGCTTTGAAATCTCAGACAGACTCAAAAAATCTTGGCTTTGTCATTTGTTGGTCCAGAGATAAAGACAGACATCAAATCTTGAATTCTTCAATCTTTTCTTTAACAAACTCTGACTGGTTTCTGTTGTTCTGGTTCTAGATGTTCAGGTTTGGGTCTTTTTCAGTTACACACTTTGTCGATGAATCTTGAGCAGTGCACCTGTTGTGTTTGATACTGCAGAAAAATTTACTAAAAACTGCACAAACTACAACCAGCGTTAGACACGACAAAAATCTCGGAAGTACTCTTCACATTCCTTTTGACCCTTAATAGTTCTCCCCCTGAACTATTAAACATTTTTAATACGCACCAGAAACTTGAAAATCTATAGTCTTTTTCAACTTTTAAGTATCTGAGTATTCACATTAAGTATCCCATCATCGGTTATCAAAAATAAAGTAGAAACAAAATATTTTGATTTCTCAAATTTTATGCTAAAACACACCAAAAATCTTTTTGAATTTTCAAATGGAATTGCATAAAAGTAAACTGAACATATTTTTGCGAATTTTCCGGTAAGAGGATCATATCAGTATTGAAACAGTCAGTCAAAACTCTTTTTGATCAATTTTCCGTTTTTGACATTGAGCATCCTACAACCATTACTAGTATGTTTGTCCACCTAAACTCAAAATCATTATTCATTGTTCAGCATTTCAGATACATTATGGTAATATTAGATACTGAAAAATCTATGGTCCCCGCACACGTGACACATTCCCGTATCAAGAATTGCACAAAGTTTCATCGTAACATGTGATTATATTGTAGTTATCCGTTAGTTACAAGGTATGAGGCACAGCGGTGACAGGTCAGCAAATTAATGCTTCAAAGCGACTTATGCACTCAACCAGGGTGAGGACTAATATCATACATGATTTTCATCATAGTGCTGATACGAT
Organism: Ambrosia trifida; assembly: GCA_028751855.1. Taxonomy (NCBI): domain Eukaryota; kingdom Viridiplantae; phylum Streptophyta; class Magnoliopsida; order Asterales; family Asteraceae; genus Ambrosia; species Ambrosia trifida. The sequence goes on along the minus strand of CM054124.1, from coordinate 80,313,718 downwards.
GCATTAGATAATCTTTGATTATCATCACACATGTTAAGTTCCTCATTTGGTAACTTAAGGATTTGTCATTAAAAATCTTTTATTAAGATACCCTGACTGATCTAGGTCCGTAAATCAATACGACAAAAGATCAGTTAGGCTATCCCCAGATAACTTTCAATATAACGACCCGAAACCTCCGATTTTGGCAATCTATCAAACAAAATTTCGGTACTAAGATCATATGTCAACGAGACGTTGATCCACATGATTATCAGTTAATGCATTTAGATTTATATCACCATGCTGAACTTTAAACTTTGATTTCAAGCCTACCAATATATAATTGTAGTGGCTACTCAATGTTTATCAATTCATTTTGTTTTTAGAGTAGTCTGACAGTCCACTGATGTACTATCATCTCCTCTTTTTCTCCAGGAAAACTCATTTTTGATTTTCTAATTTTTTTAATTTTGATTTTTCTGAAATTTTCTCCCCCTAAAAATCTAAAAATAAGCATATTTTTGAATTTTTAAACTTTTGAAGAAAAACAAAATAAAATGATATCCGATGCGATTTACTCATTGAGTTTCAAAAACCATTTTCCCACTCAGATTACTTTACTCACAAAGATCTTTCAAATTAGTAAAATCATTAACAAAGATAAGAGAGTTTAGAATAAACCGTTTTGTCGTATCTTGTTGTAGAAATCCAAAACCTGAAAGCAATTGCATGAGATTGCAACGTTTTCCGGCTTTACAGGTAGGAAACAGACAACAAACACTCTCCTCTCTGTTGACATCATTCTTTCTTTCTCAAAATCCTTTCCTTGACCTTCACCTCTCCAATAAATAGCTTGTATACAGATGCTCCACTATCAACTATCAAAGATAGCTAATAGGTCTGTCTGGAACCACCTGCACATTTGTTAAACAATTAGAACGAGAGAGGCACCCATCCCTTCACAATGATGGGTCGTCCAAGGTCATCAATCCTTGGAACATCAATCCATTCTCCTTTTGAAAAATCAATTGGTTTTTCAATGGATTGATTTGAAGTAGAAATTGCTATTGATTTAGAAAGTGATTTGGGTTTCCAAACACGTTCAGAATCTATTTTTGATTTTATTGAAATCGTTTTGATTGTTGACTTTTCAGATTTCTCATTTGAAACCTGCTTCTGAACTTTGTTTGGAACCTTCTCAGACTTAACTGATAAAGGTCCAGATTTAGAGTTATTCTTAGGCTTAGCCTTAGAACTCCCCCTTACCTTAGCAACCCGTTTACTATCTACATTTTTGTTCAAGGCAATCTTGTTACGATTGTCATAAACAACCTGTTTCCCCTTTTGTTTCTTGATTGATTTTGGGGATACAGACTTTTTGACATTGCCTGAATTTTTAGCAAATTTCACTTTGGTCTTTTTCTGTTTAACATACGGACAGGAAGCAACTAAATGCCCACACTCTCCGCAGTTATAACAAGACCTATATTCCACAAAATCACATGCATACCCTTCATCCCAATACCAGTAGGGACAATAAGCAGCAATATGACCAACTTCACCACATTCAAAACAGCTTCTCCGTTCAACGTAACCATGAGAATACTGTGGTGAGTTGTTTCTCCAAAAACCATCAAATCGAGAGGTATATGAATAATCATAAGAGTCATATGATCTAGATGAAAAATTTCTTGAATTCTTTTGATGAGAATTTTTCATTTGATCATTACCTTTCGATTTGTTTGGTTTTGGTCCTTTTGTCTTTTGATTTTTCTTTTTGTTCCCAGACTGATCCATTTTATATTCATGTTGGTTAGGACTGAGTTCAAAATGTAAATGATCAAATTGATTTGTAAATTGATTTAATAAATCGATATTATCAACATATATACATTTAAGTAAAGATTGTTCGATATTATCAATTGGAAAATCTTTATTGAGAATCAACTTGTCATGTCCTACCAACATATAGGATCCTTCCATTCCATCAGGAAATTTAAATATGGTTTTCTCTTCAGACTCAGGTTCTGAAATGACTACCACATTTTTATTTTTCTGACTAGAATCGGACTTCACCTCAGAGTTTGAAACTTCAACACAAGATGTTATGTCTTTCAACTCTGATGTGGTGTTATTCATTGAAATACTTTTATTTATTTCTAAAATTTCTTGCTTTAAAGATTCAATTTTATTTAACAAATCTTTTTCATTCTTTTCAAAAACTTTATTTTGGTTTTGACAATTTTCTAGTTCATTTGCTAGGTTCTGTTTATCCCTAATAAGTGTCATCAATTCACATTTCAACTTGACACATTCAAAACAACTAGCACAGTCAATACTAGATCTTACCTCATCATCTGATTTATTACCATCATCAGATTTTGCATCAATATTTGAGATATCATTCTCTCTTGATTCACTCTGTTCTGAATCCGTATCAGAACTCAAGACACTCTCTGATAATTCACTGGAATTATCGTTTCTCATTTGTTTGACTAAACACTCAACATTACTTTGAACACTTTCTCTGTTAACACACTCATTCACATTAATCATTTTATTAGTTGGTTGCACAGCTGGTCGTGTAACAGATTGTTGAATCTTAGATGCAACAACTTGTTCCCATGTTAGCTTTTGTTTCATTGCAACTTTTATCTGATCATCAGTTCTTGACATAGCCAAGTAATTCATCATTTTTCAACAAAAATTATTTCAAAAATTTTCTAAAAACAGGCTAACCCAAATTTTCGATAGAAAATTTTTGAAATTTTTTTTTTACACCTTAAAATTTGAAAAATATTATCTGAATATTCGTAGGTTCGAATGTGGATGTAACCAGTCTTATTCGACCTATTACAAGGATCGAATGTGTCTCAGTCTTGGTTCGACCTTAAAAATCAAAATCTTTGAAAATCAGATTCTACGTTCGACCCTTTTCAATTTTCGAGTGGTCGAATGAATCAAAATGATCTCCTTCGACCGTTTGAAAAGATACGAAAGAGAAGTATGAAAAACACTAATCTCTTTCGACCCTTTAACTCTCTTTTGACCGTTTGATTTTCTCCTTCGACCGTTCGAATGGTCGAATGAGACAAAATGGTCGAATGAACAAAATAACACTGAAAAACTCTAGATTCGACCAGTTAAAACTCCACGTTCGACCAAAAAATTCTACGTTCGACCCTCAAATCTCACATTCGACCGTTTCAGGTCTGTTCATCATCTTCAACCTCAAGAACACGAATCTGATCAGTTTTTGATAAAATTTTCACCAAATGTAATGAAATTTGATAGGTTTTGTTCGGATTTGAATTTAGACAAACATTTGTGAAAGAATTTGTGAAAATAACATCAAATTCAACTCCAATTCAATCAAAAACCATGTTTTTATGAAAAGCTTCAAAATTTCTTGGGTTTTGATCTTTAAATCAGAATTCTAATCTGTTTTCATCAATTCAGATCAATTTGCAATCGTGAAATCGAGCCTAAGCTCTGATACCACTTGTGAATCCGTTTTAGGATCGTAATCACGAACCGTGACCTCACGAATATCAACCGTAGGGTGCGGAATCCCCAACGATCGTGCAAAATGATTCAGAAATAAACGAAAAAGATCGTGATGAAAACAGATAACGAATCACCGAGAAATTTCCATAACTTTAATCTTTGTATTAGATCAAATCAAGATGTTTACAAATGAAATCTTAGACCTAATACAGAGAAAAACACACATACACACTCTAGGGAAAAGGCTCAAAATGATAACACTACATTAAAAATTACAAACTTTTCCCTTTATATAGGATTCCACCTTCGCCCCTTTAAGGAGGTCGAAGGTGTTCATTCGACCCTTTTAAGGGTTCGAATGAATCCTTCTTCTACATTCAATCCACATTCGACCAAAGATAACTACATTCGACCATACGACTGGTCGAATGTAACTTTAAGCTAAAGCCTTGGTCGTTTTTCTAATTATCCGAACCTTCGACATTCAGTACTGGATCACTAGCTGGGGACATACATGAATAATGCACTTACAAATACGAGTGTGTTCTTCTCTATACAAAACACCGAAAGAATAACGAGAAAGAATCATAGCGAAATTATCTTGAAAGAAAATAATAGGATAAAGAGAAATATACACGAGAGGACTCGTGAATGTAAGCTAAGTTATAGACTAGGCTAATAGGCATTCTAATAACCTAATTCCCTATACCATGGCTCTGATACCAATCTGTAACACCCCAACCGATGACGAAAACATCGAGGTGTCACGTAGTGACGATTGTTCAATAGCTCATGGACTAAAAGTGTAAATATATCAATTGATTAAATAGTTTATTACATTGAAAGGAAAATTACATAATACAAGAATTCTAAAGCGTCAAGTCTAACTAAAATACAATAAAGTCAAAGCTTAAATATAAATCAAAAAGCTTAAAAGAAGCGTCTCAAAATAACCTGAAACATGTACGAAAATAGTATATGTCAATACAAAAATGTATTGGTGAGCATACCCTGTTTGAATACATATAATAGAAAAAGAGTTTCGCAATTCACGTGTTATACTGTCTACAGTTTAGTGTTCAAGCTATGTACAAATGCTACCCAAAATCAAACCTTTGTTTAATGAATCAAGAGTCACATATATATAGTATTCGCTCATAGTAGGCGATGAATAATCGTTCACACATAACAATAATCAAGTACTATTTATTGCTATGCTAGGCCGCCCAACGGTTAATGATTAAGGTCATAAGTACACACTATGAGCGAATCAACAAGTAAAACACATACAAGAATTGCGATTGTGAATATAGAATAAACCATGATTAAGTGAGTGAGGTAATAAGCGTACACGAGTCACCCCAAAAGTGTAAAACATGAAAAAGGGGAAAGATATACTCACCTTTATTGGGATGGACTTCCTAGGATTCATGAGAATTAACAAAGGTCGATATAATCCCTAAAGCTTGAATCATGTATAGCGAATCCCTAAAATGTTATTCAAATTTGTACCGTGAAGCAAAACCATCTTATCTTTAAAATAATAGATGCAATAATTTATTTGGTTTAAGTTATAAAGGATTTATATTTTGAAAACTATACTTCTCAATACCTATTATAATGACATAGATTTTATGTATTTTATAAGTAATAAAAGTTTTCCTATAAAAAAAACTACTTAGACCATTTGACTAAATCTTTCCTTCGAGAAAATTTTGTGGAGTTGACCCAAACTTCAATTGTATTTACTTATTTTATAATGTTTTTATCTATAAAAAGAGAACCCATATTACTGATTATACATAAGAAAATATGGTTTTCTTTTTAGCATTACTAATTTATTCATATCTTAGCTTTATTTATTCTATAATAAATCATATAGATAGTTGTTGCCCAAAACAAAATTTCAAACTTGACAAAACTAAAACAAAAATCATGTGCCGACTTAATATATTTTTCTTTGAAACCATTCCCATATATGCACATCTTCACCCTTCCATACCTCTAGCCAAATAATATTCTAAACAAAATTTAAAGATTGCGGCAACTACCTCTAATATGACGAAGAATAGGCCGGATCAAGGTAGCGCGGATGAACTGGCACAGTAGTGGCTTGGATTCTTTTCACATAAATGAGATGAAGACACGGCGCCGGTGACATCATCCGGTACCGTATCGGCAAAGATAACAATACAGACGGTGGTAGTGTAGCGAATGTGGTTTGAAGTTGCTTGTTCGATGATTTCGAAGCCAGCGGTGAGGAGGACGGTGGTGGTTGTTGATGACGGTGGCTGTTGTCGTCGGGCTTGTGGTATTCGGGTGTTGGTGCTTTGTCAGAATAACCAGAGATGGATGGCGGTTTGTGAACCACAATTTCAGTGGTGGTTTAGGTGCATGACGTGTTTGTGGTTTTTTTTCTCAATCGGGCCTCATTATAAAGAAAGGGAGCCGAGAGATATGAGGATTGTGTTTCGATTTATGGTTTTCATCGAGACTCGTAAAACGTCAAGACCCAAAACGGTTTCGAAAAGCGGTCAAGTAGTTTTAAATGGTGATTTTAATTTCCATGATTGAGTTGATTGCGGTTAAACTTGGAAGCTTAGTCGATTGATTGGGCTGCAAAAGATGAACGAAACGAGGATCGGAATTTTTGCCGGACTACATGGTCCATGTTTTAATAGGGAAGATAAATGAGTTATTGCATTTATTACTCTTGTCAGTTTCTTTGTCAAATAGCTTCTTTATTATTGTCGTTAAATACAAGTTTGAGTTTGTGTTTGTTTGAAATACTATTATTATTGTTGCTTATAAGATGAAACATAAAACGTCGAAATAAATATGACATTTTCGTCCAAGCCGCTAACAACTAATTCGTTTGCGACATAATTAAATTCATTTAAGTATTCGATATAATCATTCATTATTTATTATTATTATTATTATTATTATTATTATTATTATTATTTAATTGCCATGTTTTGACTTATAAAATGGGTTTAGGTTTTAATCAATTAATAGATTTTGTTATAAAACATGGTTTTATAAAATTGAATTTCTTTTATAAATAAAGAGTTTAGAGAAAAAAAAATACAAGGACTAGAATTGACAACTTGAAGAAAGATGAGGGTGACGGATGTCACAGTACGTTATCCACGTCTTTAACATGGCGGGTATCTTCAATCTTCATAATCAACTTTGTCTTTAACACAAAAACATATTTTCACCTACAAAAAAAAATCAATTCATCAATTTACATATTCGAAAAATGTTTAGCGTACGTTACAGACGTGTCGTTGCATGTGTTAACATATGAAAAACGGTCATCTGTAGTAAAATGAAAAATCCATATGATTTTAATTGTAGAAATTCACTACTTTGTATCTGGTAAAAAAATCAGAAACTAATTTATACCAAACTTAGCTCTGCTTTTACATACGATAGATTTCATCCCCTGATTAGTGACTTTTGTTTAATTAATATATAAAAAAGGTTAATTAATATGTAAACATACGTGTTAACGTATGCTACCTACGTGTAATCCAACACCAATAATATCACACTTCTTCAGGTGGATAACATATGTTAAGACGTTATCCACTTCTTAACAAAACGTGTACCATTGCACACACTCCATATGAATTTATTTTTTAAAATTCACTACTTTTTTATTAAAAAAACTCATAATAATAATGATATTCACATATTGACTGATCTCGACGTTCATAAAAAAACATACTAACCTATCCATCCCCAAAACCAATATTATCAATATTATCAAGTTTGTCGAATCATTGTTTATTATAAAAATAATAATCAATATTATTAATCAATATAATAAAGAATCTTTTCAAAAACAAAAAAGTCAATATAATAAAGAAGACTCGATATTCATGGGTATTAATCAATGTTAACTGTTAAATTATGTGCCCAGTCAAACTTTACAATGATAGAGAGCATTTCTAAAGCATTGCTTCAAATAGATCCAAATCATAGTTTATAAATGTAATCTAATAAAATACACCATCAGTTAGCATAAAAAACAATAAAACTAGAGGGTGGGTGGACGATTCACCATAACCATCAGTTAGCACATACCTTTTTTTAATTGCATCAATAGCAGGTAATGGGTGGGCACCATCACCATCGCTTCCTCAAAGGTTCGATCTTTGAACCATCTTATTCTTATTCTTATTATTATTATTATTATTATTATAAAGTAAAAACCCACCGGTCTTCTTCCCCGGTTGTCCTCACCAGTCGGTGTCTCCTCCGGCGACCGAACAAACAAACCCTTTTCCTCTGGTTTGAATTTTGTATGTGAACAGGGGAGAGTTTGGGGAAGCTGAACAGAGGAGAGATAGAAGCACATAGGAGAGTTTGAGGATGATGAGTTTATTGTCGCCAAATCAAAAGATTACTGTCGGGAAAAAAGTAAGCTTCTTCATTATTAAAATCACAAATATGGCTCTGTTTCTCCTTCTTGTTGACTTTAACACCACCAAGATTCGACGTCGAACCATCAAAACCCAACCCACAAGCTACGACTTCGAACCTAGAGATACAACAGCTCATTATTTTTGTTACAGATCTGGTTTTTAGATGGGGATTTTTGTTGCAGGTGTAGTTTTGAAAGAGATGAAAGGAGAGAGGGAATGCAGAGAAATCAAATTTTTGAAAAAATGAGAGAGAGAGGAAGATATATACCTGTCACTTGATAGAGAGAGAGGAGAGAAATGACTGAAACACCCTTGGGTTAATAAAAAATAGTTCGCTTTGATTGGTGATGTGGAACAATGAGGGCCACAAGATGAGTTTGCGGGAGTTTCTTCAAAATTTTGGGTTTCTTGTGAATACTTAGCCTATATATATATATATATATATAGAGAGAGAGAGAGAGAGGCAAATATATATATATATATATATATATATATATATATATATATATATATATATATATATATAGACTAAGTATCCACAAGAAACCTAAAATTTTGAAGAAACCCCCAGAAACCCAATTAGTGGCCTAGATTAATCCACATCAACCTCTATTATTTTAATCAATAAGGGTAAATTAGTATTTTTACAATTCCCCCTCTTTTCTAATTTGAATATTATCTTTTCCCTCTTATATAAACAAGTCCCTCTCTCTCTCTCTCTCTCTCTCTCTCTCTCTCTCTCTCTCTCTCTCTCTCTCTCTCTCTCTCTCTCTCTCTCTCTCTCTCTTCATCTCCTTTCATCTCTCCTCCACCATCTCCACCTCTGTAACACCCCAACCGATGGCGGAATCATCGAGGTGCCACGTAGTGACGATTGTTCAAAAGCTCATGGTACTAAAATGTAAATATTTGATTATTGAATATTGTTTTACAACATGTGAAATTCAATACAATACAACAAAATAAATATAATTAATTGATTTAATCTAAGTCCAAGGTCCTATGTGAAGCGTCAAGCAGCTTATCCTGAAACATGCACGAAAATAATTTTGTCAATATATGATGTTGGTGAGTACTACTTAGTTTTGTACATATAGTATAAGTTTAAAAAGTAGTACAATTCATGTGTCTAGCATCACCAAGGCATTATGTAAACACGCAAGTAACCAAACAAGACAAAGATCACATGTAAAGTTTGTACAATGAAGTTGATAATGAGCACCTCAACACGTGTGAATCTAAAAGAGCACCATAACATAAAGTTATGTCTAAATGAGCACCGTAACATAAGTTACGTCTGTATGTAAAGAGCACCGTAACATAAGTTACGTCTGTATGTAAAGAGCACCATAACATAAGTTATGTCTGTATGTATGATTTTGTATGTAAGCTACGTTCATGTTCAAGCATAAGCACAAAGATAAACAAGACACGTATATGAATTGTAAATGAATAAAATGTATGTGTAAATGAATACGAAAGTTTTGTATACTTGTGCATGAATCACCCCAAAAGTTGTAAAAGCGGAAAAAGGGGATAAGTAATACTCACCTTAACAAGGTGGTAAGTCTTGTGTAATTGAATAAGTATAATCCAACGTTTGCCAAGTATCACCCTATGTATAATGTAACAAATAAGTCTAAGTCTATCTAGTCTATAAGTATTTGCTAGGGCTTCGAATTGGGGATAAATATTTATTTGATTAATAAATTAAGCGTTTAATAAATAAAAGAAATTTGGTAAATAAATAATCAAAGATCTTTTTGTAATATCAAATTGAAGATGGTCACAAAATAAAGTCTTTAGTATGAAAATAATTTTTATAAAAATTATTTTCTTGAAAATAGAATATTTAATCTATTTATTTCAAATTGCCAAAATATGACTTTAATATCTAAAAATATTAAAATTGAATAATTTCTGAATTAAAAATTGTATTTCAGTTCTAGATAGTTGGAAATAATTTATATAAAATTTTGGTACAAAAATGTTGAAAAATGAATTTATTATGAATTATTTATGATTAAAACTAACAAAAATTGATTAAAAAATATAAAATAAGCGGTTTTTCGGAATTAAAAATAATTTCTGAAATGTTTAAGAATATACAAGTTTAGAATAATTTTTGTGAGATTTAATAAAATTGTTTAGATATTTTTATTGAATTTTATAAATAAAAATGAATAAACTTGTATTATTAATAATATATATTGAATAATTTATTTTTGAAAAACTAAAAATTGGATGATGAACTTTATCATTTGGAGAACATACAATAATTTTTGTGGAATTTATAAACCACTTTTAGTATTTAAAAACTATTTTAAAAAGTTTAATATTTTAAGTATATATAAAGATGGCAAAAAAAAAATACTTGTTGGTTATGGGAATCGAACCCGGGCCTCTGGCCGGTTCGAGTTTCATCACAAGCGTGGCCACCAACTGAGCCACACCCTGAGAACGAATAAGCTTGATTAGTATTAATTATATACTAATGCATGAATATGTTTTGTACCATTTAAAAGAAAGAAAAAATAAAAGATGCACATCGTGGGACTCGAACCCGGGCCGTTTGGCCGGTTCATGTTCCACCATTAAGCGTGTAAACCAACTGGTCTATACCAGTTGGTTGTGTGTTTATTGATTCGAAATAATTAAATAGGCTAACTGCTTCAAGTGTTCTTCCCCAATTCGTGCCCTAATCATCTAATCCATCCAATTCGTGTTCAATAGCCCCTGAATCTTTGGGGCTATTGTTCACAAGGGGCCGAATGTTAAATTTCCACTATGAGAAATGACTTTGAAGTTATATTAATTTTCTACAAAATATTAATTTTGTTAAGACATGGATCACGTTTACACGTAGGTAGCATACGTTAACACGTAGGTTTACATATTAATTAACCTTTTTTACATATTAATTAACCATTTTTTTATATATTAATTAAACAAAAGTCACTAATCATGGGATAAAATCTATGTTGCGTCTATTTCGTATGTAACAGTAGAACTAAGTTGGTATAAATTAGTTTCGGATTTTTTTTAGCAGATACAAATGTTTGATTTTTTGAGTTTCATGAGTTACACGTAGGTTTACATATTAATTAACCTTTTGGTATATATTAATTAAACAAAAGTCACTAATCATGGGATGAAATCTATGTTGCGGCTGTTTCGTATGTAACAGCAGAACTAAGTTGGTATAAATTAGTTTCTGAGTTTTTTACCAGATACAAAGGTTTGATTTTTTTAACTTTCATCAGTTACACATGGGATCAAATCTATGTTGTGTCTGTTTCGTATGTAACAGCAGAACTAAGTTGGTATAAATTAGCTTCTGATTTTTTTACCATATATTAATTAAAACAAAAGTCACTAATCATGGGATCAAATCTATGTTTGCGTTTGTTTCGTATGTAACAGCAGAACTAAGTTGCGTATGTTACACATCTATGCAGTTATATAGCATTCTTTCTAAGTTAAGTTTGATAATCTTGATAACTAAATGGATAAAAAATGTTTGGTTGTATCAGTTTTGTATGTTTTTTGTAATCCAGATGGTTAACATACGTTAAGACCGGGGGGTTACATGTTAATTGATGATTTTTGTTTTATTTTTACAGGTGAATATATTTTTTTGCATTAAAGATGAAGATAATTATCAAGATGAAGATAATCATCAAGAATGAAGTGTAGACAATTTTTTTTATTTATGATAGTTTTTTTAGGATTTGTTGATTGTTTAAAGTGATCAATGGCCTAGATTGATTCTACAATCAACAAATCCTAATAAAAACTATCATAAAGTGATCAATGGCCTAGATTGATTCTACATTATTTTATTACATTTATTACAATCAACAAATCCTAAAAAAAGGGCACAATGATCTAAAGTGATCAATGAAAATTTAGCATCTAATTTCTTGTGAACTCCTGTGAAAGGAACTTTTGACAATTCTTGCACCAAAATTTTTTTGAACTTTTGACAATTACTCTAGTTTCAAAACGATACAACTAGAGTAATAAAGTTAAAATAAAAATTACTATAGTTATGTGTACGTTTAATGTAACACCCTGCCCCTCTCATCATCAATATTGTCCGCTTTGCCTATCCAGAGCTCACGGATTTGTTTTTGGTTGCCCAAGTGAAGACTTCCCAGTAGGTCACCCATCCTGGAATTTCCCCCACCTGAGCACGCTTAACTGTGGAGTTCTTCTCTCATCCACTAACATTAAGCCCCAAAACGCGTTGGTGATTTAAGAGGCAAGACATTACTTATGAACCAAGGATCTCTCATGGCCACGGCCGATGTGGGATTTTCCTGGGCTGTCACATTCACCCCCCGTTAGAGTCTCATCATCCGTGATGAGGTTAGAGTCTCATCGTCCCTGATGAGGTATGCACCCACCATCCCGAACGGCACAGGAGTGGCACTGATACCATCTGTAACACCCTGCCCCTCTCACCACCAATATTGTCAGTTTTGCCCATCCAGAGCTCACAGATTTGTTTTTGGTTGCCCAAGTGGAGACTTCTCAGGAGGTCACCTATCCTGGAATTTCTCCCACCTGAGCACGCTTAACTGTAGAGTTCTCCTCTCATCAACTAACATTAAGCCCCAAAACGCGTTGGTGATTTAAGAGGCAAGACATTAATTATGAACCAAGGATCTCTCCTGGCCACGGCCGATGTGGGATTTTCCTGGGCTGTCACATTTAACACGATAAAAACAGTATAATAAAAAAAACAGAGAAATGAATTTATGAAAGTGACTGGATCTTTTCTGGGTTTGGGTTGTTGAGTTCCCATTTTGTTTTTTTTTATTATGGTGATTTTCATTGTTATATTTATTATTATTTTGATTTTTATTATTGTTATTATTGTGGGAATTCATTCGCTAAAAGCACACAATCCTTTCAATACTTCAATTTCATTTTAGACTCACAGAAAGTTTTCCACTTTTCAATCAATAATAAAAGTCAAAAGGTTCAATTTCACACCATTTTACACCCTTTATTACATTTTCCATATATTAACAGTTATTTTTTAGGGAAAATGGATTTTAATACTCCCAACTATAGCCTATTGGCGGATAATACTCCCAACTATCACTTTGGCCAATAGCACTCCAAACTTCTAACTTATTTTCGTTCATCATTCCCAAACTAACTTGGTTAGTCTTCGTGGCCAAAATATAAAAACCTAAACTTAAGGTGCACTTTTTGAAACTTTTGATTTTAAATACCAACCCACCCATCTCCAACCTCTGTCTCCTTCTTTCTTTAAATCATCACCACCCCCACCACCATCTGCCACCAACACCACTACCAACACACCGCACTACCACACACCCAGAACCACCACCACGTCGTCTGACTCACCTGACTCACCGATTGTCACCCTTGTAACCATCAACCTGACTCATCTGAATCGCATCTCACAACCATCCATTAGTAACCATCAACCACCACCACGTCGTCTGACTCGCCGATTGTATCGTTCAATTCCTCCATCACCGTCGCCTGTCACAACCGATTAATCTCATGTTTTCATTCCTGGTTATTGTCCAATTAATAGCCCCATGATTTCTGGGGTTATTGTTTGTTAATTGGTTTAATTGATAAACTAGGGTTCTTAGGTTTTGATTTGGGGAAGATGAAGTTGAAGTTAATTGATTATGTATAGAGAGAGAAAGCGACAGAGAGAGAAAGGGGGTGGAGATGAAGTTGGGTGATGGTGGAGGTGGAGGTGGTGGACGGTGAAGGTGGTGGTGGTGGTGGTTTAGAGAGACAAAGAGGGAGGGGGCTGTCAACAGACAAAGACGGTGAAGTTGCTTCTGTGTTGTTGTTGGTTTCATTTAATCCCATGATTGTATTGAGATCTGTAGAGTATGAGTGGTGGATTTATGGATGATGATGGATGAATATGGTGGTGATTTGGGTGTAGAGAAAGAAAAGTGGAATGAGACACGGCTTTTGTGATAATATGATATCTTTTGAGTTTGTCGAATCATAGTTTATTATAAAAATAATAATCAATATTATTAATCAATATAATAAAGAATCTTTTCAAAAACAAAAAAAAGTCAATATAATAAAGAAGACTCGATATTCAAGGGTATTAATCAATGTTAACTGTTAAATTATGTGCCCAGTCAAACTTTACAATGATAGAGAGCATTTCTAAAGCATTGCTTCAAATAGATCCAAATCATAGTTTATAAATGTAATCTAATAAAATACACCATCAGTTAGCATAAAAAAACAATAAAACTAGAGGGTGGGTGGACGATTCACCATAACCATCAGTTAGCCATACCTTTTTTTAATTGCATCAATAGCAGGTAAGGGGTGGGCACCATCACCATCGCTTCCTCAAAGGTTCGATCTTTGAACCATCTTATTCTTATTCTTATTCTTATTATTATTATTATTATTATTATTATTATTATTATTATAAAGTAAAAACCCACCGGTCTTCTTCCCCGGTTGTCCTCACCAGTCGGTGTCTCCTCCGGCGACCGAACAAACAAACCCTTTTCCTCTGGTTTGAATTTTGTATGTGAACAGGGGAGAGTTTGGGGAAGCTGAACAGAGGAGAGATGGAAGCACATAGGAGAGTTTGAGGATGATGAGTTTATTGTCGCCAAATCAAAAGATTACTGTCGGGGAAAAAGTAAGCTTCTTCATTATTAAAATCACAAATATGGCTCTGTTTCTCCTTCTTGTTGACTTTAACACCACCAAGATTCGACGTCGAACCATCCAAACCCAACCCACAAGCTACGACTTCGAACCTAGAGATACAACAGCTCATCATTTTTGTTACAGATCTGGTTTTTAGATGGGGATTTTTGTTGCAGGTGTAGTTTTGAAAGAGATGAAAGGAGAGAGGGAATGCAGAGAAATCAAATTTTTGAAAAAATGAGAGAGAGGGGAAGATATATACCTGTCACTTGATAGAGAGAGAGAGGAGAGAAATTACTGAAACACCCTTGGATTAATAAAAAAATAATTCGCTTTGATTGGTGATGTGGAACAATGAGGGCCACAAGATGAGTTTGCGGGAGTTTCTTCAAAATTTTGGGTTTCTTGTGAATACTTAGCCTATATATATATATATATATATATATATATATAGACTAAGTATCCACAAGAAACCTAAAATTTTGAAGAAACCCCCAGAAACCCAATTAGTGGCCTAGATTAATCCACATCATCCTCTATTATTTTAATCAATAAGGGTAAATTAGTATTTTTACAATTCCCCATCTTTTCTAATTTGAATATTATCTTTTCCCTCTTATATAAACAAGTCCCCCCTCTCTCTCTCTCTCTCTCTCTCTCTCTCTCTCTCTCTCTCTCTCTTCTTCTCCTTTCATCTCTCCTCCACCATCTCCACCTCCATCAAGATTAATCCCACCACCACCAATACTCTCTATTAAAACATACTTGACCAGGAAGGTTTTATACAGATCATATGTTAAGGGCTGTATATGAGACGTCTTTTGGCGGTTGATTGGTTAACGAAGCTGATGTTGATTGGATCTTACAAGGTATCACATCTTGTCCCTTTTTTATATTTTAGTTGATTGTTGTTAAAGAAATGCTCTCATCTTGTTGGATCTTCGTTATGAAATAATAATTTGAAACAATCAACCGCCAAAATATTAGTGCACATGAGTTCATTTGAATATAATATCTATTTTGCTACAGCACATGAGTGTTTGATATATTATATTAATTTCCATGTCTCCTCTGTTTCTTACACACAGCAAAGCAACACCATGAATTTCAAGTCACCATTAATAAATTTGTATTGTTCCATCTGTTTGATATATTATAGTAATTTCCATGTCTCCTCGGTTTTTTTTATTTATAAACTAGAAAATCAAAAGAAAAAAAAATTACAGTTAGGTTTTAACAAAAAAATGTACTTTTAATTGATTTTGCACACAATGGCTAATATAAAGGAGCCTATATAAAACCTTATAGAATAATTTTATAAATTAATGTTACTGTAAATATTGTAAAGGACTTCATCGATTGAAGGCGGAATTATTTATTTTCTAATAAAAAGTAAGAAAATCATTAATATGTAATTATAATAAAAACTATCATAAAGTGATCAATGGCCTAAATTGATTCTACATTATTTTATTACATTTATTACAATCAACAAATCCTAAAAAAAAGGGCACAATGATCTAAAGTGATCAATGAAAATTTAGCATCTAATTTCTTGTGAACTCCTGTGAAAGGAACTTTTGACAATTCTTGCACCAAAATTTTTTTGAACTTTTGACAATTACTCTAGTTTCAAAACGATACAACTAGAGTAATAAAGTTAAAATAAAAATTACTATAGTTATGTGTACGTTTAATGTAACACCCTGCCCCTCTCATCATCAATATCGTCTGCTTTGCCTATCCAGAGCTCACGGATTTGTTTTTGGTTGCCCAAGTGGAGACTTCCCAGTAGGTCACCCATCCTGGAATTTCTCCCACCTGAGCACGCTTAACTGTGGAGTTCTTCTCTCATCCACTAACATTAAGCCCCAAAACGCGTTGGTGATTTAAGAGGCAAGACATTACTTATGAACCAAGGATCTCTCATGGCCACGGCCGATGTGGGATTTTCCTGGGCTGTCACATTCACCCCCCGTTAGAGTCTCATCATCCCTGATTAGGTTAGAGTCTCATCGTCCCTGATGAGGTATGCACCCACCATCCCGAACGGCACAGGAGTGGCACTGATACCATCTGTAACACCCTGCCCCTCTCACCACCAATATTGTCCGCTTTGCCCATCCAGAGCTCACGGATTTGTTTTTGGTTGCCCAAGTGGAGACTTCTCAGGAAGTCACCCATCCTGGAATTTCTCCCACCTGAGCACGCTTAACTGTAGAGTTCTCCTCTCATCCACTAACATTAAGCCCCAAAACGCGTTGGTGATTTAAGAGGCAAGACATTACTTTTGAACCAAGGATCTCTCCTGGCCATGGCCGATGTGGGATTTTCCTGGGCTGTCACATTTAACACGATAAAAACAGTAAAATAAAAAAAACAGAGAAATGAATTTATGAAAGTGACTGGATCTTTTCTGGGTTTGGGTTGTTGAGTTCCTATTTTGTTTTTTTTTTTATTATGGTGATTTTCATTGTTATATTTATTATTATTTTGTTTTTTATTATTGTTATTATTGTGGGAATTCATTCGCTAAAAGCACACAATCCTTTCAATACTTCAATTTCATTTTAGACTCACAGAAAGTTTTCCACTTTTCAATCAATAATAAAAGTCAAAAGGTTCAATTTCACACCATTTTACACCCTTTATTACATTTTCCATATATTAATAGTTATTTTTTAGGGAAAATGGATTTTAATACTCCCAACTATAGCCTATTGGCGGATAATACTCCCAACTATCACTTTGGCCAATAGCACTCCAAACTTCTAACTTATTTTCGTTCATCATTCCCAAACTAACTTGGTTAGTCTTCGTGGCCAAAATATAAAAAACTAAACTTAAGGTGCACTTTTTGAAACTTTTTATTTTAAATACCAACCCACCCATCTCCAACCTCTGTCTCCTTCTTTCTTTAAATCATCACCACCACCACCACCATTTACCACCAACCTAACCCACCACCATCTGCCACCAACACCACTACCAACACACCCCACTACCACACACCCAGAACCACCACCACGTCACCTGACTCACCGATTGTCACCCATGTAACCATCAACCTGGCTCGTCTGAATCGCATGTCACAACCATCCATCAGTAACCATCAACCACCACCACGTCGTCTGACTCGCCGATTGTATCGTTCAATTCCTCCATCACCGTCGCCTGTCACAACTGATTAATTTCATGTTTTCGTTCCTGGTTATTGTCCAATTAATAGCCCCATGATTTCTGGGGTTATTGTTTGTTAATTGGTTTAATTGATAAACTAGGGTTCTTAGGTTTTGATTTGGGGAAGATGAAGTTGAAGTTAATTGATTATGTATAGAGAGAGAAAGCGACAGAGAGAGAAAGGGGTTGGAGATGAAGTTGGGTGATGGTGGAGGTGGAGGTGGTGGACGGTGAAGGTGGTGGTGGTGGTTTAGAGAGACAAAGAGGGAGGGGGCTGTCAACAGACAAAGATGGTGAAGTTGCTTCTGTGTTGTTGTTGGTTTCATTTAATCCCATGATTGGATTGAGATCTGTAGAGTATGAGTGGTGGATTTATGGATGATGATGGATGAATATGGTGGTGATTTGGGTGTAGAGAAAGAAAAGTGGAATGAGACACGGCTTTTGTGATAATATGATATCTTTTGAGGTTTTCATGTGTTGACTACATGAAGCAGATGGAATTATTGTCAAAGATGGTTTAATAACAATAATAAATTGTTTCAAAAATGTCCCAAAGTTTTGGTTTTCACAATTTGGCCACAAACACTAACCAGGTTTGACCCCGTTAGTTTGGGGGTGATGAAAGAAAATAAGTTGGAAGTTGGGAGTGTTATTGGCCAAAGTGAAAGTTGGGAGTATTATCTGCCAATAGACTATAGTTGGGAGTATTAAAATCCATTTTCCCTATTTTTTATGGGTTAAATCATAAAGTTGTTAATGGGGATAATGATTTTATAATATAAATACAGTTTTGGGGATAGTTTGTTTGCACCCCAAGTATTTGATCAAATGCTTAAATAAAAAAAAAACTTATGTCAACCTTTTTGTTTTTTTTTATTATTAGTTTTTTGTTTATGTTAGATTGGATGTTAAAAAGATCATATTTTTTGAATTGGTAAATGTGTTTTTATTGCATATTTTTTTGTTTAAGGTCTGTTAATTCTGAATTTGGAGCTGAATCTATCCCAATTAACATGTGTTAGGGTTTAATTAACATGTGTTAAATAGCAAATGGGTTTTATTTTCTTGGTATATCTTTTAATTTGTTTCTAATAGTTTGATTAACTTTTTTTTGTTTCTTGGGGAAATGTGTTTTTATTACATAATATAACTTGGTATATCACTAATTTTTCATAAAATGTATGTATTTGTATATATAAAAGTAAAGGTTTGATTTTGGTGCTTACTGATGAATCTATTGACATGTGTTAGGGTTCAATTAACATGTATCAGTGATACTAAAAAGGGTGTATATGGTGCCTACTGATGAATCTATTCCAGTTGACATGTGTTAGGGTTCAATTAACATGTGTTACTGATGCTAACACCTGTTAGTATATGCCCAACTAACACGTGTTAGGGTTCAATTAACATGTGTTAGTGATGCTAACACATGTTAGTATATGTCCAATTAACACCCAAATTGACCCAGTTAACATTTTCTAGTGATGCTAACACATGTTAAAAAATAATTAATGTAGGAGGTTCTATGAACAACCACCGGAGTTCAAGCCGGCTACTCCACACAAGGATCGACTAGAGATAGAGTGCTAAGGATTGAAACATGAAGCTGAAGATGCCCAATAAGGAATGAAGTATAACGCCGAAGACGACTATTATAGAATGAAGCATAATTTTAAGTTTCATGTGTTTTTGTTAGTTTATGATAGCTTTGTATCATTTTTTTATTTGTTTATTTTTATATGAAATTAATTTGTTACACTCAATGTCGATTGCAATAAATTTTTATATACATGTGTTCTTTTATGTTGTTATACTAGTTCAAAATTAATGTGATAATTATTTGAACCAATTACACGTGTTAGTGATGTCTGTGAAATGAGTTTGTTTGAAGAGACGAAGTAACATGTGTTAAAGGGCTCGTTAATATTGCGATGTTCTGCTATACTTATTGCATTAGGAGGAAGCTTAGGAAGGCCCTAAATATCACAGTCCCTTTTCATTAATATATCCAATGCCACCTCATATATGATTCATAACTAATTATCATACCAAATATGATTTACAGAAGTTATGTAGATTATTCAGTAATTATATGATATTTATGTTTGACATGTTGAGTTTGACAGCGCGGTGGTGTGAGTGTGTGACGACTTTCTCTATCATGTTATGTGCTGTTGCTGTCCCCTTTGTCCAACAACTGCGCAAAGTTAAGATGCGCGGAATTCAGGGTATGTCACATTCACATTTTTATGTTAAATAAATCATAGATTGTTATCATTCCATGATTCTTTAAATACTCTTATTTAGAAACAAAACAAGAAAAAAATTTAAAATGAATAGCATTAACGATGATAAAGCTAAACTGGTAATTTCTTTGTGAGACGTCAGATTGTTGTCGTTTTTGTGTGGAATCATGTGTTGATATAAATGAAATTTACAAGTCCTGAGAAGACAAAAACAAGCCCCCCGTCCCACCATTTCAGTGGATAGATCTATAATGCATATACTATCATAAGAGTTACTTTTGCCGGTAACTTAAAAGAATAAACCCGCTGCAACGCGCGGGCATTCACACTTTAAATTAATATGTGAAAGAAATTGTAGAGAGAAAAGTAGGAGAAAGGAGGTGGATAGAGGAAAAGGTGGAGAGAGAGTGTTGGTGAAATGAAAGGTGGAGAGAGAATGTGAAATGATGAAAAGAGAAGGTAAAAAAGGTGGAGAGAGAAGGTGGATTAATGGACAAGTCTACCCTTTTCCTAATATAATATCAATTAATGGAGAGTATTTTAGTCACATGGTGGGACCATTAACTACAACCATTGATCATGCTTGATCAATGGTTGTGGTTAAGTTTTGTGAGTTTCCTTAAATATTTGAGGTTTTCTATAGAACCTTACCCTACACACACACACACACACACACATATATATATATATATATATATAGTTATTGTGTTTTTATATGTAATAGTAGGTTCAAAAACATATATATACTATCTTAACATGATTAGTGACTTGCCTCGACTTGATTAATGAATTACCTAAACACATTGTGTTGTTTTTCTAGCCAACTAGGGCCCGCAGACCCCAACATGCAAAGGGCAAAAGGGACAAAAAGGATACTCCTTAATGGCGACAGTTGACTCATTTCTTCTTCCACCTTCATCTATTGTTGGGTCTGCTGACCTGGAGAAGAACAGATGATTGAAAAGCCAAAACATGCTAACAGTTGATCCACACAATAAACAGTCCTTACAACATACTTCTCCAAAAAGACTGCTGACTCTAACAACTGTTCTATCCAAACAACTGCTATGACAACTGCTGATACAAAGGACTGCTGAATAAACACTGATGAAGAACAACTGCTGACCAAAGGTCTGATGAAGAACAACTGCTGATCCAAGTATTGAAGACTAAAGCACTGCTGGAGCCAACAACACTTAGGCTCCAGCAGAGGATACAAGACCATCAGAGTTTTCCTACAACAGTAGTTTACCTTCAGTGTTTTCAATGTAACAGTAGTTTGTAATAGGTAGATGTTTTATGTTTGTTATTCTGTTAGAGGTCACTGTCTTAGGTGACGTCAGCCTAGGTCATCAGTGGTTTAGGTTTGTCTATAAATAGAACAGTGCTTGTACTGTTCTATTACATCACACACAAACATTCTCTCAGACAAACAATCACTGTGTGTTCAGGCTGAGGGGGAGTACTTGTATGATTGTAATCTTTTAGATAAATGAAAGCATTCGATCAGAAAACAATTACTCTCATGTTTTGATTAATAGTTTATCATTCCGCCGCACTTTCATTCTATATTCATTTCACTCTTATCATTTTAGTTAAACATAATCAAAACAATCAAACTCAGATCCTAACAATTGGTATCAAAGCTTGGTCAATTAAATTCGATCTAACAAATCAATTTAATATAAACAGATCAGCTCACAATTATTGATATCGTTTGTCTGTTGGATTGAAAACAGAGTAATAGTTTAATTTCGTTTCAACCGTTTTTAAACAGACTTTGTTTTTTGAAAAATCAGAGAATGGCTTCAATCAATCACGATCCACTTAACACTAGCACGAACAACAAGCCACCGATGCTTGTCAGATCTGAATACAATATCTGGCAACGTCAGATGAGCCATGTTCTAGCTCAACAGAACACTGGGTGTTGGAAGTCGGTTATCTTCGGACCACATGTTCCGATGGTACCGAGTACTGAAGATCCCAAGGTTCAAGAGCCAAAGAAACTTGAAAACTACTCCGACCAGGATTTTCAGAAAATTGAGTTAGATGCTAAGGCCTTCAGTATTGTGGCCATGGCTCTACCCAATGATATATATGCTGGGCTGTTACACTGTAACAGTGCAAAGGAGTTGTGGGATGCACTGAAAGAACAATTTGGTGGGACTGAGGAGGTTATTGAAAACAATCGTGAAATACTTAACCAACAATATGAAACATTCAGTCATGTCAAAGGAGAGTCATTAACTCAACAGTTTGAGAGGTTTAATTGTTTAATTAGTGAACTAAAACTGGTTGGTCTTACTTACCCTCATTCAACCCTGAACCATAGGTTTTTAAGATCATTACCAGACAAATGGGACACTATTGCTATTGTGATGAGAAACTCGATTGGATTTAAGGACCTATCACTGACCCAGCTTCATGGTAAGCTCTTGACCTATGAGAGAGAGCTTAACCAGAAAAAGAAGCTCCAGGACTCTGGAAAAGTGTCTGATGATTATGTATTTGGGAATACAGCACTTTTGGGTCATGATGAGGTGCCTGGAAATACTAAGGATCAGAGTTATGATCATTTCATTGACATAACTTCAGGTTTTAACTCAGGTTTTAACTCTGATTCTTATTCACCAAACTATGCTTTCACAGCAAGTGGTGGTGATATCCAGGCATCTGATAATATATCCTTTGAGTATGATGACCTGAAATACTTTGACCCTTATGATTTGGAAGAAATGGAAATTATGCACCAATTGGCCCTTCTCAGTGTAAGAACTAACAATTTTTACAAGAAAACTGGGAGAAGGTTTCCAGGGTTAACTGGCAGATCAAAGGTTGGGTTGGATAAATCAAAGATAAAGTGTTACAAATGTCATAGACTTGGTCATTTTGCTAGGGAATGTAGGAGTCAACATGGTACACCTATAATCACCTATCCAAATCAAAGACCTCAGACCAACACTTATCAGAATCCCTATAATACCCCTGGACCAAATGTGCAAAACACTGCGCATTTTGCACAGTCCTCAAACACTGTTCCTGTCCAGTATGTCCAAACCACTGTTCCTCAGATCCACTATGTGCAAACACCTGTTGCTCAAGCACCTGTGCAAACGACTGTTGCTTCATCCTCTGCTCCTGCAGAGACCAGTCAACAGAGCTTCTTTACACAAGGCTTTGTTGATTGGAGCAGTCTACCAGATGAGTTAACAGATGAAAATTTTGCATTAGTTGCCAAAGCTGAAAATGAACCAGAAAATTTTTGTTTCATGGCTATGGTTGATGAGGTTGAATCTGCGGAGGTGGTGACTGAATCTGATGTTGTGACTAATGATGTTGTTGATGAAGTTGTTACAGGTGAAAAACCTGAAGAAGAGGTTGTGAATCTCTCAGATCCCTGGGGTGCATCTGATGATTGTGAGTGCAAGTGTGATTGTGCATTGATGGCTGCTGCTAAGGTATCTCCTCAAATTCTTAAAGATTTGTGTTCTGACAAATGTGTAATTGCATTTGCTAACATCAAAGAGGTGAATGAAAACCTTAGAAAGAAAATTTTAGATGATGAAGTTAAATTTGAGAAACTTTCAAAAGATTTAAAAACAAGTTTAACTGAAAAGGAATCTGAAATAAGCAGCTTAAAACATGAAGCAACCATAACCAAAGACCAGCTCCAAACTATGATAGCAAAATATCAGAGTTGTAAAAGTGAGCTTGAGTCCACCCAAGTTGAATGTGAGAAATGGGTGGAATCATGTAGAGGTTTTGAGATGCTACTCAACAAACAAACCAAAAGTCATGTGAAGTTTGGTTTTGGTTTTGAAACCACTGCTCCAGCTTTTGAAAACACTGACAAAAGGAGTCAAAAGTCTGTTGAGATAGTTCCAACAAACCTGCAGGGTCAAGAGATTAAAATCACTGAACCAAATGGTAAGAAAATTGTTCTTGAAAAACCAGAAGGTTCCTCATCATTCACTGAACTTGAAAGTATGAATTTAAACCTACCTGGTCTGATGAGTGTGATACTCTTGAGAATTTTAAACCTGTTAATTTTAAAACACCTGAAGGAAAGACAACTCCTCAGGAAAAAGTCATTCCCTTGAAAAACCTTCCAGCAGATGCTCAAACATCTGCTGAAAAGAAGGCTGAAAAAGGGAAGAAGAAAGAAAAGACTGTCCACTTGTTCTGTGATTTCTGTGAGAAGAAGAATCATGTCACTAAAAACTGTTTTCTTCTAAAAGCATATGACATTAACAAAGGAACAAGTGTATGTGATTCCAAAGCCACATGTTCAATATGTGGGAAAAAGAATCACAAGACCAAGGAGTGCTTGTATCTAAAAAATTTTGATGTAAAAATACAAGAATACAAAGCTAAAACTCTTGCAAATCCTGTGGTTAGTACTTCAAAAGGAAAGCCCAAACAGACTTTCACCCCTGTCCAAACATCTGTTACTAAAAGACTTGAAACATCTGCTTCTAGGGATGTCCAAGTAACAGATGCTCCACCCACAAGCAAATACCCAAGAGGTTATGGACAACCACCATGTCATAGTCTGCCACATGTTTATGAGGAGCCAAAAAGACCCTCTAAACCAAGAGTGAACAGAAATCCATATGGGTATTATCATTTGTCTGGAAGTGATCAAACAACTGCTGCCCCAAGTGTTGACATTCAAGCACTGGCAAATGGTCAGCAGCAGTTGTTGAACTTAATTCAAAAATTAGTTCAAACCACTGATCATCTTCTAAAGCTTGAGTCTGAAAAGTCTGAGGACCCATCCAAAGCCAACTTGGCTTTGGACACTCACCAAAACTAATCCATTACTGATGTGCAGGGAGCTTCTGCTTGTTTAGATAGTCTTTGGTATGTAGATAGTGGAGGCTCCAGGCACATGACAGGATGTAGA
The DNA here is from genome assembly GCA_028751855.1 of Ambrosia trifida. NCBI lineage: Eukaryota > Viridiplantae > Streptophyta > Magnoliopsida > Asterales > Asteraceae > Ambrosia > Ambrosia trifida. The sequence continues at coordinate 80,288,765 of CM054124.1, read as the reverse complement.
GCCCTTCTTCTGGACTTCTTGGCTCATGGAGGGGGTGATATATCTTTTAGTAATGATTCAAAAGGTAAGGTGTTGGGGTCAGGGACTGTACAAGCTGGGAAACTCAAGTTTGAAAATGTCAATCTTATTGATAATCTCAAGTTTAATCTTCTGAGTGTTTCACAAATGAGTGACAAAGGTTATGGCTCATTCTTCACAAAGAAAACTTGCAAGATTATTGGGCCAGAAGTGGTGAAAAAGATTGATACCATCATTGCTGAGAGCAAAGCACAACTTGTTGCTCATAGAAGTGGCAATGTGTATGTTGTTGATATGTTAAAGGACAATCCTATGGCAAATGTCTGTTTGTTTTCTGCTGCCTCCACAAAGGAGACAGAATTGTGGCATAGGAGATTGGGTCACACCAACCTTAACACTATCAACACACTCTCCAAACAAAGCCTTGTCCGAGGTTTACCATCAAAAGAATTCAAATGTGATGAGCATTGTGTTTCTTGTTTAAAAGGGAAACAACATAAAAGCTCTTACAAATCCATTGATGAGTCCAAAACCAGTCAATGTCTACAATTGTTGCACATGGACTTGTTTGGCCCTGTTAAAATCATGAGTCTAAGAAGAAAAAGATTTTGTCTTGTCATAGTTGATGATTTTTCTAGGTTTACATGGACTTACTTTTTACATTCTAAGGATGAGACTGCAGGTATATTGAAGGATTTTGTCACCAAAGTTGAAAAACAATATGACTTGCCAGTAAAAGTCTTCAGGAGTGACAATGGAACAGAGTTTAAAAATAAGGAGTTGGATGATTTCTGTGTGTCAAAAGGGATTGTGAGGCAGTACAGCATCCCAAGAACACCAGAACAAAATGGGGTGGTTGAAAGGAAAAATAGAACTCTTATAGAAGCTGCAAGAACCATGCTAGCAGATTCTGGTTTGCCATTGTCCTTCTGGGCAGAAGCTGTAAACACTGCTTGCTATGTTCAAAACAGAGTTTTGATCAACCCCAGACATCAAAAAACTGCTTATGAAATTTTGTTCAAAATCAAACCATTAATTTCATTTTTCAAAATCTTTGGCTGCCCATGTTTCATCTTAAACCTCAAAGATTCCATTTCAAAATTTGCAGCCAAAGTAGATTGTGGTTATTTTCTGGGATATTCTTCTACTGCCAAGGCTTATAAAGTGTTTAACACAAAGACCAAGACAATAGAAGAAACTCTGAATGTAAAGTTCAATGAACTTTCATCTCTAAAAATCCCTACAAATCCTGCTGAACTATTTGATTTAGATAAATTCAAATTTGAAGATATCACTGTTAAAACTAACAATGCAGGTATTCCACAGTCTCCACAACAAGATTACAGAACAGATGTTGTGATCCCCAGTCACTACAAAATCTATTCTGCTTCAGAGGAAGCAGCTGTTCAAAACAATTGTCAAAACTCTGCCACAGCTGTGTCAACCACTGTTGGCCAGTCTTATCCTCAAACCACTGTTTCACCTCTCACAACCACTGAACAATCATCTGTTGACAAAAGTCAATCATCTGATGACAAAAGTCAGTCCAATTTTACACCACTTGGACCTATTCCTCCACTACCATTCCAAACATCTGATGGCACTACAGAAGTGCAAACAGATGTTACACCAACAGAGTCACCAAACCTCTGTCCATCACCTCAAAATGCCATCATACCATATCAGGGAGATCTTATTTACTTAAGAGCTCATCCACCAGACCAGATCATTGGCAACATCAGAGAGGGTGTGCTCACAAGAAGCCAATCCTCCAATATCTGTCTTTTTGCAGGTTTCCTATCTCTCACACAACCTGTCAAGTACCAAGAGGCACTGAAAGACAACAGTTGGGTAGAAGCTATGCAAGAAGAACTCCTTCAGTTTAAAAGACAACAAGTATGGGAGCTTGTACCACTACCTAAGAATGTTTGTCCTATAGGAACAAAGTGGGTCTTCAAAAACAAAACTGATGAAAGGGGTATTGTTGTCAAGAATAAAGCCAGGCTTGTGGTTCAAGGCTTCGGACAAGAAGAAGGAATAGATTATGATGAAACTTTTGCTCCTGTAGCAAGACTAGAAGCCATCAGACTATTTTTAGCCTTTGTTGTCAACCAGAACATAAAGGTGTATCAGATGGACATCAAATGTGCTTTCCTTTATGGCAAAATTCAGGAGGAAGTCTATGTATGTCAGCCACCTGGTTTTGAAGACACATTCCATCCTGACTATGTCTACAAGCTCAACAAAGCTCTGTATGGTCTCAAACAAGCACCAAGGGCCTGGTATGAAACTCTTTCCACATTTCTCTTATCCATTGGCTTCACAAGAGGTAAAATAGACAACACTTTATTTCTAAAATGGAAAGGGAAAAACTTAATGATTGTTCAAATATATGTGGATGACATCATTTTTGGATCCACATGTAACTAAATGTGTGAAGAGTTCAGAAAACTCATGACAGCAGAGTTTGAGATGAGTGCCATGGGTGAGCTTCAGTGTTTCCTTGGTCTTCAAGTGAAACAACTGCAAAATGGCACATTCATTCACCAAAACAAATATGTAAAGAATTTATTAACCAGATTTGAGATGAATGATTGTAAGCCATGTAGTACACCCATGAGTACAGTCAAGCTGCTCACTATTGATGACAAGGATGAACTGGTTGATCAAACACATTATAGATGCATGATTGGGTCTTTACTGTACTTAACTGCATCTAGGCCAAACATTATGTTTGCTACCTGTGTCTGTGCAAGATCCCAGGCTTCACCCAGAAAGTCAAACCTTATTGCTGTGAAAAGGATATTCAAATACCTCAAAGGTGCTCCCACACTTGGTATTTGGTATCCTGCTAATGGAAACATTGAGCTTTCAGGTTATTCAGATAGTGACTTTGCTGGCTGTCACACCACAAGAAAGTCCACATCAGGAGGGTGCCAATTTCTAGGGAATGCCTTAGTTTCCTGGCAAAGCAAAAAGCAGGCAGCTGTTTCAACCTCAACAGCTGAAGCTGAATACATTGCTGCTGCAAGCTGTACAGCCCAACTCATGTGGCTTCAAAATCAATTACTGGATTTTGGGATAACTGCACTACAGACTCCACTCATGTTGGATAGTCAAGCTGCTGAAAATATCATCAACAATCCAGTCTCTCATTCCACTACCAAACACATTGATATCAGACATCATTTTGTCAGAGACAGCTATGAAAAAGGTTTGATTTCTCTGCACCATGTTCCAACAGAGGATCAGTTGGCAGATGTGTTAACAAAAGCTTTAGACACATCTACCTTTACAAATCTGATTTCCAGAATTGGTATGTTAAACATGGATTAAACAAGTAATTTTTTTTTTTTAAAAATAATAATGTTTCAGAAAATCAAAATTTCTTAAAAATAGCTGTTTGGTTGAAAAATCTGTTTTCAACATCTGATCAGATAAAACAACCACTGTTTCATTCATATCCACTGTTGGTTGAAAAATTTGTTTCAAAACATCTGATCAGATAAAACAACTGTTTCGCTATATATTTATACTATATCTATACAAAAAAAATAAAAAAAATAAAAAAAATAAATAATAAAAAAAATCACAACAGTTGGTTCCATCAGCTGTTTGTATCAGTTGTTTGCCAAAACAGCTGTTCTCCACCAGATGTTTCATCCATCAGATGATTGCCACGTCTGCTCATACAAGCAGAGGTTTGGCCACATCAGCGGTTTCTTTTGAGCCTATAAAAACCCTGTTTTACCACAACAGATGTTACACTGTCTCATTGTATTCAAAATACTGAAACCGCCTTCTTCATTCTCAAACCCAAAATCAAATTCCATTCATCTTCACCTTCGGAATCCATTACAATGGATCTTCAAGCCAAAGCCACCCACAATTGTCTCCCATATCTGGTTAAAACAGATGATAACATATCTTTCCATTCCACCATTGACATTCTTCTAAATTCCAAATACCTACCCATCTTAACCACTGACGCCCCCATCTACATTGATACTCTCCAAGAGTTCTGGTTGAATGCTGAGTTTCTATTGCAAGACAAAAAGCCTACTTCCATTATTTCCAAAATTGGAGAAACAAGTATCGTCATTACCCCTGAAATCATATCCACAACCTTCTCACTAAATGACCTGGCAGGTAAGGACTCCTTCACAAAAACAGAGCTTCACACTGAGTTTCAAGAAAGAGGGTATGATGGTCAGATGACTAGATCAACTCTTTTCAAAAAGTTTTTCCCACCAGCCATGAATTTTTTCTTCCATACCCTTCTTCTGTGTGTCTCCGCTAAGTCAACTTCCTTCAATGAAATCCCATTAAGGATGCAATATCTGGGTTATGCCATGTTGTCAAACTCTGACTTCAATCTTTCCTAGGGATTGTTCATGGATTTAGTGTCAAATGTGAAAGCAATTAAGTCTGGGTCAAACAATGCTTTTCTAATTTACCCAAGAATTCTTAGTGTAATCCTACAAAAGGTCTTACCAGAAAAAGTTTTCAAAAAGGGTGAGGCAATGCAAATGAAAAGCTTAACTGATGAAACTTTCACTAGAATGCTGGGTGGAAGCACCCAAGAAAAAGTGTCAAAAGTGTCCAAAGTTTCTAAAACACAAACAAAGAGGACAAAGACAACAACTGTTGTCAAAACCTCTGTTGTTGAGCCCACTGCTCCTGGTGATCATGGCACTACATCCAGTGCTGTGAAACCCACACCAGCCACTTCCAAAAGAAAACATTCATCCACAAAAACCACCACTCAACCACAAATGAGACTTCTGGATGATGAGGTACCAGAAGAAAACTCTGTTGCACCACCAAAGCAACCTGAAACCACTGTTGTTACTTCCTCACAACAGTTGGACATACCTCAACCTGACCAAACTCCTCATGAATCCTCCCAAAAGGATCATGTTGTAAGCCAAGGGGAAACACATCATGATACATTTGAGTCACTTGGCCAAATGTTCACAAGCCCCTCTCCCAGGGCTAATTCTCTTGTTACTCCTCCACCCTCACCATCACATCATGTTCCACAAACCATGCAACCTCTGTTTGAGGCAATTGAGAAATCTCAGGAAAATCCCAGTTCCTCTCTTCCACCTATCACTGAGAGCATACCCCCACAAGTGACTGGTCCTGAGAACATTCAATCTGCCATCCAACAAACAGTAGAGGAGGTTACACCACCTGAGTTCAATGCAACTCTAGGTGAGTTTTCAAGTGGAGCAGTCACTACTGATGTAGAGACCATTGTCTCACACCAGGACAGTGATTACATTGCTAAGACTCCCTTGAAGGCAACAACTGATGAGGCCACTATAGTGTCCCCAAAATTAGTTGGAAGTCCCCAGTACCAAGAAAAAGGGGCATCTGATTCACCTCTTCGGACTGAATCAGGTAGAACTACCACTGGTAGGGACTCAGATGATCCTATTAACTTAGGAGATGGGTCAAAATACCAAGAATTGACGGACAGGGTTCAAGCAATTGAAACCTCTGTAGCAGACATCAAATCTGATGTCAAGCTTATACTGGGTTCCATAGCAGACCTTTCCAAAAGTCAACCATCAACAGCTGATATAGCTAGTGAGCTATGGAAATCCGTTTCCCCCATCATCATAGCTCACAGAAAACTAGCTGATCAGACCCATGAAACATATATGGCTGAGATCAGAAACATGGTGGATGCAAGGTACAAAGATACACATGCAGACATTAAAGCCATCAAAGATCACCTGCTGAAGACCACTGGCTCTGCCCCTTCCACCATTCTCAGGGATGAAGATGATGATGTCTTCACGGCTGATGATGCCAAAAAGGGGGAGAGTGGCAGAGATAGGCTACCAAAGCTAGATCCCTTTGGTTGTCCACCCTCTAAAAAGGGCAAAGCCAAGTCTGCCAACAAACCAGAGGCTAGTCAAACAGCTCCACAACAACAACAACAAGCAACACCAACAGCACCACAACAAACCACTGACAAAAGCAAAGCAGTAGACAACTCTGCAAACATAGAAGCTGAAAAGGCTGCTCAGGCCAAACAAAAAAGGGCTGACACCTTGGAAGCTAAAGCAGAGTTGCTGGTGAACCTCAAGAAAGAACAACAGCAGGAGATTGAAGATGTGGGATCCTCAAAAAGGATGAAAATGCCTGCTAGACATGTCAGAAAACCACCATCCAAGCTAAAAACCTCTGTTGACAAAACCACTGCTGCTGAAACCACTGCCACCCAAAACACTGAAACCACCCAAAACACTGCTTCCCAAACCACTGCACCTAAACCTACAAGCACATCTGAACAAACAACCACCAAACCTACACCCAAACCTACATCACCAACCAAATCCCAAACATCTATTGGACCTACTAAAAGGCCAACAGATGTTAATCCAACCATTGCTTCCAAATCACCATCCCCTAAAATCTTGTACACAAGGAAGAGAAAATCAACCTTTGTTGTACATGATGAAAACATACACACATCACCAAACACCACCTCAACTGCACAATCCACTCCTATTACAGCTATTCCAATTTCATCATTCTCACCACACACATCCAAATTCAGTTCCCATAGACCACCACCAACCATTACACCATTGGTTGTTCAGTATCCCCTTGAACTTGATCTACTCAAGGGGGAATTACAATCCTTCTACAATACTGAACAACCATCTGACAGATCTTTCCCTTCTCTCCCAAATTTCCCTGTTCCCCTAAACATTGATACATACCTTAAATACAAGGGTGAACAGGTAGATGCCATCATTAAGGAGAGATGCAAAGGGAAGGATGACAGGACTGCTCAGGGCATCCATTCAGCAGAGCTTAGCAAACTCAGAAGGATTGAGGACTTTGCTAAGACCCTGAGCAACTCCATGTCCTCCATGCCTCTTAGTGTTGACTTGGAAAAGGAGGTTAGGGATTCTCTTCTGGAACAGATCTTGGCAACCAAGCCATATAAAGCAACCAAAAAGCAGTTTAATGGTTGGACCACTCATGCACTAAGAGAAGAACTTCTCAGAATAGAAGAGTTGGCCAAAGACCCCAAAGCTAAAGTCTCTACTCCTAATTTTGACAAAGGAAGAGACCCAGTCAGAGCCTTAAAGTTTAAAAGAATGAGACAAGAGATAGTAGCTGCTAACTATGGGGAAATGAGGTCTGTTTCTAGATGGTCTGAGCTGAGGCTGGTTGAGACATACAAGAGTCTTGAAGAAAACAGAAAGAAGGATCCCAGCCTACCTAGAAAACCTGTCTATACTGATGAGCCACTGATGAAGAGACCCCAGCAGACTTTTACCTTGGACAGCTTACTTGAAACTTCTGATCTAACAGCTGCTGCAAGAAGACAGTTCAAGAAAAAGAAGGAAATGTCAGAAGAAGATCAGAAGAAGTTTGCTGATACATTTATCAAGGAAGGGCTCTTCAATCAGATACATTTCTTCTCTGATCCCACAACAGAGAAACTCAGGGAACTCATTGGAAGACCTCCATCACCTAACTCATCCCAAATAAAAGTTAATCTCAGCAAATCCACTGACTCAAAAATTCTAAAATGGAAAGTCAACAAAGACAACCATGAATTGACTCTGCTCAGGTCAGATGGAGAAGTTCAGAAGATCAGCATGGATGATGCATACAGCCTATGTGCAAGTGATCTTCAAGCATTGCTAAATCTAGAGCTTGAAAGAGATGAAGAAGACTTATTTGCTCTGAACTTTGAACTACAATTCAAAGGTCAAATCAGAGAAAGTCTGATGAGGAATAAAGATCAGTAAATAAAGCGGAGTTTTGGCATCATCTGTTCTAGGGGGAGATTGTTGGGTCTGCTGACCTGGAGAAGAACAGATGATTGAAAAGCCAAAACATGCTAACAGTTGATCCACACAATAAACAGTCCTTACAACATACTTCTCCCAAAAGACTGTTGACTCTAACAACTGTTCTATCCAAACAACTGCTATAACAACTGCTGATACAAAGGACTGCTGAATAAACACTGACGAAGAACAACTGCTGACCAAAGGTCTGATGAACAACAACTGTTGATCCAAGTATTGAAGACTAAACCACTGCTGGAGCCAACAGCACTTAGGCTCCAGCAGAGGATACAAGACCATCAGAGTTTTCCTACAACAGTAGTTTACCTTTAGTGTTTTCAATGTAACAGTAGTTTGTAATAGGCAGATGTTTTATGTTTGTTATTCTGTTAGAGGTCACTATCTTAGGTGACGTCAGCCTAGGTCATCAGTGGTTTAGGTTTGTCTATAAATAGAACAGTGCTTGTACTGTTCTATTACATCACACACAAACATTCTCTCAGACAAACAATCACTGTGTGATCAGGCTGAGGGGGAGTACTTGTATGATTGTAATCTTTTAGATAAATGAAAGCATTCGATTAGAAAACAATTACTCTCATGTTTTGATTAATAGTTTATCATTCCGCTGCACTTTCATTCTATATTCATTTCACTCTTATCATTTTAGTTAAACATAATCAAAACAATCAAACTCAGATCCTAACATCTATATATGCCCTTTACCTCAAAGGTATAAGGCAGGATCTCTTACTCTCTCTCTCACTAAATATTTACTTTGTTTGAATACTCTTATTCATCCAAACGTATACTTTTTCTTATGTCGGAGGGTGACTGACTACAAGGAAAACCCCAATCGCTCTCCGTGTCCCGAGTCTCACTGTGTTTGCGAGTTTTACAGGAGCTCTTAGGGGTTGAAATTCCCACCCCCCCCCCCCCATGGTCAAATACTTGCCTACACCCTCAGGTTTAAACTGGTACTGTTTCTTCATATAACATCTAAGCTTTTTTGTTTTGTAATACACGTTTTCCAGCAACATCACATGGGAAGAAACCTACTACTATAAACACTTCCATTAAATATAAATTATGTAATTTGGACTAGTGGCAATGCATGCGGGTTGCCGCGGGTATTTATTTATTTTGGTGCACGTTTCGTTGTTCACATATGCTATTTATAAAATCTATTTGCTAATACCCCTAATAAAGGAATTTTCGAATCTTTTTAAATTGGGCTATCACAGTTACCCAATTGAATTAGTTATCCTAAAACGTAAACTAAGTATCTGTAGAGCTAAAAGCCCTAATCAAGGCTCCAATTTCTAGAACTAACATGTAGTTTTAATGTAGTTGACCTCAATAAATTGATTGTCATCAAAAGAAGGACTGCCCGAAGTTGAAGCAGGGCGATGGTGGGAAAGGTGGAAATGGTACTAGCAACAACGGAGGCGGCGACAGGAATGTGCGCGCTTTCATCATTGGCTTGGGTGAGGCCCGACAGGACCCAGACACAGTCACCGGCACATTTCTCCTTAATAATCGCTATGCTTCAGTTTTGTTTGATTCTGGTGCCGATAAGAGATTCTATCTGCTACATTTAGTTAGTTGCTAGATATAGTACCTACACCTTTAGAGGCTAAGTACTTGATAGAATTGGCTAACGGTATACAAATTGAGGCTTCACACATTTTTAGGGAGTTTCACCTTGAACTATCGGGTTTGTCTTTCCCCATTGATCTTATGCCTGTTGATTTTGGTAGTTTTGACGTTATTGTGGGTATGGATTGATTATCTTTGTATCGTTTCGAGATTGTTTATTTTGACAAGATCATTCGACTTCCCCTCCCTGATGGTGAGATTTTATCGGTTTTTGGTGAAAAGAGTGGTGTTCCTTTGAGTATCATTTCTTGCATGAAGCCATACAAGTATCTTCGGAAGGGTTATACCGCTATTATGGCACTTGTTTCTATTTCATTAACTGAAGAGAAGAGGACCGAAGACATTCCAGTTGGGCATGACTTTCCTGATGTTTTTCCTGATGATTTACTTGGTCTTCCACCTCAACGTCGGGTTGAGTTTAGTATTGATCTTGCACCTGGTGCAGCCTCTATTGCTCGAGCCCCTTATCGTCTTACACCTCCCGAGATGCAGGAGTTATCCAACCAGTTACAGGAGCTATTAGAGAAGGATTTTATTCGGCCTAGTTCGTCTCCATAGGGAGCCCCTATCCTTTTTCTCAAGAAAAAAGACGGAAGCCTTCGTATGTGCATTGATTACGATGAGCTGAACAAAGTGACGATCAAGAACATTTATCCAGTTCCACATATTGATGATTTGTTCGACCAGATTCAAGGTTCCAGTTACTATTCGAAGATTGATCTGAGGTCCGGATACTATCAACTTAGGGTGCATGAAGCCGATATTCCGAAGACTGCCTTTCGAACCCGTTATGGCCATTTTGAGTTCTTGGTCATGCATTTCGGTCTCACCAACGCTCCAGCCGTGTTTATGGATTTGATGAACCGTGTTTGCAAGCCTTATCTTGATAAGTTCGTCATTATTTTCATTGACGGCATTTTGATCTATTCCAAGAGCAGGGTGGACCATGAGGAACACCTACGACTTGTCTTGGAACTCCTACGAGGAGAACAACTTTACGCTAATTTCTCAAAGTGACTTCTAGTTGCGGAGTTCCTTGGTCATGTGGTTAATGAGCAAGGGATACATGTCGATCCAGCTAAGATAGAAGCCATTAAAGACTGGGAAGCACCGAAGACGCCATCTGAGGTGCGGCAATTCCAAGGTCTCGCGGGTTACTATCGTTGTTTCATTGAGGGATTTTTGAAGATTACTCAACCCCTCACGTCTCTTACCCAGAAGGACCTAATTTTTTACTAAGGTGACTCTCAGGAGGCACCGTTTCAGACGCTGAAGCTTAAACTCTGTTCTGCACCCATATTATCCTTGCCTAAGGGTACGGATGATTTTATGGTATATTGTGATGCTTCTATCCGAAGTCTCGGTTGTGTGTTGATGCAACGCGAGAAGGTTATCGCTTATGCTTCTCGTCAGCTTAAGGTTCATGAGAAGAATTATACTACCCATGATCTGGAATTAGGTGCCGTTGTTTTTTGCTTTGAAGATCTAGAGACATTACTTGTACGGTACCAAGTGCACCATTTACACCGATCACAAGAGTCTTCATCATATCTTTGACCAGAAGGATTTGAACAAGCGACAGTGTCGATGGGTTGAACTCCTGAACGATTATGACTGTGCTATTAACTATCATCCTGGTAAGGCGAATGTTGTAGCAGATGCCTTAAGTAGGAAGGAATCTGCTAAACCTCGTCGTGTTCGAGCTCTGCATCTCACTATCCATTATAGGTTGCCTGACCACATTTGTTTTGCACAGCAAGAAGCTTTGAAGGCGGAAAACCTTAAAGCTGAAACCATGCATGGTGCCGACAGACATCTGTAACCCAGGTCTGATGGCCTACATTACTTTACAGAACGTGTTTGGGTCCCGTTATTTGGGGGTTTGCGTGAGCTTGTTTTGGATGAGGCTCACAAATCCCGGTATTCTGTTCACCCTGGTTTCCGATAAGATGTATCAAGATTTGAAGATACTTTATCGGTGGCCGAACATGAAGGTTGATATAGCTTCATATGTGAGCAAATGTTTGACTTGTGCGAAAGTCAAGGTCGAGTACCAGAAGCCGTCTGGTCTTCTGCAGCAACCTGAGATTCCCGAATGGAAGTGAGAACGGTCACCAAGTGGTTGTGATACTATTTGGATGATTGTCGATAGGTTGACAAAATCAGCAAACTTCTTGTGTATTAAGGAAGTTGGCAGCATGGAGCGGTTAGCTCGCACCTATCTTAAAGAAGTGGTTTCTCGGCACGGGGTGCCTGATTCTATCATCTCTGATCGTGATTATCGTTTCACTTCAAATTTCTGGAAGGCTCTGCATAAAGCATTGGGTACTCAGTTGGATATGAGTACGGCTTATCATCTGCAAACTGACTGTCAAAGTGAGCTGACAATCCAAACGCTCGAAGACATGCTTCATGCATGTGTTATTGATTTTGGCAAGTTTTGGGAGAGTCATCTACCGTTGGTAGAATTTTCTTACAACAAAAGCTACCATTCGAGCATCAAGGCAGCTCCGTTCGAGGTTCTTTATAGACGAAAATGTCCGTCTCCTCGTAGTTGGGCTGAAGTGGGTGAGAGCCAACTCATTGGCCCGGAACTTGTGTACGAGACTTCCGAGAAGATTGCACAGATTCGTAATCGCATGGCAGAAGCTCGGGATCATCAAAAGAGTTATGCTGATCGTCGTTGCAAGCCTTTGGAATTCCAAGTTGGCGACAGGGTCCTTTTGAAAGTTTCTCCATGGAAGGGCATGATACGTTTCGGGAAGTGTGGCAAACTGAATCCTCGAGATGCCAGACCGTTCGCAATTCTGGAACGAATTGGACCGGTGGCCTACAAACTTGATCTGCCAGCTGAACTCAATAACGTTCATAATGTCTTCCATGTCTCGAATCTCAAGAAGTGCTTGACTGATGAAACACTTATTGTTCCTCTCGAAGAGATCAAGGTTGATGATCGTCGGCGTATCGTTGAGGAACCGGTTGAGATCTTGGATTATAAGATTCATAACCTTCGACGGAGTAAGATCCGCATTGTTCAGGTTCGTTGGAACTCAAATCGGGGACCGGAGTTAATGTCGGAACGTGAGGATCAGGTGAAATCTAAGTATCCTCGTCTGTTTCCGAAGCGAGCACTGAAACCAGCACCTGTTACTATTGAAGACGAGTGAGTTTCAGGGGCGAAATTCCTTTCACAGGGGATTGTGTGGCAACCAGAAAATTTTTCTTCTTTTTCGTATCTTCCTTCTCGGCTTTGAGCATTTTCGGGACGAAAAATCTTTCAACAGGGGGATGATGTGACACCCGGCTGTATGCGCGTAGGATCGTCAAATCTACAAAGATAGTGATCAAACAAGTTTGATTCAGGTGCGGAATCCCTGAATCAATCACAAAACGATAACAATACTAACAAAACACAGAAATCATCTTTAAAAGCTTCATTTCATTAATAAACACACTCAATTACACGTTATAATAAGCTTTACAATCAAGATATGACGTGAATTAAGTTTACACAAAACCCTAGGGAGAGACTCAAACAGGAGGGAAACAAAAAATGATCAAAACATACATTCAAAATGAACTTGACCTATTTATAGGCCTGCACATTCGCCCACTTTACTTGGTCGAATGTGCAGGTTCGCCCATTCATCATGGTCGAACCAAGCTATACATTAACATCTAATCTACCTTCGACCTCCTATCTCTCCTTCGCACCATTAAGTCTCCTTCGCACCTTTATAATCTCTCATTCGCCCAAATGTTCTTCTTTCGCCCATTTGACAAAACACACTAACATATGTTAATTGTAATCCAAAGCATTAGTTGCACAAAATGCATCTACAAACTCCCCCTCGACTATTGCTTGGATTGTTTACGCTCTTGGTCCATCCTTTTGTTCATAAGCTTTATGTGCAATAACGTCTTTTGTTCTTTGGTCATCACCGGTTCAAACACTTGTTTCGGCTTTTTCTTTTTGACATCAGGAGCATCTTGAATCTTCACGAACTTCCCTAGCTTCTTATCAAATCGCATCCAGCGTTTATATCATAAGCAAAACACGGAAATACCACATGCTGGTATTTACTTGCTTGTTCAGCATCCTTCACATCACTGAATATCGGATTGTAATACAACATAATTATATCCTCATGTGAACAATTAACCAACCACATAGGATCAAATATGTGTATTTTCTTGAAATTCTTTTCACCGTCCTTCAATACAATCACAGCATCTGCAATCTTCCAATCATAATACCACCAGATAAAATCTTTCGCAAAGTGTTGTGGAATCTGCAATAGTGGAATATGTTTCAACACTTTCGGTGGTTTGTACTTTAGAGTCACCTTGGGCAAACCGGTAATAGTATCGATGTCTTTTTTGTGAACAATCCGCTTCGGATACTGAGGTTCAAAAAGATTCCATCTCGTCCTGCTTTCCCTTGCCATTCTATCAGCAAAATAAGCAATGTGATCGTTAGAAGATCCACTCAATCGATGTCTACAAGCATTCACGAATAGCCCAGTACGGGAGAGTCTTCAGATCATGAAATCTGTCAAAATAGAGTATCCCCTTCTCCCACTTAACGGCAACACACTTCAACTGTTTTATAAACTTCCAACCCAACGCTCTTCCTTTAAACATCTCGTTGTAGAGTTTATAGAAACTTCCCTGGATCTCTGCTTTCGGAAGATTGGCTTCTTTCTCTTTCAGTTTCCTCAGTAACTCTTTCAAACTGTCAGATTGTTAAATGTTTGGTTTATCATGCCCCTTGAACACTTCTTCAACAAACTTATCACTCTTTTCTTTAGCAAGTTTCTCGGCTTCTTTTAGTAATTCTTCAGTGAACGCAGCAAATCCAGAATCTTTATCTTTCTTGAAATATTCTGGATACTCTTCACTGGTTATATCTTCAATTTCAATCTCCTCAAACGCAGGTACGTCACGATCATCAGAATGATTCCCAGCTTCCTTTTCAGGTAAATTAGGAATCTGATTATCAGCCAATAGTTCTTCCAACGTTTTTCCAACTTGCTTTGCCAAACCTTCCAAAATCTCCTTTGACATTGCCGCAGAAACTTCACCATCTTCTAAATCTGGATCATTATAATCCAATTCAAGAATCCTGTCACTAGATTCAAAGATCTCAGAGAATCTACTGGTCATGTCGATCGTCCAGACTCGATCAGTGAGCGTATGGCAATACATCTGTTTATCATCTTCAGACAATGACTTCAGCTTTTCATTCCAAAAGATCGTATCGTCATCAACCGATCCTCCAGGAGCTTTAGAACTGGATTCACCTTCTTTTCCAGATCCACGTTTCTCATACTTATACTTATCTGTATCGTCATCCTCATCATCATCATCATCAAATGCAGAGCTGCCTCCATCACCAGATTCACCATCCGAACCATCATCATCTCCATCATCCTTCTTCTTTTACTTTTGAGGAGCGTTCCTAGCATCTTCATCAAGATCCTCATCTTCCTCCTCCTCATTATCAGACGGTTCGAAACAACCTGCTCCTCATCTTGTTCTTTGTCCTCTTCACCTTCTTTCAGTTGAGGAGCTCGAGAGTACAAATCTTTTATCAGATTGTCCATGTGCTTGTTACTCTCTTTTAGCTTCTTGTTGTCTTCTTTCAAAGCTATGTATCGTCTGGTGTTTCTTTGTTCGTGTTTTAACAACTTCTTGTTTTCTTTGCGAAGTCGTTTGATTTCAGCTTCAAGTGCTTCCTGATTGTCATGAGATGTCTCAACAACGTCTAGCATCTTCTGATCGTTGTTCTTCAGTTTCTCAATCTCTACTTGCTGCTGATTAATTATCTTCATCATATCAGCTAGCTTCCGGTTCACAGCGTTCATCACATCGCTATCAACTGTGACCTTTGGAGTAGAAGCTTCAGCATCAGCAGGCAGCTTACCTTTCTTAATCTTCTTTAACACTCTGTCCAGTGCATCATTGAATTGATCAACAGGTAAATCAGTCTGTTTCTCAGTACCTGATGATGTTTTCTGCTTCTTAGCAACTGGACTTGTAACCGGTGATTTCGAGCTAGATGCTGGTGGAAGTTTCTTTCCAGCAATCAATGATTCAATCTCTCTAGCTCTCTTTTCCATGGGCTTTAACACTTTCTCCTTCTTCTTGAATTGGGGCTTCTTCTGTTTCTCCCCCTGCATTGGCGATCCAGGAAAATCTCCTGATCCCAAGCCTAAATCTTCAAGAGCTTCATCTAAACGAATAGGACTCTTGTTTCTCTGTTCTTCCAAAGACCTATTCAGACTAGCAGACTCACCAGCCACAGTGGCCTTGGGCATGGTGCTCTTTACAGTCTCTTCATCAGAATCCCATCGCTCGTCTTCTTGCGTCTCCTCAGAATCAACCGATGCTTCATCCACAAGATGTACTCCTTTCTTCGCCATACTTTTGTGCCTTCTTGACGCACTTTTCTTCTTTGCTGGTTCAGCTTCAGCCTGAACTTCAATTCTAATCTCTTTCTCTTTTACTTTACCACTCTTTGCTCCCACGTTCACTACCTGACGCTTTCGTTTAGCCTCAGGATCAATAGGATGTAACGGATCAACATGCCTCACCTTATCTTGACTAGGATCCACATAATCAATCTTGACTAAGTGACCAAATAAACGTCTCACTGGTGGTCTTTCATTTACAGACAACCCCTTATAAGCCTTCATTCTGGCAAGAGTATTAATGTTCATATGCTCCTGAACAATAATCTGCTTTGGGTCTCTCTTCAAATTCTTATACTTCAAATCAAAAATCATCTGAAGGAATCTAGGATATAACAAAAACTTCCTAGTCCTTGTACCTCTCACTGGCTCCAACAAATGTTCCATAAGCATTCCAGATACATTGAACGGTTTATTCAATATAAGTGCTACCATCAACGAGCTTATGCTTTTCCTCATCAGATCATAACCACCAGTCGCTGACCCGAAGACATGTATCATCACGTGTGCTAAGTACTTGAACTGAGGACAGAGCTTTCCTTTGTGTAACGAACCATCAGTAATCGGTCCGTTATATTTCATTCTGAGAAAGCACTTCCTTTGTTCAGTCCAGCTGAGTTCTCTAGGATCTGTCTTGACATCTTCAAGTTTCAACGCTTCCCGAATATCATTCTCTGACACAATAATCAGCACTCCATGAATCTTGCTGACCAGAGAAGATTCACCTTCCCAGAAGTCCATTTTCGCGTTTGTCCAGAACTCCTGTAACAAATATCTGTAAATAATAGCAGGTGTAGCAATTGCATCGATCACTCGACTCCTCTTCAGAAACTCAATAATCCCAGTAAACTCCGTGTGCTTCTTCACGTCTCCAAGATATGCACAGCAGTTGTGTGCATTCTCAAATGGTAGAATATCAGTCTTCGCTGTCTCGGCAGCCTGTGAGGATGATCCAGCAGGAACACTCGTATCTTCCTGTTCAGACATGGTTAAAACTGCAAAACAAATCAAGTAAACGCGTTAAAAACAAACAAAATAAACAAAATTGAAAATTTGGATTTTAAATTCTACATTCGCCCAAATAAAGGTTCAATTGAGAAAACTTGGGTGCGAATGTAAAGTTTCAAGGTTCGAATGTGAAAAGTTTTTGAAAAATGTTTCATTCGCCCGTTTAACTTCCTTCGCCCACATAAACCTTTTCCTTCACCCGTTTTTGCACGTTCGACCGTTCGAAAGGGTGAAAGAGTCAGTTCATCATTTCAAAATTCAATTTTGCAAACCAGTAAGTTTTAACTTGTCATTTTGATCCATCTAACAACTAAAACCTCCGATAAAGCTTTCCTAATCATCAATATTAACAAACAACCATTGATTTAGTGTTTTCTTACAAAAACTAGGGTTCGAACAGGTTTAATAATCAATTAATCAGACTGATGATCTAACACCCTAGGTTTTTAAATAATCTCCCCCTAAAACACTCAATCAATGAATCCTAAACAAAAACCAGTCCTAATAACGTGTTTAAATCCCTGTTTGATATCAGTAAGGGCTTGGACTGAAAATTCGTGATTAAACGATCAAAACATGATGATAACCTGTAAAATTAAAGGAAAATGATCAGTGACAATAGACGAAGACAATGGAAAGATCTAAAATCAACGAGCAATAAGTGGACTTAGCAACAGAATTTTTGAAAAAAAATTCGAATAGGTCGAATGAGCAGATAAGGGTATTTATAGGATGCTCCTTCGCCCGTTCATAGTGGTCGAACGTGAAGCTTTTGTCTCCTTCGCCCCTAATTAAAGATACGAATGAGACAAAAGGGTTCAAAAGAGAAGACAGCTTAAGAACTCTCACATTCGCCCAAAATGAAGCGTACGAATGAACAAGAAATTCCTCCTTTGACCCAAGCGAATGGGCGAAAGTGAATAGGAATTTTTGAAAATTTTACCAAATCACAAAATCGAGTCCATTTCAAAATATTTTCCAACTTTTAAGCATCCGACAATCATATTTTCTCATTTAAAGATTACAAAGCTCAAATGGTTCATCAAGGTTTAGAAAATCGTCATCAACCACCATCAACTATCAAAAATAAAATAGAAATGTAAAATCTTTTTGGATTTTCTAAAGTTTATGTTAAAACACACCTAAAATCTTTTTGAGTTTTGCAATTTTTTGACGAGAAATATAAAATGCAAAAATGTAAAGATAAAGCAGTAAAAGTTTTGGGATTTCCGGTAAAGGGATCATATCAGTAATTGAGAAATCTGATCACACCGTTGATCTTTTTTATTATTATCATTAAAGACAATGTGTGATCTGGCAACTGCTGATATTGTGATCCACATAAACTCACATGCAGACTTTTGTGCAGTGCTTTAGACTGATACGATTATGTATAGTATAAACATAATTGCCTGTGGTTCCCACACACACGACATACTCCCGTATCAAGAAGTAAATGCACAAAGACTCATTGTAAAGCGTGTTATGCTTTCGTCATCTGTAATTTACAAGGTATGAGGCACAGAGGTATACAGGTCAGCAAGTTAATGCAGCAAAGTAACATGTGCACTCTACCAGGTTGAGGACTGATATCAATCATGATTTGCATCAGTGATTAATACGATGTAATAGATAATCTTTGATTATCATAAAACATGGAAAGTACCTCAATTCGGTAACTTTAGGATTTGGCATAAAGCTCTTTTATAAAGACACCCTAAATGATCTAGGTCCGTAATGACTTACAGCAGAAGATCAGAGAGGCTATCCCCAGACAACTAATAACATAACGACCCGAAAACTCCGAGTATTGTACAAATACCCTATCAAACGAAATTACGGTACTAAGACCATATGCCCATGAGGAGTTCATCCACACATCAATTCGTTTGATATGTATGTATCAGGCACGCAGTAATAGGTCTACGAAGCCTATCAGCACATCACACAGACTCGGACACACGCCCTATATAGCATTACATTTCTTTAGAATGTGTCAAATCCCCACTGATGTACTATCATTTCCCCTTTTTCTCCAGGAAATCATTTTTGGTTTTTCTGATTTTTATAGATTTTTGAATTTACTGTTCCCAAGGATAAGCTGGAGCATTTCAAATATGTGACTGCCCAGATATCGTTTGTTCACAGAAATCTGACGGCATTAATCTTAAGGGAAGAAGATATAGCAGTCAGCAAAGAAATTTTCTAATTTTTATGGATTTTGAAATTTTTCAATGTTTTTGGATTTTCGAATTTTTCTGAAAAACAGTAAAATTAAACTAAAAAGCGATAAACTGAGGTGGTGATCAGTCTTGTTTTTCTTTAATACCATTAGCTTTCAAAAGATATTCAAATCTCGATTTATCAAAAGCTTTGGTAAAAAGGTCTGCACGTTGGTAATCAGTGTGGATTTTGACCATATCGATCAACTCTTTAGCATAACAATCACGGATAAAATGGTATTTAATCCGGATATGTTTAGCCTTTGAGTGATTTACTAAGTCTTTTGTTAATGCAATTGCAGCTTCATTATCACAGTAAATAGGGGTTCTAAGAAATTGCAAACCGTAGTCCACCATTTGTTGTTGGATCCAAAGAACCTATGAGCAGCAGCTCGATGCTGAAACGTATTCTGCTTCACATGTGGATAATGCAATTGTGGTCTGTTTCTTGCATTGCCAGGTCACGAGCCTGCTCCCCATAAACTGACATCCAGCCGTTGTGGATTTGTTGTCTTTGTCACAGTCGCCCCAATCTGCATCACTAAAAGTGATTAGGTCAAAATTATCATCATTAGGGTACCATAGTCCTCTCGACGGACAACCCTTCAGATATCTAAGGATACGTTTGACAGCTGCAAGATGACTCTGTTTCGGCTTCGATTGATAACGTGCACAGAGACATGTGGCGAACATTATATCCAGTCTGGAGGCGGTGAGATACATCAGAGATCCGACGATTGCTCTGTATGTAAATGGATCAGTTAACTCCCCCTTAGCGTCAACTCCAATCCCGTGATTAGGTTGTATTGGGGTATCCATCGGCTTCGAATCATCCATCTAGAATCGGCTCAAGACTTTAGAAACGTATTTCGTCTGGTGAATAAAGATCCCCGTTGGTCTTTGTTCCACCTGCAAGCCTAGGAAAAACTGCATCTCTCCCATTGCGCTCATCTCAAACTTTTCCTGCATAGCACGTTCAAATTCTCTGCACAGAAGTTCGTTAGTAGACCCAAATATAATATCGTCAACATAAATCTGGACTAGAAGCAAGTCATCTCCTGTTCGTTTAGTGAACAGTGTGCAATCTACCAAACCTCGCTTGAATCCTTTTGAAAGAAGATACGTGCTCAGCTCCTCATACCATTGCCTTGGAGCCTGGTGCAACCCGTAGAGAGCTTTGTTCAAAAAGTAGACCTTATCCCAGTGAATAGGATCTTCAAAGCCTGGTGGTTGACCTACGTATACTTCCTCCTTGACCACACCGTAAAGAAACGCGCTCCTGACATCCATTTGATACACCTTAAATTTCTTGTATGATGCAAACGCCAGAAACATTCGGATAGCCTCTAAGCGTGCAACTGGTGCATAGATTTCGTTGTAATCGATTCCCTCCACTTGATGAAATCCTTGTACAACCAAACGAGCTTTGTTCCTTACGATCACTCCTCTATCATCCTTTTTACATTTAAAAACCCATTTCGTTCCAATCTTCTTTCTTCCCGGGGGCAAATCTGTCAGTGTCCAAACGCCAAGTTTCTGAAACTGCAACAACTCCTCTTGCATTGCTTCCACCCAAGTGTCTTCCAAAAGAGCATCCTTGTAAGTTTGCGGCTCAACCTGCGAAACATAACAAGAAAAAGACCAGTCATTCTGAAAACCAGATTTTTGTATTTTGGCATATAAAGCAAGATTCCTAAGGTTTTCCGGTGAGTTAGCATTCCTCAATTGACCTCTCGTCATCACACTGCTACCAGGATCACCAATAACCTGCTCGATGGGGTGAATGTTGGATCAGTTTGCTCTTTTATGCTAAGTAAGAACTTGCTATCTTGACACTTAAGTGTTTAGCAAGTCCTTGTAAATCAGATTATAAGCACAGCGGAATGTTATAAGTTAAAGCAACACTTTTTACACTAAGGCAGAGTTATAACTCCCCCTTGATGTTTGAAACTAATAAATGACAAAGTATTTATTATGAATCTAAGCTTGTAAATGAGAATTAGATACTTAGACAGATTCACAATAAATACAGAAATGGAATAGAACAGTGAGAGTGTTTGAAGGATTTTTCTATTAAAATCAATGTCTAAAATAGAAGGTTGAAGCCTCCTATTTATAGACGTTTACATACATGTATCTTGCCTAAAAAGCAAGTACAGAAATAGCAGAAACAAGTTGCACAAGTTGCAACATTGAATCAATCAAATAAAGCTAAAAGTAATATTAAACAATAAACTACTGATGCAAAAAGGCGGTGGGAAATATCTGATGCTAAGTGCTGATGAAGGACAAACTACTGAAGAGTAGTTTTGTCTTCAGTACTTCTGAAGTGAACTTGTCTGGTTTGGACTTCAGAACTTCTGCAACTTCAGCACTTCTCATATCTTCTAATCAGCAGTTTCTTGTCTTCTCTTCAGTACTTCTATACTTAGCCAAAATGACAGAAGTGAATTAGACTAAGGTTTACAAAAGTGGTTTCACCAATCCTCTTTGTCCTAACAATCTCCCCCTGGATTGATGAAGCCAAAACCTTACTAATTCCTTATGTGTTTCTTCTGTCTTGAACAATCTTCCATATCTCTTTGTACATGGTGTTCTTGAGCTGGTTGAACTGACCATCAGTTAGAGATCCTCTCTGTGGTTCTAGATGTTGAATTGTGAGCAGGTCTTGTGTTGACAGTTTCTTCAGATCACTGATCTTCTTGTAAGCCCTGCTTGAGAGGTCTCTTCTTGTCAACAGTACTGAGTTGTTATCAGTAAGTGACCATCTGATGATAGGGATCTTTGACTTGTTAAAGTCAGAAGAATAGGGAACCAGACTTGTCCCTTGGGTTGATGGTCCTGAGTGCTGGATGTCTTCAGTTTCAGATAGCCTCAGGTGGGATTCTCTTCCTTGTTGTTGTTGCATATCAGGCATCTGAACAGTTGGGAGATGGTGTTCAGTCACTACTTTGGTATGCAGCTTTTCTTTGATGGTCTTTTGTATTTGATAAGCAAAAGTGGAAGGATCCCTGAATTGTGTTAACAGAGGTTTCTCCTCAATGTCAAAATCTGAATGGACTACTGAACTTCCTTCAAGTAGTACCATTTTGAAGTCAGTTTTGACATTGTCCTCTGCCTTCTTCTTCTGAGTAGCAGTTCTTCTAGATATACCAGAAGTTCTAACTACTGATCTTGAAGGATCAGCAGTTTGAAACTTCTCAGGATTTGCAGCCTTGGCAGCCAAGTATTTTCTGTAAGTATCCATCAGTCTTTCTTCTTTCCATCTGGATACTGAGGCTTTTGAACCATATCCTTCTGCTACTAACTCTTCTATTATCTGGGCTCTCTTGGCCTTTCCATCTTTGCTTGTGGCCACTTTGTCTGCAAGCAGTTGTGCTCTTCTTGTCAGCTCTTGCATAGAGAGTCCTTTGAGTGTAAAGGCTTTGGTCTTGCTGTTCTTGGTAATGTAAGACACCAGTTGTTGTCTTTTATCTTGTTCAGCAATCTCATCAAGGCTAGCCTGCCTTTGTAGTTCAGCTACATAAGCCTGAAGTTTTTCTTCATGGCTTAAATCCAAATCATCCCTTTCTTCCAGAGATTTCCAAATCTGATCTTCTCTGGCCTTCTTGTTGGCTGCAATTAAGCTCTTCTCTAATAGTTCAGCTGATTGAGAGATAGGAGAAGGGTTTAATACAGTCATTGTTGTAACAGATGTAGGCCTGATGGGATCAGATGTTGGTTGAATGGGAGCAGTGGTTCTGGAAGGTTCAGTTGTTTGAGATTTGGAAGTGTTAACTTCTGATGTGCTGACAACTGCTGATGGTTTGTCAGCTACTGAAGGATTGTCTTCAGTACTTTCTGATTCTTCATCAGAAGTTTCTTCATTGTGCCTTAGGGATTCTTCAGATGTTTGGGTCTCATCTTCTTTCTCTGCAGCTTCAATTTCTTCTATAGAGACACCAAACTGTTTGGCCAATTTTTCTTTCCTGGCCTGATCTTTTTGATCTCTTTCAAGGAGTGCCACTCTTGCCCTTATCCTGGCTTGGAATGACTCCTTAGGTTCCCTGATCTTCTCCCCCTTTTTGGATTCATCAATTTTAACCCTTGAAGCAGAGGGTTGGGAGAATTGTCCTTGAAGATGAGCAATCTGTTTGCTGTTGAAGTCTATTTTGTTGGACAGATCGTTCATCTTGGTCTTGATCACTCCAAATTGGTTCTTGATGGACAGCTCCAAGTCAGCTGTATATGTTTGGAAGTGATTTTTGATGAGTGTATTCATCATGTGGTACAGGGGACCCTCTGGGCTGCATAGCTGGTTCAGGTCTATGCTTGTTTGCCCAGGGAATTGGGTAGGCATTTGCTGTGAAGGGGGTGTTTTTGGGAGATCCTCATGTTGTACAGAGGATGCCACTCTAGGGGTTTTAGGGATTGAGTGGGCTTTAACCTGTGCAGGGGTGACTGGCTTCTTGAGCCTGGATACCCCTGAAACAGGACCTTCAGAAAGTGCCGTCAATTCAGTAGTTTGAGTGTGTGAAACATCATCCAAACTAATGGAATCATCTGAATCCCTGATGTTGCCCTCAATGAGGACTGTCTCAGTTAAATCATGAGCTGAGCCCAACTCAGTTCTCTCATGAACCTCTTTTTCTTGGTACTGAGGATTTCCTACTTCAGGCATTAAGCCTTCATCAGTAGTTGCCACATCTGAGGTCTTAGCTATGTTACTTCTATCCTCAGATCCACCACTGGGTGGTAACTGAGTAGTAGCAGCCTCAGATGCCCCAAGAGTCTCTAAAATTGGGCTTAAAGACTCTGGTCCACCCTCATCTCTTGGGATAGGGCTAGAGATGTCCACATCCATGTCTGATGTAGTAGTTATGTCCCCTGTTTGTTGTGGTTGTAGGGGACTGACATGATCAGATGGGACATTCTCTTTTAGCCCAGAGAGAAGTTTGGCAATTTCTATTGCCTCTTGTTCAGAAATTTGTGGGGTTGGTTCAGTAGTTTGGGCAATAGGTGGTGAAAGTTGTTGTTCAGCAGTTTCAAAAGAAGAGTGTGATTGATATGTTTTTCTAAGTCTTTTTCTTTTGAATAAAACGGTTATGGGTGCTCTTGGTGGGGTTTGAGATGGATGAGACTGAGAGGGTGTTTCAGTCTCATCTATTTGAAGAGCAAAATGCTCATGAGCATGTTCAGGCATCTCAACCTCTTGAACAGCTTTTCTTTTGGGTTGGTGGGTTGCAGTTTTTGTTGGCTTGGGCTTTTTGGCTTTAGGTGGGGTGAGTTTGGAAGATGTGGGCTTCAGGGGGACTTGTTGTTGTTCTCCCTGATCATCTTCTGGCCAGGCAGCCGGTTTGTTATGCCTTGAGTATGCTTGTGATGTTAAAGGATTTAAAGTTGAAATTTTTCCCACAAGCACCTCATTACCCAGTTCCCCTATTATGCATTGCATAATGAACCTTGGGTATAACAAAAACTTTTTCTTGGTATTATTGTGATGTAACACCAACTCATTGAAAAATAGTTTTGATGCCCTGAATTTAGTTTCATTCACAATGGAATGAAATATGGGTTGAAAAGTGGAGGGCATCTGGTCATAAGACCCTGTTTTTGGACTCAAACACATAATTATATAATGAAACAAAAGTTTGTATTTTGGTTCAAAATATTTTTTGAATATTGTAGCATGGGAGAGAGTACCTTGATAACCACACTCAGTCATGGTTAGATGAATATCAGTGTTAGCAACATGGTCAGGGGCAGTTACATCATCCAGACCCAGTCTTGTTGCTAGTGTGGCTGGTGTGATGGTCAGTTGTTTCCCTTTTATCTTTGAGTTGAGGGAAATGACCTCATCACCCATTGTAACCGTCTCAGCATTTGCCCAGAACTCATTCAGAGTTTCAGTGTGAATTGGTGGGTTTATTGTGAGAGCAGTAAAATATTGGGATTTGACGACAAGATCAATGATCTCATCGTATTGGGACCAGCCTTCTTGTTTTTCAAGGAAGGCCCTTTGATTGTGTCCCTGTTTTAGAACTAGAGCCATTGTGGTTTGGGTGTTTGATCGAACAGTGGATTTGCAGGTATAGGTTTTGAGAGAGAAGGAGGGATATTTTTGAGTTTGAAAGGATAAGTGTGTAGAAAAGATATTTATTAGAAGTTTTAACCGCTTGAATCTTCTTTATTAGAAGTTTTAAAACCGCCTTTGGTTAAAAATCTCTTTATCAGAGGTTTTAAACTGATTAGGTCAAACCTCTGATGATGGGAAAAGTCAGATTTGCCCTTTTTGACTTAAACTGCTGATGAAGAATTACTTCATCAGTAGTTCCCATTCTCTCTTCAGTAGTTTTAACATCTGATGAGAAATGTTTTTATAAATACTTTATTCATAACTTCTGAAGGTTATTTTATTAGAAGTTACACACTTTTTCAGAAAATTATCCCATACTGATGATTTTTGTTCATCAGTAGTTTCTCTCATACTGATTTTTTGTTTAATCAGTAGTTTGTTTTTCAGAAGTTTTGTTGCAGACTTTTGTCATTTATAAGTGAAAACCAGAAAAAAGATGGAAAAGGTTAACTTGGATTCCACCAAGGTAAACAGGATGGAATCAAGGATGGAAAAAGGAAAAAGAAAATTTTGATGTTTTATGCATAACAGTAGTGATTGATGTAGAAGTTTGATGTAGAGTTGGGTAGAATCAAGTGTTAACTTGGATTCTAACTGATATGCATATAAAAATAAAAATAAAAATAAAGTAAACACTTACAAATTTAGCATTCCAAGCATGGATACTAACTTCTGAAATGTTGATGTGTCAAGGGGCTTAGTGAAGATGTCAGCTATTTGATTAGCTGTTGCTACATGCTTCACCTCAATCTTGCCTTTTTCATAGCAATCTCTTATGAAATGGTACCTGATCTCAATATGTTTGGTTTTTGAGAACTGTACCGGATTTTGAATGATGCTAATGGCAGATTTGCTGTCTACAAACAAAGGTGTCTTGGTCTCTTTGATTCCATAATCAAGAAGTTGATATTGGAGCCATTGTATCTGTGATGTACAACTTGCAGCTGCAATGTATTCAGCTTCAGCAGTTGAAGTTGCAACAGATGTTTGCTTCTTTGATTGCCATGACACTAGACAGTTACCCAGGAATTGACAACCACCAGATGTTGACTTCCTTGTCATCTTACACCCTGCATAGTCACTATCTGAAAAAGCTGATAACTTGGTATTGCTTGAAGCAGGATACAAAATTCCCAGTGTTGGTGTTCCTTTCAGATATCTGAAAATTCTTTTGACTGCTATAAGGTGTGATTCCCTTGGTGCTGATTGATATCTAGCACAGACACATGTTGAAAACATAATATCTGGTCTAGAAGCAGTTAAGTATAAAAGGGAACCTATCATGCATCTGTACATGGTTTGATCAACCTGTTTTCCTTGATCATCAGGTTCAACTTGTGTGATTGGTGTCATGGGAGTGGAACATGATTTACAGTCATTTAAAGAAAATTTGTTCAATAATTCTTTAACATATTTTGATTGATGTATAAAAGTTCCATTTGTTTGTTGTTTGATCTGCAGTCCTAGAAAGTACTGCAGTTCTCCCATGGTACTCATCTCAAATTTTGATTGCATGAGTTTCTTAAAATCATCACACAGTTTTGTGTTTGTTGAACCAAAAATGATATCATCAACATAAATTTGAACAAGTAAGATATGATTTCCAACATGTTTAATGAAAAGTGTTTTATCAATGGCACCTCTTGTAAAGTTATTTTTGAGTAAAAAGGTGGAGAGTGTATCATACCAGGCTCTTGGAGCCTGTTTGAGCCCATAAAGAGCTTTGTCCAATCTGTACACCCACTCAGGATGAGAAGGATCCTCAAACCCAGGTGGCTGACAGACATACACCTCCTCTTTGATTTTACCATACAAAAATGCACTTTTCACATCCATTTGATAAACTTTAATTTTGTTGGAAATGGCATAGGCCAGAAATAACCTGATGGCCTCAAGCCTTGCAACTGGAGCAAAGGTTTCATCATAGTCAATTCCCTCTTCTTGAGAGTACCCTTGAACTACCAGTCTTGCCTTGTTCTTGATTATCATACCAGCTTCATCTTGTTTGTTCCTGAAAACCCATCTTGTACCAATTGGTTGCTTGTTTTGAGGTAAGGGACAGATTTCCCAGACCTGTTGCTTGTTGAACTGAAGCAGTTCATCTTGCATAGCTTGCACCCAATTATTGTCTTTGAGGGCTTCCTGGTACTTCTTTGGTTCCAACTGTGAAATAAAGGCTGAGAATAGGCAAAAGTTGGTGAGCTGGTTTCTGGTAAGAACACCTGTAGCTATATCACCCATGATTTGATCAAGTGGATGATCTCTGTGTTCAATCAGTTGTTGTAAACCACTGACTGGTGTAGGTGGCTCTTGTTCTTCAAACAAACTACTGAGGTCTATAATATCTGGTTCAGCAGTTTGAGCTTCTTCAGTAGTTGCAGGTGCTGAAGCAGATGTTTGAGTTTGGCCTTCAGTATTTGTTTGATCAGAAGTTTGAAAAACTTCTGATGGTGTTGTAGTTGACTTAATGACTGTTTGAGGAGTCCATGGTGTAGGATCCTCATCTTCAAACCTTTGATCACCATAATAAGTAGGTTTGGAAGAAGTAACAGTCTTTTCAGGTCCAAAGTGAAAGTTGTCAAGGTCAAAGAGTTCAGCAGGATGTGCTGGAATAAGAGTGTGTTTTGACTCATTGAACTTGACATTCAATGTTTCTTCTACTATCTTGGTGTGAGAATTAAAAACCTTGTAGGCTTTTCTAGTTGAAGAGTAACCAAGAAAGTAACCTGAGTCAACTTTGGCAGCAAACTTTGAAATAGATTCCTTGATGTTCAAGATGAAACATTGACACCCAAAAGCCCTGAAAAAGGAGATAAGGGGCTTCATGCCATGAAGAACTTCATAGGCAGTCTTGGAATGTCTCTTGACCACAAG
Organism: Ambrosia trifida; assembly: GCA_028751855.1. NCBI lineage: Eukaryota > Viridiplantae > Streptophyta > Magnoliopsida > Asterales > Asteraceae > Ambrosia > Ambrosia trifida. Next base: position 80,260,570 of record CM054124.1, on the reverse strand, counting down.
AACTCTATTCTGAACATAACATGATGTGTTAACTGCTTCTGCCCAAAAGTACAATGGCAGTCCAGAATCAGCTAACATTGTTCTTGCTCCTTCTATCAATGTTCTGTTCTTCCTTTCTACTACACCATTATGTTCAGGAGTTCTGGGAACACTGTATTGTCTAATAATCCCTTTAGACAAACAGAATTCATCCAGAGTTTTGTTCCTGAACTCTGTCCCATTGTCACTTCTAATGGTTTTGACAGATAGAGAATATTGTTTCTCTACTTGTAGAATGAAGAACTTGATGATTTCAGCAGCCTCATCCTTGGAAAATAAGAAGAATACCCATGTGAATCTTGAGTAGTCATCAATGATGACTAAGCAGTACTTTTTTTTACCAAGGCTAATAATCTTGACAGGTCCAAATAAGTCCATATGGAGTAGTTGAAGACATGCAGTTGTTTTTGATTCTTCAATAGACTTATAGGAGGACTTATGCTGCTTTCCCTTTAAACAGGATACACAGTGTTCTTGACACTGGTATACTTTCAAAGGTAGACCTCTGACCAAGCCCATTTTTGTGACTTTATTTATGGTTTTAAAGTTCACATGGCCAAGTCTCCTGTGCCAGAGATCTGTTTCTGAAGTTGATGCCCTTGAGAAGAAACAGGCAGTGTTGTTCAATACTTTGTCTTTTTCAATGTCCACTGCATAGACATTGCCACATCTTTTGGCAATCAGCAAAGTATGATCTTCTATAATCTTCTCTATCAACTTCTGGCCTTCTGGTGAGATGATCTTGCATGCTGTCTTTGTGAAAAAGGAAGAATATCCTTTATCACACATTTGTGACACACTCAGCAAGTTGTATTCAAGGTTTTCCACCAGATTGACCTTGTCAAACTGTATTTTGCCAGAGGAGACATTGCCATGTCCTAGCACATATCCCTTAGCATTGTTCCCAAAGGATACAGATCCTTCTCTTTGGCTGATAAAGTTGTTTATCAGGTATCTGCATCCAGTCATGTGCATAGAGCCTCCACTATCAACATACCATATGCTGTTCAAGCCCCTGTAAACTCTCTGCACATAAAAGCAAATTAGTTAGATTTGGAAACCCAAGCCTGTTTGGCTTTGGGTTTGCTCTTGAGAACAGTTACAGTTTGTTCTTGACCAGGTTGAGAAATCCATGTCTTTTTGGCAATGGAATTTTCATTAAGAACCATGGTGGTATCCTTTTTAGGACCACCATCAACCTTGGTCATCAGTAGTTCTACCATGTTCTTTAGATTTTGAATCTCAGCAGTTTGTGAAACTGCTGATGATTCTGGTCTAACTACTGACAAGGAATTTTGAGAAAAAGATTTTGGTTGAGATTTTATCTTTTTCTGAGAAAAGGTGTTTTCAGGTTGTTGTTTCTTGGGTTTAAAGACTTTTTCATAATCATTTCTGATTTGATTTCCCACAACCTGTTGTTTAAATTTTCGATTGAACTGAATTCCTTTTCTGTATCTACAAAATTCAGTTTTGTGGTTGAACAGGCCACAAATTTCACATTCTTTTGCCTTCTGTTTTTGATCTAAAGGCAAATTTCTGACATTTGTGAAAAGATTTTGCTCATCAGTAGTTTTCAGGTTCTCAACTCCTGAAGTAGATGAAACTACTGATGGCTTATTGTCAGATTTTGTTAATACTTCTGAAGTACTTTCTTTAAAAATGCCAGGATTTCTGTTTAGAAAGTTTTCATGGAAAGATGTGCATTCTTTCCCTTCAGAAGTTTCATTTGAAACAATTCTTCTCCCATCTTCAGTAGTTTTGGGAGAAAAATCTGTTGGTGTTTCAACATGATGGTATCCTATGCCAAACTTCACATTTGAGGCACTTTGTTTGTTTAGCAATAGTTGATACCCCCTACAAGATTCCACCCATTTTTCACAAGTGATCCTGGTGTCAGCAAGCTCTTGTCTGACATCTCCCAGGTCATTTAGCATCATTTTGATTTGTGCTTGGGTTTCAATAGCAGAGTCAGTTAATTTAGAGACTTCTTTTGTTTTAGCACACAGTTTTCTTTCTAAATCACATTTTATCTGTGTGTATTTTCTCTCTAAATCATTGGCTTTGCCTTGTAGGTGCAGATTTGTCTCTCTTATGAGAGCAAAAGTTTCTTTGCAAGAATTTGAGCAAAGTTTTGTCAAAGATTCTTTTGATACCTGAGACAATGCAGATTTTGATGTACAGCCTTCAAATGCCATTAAGGCAAAGTTCTTTCTGCCATTGTCTGGTTCTCCCCAGTTGATGTCAAACACTTTGTTGTCTGCATCAGGATTGCACTCTGTGGTGTCATAAGGGAGACTGCTCCAGTCAACATACCCTGAGGTAAAGAGACTTTGTTGAGGGGGTTGTTGAGGCTGTGGAGGAAGTTGAGCAGCTGGAAAGGGAGGGATTGATTGTTGGCTCTGCATCTGTTGAGCAGGCACTTGAACATATTGTACATGAGGCATATATTGCTGTTGAGGAGCTTGTGCCTGTACAAAATGAGCACTCCCTTGAGTTCCATTGTTCCTATTATAATTGGGGTTATAGTTATTTCCAGATTGTGATTGGTTAAAGCTAGAGCTTCTACACTCTCTAGCAAAGTGTCCCAACTTCTGACACTTGTGACATCTCAATTTAGATTTGTCAAAACCAATTTTTGTATTACTGGTCAATCCTGGAAATTTCCTTCCTGACCTTTTATAAAACTTGTTAGTTTTAATGCTTAGCATGGCCAGTTGGTGTAAAATGTCCATTTCTTCTAAGTCATCACTGCTAAAATTTTTCAAATCATCCATGATAAAACATAGATTATCAGCAGTTTGACTTTGGTCATCATTGTCATAACCTGGGAAAGATCTTTCTGATGAGATCCCAGTTGTTATGTCAATATTGTCATAAGATCCATAGGAACAAGTTGGTGAATCTTGTCCCAAAAGTGTTGTACTACCTGGTAGGTAGTCATCAGCAGTTTTACCAGAAGTTTGTAATTTCTTCTTTTGATCAATTTCTCTCTCAAAAGTAAGTAATCTCCCATGGAGTTTTGTAAGAGTGAGGGAGCTAAAATCTGGTGAGGATCTTAAGACAATGGAGTAAGTTTCCCATTTGTCAGGTAAAGACCTTAAAAATCTATGTAACATAGATACTGTTGTATAGGTCTGACCATTTAACTTTAGCTCAGAGATTAATGAGGAGAATCTTTCAAATTGTTGAGTCAAAGTTTCCCCATTAATATAAGCAAATGTTTCATATTGTTGAGCTAAAATCTCTCTGGTGTTGGCAATCACCTCTTCAGTTCCTCCAAACTGTTCTTTAAGACAGTCCCAAAGTTCTTTGGCACTTTCACAATGTAAAAGGCCAGAGTATATTTCATTTGGGAGAGCCATTGCCAACATAGAGAATGCTTTAGCATCTAGCTCAAGTTTTAGGAAATCCTCATCTGTATAGTCTTTGGGATCCTTTGGAATCCCTTCTTTAGTTTCAAGATTTATGTTTACTGGTTTGTGAGGACCATATATCACAGATCTCCAACAACCTGTGTTGGTTTGTGACAAGGTATGTGCCATTCTCTTTTGCCATATATTGTACTCATTTCTCACAAGCATGGCAGGTTTGGTGGCAGAACCAGTATTATGTGGATCCATTTTAAAGAGTATAGATTTGTCAGATGACTCTTTTAAGTGATGGATATTGATAAAAAGTGAACTTTTGATCTTTTTATTGAATATCAATAAGAGCTTTGTGTCTGATTCTCAATTTGTTAGATTGATATGTGATCAGATAAACCAATGCTCTGATACCAATTGTTGGATCAGTTTGCTCTTTTATGCTAAGTAAGAACTTGCTATCTTGACACTTAAGTGTTTAGCAAGTCCTTGTAAATCAGATTATAAGCACAGCGGAATGTTATAAGTTAAAGCAACACTTTTTACACTAAGGCAGAGTTATAACTCCCCCTTGATGTTTGAAACTAATAAATGACAAAGTATTTATTATGAATCTAAGCTTGTAAATGAGAATTAGATACTTAGACAGATTCACAATAAATACAGAAATGGAATAGAACAGTGAGAGTGTTTGAAGGATTTTTCTATTAAAATCAATGTCTAAAATAGAAGGTTGAAGCCTCCTATTTATAGACGTTTACATACATGTATCTTGCCTAAAAAGCAAGTACAGAAATAGCAGAAACAAGTTGCACAAGTTGCAACATTGAATCAATCAAATAAAGCTAAAAGTAATATTAAACAATAAACTACTGATGCAAAAAGGCGGTGGGAAATATCTGATGCTAAGTGCTGATGAAGGACAAACTACTGAAGAGTAGTTTTGTCTTCAGTACTTCTGAAGTGAACTTGTCTGGTTTGGACTTCAGAACTTCTGCAACTTCAGCACTTCTCATATCTTCTAATCAGCAGTTTCTTGTCTTCTCTTCAGTACTTCTATACTTAGCCAAAATGACATAAGTGAATTAGACTAAGGTTTACAAAAGTGGTTTCACCAATCCTCTTTGTCCTAACAAGGGGTGAATTCGATGTATCCGAGATTCCGGATAATCGGGTACTTGGACTCCCGTCTGAGTAGTTAAGTTCTCTGCCGAAACCAGATCATTACCCACATTCGATGATGAAGCACCATTTGTAGTTGGGTTCACTGGTGGTGTCACTGTAGCATGATCTAAGATAGCTTCATTTGTAACCTCATCGTCGTCATCTTCTGATTCTGATGAATTCAACGTTGTGGAAGCTTCTTGAAATACCTCTTCTTCAACGACAGGAACATTGGTATCATTAGAAGCTGTTTGGGGGTTCACGGTGATCGGACGCACCAACGGTGATGTCACTGCGTTTTCGACCTCGTAATATAAATGTAATACAGCCTCTTCAACCAAGCTATCTAGGTTGAATGATTCAAAGAAATCTTTGTAATCAAACATCCAGTCTGGACCACTTCCCTGTAAATTCTGAGTATACCGTTGCACCTCAACGTTAGCCCACTCCTCGACTTGATGAGTCCTTTTGTTGAATACCTGTTTGAGCGGGGTTGCATATCCAACAAAGTATCCTTCCTCAGCCTTCGGTGCGAACTTCTCAGATGGATTAAGCATAGTACAAGGAGCTCCAAACGGTTCTAGATACTCTAAATTCGGCTTTCGGCGATTCAACAGCTCATAAGAAGTTTTGCCAAACTTCTTTACCGTTAAAACACGATTAAGAGTATAACAAGCTGCGTAAATTGCTTCGTTCCAGAACATTACTGGAAGATTTGAGTCCGCAAGCATTGTTCTCGCCGTTTCAATTAGAGTCCTGTTTTTACGTTCCGCGACACCGTTCTGTTGTGGGGTATACGGAGCACTGTATTCATGATGAATACCTTTGTTTTCACAAAGATCGTCCATCTGTGCATTTTTAAACTCCGTCCCATTATCACTCCTAATCCTCTTGATCTTGAGACCATAGATATTTTCCAAACGAGTGAACAGAACTTTCAAATTATCAAACATGTCGCTCTTTCGGTGTAAGCACATAACCCATGAGAATCTTGAAAAATCATCAGTTACCACAAGACAGTACAATTCCCCAGCATGACTCTTACGCTTGACCGGTCAGAACAGATCCATGTGCAAACGTTCAAGTGGCAGTTCAACGGAATCGAATTTCTTTGGCCTATGGGATTGTTTGTGTTGCTTACCCTTTTTGCAACTCACACACTTGTCATTTAAGTGAAAATGTTTGACATTCACGCCTGTGACAAGTTCATTCTTCACCAATTGATTCATCTTTCTTAGGTGAATGTGTCCCATTCTCCTATGCCACATGATTGATTCTTTTTCAGTAGCCTTGGAGAGAAAACACATGACTTGGCCTTGGGTGGTCATGGCTTTTGACATATCGAGAATGTACAAGTTGTTCACTCTCGGCGCCTTTAACATCACCCACTCTTTCGGTAATTCGAAACCCGGCTTGAGGATATAGCAAGATTTGTCGTCAAAATACACAGAAAATTGTTTGTCACATATCTGACTGACACTGAGCAGATTATAATCTATTTGCTTCACATAAGAAATTCTCTCAAAACTCACAATTCCATTGCTCACACTACCCTCCATGGTAATATAACCTCCCTTGTTCCTTGCAAACGCTACATAACCTCCATTGATGTTTCTAATATCAAACAGTAGCGAAAGATACCCTGTCATGTGACCAGAAGCTCCACTGTCAACAATCCAAAGACTTCTTACAGGGCCAGCTGAAGCTCCCTGCACATATCAAGTAAAGAAGTTAGATTTTTTGGGGGACCCAAGCCTGTTTGGTCTTGGGTCTTTGAATAGTTTGTTTCAAAGAATCAGATTTCTCACAAACATTTTCATTTTTATCAACCTTTTTCTAATCACACAAATCTTTCTCATTCTCAGATTTCACATTTTGTTGTGAAGTTGAAGCACCCTCAGAACCCTTTGATGACCAAGATTGTACAGATCTTTTCAAGATCCGGATCTGAGATTTTGGGGTCTCAGCCGGTTTCTTTACTTCATCCTTCAATGAGACTTTCTTGGTTACCTTCTCTGATTTAACAAAGACAGGTCCAACTGTTGGTTTGACATTAGGTTTAACAGGAACCTTTTTGTTGTCAACAGTTGCGTTCACCATAGGTTTCTTCAACGGTTTCTCAGTGGCTATCCGGTTGCGTTGATCATATGTCATCTGACGATTTTCCCTTCTTTTGAAATAATTGCTTTGGTTATAAAAAGGCGCTGGTTGAGGGACAAACCGTCTCTGTGGATAACAATGATTATCAACCGGACATTCATACTTTTGCTTCATCTCCACCTCGTGCCTCTTGTGTCTTACATACGGGCAGTCGGCAAGTAAATGCCCTCTCTCCCCGCACTTAAAACACGCACGGTATTCTTCATAATTTTCCTTGACGTTCGACTTAGAATAACTAGCGATATGATATTGATCATCCATACACCTTCTTCTTAAACTCTCAGGAGCGGGGTCCTTTGAGTAAGTCGGCTCAAGAAAACTATTTGACTTATCTTTTGTTTTAACAAATTGTGTGACATTGACCTTTGGCTCTTTAGGAATATCCGAATGAATTTTCTTTAAGATTGCTGGAGGTATATCATTTGTTCGCTCATGTTTCGGGAACCAAATGGTACTTTCCTGCCAGATCTTTTCAATTTTTGAATAATTTGCAAATTGAATGGGATATTCTTCATCAGAAATGATCTTATCGGATCCTTGCATCCGATGGAAAACTTTGACAGGTTTATCACACGATTCATTTTCTTTTTCATCTGACTTTTCAATTTTCTTCTCAATTTTCTTTTCAACTTTCTTTTCAACAAGCTTCACTGATTGATTCTTTCTATGAGCGTTAGCCATGGGATGGAAAATCTGAGATGGTGAAACAGGTTCAGTAGTGATGATGTGATTTTCATCAGGAATATCACTCACCTTTTCAACAACCGTCTCAGACTGTTCATCCTCTTCATCAGAATCATCAGCAGCAACCACACCCTCATTATTTCCCAAAACAGGTCTAACATCAGAATACGGGTCTCCCACACTAGATGTGTTTGACTCGTTATCCGATGTAGAGTCAGAATTAACTGAGCTCTCCGGTGCTATTGAGTGCAAATTATGGTTTTCAAACAACACCGGAGCTGGGACATCTTTGTAGTTTGCACTACTGGGCTGTGAAGGCTCTTCTATTATGTGGTCAACAACATAAGCAATATGCTTATAACTCTCAAGCTTTTTGTTTACTTTCTCTGCAAAGCACTTGATGGTGGCCATTTCCAATTTTGTGTTTTCTAAATCATTGATATAGTTATTTATGGCCATTTGTTTTAAAGACAAAGTCTTTTTCAATTCTGAAATGTCTTTCTTATAACCATCAAGTACTCTGTTAAACTCTTTTGATTCTTTCTGATATGATTGACAGTTGATTTTTGCACTCTCAAGTTGAACCTTGAGTTGCTTATTTTCATCTATCAATTTATCACAGACTCTGCAATGTTTAACACAAGTTGAATTAGAATTAACAGTAGATTCAGTACTTACCTGTTTAGGAGGTTCTGTCATGGCCATCAGTGCAAAGTGTGCTTCCTTCCCAGCGAAAAACTTGGAATAATCAATTCTGGTGCAAGCATCATCCACAATGCATGATTTTCGGGTCATTAAGAAGTCAGCTTCAGCAAGCAACTGGCCAATGTCATCATCCAGTGAGTTAACACTAGATTCAGAATCAGACTCACTCTCCTCATCAGAATAAGTAGAATCAAACTGCTCTGGAATATCAGCAACTGAATCGAGAATCATTCCAGACTTCTTTTCTTCACAATCAACATTCAACTCTTCATTCAACTCCTCAATCTTCAACTCACTCATCTTTTCAGTCACAATCTCTTCTTCAACCTCCACCAGCTCATCCAAGTTCATTTGCTGTGCCACACAAGCCACATTACCAGTTGTAATTTCTTCAACACCTAACTGCATACCGGTCCAATCAAAACCCTCATCCTGTTGTATCACCAAAGCTTGATTTGGGTTCTCGGTTTGGGTTTGTGTGTTTGGTGTAGAAATGGGAATGATTGTTCGGTTTGAATTCTGTTGTGTTTGGTTTTGGTTTTGTGTTGTGGATTGTCTAGCATTGTTATTTTTTTTGGGTATTTTGACGGTTTTGATAGTTGTTTTGAGGTTGAAAGCTTGAAATGTTGGGACTTTGGTATGATACCTGGTTTTGATTTTGTCGGCTTTGGTAGTTAGAGTTGAATGGATTTCTATTACCTTGTTGTGCTGGCTGTGTGCACTCTCTTTTGAAATGACCTTTTTCACCACAGTTGAAATAAGTGACTTTGGCTTTGTTGAAGCCATAAGTGGTGTTAGGAGAAGTTGAAAGATCAGTTCTCCCGGTCTTTTGAATAAAATCGGTGGCTCTTCTCATGATACTTGCAAAAGCCCACTGAATATCCATCAGTTCCATTTCTTCCTTGTCAATCTGTGCATAGTCCTCATTGGTCAAGTTGTTGTTCCCAATTTGACTAGCAACCAAGCCATTGTATGATGCTACCATTGCTGAAACTAATGCTACAAGTTGTTGGGCAATCTCAACAGTAACATTGTTTAGATTTGATGTCTCCAACACAATCGGGCTTTGGTTAGTTTGACTTTGGTTAATTTGCATCTGGTTCATTTGAGGATTGTATGGTTGTTGTTGTTGAGGTTGGCTAGCAGAGTAACATGCTGCTTGTTGCATGGGTGAAAATGGTGGAATATAAGTAGTTGTTGTTGGATATGATGGTGAGGTATATGAAGATGTTTGAGCAAGGTAATTGATTGGTTGTTTGGGTGGTTCAACAATGTTAGATACGCACGCGATGTGTGGAGCAACATTAGATGTAGAACTGGAAGTAGAATGAGAAGTAGATGTACCACCAAGATACAATTCCGGATTCTGAGCAATTTGAGCCCTTTTTGCTTTCCTCTTTTCCTCCATCTCCTTGTTTTCCAGTTTCTGAATGAACTCGTTAATAGTCCAATACTGGTACGCATCCTTCTCTTTTAACACCTCAATATGTTGGTTCCAATACGGTGGCAATGCATCGGCAAACTTGTCCACCAATTCAGACATAAGTATGCTAATCTCATAGCTTGATAGCTCTGTGAGTAAGTGGCAATACCTTGGGACCAACTCTTTCAACATCTCGTTACCCATGTAACTAAAATTCTCAAACTCTTTTCGAAGCTCTTCCATCCTTAGCTTCCTAGTCTTCTCATTTCCATCATGCATGTTCCTCAACATGTCCCACAGCTGTTTAGAAGTTGTGCAAGAACCAAACTGATGAAGCAAATCAGTGTTGATATCTTGAGAGAATTGAGAAAACGCCTTCTTCTCAATAGCAAATTTCTTCTTTTCATCATCTGCTAGATTTTCCAATGGAATAGGCTCTCCTGTGTTCTCCAAAATCGGAGCAACATAGCCTTTCGCAATCATCTGCCACGCCTCAGTTCCCTCTAAACCCATACCCTCCAAATGGATCTTGAATTTGGTCTTCCACGTGTTGTAGTCGACCATCTCCATAAGCTTAGGTGGACGGTTTCCACTCCCCGAGGACAAGTCTTGAATAAGAGTTGATATGGCATTAGTCGTCTGTGAGTGAACCGCTGCTGCTGCTACTCCCCAATAATCACCAATCGGTTACGGTTGTGGTTGCGCAATGTGTTGAGGAATAGTACTAGTCATCGTCATGTAATTGATAGGTTATGATGGTTGACTAGACGTTTGGGCAGCAACCGACCAAGGATCCATGGTTGTCTGCTGTTGTGATGTCGTGTTAGGTCGTGGTGTAGTAGGAAAATTCCACATCTTGATCTGAAAATGATTAAACACGAAAAGATCAGAAAAGTATTAAACATCTTTCTCCTTCGTATGTAGCGAGTGGTCGAATGAGATAAAATGTTCTCCTTCGACCGTTTGAAAAGATACGAATGAGAAGTATGTCAAACACAAATCACTTTCGACCGTTTAAACTTTCTTTCGACCGTTTGATTTCACCTTCGACCGTCCGAATGGTCGAATGAGACAAATATGGTCGAATGTACACCAATACACTAACAAACTCTAGGTTCGACCAGTTAAAACACCACCTTCGACCAAAAATCCTTTGGTTTGACCAAATTAACACACACGTTCGCCCATTCTCCCTAGGTTCGACCCTGCACTTTCAAAAAACGGTTATTCTTTGAAAATCAGTTAATTTTGATCAAATTTTTCAAAAGTTGAAAGAATTTGATGATTCTAATCAGGTTTTGTTTTGGATTTGATTTGGAACAAGTTTATCAAAGAGAATTATGCATTTTATCCATGAAAACAAGCTCTAATCAATCAAATTATCACCAATTCAGTTTTATCAATGAAAACAGAAAGTTTTTTATCAAAATAGGGTCCAAATTAGCAGTAAAATTATCAATTTGTGGTTGTTTGATCTATAATGGCTCTGATACCACTTTGTATGCGCGTAGGATCGTCAAATCTACAAAGATAGTGATCAAACAAGTTTGATTCAGGTGCGGAATCCCTGAATCAATCACAAAATGATAACAATACTAACAAAACACATAAATCATCTTTAAAAGCTTCATTTCATTAATAAACACACTCAATTACACGTTATAATAAGATTTACAATCAAGATATGACGTGAATTAAGTTTACACAAAACCCTAGGGAGAGACTCAAACAGGAGGGAAACAAAAAATGATCAAAACTTACATTCAAAATGAACTTGACCTATTTATAGGCCTGCACATTCGCCCACTTTGCTTGGTCGAATGTGCAGGTTCGCCCATTCATCATGGTCGAACCAAGCTATACATTAACATCTAATCTACCTTCGACCTCCTATCTCTCCATCGCAAAATTAAGTCTCCTTCGCACCTTTATAATCTCTCATTCGCCCAAATGTTCTTCTTTCACCCATTTGACAAAACACACTAACATATGTTAATTGTAATCCAAAGCATTAGTCGCACAAAATGCATCTACACCGGCAAACTCAGGTTAATACTCTTACAAACATATAAGTCTACCTCAGCGAAAAACATTTACTTAACGTACTTAACTGGTTCAGTTGAGTCGGTTCGATGATTCGGGGAATCATAGAGAGTTTATTTACACTTACGTATTATTCAAGGTTCAATGATTCGGGAATCATTGGGGGAAACATGTGATGTGTTGGTGAAAATACCTTGTTAAAGTGTTAGTTTTGTATATGTTTTAGTGTGTTAATTGGTGCATTTTAGACACACGTTATTGAATATTATTAATTTAATAAATGCATTGATGATGGTATAAAATATGTTTCTTTAATGTGTTTTTATTATGATGTAGGTTATCTTGAAAATAAAGCTCAACCATTATGGGGTGAAAATAAAGAATTGACATTATGCTAACTCCAAGGTTAATTTGAAAAGAAAATATGATGAAAAGTTACAAAAGTGTGTCACATTATTTCTAGAGTTTAATGAAAATACAAAGGCAGTTATGGTGATGAATGTTTTACGTGGGCTAATAGCAAAAATTTAAGATGGCTTTGAAATTAATTAGACTTTGGGCCTAAAGCATAGTTTGATTGGATAAGGCCTAAAGGTAACGTAAGATGATAGGGAGGAAAAAGAAGTGGTTAGGGGTTTTTTGATTATTATCGACGGTTGACAGAGAGGAACGAGGAGGCGCAACCTTCTTGGCTGTCTAGGAGGAGGTTGTACACGGAAACAAGAGAAGATAATCAACAGTAACATGCAGCGTGGCTAGTACTTTTTGTAATCACCTCCGGGTGTACGGTTCGTTTGTGAAACTCTTATTCTTGTTTGATTTGGTTTATGGATTGTCTTTTAATCGTTTGAAAGATATTTGTGGTTTGGGTTATTTAAATAAGTCGCGTTTGTGCAATTGATTATCTTTTAATCATTTGCATTCGGTTTTCTTGCATCGTGAGTAGCTTGATTAACGGGAGGGTAGTTGTTATTCGTGGGTTGGTATTTAAATTGTACGAGTTATTATTAAAAACTTGTGTTTGATTATCACTTAACTTAAACCGTTCAACCAAACTACGTCTATGTGGTATCCAATCATCTAACCAAGGGTAGGGTGAATCATTGAACCGGAAACCTGGAGGGGGTTACTCCTTTCATATTATTGTTACAACTTCTTAAATCCATTTTCTTAAAATTTCGAGACAAACAATAAACCAATTAGATTTTTAATTTTACTAGTTAATCTACAAAACTATACATTCCACCAATTCCCTGCAGAGATGACTCACTTTCACTATACTATACTTTTACTTATTTTTGATTGACCTAACGATATCGATCAAAAATGGCGCCGTTGCCGGGGAATTGGTGGTTAAATTACATAGTTGGATTGAGTATCGAGTATTGAATGTCCTATAAACGTTGTACAGCTTGTGAATGCATGCTTATGTGATTAGATATATTAACATATGTTAGGAATGCATGTTCAAGTGTTAGGATGTGTTAACATGTGTTAAAATGGCAAGATTGTGAATCAAATGATAAAATTGAAAACTCAAGAAATTCATTCGACCCTTAGTAAGGTCGAATGAGTTTCTATATAGTTGAACCGGGCTTTTAAAATTTAATTCAACCTCAAGATAGGTCAAACCAATACTGGGTATAAATACAACACTTTGTCAAATTTTCATCATTTCACAACCCTAACTCGCCTCCAAGTGCTCTCTCTCAATCCCAAACCTGCAGGAAGGAGTTTTTGCTCTTGTTTTTCAGATCCTAGGCTAAAACACGTTCTATTCTCAAAAGAAGCAAAGATTCAATGTGTCTTCATCATCTAAACCCTTTTTAATTGATTTTCATACGTTTTTATCAAACCCCAAGTGTCCAAATTTGATACAAATAAGTTTCCATGAATAAAAACCTTCCTAACACCTTTCTAAACCAAATCTAAACATTAATAATGAGTTTTCTTACAAAAACCCCAAATGTTAATGGTATTTAATGATTTATTTATGTGATATATGATATGAAATGGTGAATACAAGTTATCTAGATGATTTATTGTTGATTTGGAACGTGATGTATGGAGTTTTAGATGTCAAATTGATGGTTATTGGATTTTCACCCATTTTAGGGATTTTATGCTTGAACAAGGGTTTGTTCATGTTGGTATTGATGATGATATGATTGGAGATTCACTTGTATGCGATAATCCGTGCTTAATAGATCTGTACATGATGATAATCTGAAAGTTTCCATTTTAGGTAAAGTTTTCATGTAATTGATGTGACATTTCGACAATTTGCTATTTTGGGAAAGATTGTGATTGTTGCGCGTAACGGACGGATTTGTATGTGAAAATGGTATGTTTGCATGTGGTTAGGATAGACATAGTCAACTGCTGTGATTTGTGACTTTTCGTGATGTTTTCGGACTGTTTTGATGAGATTTTGTCCGTTTAATGAGTTTCTGCAGTAGTTGGGTCGAACCAAAAATCTGATTCCTATTCGACCCTGTTAATTGGCTCAAACCAAAATTTCAAACTTTCATTCGACCTTTCGGCTGTAGGAATGGAAATTTGATGCAAACTAAGTGTTTTATGTGAAATCCGTGTATGTAAACTATATGTACTTGATCAACTAGTGTAACGGGTCACCAACGGGATGCCGGGGACTAGTTAACCTATGGGTTAGTAATCAAGACACTCATACACACTTTATGATAGGTTGTCGGTATTAGGGGCTATCATCGCATTGTTGAACTATTATAATTCGAGAACGTAACCTAAGGTGAGTTTCACGGCCCCACTATCACACACTTTCTCATGGGGGAGAAACATGCTACACAATTTGGATACTTATAGATCATGTTATACTATGGTTATCATTTGTTTACTATGCGACTCGTCTAAATCCCAAGGAAACCACTAATATGGGTATATAGCGGGGAAATGTGGATAGATCTATTGGGCCTGACAAACCCCACCCGGGTCGACTGGAGGTCGGACGGGTGCATATTGTCTCAAACACACAGGGCCTACCGGAGATGACGGTAGTCCGAAGGGTACACACTTTTGGAAACACGGTCAACAATGGTTTCAATCGTAGTAGTAACATACCTAACGTCTAGCTAACGTTCATATAACATAGTAGTAACGGGAATGATCTACTTTACTTATGGAAACTGTTTTATAAAACCGGTGAACTCACCAGCATATTTTGTTGACACATTTAGCATGTTTTCTCAGGTCGCTAAGGTAGCACGGTCAGAGTAGGCGCACGGAGTCCACGACGTCTAGCATCACTTGCATGTTTTGAATAACTTTGAACTTTAAACTATTTTACTTTGATTTATAAACTTTGGAGCTTCCACTGTGGTTGTTTTATACTTTTAAAAACTGTTTGGTTGGTTGTGTTACATTATTTTCATACATATAGTTGTCGTTTATTATGACCGTTGACTTGAATCCTGGTATGTCACGCGCCTCGCGGTAAAACCCCAAAAGTGGAATTTGAGGGTGTGACAATAAACCTTTACTCCATATGCAAGCTTCTACAAGAAATCTGTGAGTGACGTCACATATTGTGAAAGATTTTTGATGTTATCGGCGTCAAACAAATCAATCCCAAAACCAGTTAAATCAATGGTAGTCACTCACTCTATATTTACCTTCTTCTAATAATTGTTTTGTATCAACCCCAGGCTCCAAAACCTCCTCCATGAACAAGCAGAATATGGCTAACCTCCATAATATAAATATTTGACTTTAACATTATCTACACTTATAAATTGTTTAAAAGAAATAATAATTCAGAACAATTAAATGATATAAATTACAAAATCGTTGTTACCGTCTCCGGATCACCACACCTTCCGTCAACGCCACTGGATCATTCTTCACATTACTGCCGGCATCTTCCTGACCTTCGCAACCATTACTGCAATTCAAACCTAAATTCATGTCTCGCCAACATCTAATAAAAAATGATCTGGTAAGGGACGCTAATTATTCAATTGATACCATTAAATAGGGTGAATACGCTATAATTAAAATTTTTGCATTGAATTCATAATTTATGCTGATGTTTCATTGCATCTTCAATTGATGCTTACTTGATGATACAACTTAGGGGAGAGCAAAAATTAACTATTGATTCTAGTGTATTCAACGATTCCATTAAATTTCATAACAAATGTACAAGTTATTTTTGCAAACAGGGGTAATATTGTAAGAATTTTCATGACATCTTAGGTGTGAAGCAAGGAACTCTTCATATGTCATCTTAAAAATCATAGGAAATTACTATTGTAGCCACCTTTGCCTATTTATAATGTAGTATAGATAAGTTACTACAATGTGAAGTTTAAAGCTTAGATTACGTTATGGTTGTAAAAATCCCGCCTAGCCTTCGATTAGTCGCTGATTAATCGCTAGTCAGTGGTTCACCGAGTAATTTTCAACTAATCAGTTAATTAATCAGCAGGCGGTCAACAGTGGTCAAATCCGGGCAAAATTGGCCAAAAATCGCGGTCACACTTGTGATTCTGCCCAAATTCTAGCCAAAACCTGCAAATTATGGCTAGTCTCCAGCCACAACATGTAAATTCCGGCAAACTAATCCTATCTACTTTAAAATATAGATCGAAGAAGGTGTCAAAATATATCTACTTACAAAACTGCATATAAAAAAGTGTGTATATACACATAAAACTGAAAATTACATATAAAATCTCAATCTGATTAATCTTTAATAATCCGATTAATTGTAATTCTTACAACACTTGAAAACATCATAATGGTTCCATTAAGCTCTTAACCATTCAGCTAATAAGGAGTATTGAACCATTCAGACCCTCTTAATAATTCAGCACTTAATCAGACTAATCATACCAAACAACCCCTAAGGCTACATGGTGTGAAATGGAACACATTAGCGTCACGTCAAAAGGGGACTCTATTCTCTCCTTCCAATAACACTAAGGAAATAGAATAACGTCCCTTTAATTAAAAAAATAAAAAAAAAGGAAAAAATTACTTGGTTGAATCAAAGGGGGCCCACCAGACCACCCTGTTAGTCTCGTTATTGCATTCATAATTGTTTAATGACGCCCAAAAAATAGAGGATGAGCGCCATTCTTTGTTAAAAGCAAGGGTAGAGAGGCGAGTGACACCCTATAGCCTAATAGTAATTACTGACGCGGATTGCCAACGGCATTATAGCCCAGCGGCATCTTGGTGGTGGGATAAGACTTAGGTACTATAAAGTTATGGGTTCGAATCTCACAAAGGGGGTTTTCTTATAATCATGAGTTTCTTCCTGAATTGGTGACTTAGTGATGGAATATGATCGCATGGTAACACTGGTAGCACGATGATACTCCAATGGTTCGTGAGTGATTCCAATTAGCCGTTCAAAAAAAATTTACTGATGCGGATTACCAAGAAATTTCCCATTGCTTATATCTTTTGTGCAGCAATAAATTCCATATTTGGTCTGATTTGGTGCTTATGCTCTCTCTACTGTGAAGAAATATGGTGCTTTTATTCTTTTTGGTTTTATCACTTCTGATATTAGAGTGTTCCATAGTCACAGGATTCGCTGGATATGTTGTGTACCGCGAACCGAATCGCCCGTACCGGAATCGGGTACATTCGCGTACCGTTCGTCTAGGGTTCGCGAACTGATTCGTAGAATTTGGCGTACCCGATTGTGTAGAATTTCGAACCACATATCACAAATTCGCGTACCAGGTTGTCAAATTCGCTGTCCAGATTCATTTAGATTCGCGAATCGGGGTTAAAAAGTTATTTCTGCTGCATATAGCGACGACGAATTCCGATGCCGGAGCTGCTTTCTGCCGGAAACCTGTAGGAAGAAGCAAACTAGAAGGAAGAAGAAGATAGCAGTTGATAAGGAGGAAGAAGGAGAAGATACCACTGATAAAGAGGAGGAGCAAGAAGATGGCAGGGATGATAAGGAGGAAGAAGAAGATGGTGGCGGCTGTTGATTATACGTGTAGTGTTTTTAGGTTAAATAAGATTTAGGTATTTTCATATTTAACCCTCCATCTTTTACTAGTTTACTTTTATTACTAAAACTTGTAATTTTTTTATGTAAAATTAGTTTGTGTGTATTTAAACATTTAATCCCTCTATCTTCACTAGTTTACACTTAGTGCTTAAACTTATGAACTTATATATAAAAAGTATGAAATAAACATTATGTATATATATATATATATAAATTATATATATATATATATATATAAAATATAAATACCTATATTTTTATACGATACAACGTACCAACTTACAGGGTACACCGTACCGCGTACCGAATTGGCGAACCGAATGAACCTACCCCCCTTCGTACCGGATTTTAGAAATGCACGAACCACGTACCCGTTTTCGTACCGCGAACCGGAGCGTACCGCGATTCATGTGACTATGGAGTGTTCCATTTTTTTGTTATTAGTTTTTAGTAGCTTTCAATTTCAATAGGTTTGAATAGTTTTTAATTCTAATAGTATTTTTTTCCTTTTTAAATAATATTCAACATCAATCTTAGCTTTTCTTGAATTCTATATTAAGAGTGTGGGGGAGTGGCTAACGTTAAATGGCGTGGTTTTTGGTTTCAGGCCCCAAAACCCCCCGTTTGGCTGGCGTGATTTATGGTGTGTCCCTTGGGGTGGGGAGGTTCTCATGGGCGTGGGGCGGGTGGGTGGGTGAGGTGACACGATTTTGATTGGTTATTTTTTATAAATAAATAACCTTTAAATATTTAAAACGCAACCCCTTTTTCAAGCTCCTCCACTTCTGGCTTCCCATAATGTTGAGGGCTTGAAAAATGAAACCCACATGTACCATATCGTAACTTATGCTCCCTTTCTTAGTCCCCCACTCTCCGTAGTCTAATATTTCATGTGCGTTCTCACCTTTTTTTCTATAAATTAATGTGTAAATAAAAAAACCTGAGAATAAACTGGTCAGGGCATCTAACCAATATTAATATTTTATAAAAATAAGAGTAAATGGTCATTTATTAGATGTTTTTTTATCGACTTAAATGTATTTCATATTTTCACTATTTTGTAAAGCATACATGGTATATAAGATATTTTTACAGTTAATAAAAAATGTGTCACTAAAACAATATAACATCTTTATTATATTTAGTTGCAACAACTTCTTTTTATTGACTTTGTTGTTCACTATAACAGATGTATTGGTCGATATGTCGAGTGATGTTTGTTTTTTTCCGAAAGGTAAACTTCATAGTGATGTTTTTGTACTTTGTTTCTCGATCATATTCCAACCAACACGTCACTTGTTCGGGTTATGTGGATGTGATCTTCCACCATATTGATTGATAACGAAGGTATTTTGTTTCTATAATTTAATGAATGATATAGACAGGCATTCCCATGCAAAGTTGTGGAGCTTGTGATCGAGTTTTATCGATCACATACCTAAAAGCAACATTGTTTGTGCGGATAAGTAATACTACCTTTTGTGTGAAATATGACAAAAAGATAGACAATAATTGAGCATGCTCTTTAAGTTTACAAATCCTATCTATTTGTTGTTTATACAAGTTAGAATCGTGGAGGAAACCTAAAAGATAATGTATATATATCCACTTGGAAATTCATTGCAAAATTAGCTACGGATTTGTGAAGGGTTTAAGCCATGTCATAGAATATAATAAAACAAATAGTTTAATTTTATAAGCGTTGTTAAAATAAAAACAAAAGGTTTAAGCAAATATATGTGATTTTAAAATATATAAACGTAAAATACGTTTAGAAAAATATCTAATTATTTCTTGATGTTAATACATAATAGGTCAAGCATTTGCAATTTGTTCAAACACAATAAAATCAGAACTTTCAGTAGTTTATAGTTTTTAACCCAGTCAAACCTTCTAATGGCTTAGTCATTACTAGTGCAAAGGTTGCCCAACAACGCTTAAATAAAACATAATTATAGTTCAAACTAGTTAATTATATGGATTGTCCCTGTGGTATGCGCATACTACATCTTTGGTCCCCAAAACTTTTAAGTTACGTAGATGCTCTAGGGGATATAAATTTTGCAACAATGTTGGTCCCTACCCCTGACAACCGTCTATTATATCCATTAAATCCATATACAATAACTAACATACCCTTTTGTATTAAAATAATAATATAAATAGATTAATTTAGATGAATTTAAAAAATACTACACACTTTGTGGGAACCACATTCACCCACCCACCTTCTTCAACTTCCCTCCTCACCCGTCAGTTCACGCCACCACCCCACCTTCTTCAACAACTTTCCCCCTCACCTCTCCCGATCAAAACACAAATGCGACCAAACCAATCGCCAGAAGTCCATCTGAATCAGAACCAGATTTGGTTCAGGACCATCCATGTAATAAAAAATCTTATACATTTATATGATTGATTACTTTAATTGTTGTTTTGTCTAAAATATACATTTTACCCCTACTTAACGGAAAAACTAAACGACGGTTAGAGGTGAGGACCATCTGAGTGCATAATTATATACCTCTATGACCATCCGTCTTAACTTAGGGCATTTATGCAATCTATGCATACCTTAGGGACAATTCAAGTTCTTAACTCTAGTTCAAACATATTGGTACTTTACTTGGAATGACAATAGTTGGTAACCCGTAGTCATTATTAACTAGTCAAACACAAATCAAAGCTATTAAACGCATATATTAATTAATTAATAATTATCTATACTACTATATAATGAATTTTTCATAGATAAAAATGTCATTTCATATTCATTTATAATACCATAAGTAATGGCTTTAAAAAAATGTGTAATGCATGGTTAAAGCCACTTAATGCCCTTTTTAGTTATTACTTTCCATATTTTTTTATCCTATTTGGACATTATACTAAAAATGTCTCACCCTTATAATGCCCATATAATGCCCAAGGGGATGGTGTTGAAGGCATTATCATGCTTATTCATGCCCCTATAATGCCCATTACACATGGTCTAAGAATAAAATTGTAATTTCATTAAAATTACAAGTTTAATTTAATACAAAATTAAATAACTTGTTAAGTTATGATTTGAAATCAAACAAATTATGATAAACAACTTAATGTAATTTTATTAAATTTTCAACGCAAATTTAATACATAAATTAAATAACTTATTAACTTATACTAAACAACAACAACAACAACCACCACCTTACCCAGTAAATCCCACAATTAGCACAGCTAAGAGTAGGGTCTGGGGAGGGTGGGATGTAGGCAAACCTTACCCCTATCCTTGCGGATAGAGAGGCTGCTTCCAGAGAGACCCCCGGCTCGACAAACAAAAACTACCAGTAAACAACACTAAAAACTAATGAAGAGATACTGAATTTATATAAACATTGAAAGTGTTATGTATTAGAAACAAAGGTATATATGCCATAAAAACAATATAACCCATATAGAAACATAGAAAGTGTCATGTATTAAAACAAAGGTATATATGCAATAAAAACAACATAACCAAAAAGGTATATATGTAACAGTCCCTAAGAATCCTTAGCCTCAATTCTATGTCTCCACGAACTCCTATCTTGGACCATGTCCTCAGAGAGGTGCAACTCTATCAAATCCTGTTCAATACGCTTATCCCGGGTCAACTTGGGTCTACCTCTACTCCTCCTACCGTCAACAGTCAGCTCCTCCACTACTCTAACTGTCGCTGACATCTGCCTCCTCCTCACATGCCCAAACCATCTCAATTTCCACTCCTTTATCTTTTCTGAAATCTTAGCCAAACCTAACCTTCCCCTAACAATCTCATTTCTTATTCAGTCTAGCCTTTTGTACCCACACATCCACCTAAGTATCCTCATTTCTGCTACATCCATCTTGCGGGCTTGAGTCTTCTTGATGGCCCAACACTCCGACCCATACAGCATAGCCGGTCTGACTGCAACTCTATAGAATTTACCCTTTAGTTTAGTTGGGAACCTCCTGTCGCACAAAACCCCAGAGGCTGCTTTCCATCTACACCAACCGGCCTGGATACGGTGGATTACATCTCTATCTATCTCTCCATCATTTTAAACAAAAGATCCTAGATATTTGAAAGTCGTTGTCTTCGGGACCGCTTGACCATCGATGGTGATCTGCGTGTCACTAACGTCATCTGCACCACTGAAACCACAGTAGAGGTATTCTGTCTTCGAGCGACTAATCCTTAACCCCTTGCTCTCTAAAGATGCTCTCCACTCTTCTACCCTCGCATTCAGACTTTCTTTGGTCTCCGCCACTAACACAATATCATCAGCAAAAAGCATACACCACGGAACTGCCTCCTGAATCGATTTGGACAGCTCATCCAATACCATCAGAAAGAGGAATGGGCTCAAAGCGGACCCTTGATGGAGTCCAATCTCCACAGAAAAGGAATCAGTATCCCCTACAGGAGCCCGAACGCTGGTGACAGACCTTTCATACATATCCTTAATTATATCTATATACTTCCCCGGCACCCCCTTACATTCCAAAGTATCCCAAAGTAGCTTACGCGGGACACTGTCGTATGCCTTGTCTAAGTCAATGAACACCATATGCAAGTCCCGTCTTTTCTCCCTATACTTCTCCATTAGTCTCCTTAGAACGTGGATTGCTTCAATAGTTGACCGCCCTGGCATGAAGCCAAATTGGTTTAGCGAAATATGAGTTTCTTTTCTAATCCTAGTCTCAATTATTCTTTCCCATAATTTCATAGTGTGGCTCAGCAACTTAATTACTCTATAGCTTCCACAACATTCGGCATCTCCTTTGTTCTTATATATAGGCACCACGACACTACTTCTCCATTGATCTGGCATATATCCAAACTTGAATATACTATTGAAGAAGTTAGTTAACCATTGGACTCCTTCCTCTCCTAAACACTTCCACGCTTCAATCGGGATGTTGTCTGGGCCTACTGTCTTACCCCTTCCCATTTTCCTAAGTGCTAAGCTTACCTCACTGAGAGTTATACGCCGACAGTAGCAGTTTTCCCGGTGACGCTCTTGAGTAATGCTGCTACTGTTTTCCTAAGTGCTAAGCTTACCTCACTGAGAGTTATAGGAGGACTTATGCTGTTTTCCCTTTAAACAGGATACACAGTGTTCTTGACACTGGTATACTTTCAAAGGTAGACCTCTGACCAAGCCCATTTTTGTGACTTTATTTATGGTTTTAAAGTTCACATGGCCAAGTCTCCTGTGCCAGAGATCAGTTTCTGAAGTTGATGCCCTTGAGAAGAAACAGGCAGTGTTGTTCAATACTTTGTCTTTCTCAATGTCCACTGCATAGACATTGCCACATCTTTTGGCAATCAGCAAAGTATGATCTTCTCTGTCAACTTCTGGCCTTCTGGTGAGATGATCTTGCATGCTGTCTTTGTGAAAAAGGAAGAATATCCTTTATCACACATTTGTGACACACTCAGCAAGTTGTATTCAAGGTTTTTCAACCAGATTGACCTTGTCAAACTGTATTTTGCCAGAGGAGACATTGCCATGTCCTAGCACATATCCCTTAGCATTGTTCCCAAAGGATACAGATCCTTCTCTTTGGCTGATAAAATTGTTTATCAGGTATCTGCATCCAGTCATGTGCATAGAGCCTCCACTATCAACGTACCATATGCTGTTTAAGCCCCTAGAAACTCTCTGCACACAATAGCAAATTAGTTAGATTTAGGAACCCAAGCCTGTTTGGCTTTGGGTTTGCTCTTGAGAACAGTTACAGTTTGTTCTTGACCAGGTTGAGAAATCCATGTCTTTTTGGCAATGGATTTTTCATTAAGAGCCATGGTGGTATCCTTTTCAGGACCACCATCAACCTTGGTCATCAGTAGTTGTACCAAGTTCATTAGTTTTTGAATCTCAGCAGTTTGTGAAACTGCTGAAGATTCAGGTCTAACTACTGACAAGGAATTTTGAGAAAAAGATTTTAGTTGAGATTTTATCTTTTTCTGAGAAAAGGTGTTTTCAGGTTGTTGTTTCTTGGGATTAAAGATTCTTTCATAATCATTTCTGATTTGATTTCCCACAACCTGTTGTTTAATTTTATGATTGAACTGAATTCCTTTTCTGTATCTACAAAACTCTGTTTTGTGGTTGAACAGACCACAAATTTCACACTCTTTTGACTTTTGTTTTTGATCTAAAGGCAAATTTCTGACATTAGTGTAAAGATTTTGCTCATCAGTAGTTTTCAGGGTCTCAACTCCTGATGTAGATGAAACTACTGATGGCTTGTTGTCAGATTTTGTTAATACTTCTGAAGTACTTTCTTTGAAAATACCAGGATTTCTGTTTAGAAAGTTTTCATGGAAAGATGTGCAGTCTTTCCCTTCAGAAGTTTCATTTGAAACAGTTTTTCTCCCATCTTCAGTAGTTTTGGGAGAGAAATCTGTTGGTGTTTCAACATGATGGTACCCTATGCCAAACTTAACATTTGAAGCACTCTGTTTGTTTAGCAATAGCTGGTACCCTTTACAAGAATCCACCCATTTTTCACAACTGATCTTGGTGTCAGCAAGCTCTTTTCTGACATTCCCAAGATCTTCTATCATCATTTTAATTTGTGCTTGGGTTTCAATAGCTGAGTTAGTTAATTTAGACACTTCTTTTGTTTTAGCAGTAAGTTTTCTCTCTAAATCACATTTCATCTGAGTGTATTTTCTTTCTAAATCATTGGCTTTTCCTTGTAAGTGCACATTTGTCTCTCTTATGAGAGCAAAAGATTCTTTGCAAGAATTTGAGCAAAGTTTTGTCAAAGATTCTTTTGATACCTGTGACAATGCAGATTTTGAAGTGCAGCCTTCAAATGCCATTAAGGCAAAGTTCTTTCTGCCATTGTCTGGTTCTCCCCAGTTGATGTCAAACAACTTGTTGTCTGCATCAGGATTGCACTCTGTGGTGTCAAAAGGAAGACTGCTCCAGTCAACATACCCTGAGGTGAAAAGACTTTGTTGAGAGGGTTGTTGAGGCTGTGGAGGTTGTTGAGCAGCTGGAAAGGGAGGGATTGATTGTTGGCTCTGCATCTGTTGAGCAGGCATTTGAACATATTGTACTTGTGGCATGTATTGCTGTTGAGGAGCTTGTGCCTGTACAAAATGAGCACTCCCTTGAGTTCCATTATTCCTATTATAATTGGGGTTAAAGTTATTTCCAGATTGTGATTGGTTAAAGCTAGAGTTTCTACACTCTCTAGCAAAGTGTCCCAACTTCTGACACTTGTGACATCTCAGTTTAGATTTGTCAAAACCAATTTTTGTATTACTGGTCAATCCTGGAAATTTCCTTCCTGACCTTTTATAAAACTTGTTAGTTTTAATGCTTAGCATGGCCAGTTGGTGTAAAATGTCCATTTCTTCTAAGTCATCACTGCTAAAGTTTTTCAAATCATCCATGATAAAACATAGATTATCAGCAGTTTGACTTTGGTCATCATTGTCATAACCTGGGAAAGATCTTTCTGATGA
Organism: Ambrosia trifida; assembly: GCA_028751855.1. Classification (NCBI taxonomy): domain Eukaryota; kingdom Viridiplantae; phylum Streptophyta; class Magnoliopsida; order Asterales; family Asteraceae; genus Ambrosia; species Ambrosia trifida. The sequence goes on along the minus strand of CM054124.1, from coordinate 80,235,485 downwards.
GATCCCAGATGTTATGTCAATGTTGTCATAAGATCCATAGGAATAAGTTGGTGAGTCTTGTCCCAAAAGTGTTGTACTACCTGGTAGGTAGTCATCAGCAGTTTTACCAGATGATTGCAATTTCTTCTTTTGATCAATTTCTCTCTCAAAAGTAAGTAATCTCCCATGGAGTTTTGTAAGAGTGAGGGAGCCAAAATCTGGTGAGGATCTTAAAACAATGGAGTATGTTTCCCATTTGTCTGGTAAAGACCTTAAAAATCTATGTAGCATAGATACTGTTGTATAGGTCTGACCATTTAACTTTAGCTCAGATATTAATGAGGAGAATCTTTCAAATTGTTGAGTTAAAGTTTCCCCATTAATGTGAGCAAATGTCTCATATTGTTGAGCTAAAATCTCTCTGGTGTTGGCAATCACCTCTTCAGTTCCTCCAAACTGTTCTTTAAGACAATCCCAGAGTTCTTTGGCACTTTCACAATGTAAAATGTCACACCCCCAAATCTCCACCTGCGGAATTCTACCGCGGGGCGTGTGACACACCAGGATCCAAGTCAACGGTCACAATAAACGACGTCTAAATGTAAAAACATAAGTAAACTAAAACCATTTATAAGATTTAAAACCATCATTTGAAAGCGCGGAAGCGTATAAGTTTACAAAAGTCAAAAGTAATCCGAAACATAGGTTTAAGAGTTTAACATCCCAAAGAAAACATGCATAATGATCCTAGACGCGAGACGACTCCCGTGTGACTCCGTGCGCCTAGATGACCGCTGCTACCTTAGCGACCTGAGAAAACATGCTAAAAACGTCAGTATGAAATACTGGTGAGTTCACAGGTTTTTAAGGAAAATGTTTCACGAGCTTTTGAAAGAACTATCATGCTACTACTGACTGAAGAAAATACTCGTTTGACGTTCAGATTCTAAGACGAACCAATCATCGAACTGTCGTTTACCGCGACCAACGCACTGTCGTTTACCACGACTAACAAACTATCCGAATATGTCCAACGAACTGTCACTCCGTGGTCAACGAACTGTGCATTCACAATTAACGAACTACCGCCATAACGGTTAACGAACTGTCACAACGTGAGCCACATGAACATAGAACATAAATAAAACGTACAACCAACCCAGTATAACATGATCTTTTACAAAGCAAAGTACTAAGCATGTTTCTCCCCCGAAAACGAGAACAGTAAAGAGTGGGGCCGTGAAACTCACCTTAGGTTGCGTCTTCTTGTTAAATGAGTAAACCGTTTATATGATATGATAGCCCCAACTAGTGGCGACCTATCATAAGATATGTGTTAAGTTAGACTAATAACCCGTCGGGTTCATTAGTCCCTAAGTCCAGTCCATGACCATTAAGTATCCGAAAACGTGTTTGACCGACAACCAGACTACGTAAGACAAGACTCGACATCCCATTGGTGACCCGACATTCCACGTGTTAGATAAATACAGACAATCATGCCACATATGCAATTAAACATTTAATACGCGCAACAGTTCACCTAGTCTAGCATAATATCTGTTTAACGCATAAACAGGTCCGAATACGTGTTACTAAGTCATTGGGTGAATCCCGGGGTTCCTATCATGTTCCTAGGCGTCGAATCATGTTCCGGGATGTTAAAATATACATACAGCAGCAATACACGCGATTAGGAATCAAACTAGCAATTAGGAAAAGTCAACGCGTGATTAGGGCTGGTCAACAGGCGATTACAAGGTCTAATCGCCTGTATATACACGAGTAGGCCCTTCATATAGGCGAGTAGGCCTCCAATCGCCTATAACATAGGCGATTAGGATCCCTAATCGCCTATAGTGCAGCTGATATGGTTTTTCGCGCGCCGAACACTCCAAATCAGATCCGAAACATGTAAAAACATCCAATAATCATCCTAACACATTAACAAACATATTTCAAGCAAAACCCCTAAGTTTTCATCATTCTAACAGTCCCGAATGCGAGCGTTTTCCCAAAATGGCAACTTAGCATGTAAACATCACATCAACATGCAAGAACTTGCCCTAAATAGCAATTATTCAGATTTAACCACATAATCACGTTGTCCGATAGCATCCTACTGTTCTAGCATCATCCTAGAGCAAACCCTAACATCACACAATCAACAACACACCTCATATCATCCTTAATCATCTAAAATCCTTCAAATGGGTCAAAATATCAAATATCAACAATACACCACCAAAACCATCCAAACTCCTAGGACATCATCATACTAACTTATCTCAGCAATAAACATCAAAACAACATAAGAACAACCATGATTCAATCCTAAAAATCCTATCTTTAAACATATATAACACATATAACACATGTAAAGGTGTGGGTTTGTTTAAAAACGGTTTTAAATGGATTTTCAAAGATAAAAACATTTATAAGTCAGGTCTGGACGTTTAGGGAGCAAAACATAATCATTTAAAGGTTTGGGTTTGAAGAACACACCTTGTAATCAAGAGGTAATGATGGAATAAGCTTGGAAATGGTGGTTTTGATGCAAAAACGAGTTCCAGAGGGTGTTTGGGTGTTGGGTTATGTTATGGGACGGCTAGGGTTGCACAAATGATGTTTTGGAGGTCAAGGGTGGTATTTATAGGCGTTTTTGGTCGTCCAGCACGTTACACGCGAGTATGCAGACTTATACGCGATTAGGGAGCCTAATCGCATGACTATTCATGCGATTGGGGCCTAATCGCATGAACAGTAGTGCGATTAGCCTCCTAATCGCATGAACAGTAGCGTGATTGGGGCCTAATCGCCTGTAACCCCTGTGTTGGTGTGTTTTGCGCGTTAAACCCCGTTTTAACACATGTTAGCACATATTCACATACCGACAAGTCACATAATGATTGTAAACATATAATACATGATAAATAACACGTTCCCGCCCGATCACCAATTCCCGGGACCCGAGACTTGCGTATGTTAAAACCCTAATGATGTGCGATTCGACTCGACCGACCATGTTATGTGTAACGTATGCGCGACTCGCTAAGGTAGACTTACTAAGTTTTCAAAAGTTAGTTACCGAAAGTTGCCGGGTGTCACATAAAAGGCCAGAGTATATCTCATTTGGGAGAGCCATTGCCAACATAGAGAATGCTTTTGCATCTAGTTCAAGTTTTAGGAAATCATCATCTGTATAGTCTTTTGGTTCTTTAGGGACCTCAACTTTAGTTTCAAGATTTATGTTTACTGGTTTGTGAGGACCATATATCACAGATCTCCAACAACCTGTGTTGGTCTGTGACAAGGTATGTGCCATTCTCTTTTGCCATATGTTGTATTCATTTCTTACAAGCATGGAAGGTTTAGTGGCAGAACCAGTATTATGTGGATCCATTTTAAAGAGTATTGATTTGTCAGATGACTCTTTTAAGTGATGGATGTTGATAAAAAGTGAACTTTTGATCTTTTATTGAGTATCAATAAGAGCTTTGTGTCTGATTCTCAATTTGTTAGATTGATATGTGATCAGATAAACCAATGCTCTGATACCAATTGTTGGATCAGTATGCTCTTTGTTTAAGTAAGAACTTGCTATCTTTGACACTTAAGTGTTTAGCAAGCTCTTGTATATCAGATTGTAAGCACAGCGGAATGTATAAGTTAAAGCAACACTTTTTATACTTAAGAGGAGTTATTACTCCCTCTTGATGATTGAAACTAATAATGACAAGTATTTATTATGAATCTAAGCAGTAAATGAGAATTAGATACTTAGGCAGATTCACAATAAATACTGAAATGGAATAGAACAGTGAAAGTGTTTGAAGGATTTTTCTATTAAAATCAATGCCAAAAATCAAAGGTTGAAGCCTCCTATTTATAGACATTTACATACATGTATCTTGCCAATAAAGCAAGTATACAAATATCAGAAACAAGTTGCACAAGTTGCAACATTGAAACAAACAATTACAGCTAAAAGTAATAATAAACAATAAACTACTGATACAAAAGGCGGTGGAAAATATCTGATGCTAAGTGCTGATGAATGACAAACTACTGATGAGTAGTTTGTCTTCAGTACTTCTGAAGTGAACTTGTCTGGTTTGGACTTCAGAACTTCTGATGAAGTTTCTTCTTCGGCACTTGTCATATCTTCTCTTCAGCAGTTTCTTGTCTTCTCTTCAGTACTTCAATACTTAGCCAAAATGACAGAAGTGAATTAGACTAAGGTTTCCAAAAGTGGTTTCACCAATCCTCTTTGTCCTAACACAGGGGCATTTTCGTCCAATCATGTATAAAATTCATCTTCTTCCCTAAACAGACCCACCACCCACCACCATCTTAACCTTTCACCACCACCGCCACTACCCACCATCTCCTCCACCTTTCACCACCACCACCACTACCCATCATTCCTCCATCTTCTTGGTATTACTTTTGGATAGCGCAATACTTATTTCTCAAGTTCTTATAGTATTATCAAGTTTATAAAACTTTAACTTTTATAAAGTAGCTAATTTTATATAAAAGATTATAACAAAGCATGAACCATTATTAATGGTTTTTTTATATGGTTTCTATTTGATGTGTTCAACTTCAAAGTAATTGTAGAGTTAAATGTTATGAGCTCTCATAAACTTTTCTTGACTTTTGATTTCTTATTGATTAAATATGGTGTATAAAGACAAATTTGCCCATTAAAAGTATTTATTATATGCATTGTATGTTGTATTATAAGCAATTAAACATGTACCTCTTAACTTTTAAGAAGTCCTTGTCAAATGCTTTATAAGATAGTATAGATATAGATATAGATATAGATATAGATATAGATATAGATATAGATATAGATATAGATATAGATATAGATATAGATATAGATATAGATATAGATATAGATAACTTAATGTAATTTCATTAAATTTGCAATTTGCAAGGCAAATTTAATACAACAATTAAATAACTTATTAACTTATAATAAAAATAATACATAAAAATTTGACTAACATATTTAAACTCAAATAAAAAGAAGAGGCATCGTCCCATTCATAACTAACCCGGTCATTAGGAAAACCAATATAAATTTCAAACAAGAATACATGATGCCTTATAGTTTAAAAGTTATTGTATATATATATGCAATAAAAGTTTAGGGTTAAAAATTACAATTAGACAAATGTTTTGTTAATCAAAAGCAACGTAATGGTTATTGTGTTAATCAAGAGCAACGTCATGGTTTCTTTGGTCAAATGTCATGGTTTCTTTGATCTGTGCATACACCATAAACTTCTCGTTTACATCTATAGGTTTCTCATTAGACGAAACAATCACCAACATGAGAAATGGCGTATACACGTTCGAAAGATATTAGGGAATATACCACAAAATCGACTAGTTAGTATCACGTGATGACAAACCCATCCCATACGCCATTCTCTATTTTTGATGGCTTCATTTAGAGTAATTAGCTACTTTTTTTTACCGGATACTGAAATATTGTCTTATGTTTCAAGTTTTCAGCATTCTCCTGCATTACATGTGACATCCCAGGAAAATCCCACATCGGCCGTGGCCAGGAGAGATCCTTGGTTCATAAGCAATGTCTTGCCTCTTAAATAACCAACGCGTTTTGGGGCTTAATGTTAGTGGATGAGAGGAGAACTCCACAGTTAAGCGTGCTCAGGTGGGAGAAATTCCAGGATGGGTGACCTCCTGGGAAGTCTCCACTGGGCAACCAAAAACAAATCCGTGAGCTCTGGATGGGCGACCCATCGGGGCAAAGCGGACAATATTGGTGGTGAGAGGGGCCGGATGTTACAGATGGTATCAGAGCCACTCCTGTGCCGTTCGGGATGGTGGGTGCATACCTCATCAGGGACGATGAGACTCTAACAGGGGGTGAATGTGACATCCCAGGAAAATCCCACATCGGCCGTGGCCAGGAGAGATCCTTGGTTCATAAGCAATGTCTTGCCTCTTAAATAACCAACGCGTTTTGGGGCTTAATGTTAGTGGATGAGAGGAGAACTCCACAGTTAAGCGTGCTCAGGTGGGAGAAATTCCAGGATGGGTGACCTCCTGGGAAGTCTCCACTGGGCAACCAAAAACAAATCCGTGAGCTCTGGATGGGCGACCCATCGGGGCAAAGCGGACAATATTGGTGGTGAGAGGGGCGGGGTGTTACATTACATTATATTTTCATATGTGTTTTAAATATCGAAAGACTTCCCTTACATATATTGTGTTAAGGAGTATTTCTTTTAATAATTAATTTTTTACTTATGTTTTTTGTTTTTAGAAAACTCTATGGTGTCATCTTTTGTTTTACACTTTGGGTTACTATTACACTAATAATTATACAAACTTAACGTATTATTTTACTACAATATCTACACCTACTTCCTACTAAAATGTAGACCATCCAATCATATATTACATATTATCAGTATGTTTCTATAATGTAAAATATCAACAACGTGATTAACCATACGCAATAGCCAAACACAGTGCAGCCCTGCCACAATGTGTGAGTTGCTGCTAGTAATTAAATATGGTTTGTAGTCTAATTAATGGTGCTTGGGTGCATATAATCTAATCAAATAATTAGATGATTAATTACCAAAAAATCTCAAAATGAAACCAACGGTTAAAAAAAAAAAGCTAACATTTTCATGTTCGTATATATCTTGAATGAGATATGAATTGAAGTAATGTTTCTTTTCATGAACCTGAGATGATACAAGAGGTTATATACAGGCCAAATACTAGAACATAGAAAGCCAAAGGTTTATACATTTAAGCCAACTAAATGCAAAAGTAAATACTATTAATTATTATTTAACATCCCCGCAAGCTGAACGGTGGTGGACCAATACGAAGCATCTGACGAAAAAAATTGAATTGAGAACTGGGCAAACTCTTGGTGAAAATGTCTGCCACCTGAAGCTTGGTAGGAACGAATTTAGTGGCAAGTCTCCCAGCAGCAACCAACTCTCGTAGAAAGTGATAATCAAGATCGATATGCTTTGCCTGCTTATGAGACACCGGATTTTGAGTAAGAAAAATGGCACTTTGATTGTCGCACAGAATGGTTGGTCTTTCTGGAGGTAAGGCATGCAGTTCTTGAAGAAGATGAGTTAACCACACAATTTCCGCTGCAGGGTTAGCTATTGCACGATATTCAGATTCACAACTAGATCGAGCAACAGTAGGTTGTTTCTTTGCACTCCATGAGATGAGATTTCCACCCAAGAAAATTGAATAACCATATGTAGAACGACGAGTTTTCAAGCAACGAGCCCAATCAGCATCTGAGTAACCAAGTAACGAAGTGCTAGTGGGCTGGCCATAATGTAATCCATAAGATATGGTACCTTATAGCGAAGAATTGAAGTAATGTTTCTTTTCATGAACATAACTAAGATGATACAAGAGGTTATATACAGGCCAAAAACTAGAACATAGAAAGCCAAAGGTTTATACATTTAAGCCAACTAAATGCAAAAGTAAATACTATTAATTATTATTTAACATATCTTAGTTTGCATGGTAGGTGGCATATGCACCGACAAATTAAAAACAAAAAAATCAATTAAACTTTTCAAAAATGACAAAAACAACCCTTATACTTTTGAAGTTCATTTTTACATCCCCTATATTTTTTAAAAACTCAATATAAATTCACGTTTGGACGTAAATCTTTCAGAAACGCGTGTGGCTAAATATAATGTCTTTCCATGCTTATTTTTATAAAGGTTTACGTTTTGACATTTTAATTATTTATGTGTCAGTATAAATTCACGTTTCAACATAAACAATATAAATTCACGTTCGACATAATTTTTTTTATCTATATTACACTATATAATGGATTCTAGATGGGCAAAAATGTCATTTCATATTCATCTATAAACGCAAAATTGTAATTTCATTAAATTTGCAAGACAAATTTGATACAAAATTAAATAACTTATTAACTTATAATTGTTCGTGGAGACGTAGAATTGAGGCTAAGGATTCTTAGGGACTGTTTCATATATACCTTGCTTTAATACATGACACTTTCTATGTTACTATATGTGTTATATTGTTCTTATGGCATATATACCTTTGTTTATAATACATGACACTTTCAATGTTTATATAAATTCAGTATCTCTCCATTAGTTTTTAGTGTTGTTTACTGGTAGTTTTCTGTTTGTCGAGCCGGGGGTCTCTCTGGAAGCAGCCTCTCTATCCGCAAGGATAGGGGTAAGGTTTGCCTACATCCCACCCTCCCCAGACCCTACTCTTAGCTGTGCTAAATTGTGGGATTTACTGGGTAAGGTTGTTGTTGTTGTTGTATTAACTTATAATTTGAAGTCAAACAAATTATGATAAATAACTTAATGTAATTTTATTAAATTTGCAAGGAAAGTTTAATACAACAATTAAATAACTTATTAACTAATCATAATACATAAAAATTTGACTTACATACTCAAACTCAAATAAAAGAAAGAGGCATCGTCCCATTCGTAACTAACCCGGTCATTAACAAAACCATAATAAATGTCAGACAAGAATACATGATGACATTTATCTTAAAAGTTATTACGTGTCTAATAAAAGTTTAGGGTTAAAAATTACAAAGTGATCGAGTTGATAGAGCGCCCTGAAAGGAATACAAAGTGATCGAGCTGATAGAACACCTTGAAAGGAAGTCGAAAATGTCATCATATACGAATAGTACAATGCATCTTTATAAACACACGTCTTACTGTCATGTATCTGCGAATAAATGGTACTCGGAAATATTGTTAACAATTAACCGAACAGCAGCTATGGTGGTTACTACTGTCAACAGACTAAACAAAACAATAATGGCCCAGTGCCACATTTTCTCTATCTTTGCTGCTTCTCTCTTCACCTAAATAAAACATACATATATAACATACTTAACATGTTAGATTTCTATTTTTGGATCTTTAAAGTGCAACATTATATTGTGTTATAAGTTCTAACCTTTATAAAGATCATACTAGGGAACACGAAGGTCAGCGGTATAAGCAAGAAAGATCCTAATAAGTTGACAAAATCTCCCATAAAAGGAATGGCTGCTGCGACCAGTGTGTTGAGAGTGAATAGTAATGCTCGTAGGCAAAGTAGACGAAATATGTTTGCTCTTGAATGTATGCCTTTATCAAGTATCAAGAACTTTGTATCTAGTGCCTCGTGAACTGGTGCAACAAATGCCTGGAGTTCAAATAGTTGTAAATAAAAACATATCATTTTATATGATGACTTGTTATATGTTTGGATTATCTAAATAATATTAGGAGAAATCATAAACCATTGAATTAGTTAGATAGAAAGAACATTAAGAAAAAGGTAAATCACTTATTGTTTCAATTTACATATTTATTTATGGTTTTCAAATTCAGGATTTGTTTTGCATTTTATAAATTAAAAAATTTGACAAAACTTGCCAAATTTAGAATTTTATTACAACACCTAAAGTAATAATTTGAGCATTCAGATTTATATCAATATACTCATAAAATTCTCTATATTTATTTTCTTGCTTCCGGTCTGCATCCAACCCAGTCGGTTTGGTTTGCCGATTTTCAAGAATGTCTTTAGTGCTCGGCCCAATTTTTTTCCGTGAACACCCCATTTAGTGGCGGAACTTGAATCAATATATGAGGGGGCGAAAGTCACATAACCCTTAAATTATGAGTGGCGAAAATCATGAGACCCTTAAATTAGGGGGGCCGGACTGATCAATATGTATAAAATTTTCATATGAAATAACGCACGTTTACTCTACTAAAAAACAGAGGGCGGGCCACCCCGGCCCCTTAAAACTTCGCCATGACCCCACCCTACATTAAATCATTTTTTTTTTACATATTTGAGGATTTCATCAATAGTTTTGGGAGATTAATGGGTGACAAGTAAGATTATTGCCCAAAACATTGCTTAAACTAAGGTTGGTTATATTTTTATGCAATAATCCTTGATTTTAATAAATATTATTTAGATGAACTTACATGCTGAGAAATTATGGACTGTGTGAATACTACTGCGTTAATGAGGACCTTAGCCCATGTTGGTCCGGTTATGTTTTCAGGAAGATACTCGGAGACTGCTGAACCATACGACCAGTATCCGACTATGCTCACGCCGTAATAAAAGGTTAGGCCTACACTAAACTGTAGATGCAAAGCTCTCCTCATGTTTTCAACAGCTGGCATACGTAGAGTCGACTGCAATACATAAAAATACACATCACTTTTGTATCGATTTCTAAATCATCCTCCAAACTAGACTTTCGCGATAGTTTTGCTCGTTGCAAACTCAATTTTTGCATTGTAGCGCGACCGGATAGCTCAAAAAAAAAAATAACTTATTATGCTAAAATGTAACAGTGAATAATTCAATAACTTATATGAGAACTTCACCTGTATCTCGGGTATAATTCCAGCGGAATTGCAAGCGACAATCGCTGATATCGCACATAAAGCATCAAACATCTTGGAAACATTGTTTCCTCTAATTTCATAGTCTTTGACTCTGTCAGAATTTAATCCTATAAAATGTATAAATTTATCATAATCACCAAAGCCATGTTTATCAAAAAGATGTAACCATTAAGTTGACATGAACTACCTACCATCCTTAATAACAACTGCCAAAAGAATCGCGATATAAGTGAATGTAAGAACTGATGAAATTATCAACCACTTCCCCATTGATGATATTGTTGGGACAAATATTGAAAATACGAAATAGGATACACCAGTGATGATGATAAAATATTGTAGTCTTAAAGATGAACCACCAAATTCTGCATTGATTTCCTGTTTTTAAAACATTTTTTGATACAAATATTAGATCCTTTTAAGGTTTAGTTAAACAAATCATATACAAAATAAATGTCTTTTGTACCTTTAATGCCTTGCCTCCAAGAAGTATGAATCCCATATTTGTAATAAGTAGGATCAAGATTTGTGAAATCCAAGTAAGATAGAACATTTCTTTTCCTAAACATGGAAGAAAAAAACATAAATTGTTATGATATTGGCTTAGAATGTGGCATGAACTAATGTGTTGCGAATACGTTATAGAACATACCAAAAAGAGAGCCCATAAGGTCTCTAAACCTGATGAACCGCTGACCGTTTATGAAGTGAAAACCGGCTAGAAGCCAGCTAGAATAGGCAGCAAAGACTGCGACGACGATCAGGCTAATGACGCCCCAAGTCCAGCCGAGAGGCGCCAACATCAGGTTCGAAAAGCTTAAGATATAGCCACAACTGTAGCCTGTTACTAGCAGTAATCCAACTTGCTTCCATGAATCTACAATTTTGAATCAAAGTTATTTGAATTTTGTTAAAATGAAATGAGAAGGAAAGAAGGTGTGTTATGTTAGGTAGGTGTAACAGACCTCGGTCAATTGTGTGAGCAGAAACTAGGCCACCCTTGTGTTCTATTTCCATTTTCAAAGCATAGATTTTGGTGTGGGTTCAATGGCTGATAGAAATATAATTGTTGTGTTCAAGGCTAGTGGTATTGAATGTCACATTTATCATGTAGTGTATGACTAGCCAAAATAGCCATGTAGAAGTTAGTAAGTGTTGGGGGGCCACCCCTTTGGTGGTGTGGTGGTAAATGTGTTGGCCGTTGGAATTTTAAAAGAGATGTTGGGAGTTCAAACCTCATGAGAGAAAAAAATATGTGTATTTACAACAGGTGTAGAAACTGGGGGAGAAAATTAGCCGTTCAAAAATAAAGTCAGTAAGTGTTGTATCTGGCCTAGGAGTGTTAAACAAGTCGTGCCTATGGGTTGAAAGATCCAATCCAACCACTAGTACAGATGAGAGGCTAAAGACAGGGTGGATAAGCCTTTAAGACGGGGTTTCAAACCCCGTCTTATGCCATCGCGTCTGTTGGTCAAGACAGGGTTTGTTAAACCCCGTCTTTTGTCCCTAAACCCCGTCTTTAAAGCTATACATATATTATATCACATATAACAAAACCGCGTCTTTAACATGCTCTTGACCCCATCTTTTTAGCACTTTTCAATATTATATTAATAAAGAATAACCCCGTCTTTAGTACAATTTAAAATTAAAAAAAAAAAGTCTTTATTACAAAACTTGCTTAGCCTGCATATTTAATCAACCCAATTCGTTTCGGTTTTCATACCAAATCAAAACCTGCACATTGATTCAATCGACCCAATACATCATTTGCGCATTGATTCAATCGACCCAATACATCATTCCGAATTTGATCAAAACGATCCAATACACATTCAATCCGAAAACACAAAGCTAATCTAGCTAATATTTAAATACGCATTCATCCACAAAGCTAATCAAACGAGTTAAAGCTAAAATCAATGTCTAAAGCTAACCTAGATAGAAATATCTAGCTCACTGAGTAAAATCGGGATCAACTTCTTTACTAGAATATCAATCTCTTGGTCCGTGGCGAATTTGGTGTCGTTCCACATCTATAATAAGAGTAAATCGGGATCAACTTCTTTAACCCAAACCCGAAAATTGTATCAAACATATGAACCAAACACGATACAAATGCTCGCGATTGACCAAACATGACCCGTTTAACCATAGTTTTTTATTTTAATTTTTTTTCCGCATATTAACATTTCTAAATTAATACTTTACAACAAAAACTACAAATTTATGTAAAACAATTACATTACAATCATAAAATCTTATGTCAGTTTTGCTTTTAAGTTATAATTATGGCATAAAATACCCAACCAATTTAATTTATGACAATAAAAAGCACATCTTGAAAAATACAACAACAACCGAACCCAGGAACTCTCACGAATAGCGACACTATTAGTAGGGTCTGAGAAGGGTGGGATGTAAACACACCTTACCCTCATCGTTAGAGACAGAGATGTTGCTTCCAGAGAGACCCCCAGCTCGATGACAAACACACACTATAATAAAAATATAATTAAAATTTAACTTGCTTAAATAAGTCAAGCTGCTGGGATGACACGAATCCAACCTGTTTAGCTAAACGTTTTCGCAGGTTCAACCTAAAACGACCTGAACCCTTCATACTAAACCTAAACCCACAAATTTCATGTTAGGTTTATGTCGTGTCAGAAATTCACACCTCTATTCTCGCCCCTTATGCCAATTAATAGTTTCCATATTTTTCACAAGAAGCCAAGGGATTTGTTTTGGTTGTCCATGGGAAAACTTCCCTAGTAGTCATTCATTGTGATTGTTCCCACTTAAGCACTCTAAACTACAGAGTTCTCTTCTCGTCCATAATCAAGGCGTTCAAAACACGCATATTGTATTTGAAGCGGAGCATTTCTTATTAACCCAATAACCCAACATCTCTCCTATCAATTAAGAACTGATGTGATACAATCATCCCTTATGGGCTTGTCATTGATGAGGTTTGTCAAGTGGGACCACCTTAAGTGTCTCAAACACCACCGGTGTTTTCATTACATTTGTAACATTCGGCCTCTCGTACGAACCTATATTAAGTGTTTTGCCCTTAAGTAGCTCTCATATTTGTTTTTTTGTCATCTGTCATGGATCATTCCCACTCAAACACGTTTAACATTCGATCAGTTGGATCATTTGACCCGTTTTCTTTTTACATAAATTTATCTTTCTTTACTGTTTTGACCCTTAACATAAGGTTGTCCGTTTTGGACACGCAAATAGCCTGGCGCGAGCCATTCGCGAGCCACGTGGCTCGCGAACACCACAACAACGGACAACCCCACGCCAAGCCCCGCGTGAGCAAGCCACCGCGAGCACAAGCGACCACGGTCACGGCGCTATTGTCTTGGATTTTGAGTGGGACGCGAACGATGGTCTGGAGCGAGCCATAACACCCCACGCGAGCGATTGCCGGAGCAATTGTTTGGAGGTGGTTACGCCCACTCACTCGCACACCAAAACACATTCTAACCATAAAGGCCTTTTATTTGATATGTGGAGAATCTTAGCTATTATATCTTTTGTTTTACCCCCTAGAGTTTCATGCTTTTAGACATTTGCTGACAAAAATCTTTTGAAAAGAGGACATCACACACAAAGATAAGCTTTTATGTACGGGTCACAAAAGTGTCAACAAATTGATCAGCTTTTGAACAGCAAAAGATTTCCCACGAGGATAAGCATACATGAAAAGAGGTCACTTATTGTATGGTTTTCTTGTGCCTAAATAACAATAATTCAAATATAACTGAAATCTAGTGGCCTTAAATTAGATTCCAGCTTGTTGGCAAGAACACTCACCTTATCTTTGTTAAAGGTGATTAGATATTTGATCAACACGTCAACTTGTTATGTGTATGCACTAGGAATGGTTGCAATATAAATGTTACTTTGTGGTATTAACTATTCGGTATTTAATTTTCAAACCATCAAATTTCGATTTTACTCATTAAAAAAAAAACTCATCATTTTTTGCAGGAATAAAATGAAAAGATGTACATTTCAACAGAATTGTCAAAGTTTATATTTCTACAATTTGTTCACGACTCTTAGGCTACATGGTGTGGAATGGAGCCCCTAGATGACCCATTCTACCACCTCAGCGTCACGTCAAAAGGAGGCTTCATTCCCTCCTTCCAATAACACTCAAGAAATAGAATAACGCCCCTTTAATTTAAAAAAAAAAAAAGAGAAAAAGGAAAAAAGAAAAAAAAAAACCGATTGGTTGAATCAAAGGGGGTCACCAGACCATCCCATTAACCATCGTTACTGTGTTCACAGTTGTTCAATGCCCCCCCCCCCCCCCCCCCCCCTTAATGACGGCCAGAAACAGGAGGGGCATCATTTACCTACACCTAGGGCCGGTTGAAGCCCAAAAATTTTGAAACACTTGCTTTAGGCCTCATAAGTTTTAGGGCCCCCAATTTCTTTTAGTTTAGGCCCACTTTTTAATTTGGGTTTAGTCACCTCCATGACTATCATTCAAGGGAGGCAGAGAGATAATTCAAAAGAGGGTAAGTTGTTGCAATCGATTGTTATACATGAACTCGTAACAGTGGCAAATGGAAGGGAGATTTGAGTTTTAGGTTCTCAAAGTTGTTATTCATCTAAACTTTAGATTTGTTCTAGGTAATAAATCATGTATGTTTATAAAAATATGTTTCTTCTTATTTGAAAATGTTTAGTTTAGATATTAGTTAGATTTATTTGCTCCAAATTTTTTTGGTGTTTAAGGGGATTGCATTTCTAATCATTGATACGAATCTTGCTTGGTCTTTTCTCTAGGTAAGACTGTTAGCTTAGTTTGTCATCTTTGCTATTGATCTTAAATCTACAGTTAACTATTTAACTTGTATTAAAATTTCATGTTCAATATAAAAAATAGGTTGACAAAAATAAAATGTGTAGCTTCCTTGATTGTTCTAGTTTTTATCGCATATTGATATCCATTTTTATACAAAAAAACTAAGTGATGGTAAAACATCCTTTTAAAGAGAATCCGACAATTTTTTTTCTTTTGTAAGATAAAGTGTACTCGTGTATCAAGTTTTTTATATTGAAAAACATGTTCTTGAGAGGAAAGATTGAGCTGGCTCATAACTAAGTGTATTACGACTTAAAACTAAATTACAATATTATTATGAAAAGGCCCCAAAATTTTATTTTGCTTTAGGCCCTCAAAAACGTTGAGCCCGGCCCTGCCTAAACCACTCAGCCTTACTAACAAAAGTTCAATAACAATAGTCCTAAAACTCACTTAATCAGCCATTTGACAACACAAACACAAAACTAGCTGATTAATTATATCCTGGTAACAAGCCAGTATCATCAACAAGAAGAATGGAATTGGAATCAGATAACACTTGATAAGACATATGGCATAGTTATAACTGTTTTTAATTTTCTTTCCAAACAGATCTATCATGCATCTGCAAAAAAACTGTATTCCCTAACGTTGTTTACAATCGATCTAATAGCAGATATTGTAGTCGCAATCGTCAGGAGAGAAAACACGATGATAATGCCCCAGTGCCAGACCTTCTCCCCCAATCTTGTAGACTTTCTCTTCACCTTTTCAATAGAAAAAAAAAAAAAAAGACATTAATCCTGGTTTTTATAATGTTTAAACCGTCTTGGATATATTTTGTATATTTACTTTGATATAGATCATGCTTGGAAATACAAAGGTTAAAGGAATGAGTGCAAATGATCCAAGCAAGTTAACAAAGTCCCCCATAAATGGGAATGCTGCTGTCACCAATGTATTGCCTGCAAAGAGCGTTGCGCGCAGGAGCACTAGGTTCTTTATGTTTTCTCTTGAATGTATGCTTTTGTCGAGCCTCAAAAATTTTGTGTCTAGGGTCTCATGAATTGGTGCAATAAACATCTGAGCAAGAAACGGTTATTAGATAATGGCACATGACCGATAAAAAAAACATCGCGACCAGATTTGATGCCTAACACACCCCGACTATTTTTTCTCAAGTAAAACTTAACTCGATACACCAAATAAACCATCCGTAGGGCTATATTTATACTCACCAATTTTAATCCTAAGATACTTTAAACTCGATTTAGAGAGCTTAATAAACCTAACTAAATAAACAAAACATTTCAAATTAAAACAATTTAAAAACTAAACCTGTTTAATTCAAACTTTAACTTTAACCTTAACCGATCTATATGTCACCACATCTTTCTCATCGGAATTATTTCAACATTTTTTTAGCTCGTCTAAATGGTTATGATTTCCAATATAAAAAGGATTTACATCAAGATGGTAGGTAAGAAAATGAAAGTCACCTGTTAGGTGTACTTTAAATGTGTACAACCTCGATACACAA
This sequence comes from Ambrosia trifida, assembly GCA_028751855.1. Taxonomy (NCBI): domain Eukaryota; kingdom Viridiplantae; phylum Streptophyta; class Magnoliopsida; order Asterales; family Asteraceae; genus Ambrosia; species Ambrosia trifida. Next base: position 80,218,660 of record CM054124.1, on the reverse strand, counting down.
CAAATATTAAAAAGATGGATCGACAAAAAGTGTTAGTGGATCAACCCAATCCGTAACATAACCTATATAAAAAAAAATTCCAACTAGAATCTTTTTTTAACATGTGCAAGAATAGTGATACAATGGAAGATGGCTTACATGTTGAGATACTATGGATTGAACAAAGGATATAGCATTTATCATGACATTGGCCCATTTAGGGCCACTGAGGTCCTCAGGCAAATAGATTGAAACAGCTGAACCATAGGCCCAATATCCCACAATACTCACACCATAGTAGAAGAATAGTCCCACACTGTATTGTATATACAAGGCTTTCCTCATGTTTGTGATAGCTGGTTTACGGAGTGTCGACTGCAATTCAGATAATATTTTTGCTGCATTTCAGTTAACATATTTTGATGGCATTTCAAGAATAATTATGTGATAGTACGTAATAAAAACTATATCAAGGATTTTAGGGCTTAGACATTTGTGTTTAGATGTGATTCTAGCATTTACCTATCACTACAATAAATGTAACGATACCAAAATAGATTAACATTGGTCATTGTAACTTATCGCTTTCAAGGAATGCAATAAAAAAATAAGTAAAAAAAATAAAATTGTAACACTCTATGCAAATCCCACATAATGTGGGATTTGTAACACTCTATGCCAATGTGGGCCACATTGGCCGTGGACCGGAAAGACTATTGGTTCATAAAAAATGTCTTGTTCTCTTAAATCACTCACGTGTTTTAAGCTTAGTTAGCACTGAATCACATGAAAACTAGACAATGAAACGTGCTTAGGTGGGAGTACAAGGGCTATGTTTATGTGTTTATTTGTAATAGTTCTCCGCAAAACATTTAGTTTTTTTTTTTTTTTTTTTTTTTGGAAGGTGACTTCCGTTATGAGTGACCTATTGTCACTCCACAAGTCCGTTTTGAACCGACAGCTAGTCAAGGTTGGCCTGACAATGTTCTATCGGGGGCCGTGCAGGATATTTTGCCAACGATGTTCTATATTTAGACACTTCAGATAGCCAAGGTTGAGCCTACCCTCTTAGGATATTTTGCCAACGATGGCCTGACACTTCCAACATTTATGGTTGGATATTTTGCCAAGTGATGGTTGAGCCTACCCTCTTAGGAGAGGCCAGGTTTGATTCTGATGGCCCCCCGGTTTTCTATTACCGTGCATTTACTCCAGAGAGGCTTGCCTCTTGTGGAGGGTGCAACATCTGTCAAGTGGCAGGTGGCAGGAAATTTTCCAGGTGGAAGCCTTAGCGCCCCTTATGCGCAGCCTCGACTCGCTTGTGGGTCGGCCACTCTCGCAACAGCGTGGACCCGGTTAAGACAACATAGTCTGACTATTGTAGAGTGGCTAGGGGATCCCCTTCTGGGGGGTTGTGATGAACTCTGCCACAACATAGAAAATCAACTTCCAAAAAAAAAATGCTTCACTAAAAACCATTCAATGAGGCGTCTAAATTTAAGGAGTCAACAAGTTGACACGTCAGGCCAACCTTGGCTAACGTCTAAATTTAGAGGGTTTCAAAACCCAGGTGTCTAAAAGACTTTTCAACTTTTTTTTTCTGCCCCATCTTTTAAATGGACATAACTTTTTTATACGATAATATTTTTTTAATTTGATGTAATTTTTCAAAAAATAAAATATTATCGTATGAAAAGGTTATGCCAGTTTAAATGATGGCGTGGAAAAAAGTTGAAAAGTCTTTTAGACGTTTGGGCCTTGAAGCCCCTAAATTTAGATGTCCGGACTTGAGGCTCCTAAATTAGACGTTTCATTGTATGATTTTCAGTAAGGCGTCTATATTTAGGCGCTTCATATAGACGTCATTGCCGATTTCCGTATTTTTCCCGGGAAGCATTTCCCTTAAATAATTATATACCATTACTTTATTTTAACACTAAGTATTGGTTAATGTTATTCCATGTAACAATAATCAAACCACATATTGCAAAATGCAAATCCAAACACCCTCTTTGATCTCCATTTAATAGTCAGCTTTTAATATCGATGTATGTTTACCTGTAGCTCTGGTAGTATGCCACTCGTGTTGCAAACAATAATGGCAGATATTGCACCAAAACCGTTCATCGCTTTGGAGAAGTTGTTGCTTCCGCTAATGTCATAATTTCGGTCTTTGTTTGATCTTCCTTTAAGAGAAGATCAACATGACAATCATTAAGCTTTAACATAATAAACTGTAAACATGAAACAAAAAAGTTGTCCACTTTATTTACAATTAAAAATTAACGTAATAAGTTGTCATAGGAAGGGACAGATCAAGAGGGTTCCCTTTCAAGAACCCCTCGATTTGAAAAAAAAAAATTGAATTTATTTTGTAGAAAAAAATGAAAACTTAGTATTTCTAATCTTTCTCGGTGAGTGGGACTAAATTATATGGGCTCGTTTTAATTTTACTAGTCTTAGATGCAAAGTGAAGGAATATAATCAGTGTCTCTCTCATTGATAATTGTCGTTATAAATAATACAAGTTTATCTCCCTAGCAAAAATAGAACTCTTACCATCTCGAAATACTACCACAAGAAGAATCGTTATATAAGTGAAGGTAAGAATCATAGATATTCCCAACCACCTTCTCATTGATGACAATGTAGGAACCAAAAATGCAAAAACAAAATAGGCTAAACCCGTTATCACTATGAAATATTGGAGTCTCAAAGGCGAATCACTAAATTCTGAATTGATTTCCTGCAACCAGTAACTAGTGTTATGTTAACCAATCATTGACTCAAAGAATTAAGTGATAGTGAGCCATACCTTAAGGGCTTCTCCTCCAAGAAGTAAGAAACCCATGTTCCCAAGAAGAAGGATTGAAAATTGAAGAACCCAGGTTAGATAATACATTTTTCGCCCTATACAAGGTGAAAACATAAAATTAATAGTGGGTTCAAGTAGAGATGGCAATTTTGAACTTTTGACTTATGAACAGGTTAATTTGCGTTGAATTTTTTTTCATTAATAGTGTATGCATTCTATTAAATGGGCAAAAAAGGGCAGACGTTGTGTTTTTTTAATATATTAAAATTGAATTAAAAATAGAAAATTATATAAAAAAAAAAAAAAAAAAGCATAGAGAGGTAACGTGGAGGAATCTGATTGGATGTGGAGTGCCCCTTGCCCCGCGAAAAAATTCGCGTCTGCCCCTTTAGCGCCCGGGGGGCGGTGTTTGAGGCGCGAAAATACCCTTTAACGCCCAATTAACATACCACAATGCATGGTCAAAAAATTGCATTACCTTTACTAGATTGGATTTTTACGATGCTATATTTAGTAATGTACAGAATCATCTCACCACGTGGAACCCTGTAACAAGTATCCATGGGTGGTTTGCCTTAACGCTTGGTTCAATTTATCATTCAGATCTCCAATTTCGAATTTCACATTTTTTACCCGAGTTTAACTATTCAATGTTAACTTAATAAGGTGTAAGTCACTGACTATGTTATTTTATGCATTTGTTTGTTACTTCATTATTTTTGTCACTTGTCAGTTAGTGAGCTTTATATTGGTTTGTTTAATCAATAAGCTAGATACTACTTTTACTCAAGAATATTACAAGAAGAGACAACTTGACCTTCAAAATTAATAGAATGCATACATATTTTCAATAGACAAAGACAGAAGGAGAAAATCAAACGGGATCTGCCGTCTAAAATGGTAGGGCTTAGCATACACAAAAACTAATGGTGAAGTACAACGGGGCCAATAAAAAAAAACCAATGAAAAAGACACGTGTAAAGTTGGTCGGCGAATGGAAAAGCGCATGCTAGATAGATGGTGGATGAAATAAAAGCGACGACTAAATTGACAGCGGCAAAAAAAGGGGCTAAATCCTAGTAGTCGGCTATTAAGGCTTTGTTTTGTTGCTATTATGTGGACCCCTTTATACTTTATCATCAGTTTTTATGCAACCTAAGTTTTAACCGTCTTAGCGGCCGAAAATGTAAATACGTCTTTTTTTTGGAACAATGTTTTGGCGGAATTCAATCGTTTAAGCCAAACAAATCATCACAACGCATATCAACTCCCTAAAAAGTGGCGGGCCTTATACAGAAGGTGTATGATCTAATGCACACAAGAAGACCATCGGGCTGCTCACGGAGAAGAATTCAGCATTCCCATCTTCTCGCATGACAATTGATGCGTTTTTTTTAATGTTAGTGTTTAATTTTAAATTTCGAATGTTTAATGTTTAATTTCGAATGTTTAATGTTTAGTGTTTTTTATTAATATTTGGGTTTGTTTTTTTCGGTAATTTTTTTTATTTTTACCTTTCATTTAAAAAAAAGTTAATTATTAATAATTACTTTGAATATAATTAAAAATATAAAGTTAAACAAAATAAATAATTAATAATAAATGAGAGGGATTCTTAAAAAGAGGACATTCCACCCTTACTACTTATGTGGCGCCTATGTTACATAAAAAACAACCCAAATAGATTGTCCTCATACCCATTAGCCTAACGCCTATTAGCTAAGAGATTCTATTTAGCATTTAATTGACTGAATATTCCTACTTTAATTAATTTTGCTATTCTAGTAATATTCCCTCTTCCTTTCTTTGCCAAGACTATTCTTTTGTTTGTATCTGCGTAATAAGATCCAAGTTTGACTTTTATAAGCACATTTTAATTATTGGTGTTGCTGAGCATATGACAATATTGATCAAATTATCTTTTATAAGCACACTTTCATTATTGGTGTTGCTGAGCATATGACAATATTGATCAAATTATCTATGTTTGTTATAACATGTGCTGGTATCGTAACAAATTAATACTGATCAAGTTACATCAAATCACACAAAGATATGCGAAAAATTGTTGGATCAGTATCATTGTGTGTTGGGGAATTTGAAAACTAAAAACGAAATGTAATTTGATAACACGATGGTGAAAGTGGAGGAAATTAAAGGAGATATTAAAGCTTTAGGTTTTCTTTTGTATAAAAATAAATCTAGATTCAAAAGCTTCAAATAGAAGAAATGATGTAAATTTGATTTGATATAATATGTATCGTTGTTGTTTGGTTCGTGGCCAGACATGCGTTTGTTGCATAGGTGTTAGGGATGGTAATGGTCGGATTTGAGACGGGTTTAGGTAATCTCAACCCCATACCCGGTTAGGTATGCTTGTCCCAAACCCGACCCAAAACCCGTCGGGTTTGTGTCGGGTAATTACCCATCGGGTATCGGGTATACCCGCGGGTTTCAGGTAAACCCATTAATTTTTAAACTTATCCATTGAGTATATCCGACCAAAAACCCGACGGATATCTATTAGGTAACTATTAACCAATTACATTTAACATTATTAAATATATATCCAAATGATTACAATGTATAAATATAAAATAATTAAATCATATAAAAACACTCAAAGACATAGATAACAAATAGTATATACTAAATTTTTATAATTTTTAGCACAAGATAACAATCTAGATGGACGATTAGATATATTATGCATACATAGTTAAAAAGATATATTAGAAATTATATTAGGTATCTAATCGGGTAAATGGGTATATGTTATCGGGTAAACGGGTATATCATCAAATCCCAAATCCGTCCCAAACCCGCGAAAAAAATAAAAACTAATCTCATACCCGGACCCATACCCGATAACCCGACCCCAAACCCGTTCCAAATGTGTCGGGTTTCGGGTTTACCCATCGGGTTCGGGTTTGATTGTCATCCCTAATAAGTGTTAGTGCTTTTTAATTAATTATACTTCAAAATAAATAAATAAATAAACAAATAAAAACCAATTAATTATCACCTACTTTGACATGTTCTCAAACCTAGGGCTAGCATATCATATCAGATATGATCTGTTAAGATACGAACACGATAAGACGTGAACAGGACATGATAACTTATTGTGTCATTTTTGTCCAAACACTAACATGAATGAATATGTTTATAACATGTTAACACGATAAGACGCGATAAGACAATAACCTGTTTTATAAACATTAACCGTGAAATTGAATCCACAAGCCTATGAATGAGAGAATGGGCGACACTGGTTTAAGGAGGACAGGTGATCGGTGATAGCGGACGGGGACTGTGGAATTGAGAAGGAAGAGGAGGGATGATTGAGCGGTGTATATGTCTGTACTCTGTGATTTGAAAATTGCAAATTAGAGTTCATTAATCTTTACTCCGCATATGTATATAAGGTATACCCCCACCTCATATATATAACTTTTTAAATAAAAATATTAACATGTCTTAACTGGTGCTTAACATGTTAACAGGTCTTTAACATGTTTAGAAACGAAACATGTTAATGCCAGCTTATCGTTTTGACCTATTAGAGACACAAACCTGTTAAAGGTCAAAACACAAAACCTGTTAAGGCCGTGCAGGTTTGTGTCATGTTATCGTGTTCGTGTCTGAAATTGCCAGCCCTACCCAAACCTCTCCATCTCGCCACCTCTAACTTCTAAAATTATTCACACATTGATCCAAAAAAAAAATAACTAACCAAAAAGATGTCCCATAAGATCTCTGTATCTAATGAAACGTTTTCCATCAACAAAATGGAATTCAGCTAAGAGCCAATTAGCATAGGCAGTAATTAGCCCCACAAGTATCAAGCAAAGGACTCCCCATATCCAGCCTAGAGGCACCAACATCAAGTTAGAAAAGCTTAATATGTATCCACAGTTGAAACTTGTTACTAGAAGTAAACCAACTTGACCAAACGAATCTGCAATAACCCAAGTGCATGAATGATTATTCATTAGTGAAAACACTAGCCGGCCATGAGGGTGGGCCCGGGTGGTCACCGGCTCTGGTCCCGACCCTCATTTAGGCCCAAAGTTTTAAATTCTTTTATACATATATTATATAATGGCCAAGATTTTAATAAAAACCTATATAAAAGGTCTATTTTTTTTTATAAAAACATATATAAAAGACCCAAAAATATTTTCTCACCGAGAGCCCAAACAAGTTCTAAAATTCTCGGGGACAACTTTGGAAAACAGTGTAACAACAAGAATCAATCAACTATGGCTAAGTGAACCTGACCATGACCAATGGTGTGGGCTGATTCTATATCTTTTTCCGGACCAGCATCGCGGTTTTGTGGACTTGCGGATTTAACTTGTAGTGATCCACCGTTGGTGTTACCTTCTTTATCCATTGTTATAAAGAAAACCCAAGATTTCTAAATCATTTGAACTTGTTTTTGTAGGTACTTGTAGAAAACAATGAAGTGGTTTGTACGTGTACGTGAATGAAGTTGGATATTTTTTTTTTAAAGGTTAATTGTCAACTTTGGCCTGCCAGTAATTTGATCAACGACTAAATAGGTAGATGATTTGACCTGGAATGTTTCTTTAATCAATATCTTGTAAGACTTTCAGACTTTGACTGTGAAGTTGGTACTTTTTAATATATCTACTTAGATCATGGGGTGTGGTAACGGTAAAGGCCTTCGGTGGCTGAGTTGGAATGGTTTGCCGATGGCAAACACCGCCCCCCCCCCCCCGACCTGTCTTCGGCAAAAACGGGGTCAAATCCATGACCTCACCGTCCCATTTCCCAATAATTTTTTGAACGTTTTTTTTATCCGTTGCTTGCTTTTGACCGTTAGAAAAAAAAAACCTTTATATATATATATATATATATAGGGTAGGGTTCAATTGAGAACCAACCCTTAGTTAGGAACTTTAGGAACCAATCTCATCCATCCATCTTCAATGGCATGATGGTAAATATGTTAAACATTAATTAACTTTTTAATTAAATCAAGGGGTAATATTGTCTTTTGGTATGTGACTATTAATAGGTTATTTAGTATACATTGTAACTGACAAAAACCACAACTAATATCATTTGTGCGTACAAAAAAATTATACTGTACGATAAACATTAAACAACTATACGTCAGTGTATATTCATATTCCAACAATTATACATCAGTGTATATTCCAATCATTGCTACAAAAACATTATATTGTACGATAACATTAAAACAACTATACGTCAGTGTATATTCATATTCCAACAATTATACATCAGTGTATATTCCAATCATTGCTACAAAAAACATTATACTGTACGATAAACATTAAACAACTATACGTCAGTGTATATTCATATTCCAACAATTATACATCAGTGTATATTCCAATCATTGCTACAAAAACATTATACTGTACGATAACATTAAAACAAACTATACGTCAGTGTATATTCATATTCCATGCACTCACACGAACTGATAGGTTGGTCTTATCAAGAGTAACCTGAAACAAAGAAAAAGGTTGTTTAGCATATACATCAGTGTATACATACAATATACATCAGACCCCAATAAAAATTGATGCTATAGAACAGTGTTTAGTATCGTCATATTCAAACAATTATACATCGGTGTATAGTCCAATCATTGCTACAAAAAACATTTTACTGTACGATAACATTAAACAACTATACGTCAGTGTATATTCATATTCCAACAATTGTACATCAGTGTATAGTCCAATTAGTACTACAAAAACATTGTACTGTACCATAATATTCAACAAATATACGTCAGTGTATATTCATATTCCAACAATTATACATCAGTGTATAGATGAATGTTAGTGTATCTGTACGCTTCAACATGATCTGAATTATACATCGGTGTATACTTCCAAAAACTAAACTAATATACGACAGTGAATAATTGTATAACTTTTTGTACGTATGAAAACTGCTATAACGCAACATGATCTGAATTATACATCGGTGTATAATTCCAAAACTTTGTACGTACTAAAAATTTTTGCACGTAAAAAAAAACTGCTCTGCGAACTGAAACCCTAATTGCGAACAAAAAAAAAATAAAAAACTAAAAAAACATTACACAAATACCTTGATTCTCTGCAAACTGAAACCCTAATTGCGATCAATCTATAACACCTCGTACGAGAAGGGTCTCGAAGGAAGGAGACGGTGGTTAGGGTTTGGAATTGGGGTCTCGCAGATAAGGATGGTGGTTCACGGTGGTGGTTTTGGTGGATCATTGTAGCGATGGTGGTGGAGATTGATGAAGATTTGGGATTGATGAAGTTGTGTTTGATTGAGATTGATGAAGATTTGGGATATAGTTTTGATAACTGATTATTGGAATTGGGGAATATATAGGGGAGCATTTTTTTTTTAAATTAAAATATAAAACATAATTGTTCAATTACCATCCTACCCTTAGATCAAGATTAAAAGATGAATGGCTCAGATTGGTTCCTAAGTTCCTAACTAGTACCTTGGTTCCTAAATGATCTTTTTCCTATATATATATATATATATATATATATATATATATATATATATATATATAGGTTTAGGATCATGTACAAAACCTATTTTTTATGAGAAGTGTGAGAACCAATAATAGTGTGGCCTATTTTATTATATAGAAGTGTAACATTGTAAATTGCATTGCTAATCTTATTTTAGGAGATAATGGCTAATTAATTTCGTGTTTAATTTAGGAGCATTCTTAGGGATTTTGTTTCACATCTCACGAATTTTTATAGAGTTTTTATTAACATTCAGCACATTATCATTCATTTACTGAATTATATACGACCAAAACAACATTCATATTGGTGTGTTTTACTGATATGAGCACATGGTGTTTTACTGGTATACCATAAGGTTTGAAGGGTATAACACACCTTTTGTGTTATTTTTATAAGGAGTTTTACTGATGCAAAAAATATGGTTTTTTATGCACATTGGTGTTTTATTATAGTCTTGTAAGTTGCTTCATCAACAAGGTGTTTTTACGTTCATACCCGTGTGTTTTATCACCATATTCTCAACTTTGTGTTTTAAACAGTCTCGTGTGTTTTATCATCATCTTCTCCATAATCTAGTGTGTTTTATCTTCATCATACACAATCAGTAACACATTCAAAAACACAACTATACATACGTTTAAAATGTGTTTTAAATTCAAAAAACACTAAACCACACAAAAATCCTTTGAACATAAAACACAACAATATGAATGTTGTTTAAAATAATCCACCATAAAACACATTGATCCATTATCACCTCATGTCGTCTTCATCTTCATCCCTAAAAAAACACTCCGATTATTTATGTTTGTGATGGTGGCTGTCGAATGATGGTTCGGTTGATGGTGGTGGTTTGTGGTGGTTGATGGTGGTTGTGTAGGTGGCGCAGGGAGAGAGAGAGATGAGAAAGAGAGAGAGAGAGAGGTGAGAGACACTTAAATGTGAATTAAATGGAGAACGTAAATAGGAAGATTGAATTTATTAGGCCTTTCATATTTTTAATTAGACCCTTTAAATGTGAATTAAATTTATGGTGTGTTTTACCATTATACCCCTAAGTAGCCTAATTAGTTATTATAACTATAACATTATTTACAATAATGCCACTCATTAAATCTTAACCATTGATTAAGATGATCTAATGGTCCAAAACACTTCTTACCCTTCTCACACAAAACACACTTTGCATAGGATCTCGACCATATATATATATAACCTCTCATTTTTTACACCATACCAAACCAAACTACACTCTATCTTTATACTTTACTCTCAAATTTTATAAAACCACACAATAAATTCAAACCTTTTAACCCCTATAAATTTGTTACAATCATGAGTACGTCGTCAGAAGAGGCAAACGTTGCTAATTTTTTCGCGGGCGCGATGGTGGAAACGGCAAAAATATTGTTGGAGTTTATAGACAGTGACGACGAAACAACTTCGGAACCAAGAACAAGGAGGGCCGCATTAAACAGAGCTCGTGAAGGTATATTTTATTTCTTATACTTTTTAATTTTCTTAATGTTTTATATTTCATGTATTATATTTTTAATATTTATTTATGTTATGGTATTATATTTCTTATACTTTTTTTTTAATTTAAGGTGCACATGATCGTTTGGTTGCTGACTACTTCGCTGACGACTGCGTATACACAGACGAACTATTTAAGCGTCGCTTTCGAATGAGTCGGCGATTGTTCCAACGAATTGCCAATGACATGGCTACTTATGATGAGTTTTTCACACTACGCTATGACGCTAGAGGAAGACGAGGTTTTACGACGCTACAAAAGTGCACTTCTGCACTTCGTCAGTTGGCGTACGGGACTGCTAGTGACTCATGGGATGAGTACTTAAGGATGTCTGCTAGAATGAGTCGGGAATGCTTGTATCGGTTTACCGAAAATGTCGTCAAGTTATATAGCAAAGTTTACTTGCGTAGGCCAACGAAAAACGAAGTCCAAAAGCTTTACGCACACCATGCAAAGAAACACGGCTTTCCTGGCATGCTTGGAAGCATCGATTGCACGCATTGGCCATGGCGTAATTGCCCCACTGCATGGAAAGGGCAGTCAATTATTCTAGAATCTATTTGCTCACAAGACCTTTGGATTTGGCATGCATTTTTCGGAGTTGCTGGTTCATGTAACGATTTAAATGTTCTAGCAAGATCCATGGTTTTCGACCCCATGATTAGAGGTACCGGTCTGGATGATTCGTTCGTTCTCAACGGGGTAGAATATAAGCGCGGGTATTATCTAGCTGACGGTATATACCCAAGTTATACATCTCTTGTGAAAACCATACAAATTCCCACGGATGACAAAAGGAAAAAGTTTGCAAAGTGCCAAGAGTCGGTGAGAAAAGATGTCGAACGGTTATTCGGTGTTTTAAAGTCGAAATGGCATGTAATTGGGCGACCCGCACGTGCATGGCATCCACAAAGCTTGAGATATATTATGTACGCTTGTACGATACTACATAATATGATAATCGAAGATGAAGGTCGTGCGATATGTGAGTATGACCCGAATGACGTTGAAGAGAATCTCGAGCCGGTTGACGCGACACAACAACAATCGAACAGGTGGGCATTAGAGGATAGTACTATGCACGCCAACCTTTGCTCGGATTTAATCGACCATATTTGGAACAATTTCCATGTCGATGATGTTGCTAACGAGTAGTTTGTATTTTTTTTAGTGTTAGAATGTTTGTTTGTTTTTTTAGTTTCGTTTTTTTTTTAAATTTTTTAGTGTTTTTTATTTTACATGTAATTTGGTTTTTAATTTAAATGGAAAAAAAATTAATGAAATATAAAATGTACAAATAAAGAAAAAAGAAAAATAATAAAAAAGGAAGGGGGAACCATTTCCTCTAAAAGGAGGAGGGAAAGGGGGAAATGACGTGGCGCTGATATGAACAAGGGAGAAGGAAGAGGGAAGGGTGACCACACCCCATAGCCTTAGTGTTAGGTCCTTTAATTATTTATTACTAGTTTTTTCTTTGTTGTGCATATAATTTTAGTAAAGACTCGACCGAATGCAGACTTTGTCGAACGCCAGTTTTTTTTTTTTTTTAATTTTTTGTAGAGTGGGTTTCTGACTTGTAACATAATGTAAATTAGTTCACTAGTAAAGTTACCTTTCAAAAAAAAAGTTCACTAGTAAAGTTTACTCTTTAAAAAAAAAAAAAAAAAAAAAAACATTAACTTTCATTAAAACCGGCTAGCCCTCAAAACAAGAACCGCCACAACTATTCACACATATACAACGGATAAGAGGTCCAATCCTTCCATACAATACATTTAAATTTAGATCTATGCTTCAACCATAAAAAAGGACCTGATTGACTTCACCTCCGCCACGACATCTACAATCTTCTTGGACGCGTTTTGAAAAACCTTTGCATTCCTTGTATTCCAAATAACTCAAGTAGTGACCATAATAATGCCTCTAATAATCTTTTTCCTCCACTTTCCGGCATGCACATTCTTATAAAGCATCAACAGATCCTCAAAATCATAAGCAAAAAATGGAGTTAACTTGCACCATTTGCAAATGATACTCCACACTCCATAAGCAAATTCGCAACCCACCATCAGATGCCCCACGTCTTCGTCCGCTGCGCTACATAATGGACATAAAACCTCTGGAATATTAATTCTCCTACCCACCAAAGCAAGTCGAGTAGGAAGCCTTTCGCGTGCAGCCCGCCACATCAGTAAATTAACCTTAATCGGCACCTAACCTTCCCATTTCATGTGATAATTATGCACCCCAATCCCGTCATCCTTTAAAAGATCTTTAAATGTTGCTACCGAGAATTCTCCATTATCCGCTTCGTTCCAGCTCCATTTATCAGAAGAGCGGGTCAGCTTACATCACGAAAGTAATCTGTCCAAGTCTTAACATTCTGATAGCTCTTCCACTTACCTTGGCTGTCTAATCTAGCTGCCTTTGAACCGAAATTCGTCGCCTTCTTGAGTCATTCGATCACCTACCTTGCATCTTTTATATTTTTCTAATTTGAACAAACATGGCCAGTGACTTTTTAAGGAGACCTCACCAATCCAATGATCATGCCATAATCGAATACTATCTCCATTACCCAACACTCCCTTAATAAGTTGATGAATGTGTTTACCTTTTACCCGAACCGAGTCAAGGAAAGTAACAATGGATTTCCAGCATCCAGTAATAGATTTCTTAACCGGAAGAAAAGTCCAATAACCCCTTCCCCCATGAATCGCCTCAATAATAATAGGTCTCCATATTGTATCTTTATCCACGGTAAATCTCCACGCCCATTTCACAAGAAGCGCCATATTGACATCCAACAATCTCGAGACTCCCAACCTTCCATTTTCTTGGGCGTTGTGACAACCTCCCAAGACACCCAGTGAATCTTTTTAAACTTATCCGAGCCCGACCATAAGAAATTTTGCATCATTTTTTCCATACTCTCCAAAACCTTCACTGGCGCCTTATAAAGAGACAAGTAGTAAATTGGAAGACTTGATAATACCGATTTAATGAGTGTCAACCTTCCTCCCATAGATAATGTTTTCGCCTTCCAAGAGGTGAGCCTATTCTGTATAGTATCAATAACCGGACTCCAGTGACAAGTCCGAGTCATGTTGGCCCCAACTTTAATCCCCAGATAATCAAACGGAAGATTCCCTACCTTACACCCAATGACCGACGCCATCTCTTCCCCCTCACCCTCCCTAACACCAATCCCTTTTCTCGGGGACCTACAGTGGCGATTGGCATTCCTGCCAATGTGACTAAGTGGTTTGGGCTTCCTTTCAGCTCGATATGTTGGGGTTTATGCCTTCGTGGCATCTAGAGCTCAGTCCTGGGGGCTACAGGATCATATTCTTTGGAATAGTGGGGTCGTCGGGCTTGAATCGGACTATAAGTAGGCACCTGAATGCTTAAATGTCTCTCTCCCAGACTTTAACATTGGTGATTTTTCTAATAAGGACACAGCCCCCTCAAAGCCACAAAAAACTTTGGCGAATGCTCTGTTTGAGTTGTCCCCCCGCCAGAAGGCGATGATTGAGTGCATGAAGGGTCCCCACGCTTAGGATTTTTTGACCGTTATCCCGATTGATGGCTTGGGCCAATGCATGTCCGCAGTAGAATACAAGGCTATTCTCAAATACCGGTTGATGATCCCTATATATCCGGAAGATGAAACCTACCCGATTTGACATAAAGCTCGTATGGATAAATATGGGAGGACGCACTTCATTGCAAAAAGCTCTCCGGTTGCAAATACCGGCATAATTGGGTGAGAGACGTTTTGTGGGACATCTTGAGAAGAACTGGGATTTCTGCCAAGAAGGAGGCCCCTGTGAATTTTCTTACGGACCCTAAGGAAGGGAGATCTACTCTGCGACCTGCAGATCTGCTCGTCTTTAGTTGGGATGGGGGAAACATGCATGTGTGGACTTCATGGGGGTATCTCCTTTGGTTGGTTTAAGGGAAAATTGGTTTGTAGCTGGACAAGCATCGAGATAGGCGGAATCGAAGAAAAAGGATAAGCACGCTAAAGCTTGTGTAGAGAACCAGCATGTCTTTGTCCCATGGGCCTTTGATACCTTTGGCTCCTTGGTGCCAGAAGCTATTCATTTCTTGACCAGGGTCCAACAGGTTATTCACAACAGTAGTTCATCTCTACGGGGCAGGGGTTTGTGTTTGGTAGATTAGGGTTCACAATTTATAAAGGGGTGGTGAAGGGGTAGGGTCCCAATTTCTAGAGCATAGGCAAACCCCACCCCACAACATCATCATAGGACTTCTGTGGAGAAGTAACTATTCAAAAAGGTTTAAGTACAAGAAAATGGTATATCTCCGCGGAGCCTCACCTCGGCGGAGCAAGATCATGCGCCCAACTCAGCGATGGTCTCTCGCGAACAACTCACAGTCTGACGTGTCTCAGGCCTGGCCCGCTGCAATGGCGCGCCAACAGGGAAGGTGCAGCCCCCTGAGCTCTATGTAACCTTTCGAATTTTTTTTGTATATATATATATATATATATATATATATATATATATATATATATAGGGGATGGATAAAAAGGAAACCCCATCTTCATGAAAAACCTTGTAAACTCTATGGTGACCATTGATCAAACTTGATCAATGGTCCTTAATTAATTGTTTATAATAATATAAAGCCACTTGCATTTGTGTGGTTGTAATGAGATCAAGGGCAAATGAGTCATTTAAGCAAGTGGGCCAATTTAATTTTCTGAATCCTAGGTTTAAAAAGGTTGATTTGACACTTGTCAAGTCACCTCTCTCCTACTTTATGGCACTTTCTCCAGCACGAAAAATTAACATACGTTAGTGTTGTGATGCAAAATTCTGACCTCGTGTGAGACATCGCTAACATGTGTTACCAGGCATATACTAAAAGAACATAATAAAAGATCACATAAATTGTGTATTTATTTAATAAATGATAAAAACAATCATTACAATCAATACTAAAAATGTATCAAAAAAGTTTTCATACATACATAATTATTTGTGAATGATAAAAAACTATCATAACAACATAAAAAAGATCTAGCTATGCTTCGTTCTTGATACCCATCTTTATCTTTAACACAAAACATCTCTTCACCTACAAAAAAAGATAACACATGTTAGTTGGGCTCTCCGAAACATATAATAAGACATCACTAACATGTGTAGTGTATTCTAAAAACATATGTTTTACTGAAATAACGTATGTCATATGAACCCTAACACATGTTAGTTAGGCATATACTACGTATGTCATATGAACCCTAACACCTGTTAGTTAGGTATATACATGTGTTAGCATCACTAACATGTGTATAAACAAATACCAAATCTGCAATTTCATGTGTATCGTACTCAAACATGTGTATGAACAACACTAAACGCGATTTTTACAACTATGTTAATTCTAAAACATATGTTTTTACTGAATTAACATATGTCATATGAACCCTAACACACGTTAGTTGGGCATATACTACGTATGTCATATGAACCCTAACATCTGTTAGTTAGGTATATACTAGCATGTGTTAGCATCACTAACATGTGTATAAACAACACCAAATATGCAGTGCCAAGTATATCATACTCAATTTTACAACTATGTTAATACAACTACTCAAATACGATTAATAGGGTTTGAAATCCAACAATAATAAATTTAAAAATCAAATCAGAACCCTAGCACCTGTTAGTTGGGCATATACTAGCATGTGTTAGCATATTCTAAAATCAAAACACTAGCACACGAAATATATAATATAATAAAAGACATCAGTAGCATGTGTTAGCATATTCTAAAATACATGTCTTACTAAAAATAACGTATGTCATATGGGTCCTAGCACCTGTTAGTTGGGCATATACTAGCATGTGTTAGCATCACTAACGTGTGTGAGCATACAAGACTCGGATCGCAAAAAATAGACATGTACCCTATATGAGTTCATAACAATTTCACTTGCCAAAAATTTATTAAACATAATACAAAAATTATTTAAACACCCTATTCACCAAAAGATTAAACATTTATAATCTTTATAAAAAACATCACTTACCACAGCCACATCACCAACGCCTCCTTCTTCCAATAGCCTACTCATGAAAACCAACACTGGAACAGATAACATGTGTTAGCATATACTAACATAAAAAAAAAACTACAAAGTTATTCATCAATCACATGTGATCTGTCAACCTCATGTCCTCAATCTAATAAAAATCTAACATAAACAAAATAGTAATAAAAAAAAATAAAAAAAAAACGTTAACATAAGTTTTTTTTTTCATTCAAGCATTTGATCGAACACTTGGTATGTGAACAAAAACTATCCCCAAAACTACTATTATTATTATTCTAACAAAACCCAAAACCTAACTACAAACAAATATTTCAAAACTCACCAAGATTCAAGTTTGATTAACACCAAAATATCCAGATCCAGATCTAGCTTATTATAATAATCTGGTTTTCGTTTGATTTTTTCGGCGACTAAAGTTTTTAACCTTTAGTAATTGGATTATAACATAAACAAAGAAGACAAACCACAACAATTAATAATCCAAGTTTTAGTAAGTTGAATGCTCCACTAGCATAAATAGTCCACTGATATAGTGATTTAGAAAATTGTTATTATTATTCTAAATCTCTGTTTTGATAATAATAATAATAATAATAATAATAATAATAATAATAATAATAATAATAATAATAATAATAATAATAAGTACCTGCTCTGTTTCAGTCGAAGGTTTGATGTTGTAAAGATCCATTCTCTGACTTTATCGATTTATTTATTAGATCCAGATCCAAACTCCAAAGATGACGTTAATGATGGTGGTTGTGGTTGTTCTTGTTTGAGATGATGATGACGTGGTGGTGGTTGTTGTTGTGGTGGTGGTGGTTCTAGAGAGAGATAGAGAAAGGGGAGGGTAGAGAGAGGAGGGTGATCTGATTTGAATTTCAAAATAATATGAAAAGAGAGTGTGGGGTGAAACATATATATATGGAGAGAGATAAGGGGTAGAGTTAAATTGTCCATTATGCCCTTCTTAATATAATATAAGGTGAGATTGTCTTTGATGATGTGGCACAACATGGACCAAGCATTGGGTTTATTAGGGTTTTTCATCTAAAATGGGTTTTTTGCATATACTTCCCCTGTATATATATATATATATATATATATATATATATATATATATATATATATACTTTATAACTCCATAAATTCCTGAACACCCATTTTGACATTTCTTATCATCAAATTAATTTATTTTGTTACTAAAATATATTATTTATATGTTTAAACAAATAATGTTAGCAAAATTCTATAAAAATCGGGTTTAAAAAAATATATGTCTCGGACCGGATTTGAACCCGAGTCCCAAAACGGTTCGACCATAAGCAACAAACAACAAAACCACTACACCACTTTAATGTCTTGTGGTTAGTTAGAAACCAATAATATTTATCCCCTTCATTAATTTCCTGGTCAAAATCAAGTCAGTCAAAGCTGACTATTGACTAGTTTGACTCATTCAATTCCTGGTCAAAATCAAGTCAGTCAAAGCTGACTATTGACTAGTTTGACTCATTCAATTCCTGGTCAAAATCAAGTCAGTCAAAGCTGAATATTGACTATTGACTAGTTTGACACATTTTAATGGACCGGAAATTAAGTTACGCATCAACAATTACAGCACGGTTCGTGCATTCCTTACTCGGTGTTGACCATCAACTTTATGACTTTCCAAATCGAAAAATCAAAACCTCACCTATAAGTACCGATCATTTGTTCTTGTCCAGACCACACCGAAACCTCTTCTTTCATTCTCAATTATGATAAAATCATTGTTTTAATCGTGCAATCATATTGTGTTGACTTTCTCTTTGACTCGACAACTGGCTTCGATTTCTGTTTGGTAATATTTGGAATCGTTTGTGCCACATTTAGACTATTTCAAAGGATTCAACACTTGTGCTAAGGTGAGTTTACATAGCCCCTTTTTACTAATTTACAAATTTTGGGGTGAAACATGTTACATTTTCAAATGCAATTCAACATAAGTGTCTATGTGTTATTCTATGTTGCATTATGTCTTAAACAATACTTTGGTAAGCACAGTTAGACTAGCATAATCATTAACTCCGTACAAGCCAACGATACACAATGATAGATCTATTGGATTGACAACCCCACCTGGATACGTGTACCTCCAGTATGGGTAGCGTAGGTGATTGTTATCGATCATATAACAAAAATGAGTGAACCATATGCGTATGGAATGGACCACAATAATTAAGTCACAAGGTTTGATTATGCAAACGATTTACCGGGTAGTGTTGTTTTCACATATGGACTAGATTTGCCATGACACTAGAATTGTACAAGCTTTTATACCCATGATATATTATTCAAACCTATGTAATTCTCACCAACTTTTGTTGACCCAAAATATTTTCAAACTTAACATGTTTCAGGTTATAGCTTTGCTTGAAGATTAGAGTTAATGCTTGAAGATTTATATTTAATGTTTCTCATTTGATGTACAAATTCCTTTTTAGAACAATTGTATGTAATTCATTTAATTAATTATTGAAACTTATTATTTACCATGAGCTACTGAACAATCATCAGTACGTAACATACCGATGTTTTCGCCATCGGTTGGGGTGTTACAGATTGGTATCAAAGCCTTGGTTACAGGGAATTAGGTTATTAGAGAAATAATCTAGTCTATAACCTTAGGATTTTAACTAGTACTTGCAACTCTACTTGTTTTTATTCTTTATCTCCATCCTACTTCTTATCCCTACTTTAGCCCCTACAAGATGATTACTCTCCATCACTGGATCTACCCTTAGATTAATAGGACAAAATTCCTCAGGTATAGCCTAAACCACCATGAAAATCTCGTCAAAGTTCTATATTTTAATAACGAACACGTGCAATCTGGAAGGGTGAACGCCTGTATTCTGAGTTTTTTTGTCTAGGACTGGCATTGCGCATAAATCCCAATCAGACGAGGGACCCGGATCCCTACCTGGGAATTCTTGGGATGAGTGTTCACTTATAGGCTAAAGCATGTCTTCATTATGTTATTAAAATCTGGAAGCTTTGATAAGTTAACGTTTTCGTTTATTCGTTTTAATTAATGAATAAATGATTACACTCACTTTCATTAAAATTAAGCTTTAAATCTCAAAATTTTAAAGTTTAAAATCAATCTCATTTCATAATCATATATGGGTTTCACACACACATTTCATCTTACTATCTTAGCCACCTGTTTGATTATTTTCAACACCCTACCCAAATCATATATTGCCTTTTCAATATGTTACATATTTTTAAACTATAACCTCATAACCTGAGTATACCTGAAAGATTTCTTAATATTGTCAAATTTTCATCACCTATAAACTATGGAAAATACACATTTTCGTCAAAAGATGTCCTCAAACTTAATTTCTAAATTCAAATGTTTATTCATTAGCGTATCAAAGGATTTTCGATATAATGTTACCTTGATCTATAAAACCTAATGTCATGTTTAATCTCCAACTAACTGAAATATTCTGATCAAAAGCTACTTAGTTTATACTATTTAACAACTTTTGTTTTATTTACAAAAGCAATTTTGAAGATAAAATCTTTCCATCTTCATGAACAAAATTCAATCTCCAATTTCTCCATTGACACCTACTTATTTTCAACTTGTCCAATTTTGGCATTTATCACAATCATGTTTCCTCATACGCTTGATTTTAACCCTTGAATCAAACCACATGATTCATACTGCTAAATAATCTCCTTACTACTTGTGCCTCTTTGAAAACCTATAAAATAAACCCTTTATTACCTATCTTCACATTCACCATCTTTCATAACCTTGATGTTACTTCGAGTTCTTCATCATCCTCTCAAGAACTAAATTCATATCATTTACCTTCTTGAACATAAACTTGATCTTCATGATAATTAAGCTTTTGAAAACTTGATTGTTTGATGCATAAAACTTGGTTCTAAAGTGATACATGAGGATTTGATCATCTACTATATTTGAACTTTTGATTATTCATGATACTTTAAAATATGGATAACTAAATATAAATGACGTGTGCGAATATATACATAATTCGACAATGAAATAACACATGTTTTGCTTTAATATTTATAAAAATGGTTTAGACCTTAATATTAAAACACACACAATAGGGCTAGGGCAAGTGTACCCTGACATATATGTAGTAATGTACAGATAAGAACCAGATATCGATCCATGGACGCGCGCGGAGCAATGGTACTAAAACTCTATCCCCGATTTACCAGTAAGAAAAGATAGTGAAAGTTTGTTTTTTAACTAAATTGATTCTATAATATCTATATAACATATGTAAGACTCCAAATACAAAATATAACTATATAAACTATAATATACCAATCCTAGCATGTCATCTACATATAATAAGTAATACAGGCGTGTGATCAACATTCCCATTTTCTGACAGTTAGTGTCCCTTTCGGGCATCCTAACATGACAACTATACAGAAAGCTAACATGAATACACACGTTAACCACTTCAAGTCGTTTATTGGCGAGCAGCTGATATGATCTCATGCAGATCTTCTAAAGATAAGTTAGTCAGCTGTTAAGAGTATTCTAACCTCACTAATTTAGGAAAACGATACCGAATACACAATACAGCCACCTAAACTAGCATAAAGTAGAGCATTTCACAACCTATTCCATTTTACCAACTTTGAACACAAATCTACTAAGATCGCTATTTTAACCAAAATAACTACCAAAGATCATTAACCGTGTCAAAGATTAGTAACGGCACCATTAAGCTTTTAAAACCCTTTTACGTGCCGGTAAACATTTTTAACCGTTATTCGACTGACTTTAACCAAACCAATACCCGGTTACAGTTTCATGGCGTAAACTATTTAACAAGTTAACTAGTCTACTACCGGATGATTAAACGGACGGTTTTTCAACATTTATCCGCCTAACACATTCGACAATCGCCAAAGTCATTCGAATACAACTACAAATCCAACAACAACGAAACAAGGTTGCGCTATGATCATCAAGATCTAAACATCAAAAACGCCAAATTTATACACAACATGATTACATACAAACGATTGTTTTTACTACTAACGATTACTAAACATGATTCATAAACTATAATGTACTACATCAACAACACAAACAAGCCAAAATAATCATATTTGAATCAACTTAAAGTTTAATAGATCAAACCATAAATCTTGAATGTGAAGGATTGGATGATGATAGATGATCCGGATGAGTTCCCGAGCTTGTTCCTCGCCTTTACACAAGTTCTTCGGCCCTGGAAATCGCCCCAAATCGCCCAGAAATTACCCAACAATTGATTAGTGTGTTGTGCTCTGTTTTTATAGAAAGTCCGATTTTGTGCACGGCCGTGCGCCTAAAGTGCACGGCCGTGCACTTTATTTTGACGAACTGACGTGCAAGTGGGCAAGTGGCTGGCTGATTTCTGAAAATATCTAGATATTCCGCACGGCCGTGCACCTGAGAAGCTGAGTCGCACGAGCACCCGCACGGCAGTGCTGATCAGGGTGCCCGAGAACATCTGGTGCACGCCAAGTCACACTGGCAGTGCACTGCCTCTGTGTCCGAGCCAAGCAAGTCCGCACGGGCGTGCACCTGAGGTGCACGACCGTGCACTTCTTCCAGACTTGGCTGATTTTGCAGAAACTTTTTGTCTTGTCCGTTTTTTGCCCGGTTTCTTCGACTTTGCTCGTGGGACGTCGTTTAAGACCTGCAATAAACATATGAAGCGGTTAAGTACCGAATTCGTGCAATTATGGTCGAAAACGCGTAATTTGGGAGTTTAATCCGGGATTTAAATATGTATATTTTAACGTATATCAAACCTCCCCACACTTGAACTTTGTTTGTCCTCAAGCAAACAACTAAACAGAAATAAACGAAAAACTCGCCAAGTGGCAACAAAGACAAAATATAACCTGTACAGACGATAATAGTCAAACTAACAAGATATAAAAACAGGTGATAAGATAACTAAAGCAACGACTCACTTCCGATCTACAAGCGCGCAAACCCGTACACGACTCACAATATTCACACACGCTCGGTTTATTCATGATACATACGTGTAATGTGTATGTGTAAATCGCTCCATTTCCAAGACAATGAATCGTGCAATATCATAAGCTTGTCAAAAGATCTAATCTTCACCAACTAACGTGTGAAAAGGCACAAATCAAGAGGTCTTATACAGGTTGTAATATTAGGCAAAGGTAAGGGTATGGAATGGATATTTATAGTGACAAATCGGCTAAAACCCGGCGGTTATGTCTAACTAATATCAACTAATACAACTGTACAACACAAACGCGAATATAGGCGATTTTTATTTTAAATCGAGCTAACTTATAATTTCTAACTTTAAGGCTCTAAAAACTGCTCGAATACTGTTGATTCACCCTATTTTAGGGTGTTCTATTTTTCTGGATTTTTTTTATAACATATATATCTATGATATATATACTGAACTATAACTAAAAGAAAAAGGCTATTTGGTTTAGTGGTGAAATGGTGTGGTAAATAAGAAAAACACAGGATTAGGTTCAACATGGTTAACTAGTGGATAACATTTGGGTGCGGGAAACAGATAGAACAAAAAGAAAAAGCTAAATCAAAAGGGTATGGACATCCTCCATCAAGATTTTATGAGTACAGAATAAGGGATTAATCCCCTTGATATCCATAATCTTCCAGGCGATTGCCTTTTTATGAAGTTTTAGTATTCGGAGCAACTCTCTCTTTTCAACTGCAGATAAAGAAGATGAAATGATAACAGGCAGACGACCCTCCTCGTCAAAAAATGCATACTCGAGATGCGGTGGGAGCTCCTTCAGCTCCAAAGACGATGGATCCTCAACAGACGGCTTCGACTTATCACTCTCTTCACGCTCAATCTCCACGAAACGCTCCGGGCTCTGGGAACTATCATCACCGATCTGATAGACCGGCTGCTCATCTCAATGGCCCTCCTTCATAATGCCATCTAAGTCCCCACACAACTGATGTGTGCCCGAAACATCCCCCTCTATCATGCCTATAAAGTGAGAACTGACACACTGGTCTACTATATCAAGATAGTATAGTGTGTCATCCTGACTCTCGGGATGACGCATCGACCTTTGAACATCAAAAGTCACATACTCATCATTCACCCAGAGCGTGATCTGGCCCGCAGCCACATCAACAATCGTCCTAGCCGTGTTAAGGAAAGGACGTCCCAGGATCAAGGGCACTTTATAGTCCTCATCCATATCAAGGATGATAAAATCCACCGGGAATACAAATTTGTCAATTTTGACAAGCATATTTTCAACAAATCCCCAAGGATATTTGATTGAACGATCAGCAAGATGAATACTCATCCTGGTGGGTGAAGGCTCACCTAGATTCAGCTTCTCAAAAACCTTATAAGGCATAAGGTTAATGCTCGCACCCAAGTCTTCCAGTGCATTACTCACAGACCTGTTCCCTATTAGACAAGGGATGGTGAAACTACCTGGATCTCCCATCTTCATGGGCAGTCTATTCTGTAGAATTGCAGAGCAGATCTCGTTCAGAAGTACACAGGACAGGTCCTCAAGTTTTTGCTTGTTTGTGAGGATGTCCTTCAGAAACTTGGCACACTTAGGCATATGGGCCAAGGCTTCCACAAACGGGATGTTTATGTGGAGCTGTTTGAACAGCTCCAGAAACTTCCCGTACTGGGCCTCGTCCTTTTGTTTCCTAAGTTTGCCAGGATATGGAACAGGAGGAGTGTAGTCAGTGACTGGCTTCGGCAACTATGCTGTACTTGCTGGGACTCGCCTAGCGTGCACCTCGTCCAAAGACTCAGTCTGGACCATCTCAGTGATTGGTGGTGAGCCCGATGTGTCAGGTCCTGTGGTTTTACCACTCCTCGTCATTATGGCATTTGCATGCCCCCTCGGATTTGGCTCAGCGTTGCCCGGGAGACCACCCTGCTGTCTCTCAGACATCATCTTTGCCATCTGCCTAACCTGATTTTCAATGGCCTGCATGGACGCCTTTTGGCCCCTCATCTCACCCTCATAATTGGAGAAGCGCTCCTCGTGCTGCTGGTAGCGCTGCTTGGCAATCTGATTGGTATTCGTGGTGTTGGTGAGGAGTTGAGACATCATTTCCTCCAGCCTAGAAGTACCGCCCTGGGCGTGCTGCTGGGAACTGCCCCTAGCGCCCTGGTTTTGGTACTGGTTCGGTCTAGATTGGTAGGATTGGCCATGAGATTGGTAAGGCTGTTGTTGTTGGGACTGTTGGGATTGGTGGGATTGGTGGGATTGGTGTGGTGCGGCGGCTCTCTGCTGGAATCCGAGAGGGTTCTGGTTAGAGGTACCAGATCTCCACCCAAAGTTTGGGTGGTTTCTCCATCCCGGATTATAAGTGTTACTGTAGGGGTTATTTTGGGGTCTCGACTGATTACCCATGTAAGCCACATCCTCGTGGCCAGTATACATAACCCCCTGAGCACACGAGCCAGGCTCATGAGATACCCCGCACTGTTCACACAGACATTGGGCCTGCGCTACACTTTGTTGAGATCTGTCAAATCTGGTAGCCAGCGCCTCAATCTGTGCAGAAATGGTCGTGTAGTTATCCACAGCATGTACACCCGATCGGGCAGATGAAGACCTAGATCGGTCACTCTTTCGAGATTTAGACTTCTGGGACGCCTTCTCAATAATGGCCCATGCTTCATTAGGGGACTTTGTTCCAATATCTCCCCCAGCATATACATCAAGGCGTTCTTGAGAGTCATACCCGAGCCCCTGATAGAACGTGTGCACCAAATGTCTTTTGGAAAGCTCATGGTGCGGGACACTCAAGAGTAGGTCTTTGAATCTCTCCCACGCAGTGTACAGTGATTCCTCGTCATCTTGACGAAATGTCATGATGCGATTCCTCAATTTTTGAGTCTTTTCAGGAGGGAAGTATTGATGCATGAACTGTTGTGATAACTCTGCCCAAGTCGTGATCGACCCTGCGGGTTGTGACAGAAGCCAAGTCCGGGCTTTGTCCCGCAGTGAGAATGGAAAGAGTCTCAGACGGATAGCATCATCGGAGATGCCCGTCATCTTAAAGGTGGCTAAAACCTCTAAGAATGCAGCAATATGTCGGCCTGGATCCTCATGCTCCAGTCTACCGAATTGCACCGAGTTCTGTATCATATTAACGATACTGGATTTGATCTCGAAATGGTCCGCCAAAATAGCCGGTCGGACAATACTCGGCGCCAGTCCATCCCCTCCGGGACGACCACTATCATTAAGCGGAATGTCGTCGTCCGCCATGATAATGTCACTTTGGGCTTCCGACTGCTTGTCGTCAGCCAGATCGTGCCTCGCCTCGACAACTGGGACCTCAACTATAGGAGCAGAAATAAGAATATCAGAAACAAGACGCAATTTATGAAGTCTAATCCTCTCGCTTCTCCTTAGGACACGCCTTCGCTGCTCGTCAGAAAGATCACCAGAAGGCCCGGGGTTCGCGGACATCAACCTGCATATAAGAATGATACATTTGCAACAGGAGAATATATGACAAACCCAAAAGGCGATAAAAGACAGAAAAATAAATAAATGAAATAAAGAATTCATAAATTCATGCGAAAATAACGGAAAGCTATATAATCGAGAAAATCAAATAAAAACTAATAGAATCAATAGAATGAACAGAAATAAGTAGACTAAGCCTAAAACTATACAAAGAATGAAATTAATAATTAGTCCAAATACGAACAAATAAATCTAATTAATCAAATAAAGAACAAATCAAATTCATAGACAAACAAATTAATCCAATATTCAATAAATTAAATCTATCAACATCCTAATGAACGAATAATCAAATCAAACAATCCTATAAGCAGATAAATGAACGAATCTATATGCAAACCTATAAACCAATCTAAAATCAATCCAAAATATCTATAGAAAGATAAATTAAATAAAAATTCAAATAATCATATATGCAAATAAATGAATGAAATAACGAATCAACGAAGTATAAACAAGTATTCACAAGCATGTACACTGGTAAAAAGTTGAATCGGTTCGTTCATAATGCTCGTCGTGTCCCCGGCAACGGCGCCAAAAACTTGACGTGTGCGAATATATACATAATTCGACAATGAAATAACACACGTTTTGATTTAATATTTATAAAAATAGTTTAGACCTTAATATTAAAACATACACAATAGGGCTAGGGCAAGTGTACCTTGTCATATATGTAATAATGTACAGATAAGAACCAGATATCAATCCATGGACGCGCGCGGAGCAATGGTACTAAAACTCTATCCCCGATTTACCAGTAAGAAAAGATAGTGAAAGTTTGTTTTTTAACTAAATTAATTCTAAAATATCTAAATAACATATGTAAGACTCCAAATACAAAATATAACTATATAAACTATGATATACCAATCCTAGCATGTCATCTACATATAATAAGTAATACAGGCGTGTGATCAACATTCTCATTTTCCGACAGTTAGTGTCCCTTTCGGGCATCCTAACATGACAACTATACAGAAAGCTAACACGAATACACACGTTAACCACTTCAAGTCGTTTATTAGCGAGCAGCTAATATGATCTCATGCAGATCTTCTAAAGATAAGTTAGTCATCTGTTAAGAGTATTCTAACCTCACTAATTCTGGAAAGCGATACCGAATACACAATACAGCCACCTAAACTAGCATAAAGTAGAGCATTTCACAACCTATTCCATTTTACCAACTTTGAACACAAATCTACTAAGATCGCTATTTTAACCAAAATAACTACCAAAGATCATTAACCGTGTCAAAGATTAGTAACGGCACCATTAAGCTTTTAAAACCCTTTTACGTGCCGGAAAGCATTTTTAACCATTATTCGACTGACTTTAACCAAACCAATACCCGGTTACAGTTTCATGGCGTAAACTATTTAACAAGTTAACTAGTCTACTATCGGACGATTAAACGGACGGTTTTTCAACATTTATCCGCCTAACACATTCAACAATTGCTAAAGTCATTCGAATACAACTACAAATCCAACAAAAACGAAACAAGGTTGCGCTATGATCATCAAGATCTAAACATGAAAAACGCCAAATTTATACAAAACATGATTACATACAAACGATTGTTTTTACTACTAACGATTACTAAACATGATTCATAAACTATAATGTACTACATAAACAACACAAACAAGCCAAAATAATCAGATTTGAATCAACTTAAAGTTTAATAGATCAAACCATAAATCTTGAATGTGAAGGATTGGATGATGATAGATGATCCGGATGAGTTCCCGAGCTTGTTCCTCGCCTTTACACCAGTTCTTCGGCCCTGGAAATCACCCCAAATCGCCTAGAAATTACCCAACAATTGATCAGTGTGTTGTGCTCTGTTTTTATAGAAAGTCTGATTTTGTGCACGGCCATGCACTTTATTTTGACGAACTGACATGCAAGTGGGCAAGTGGCTGGCTGATTTCTGAAAATATCTAGATATTCCGCACAGCCGTGCACCTAGGGTGCACGGTCGTGCGGGTCTGGTGGTAGCCGGGTACTAGGTGTGCACTGGCAGTGCACCCGAGAAGCTGAGTCACACGGGCACCCGCACGGCAGTGCTGATCAGGGTGCCCGAGAACATCTGGTGCACGCCAAGTCGCACTGGCAGTGCACTGCCTCTGTGTCCGAGCCAAGCAAGTCCGCACGGGCGTGCACTTGAGGTGCACGACCGTGCACTTCTTCCAGACTTGGCTGATTTTGCAGAAACTTTCCGTCTTGTCCGTTTTTCGCCCGGTTTCTTCGAATTTGCTCGTGGGACGTCATTTAAGACCTGCAATAAACATATGAAGCGGTTAAGTACCAAAGTCGTGCAATTATGGTCTAAAACGCGTAATTTGGGAGTTTAATCGGGGATTTAAATATGTATATTTTAACGTATATCAATAAACTAATTGCTATAATCACCCCTAGGCCCATTAACCTTGTCTAGAAAAAATTCAATTACAACTCGCATGCTATATTTGATACTTGATACTTGTTGCATTTACAAACTCGCTTACATATAGATTACCAATTTGCAACTTACGTGTTGAAAACAATTGCTACATTTATTCAACAACTGGTAGAGGATGAAGTACCTGCTCAACAGTTGGTAGATTGCTTAATAACCTACCCAACGATTGGTAGAGATCATCATGCATGCTCAACAGTCGGTAGAGGTTTTAATAACCTGCTCAATGACTGGTAGAGGCCATCGTACCTGCTCAACAATCGGTAGAGGTTCCTACTCACTGACTGGTAGAGGTCTTCTCGCCTACTCAATAGTTGGACTCATTCTTGGATACATTGGACATGCAATTTGATACAAAGATTCATTAGACTCATTGATACAAAAATTCAATCATAAGGCTATGGTGTATTGTGTGTTTTACATGCGTGTTTAGAGTCATAGAAGGACACAAAATCCTAATGTAAGGTAAATTGGTGATTGCGGTCCGGAACGCAATCATGAATTTACAGGTACATTAAGGTAGAGTGAAGTTCTATTAAGGTTTTGGTAGAAACCCAGTACGTTTTTGAAGTATCAGAGGTGTGGTGGGCTAGCTGCGGTACACCCTATATATAAACATTAATGATACATCAAAAATGAGACTAGGGTCAGACAAATAATAAACCCTAGTTATTTGATAGCTCGTTTAGCCTTTCCATACTCGGTCATCTCATTCTTTCCTTTTTTTGTTTTCCCGACAAACTTACGGTTGGTATTAAACATTTATCTCTCCTCGCTATTTTTCTAGACAAACGTAACCCAACCCTAATGGCTTGAAAATATCAGTCTCCGTACCTAAGGTCATCCGGAACACTCTACCCTAGTACCCGCACTTCTTCCAATAAACTCACGAACATCAACTTCGGGACGAAGTTCCCAAAAGTAGGGGAGACTGTAACCTTTTGAAATTTTTTTTGTATACATATATATACTTTATAATTCCATAAACTCCCGAACACCCATTTTGACATATCTTATCATCAAATTATTTTATTTTGTTACTAAAATATATTATTTATATGTTTAAACAAATAATGTTAGCAAAATTCTATAAAAATCGGGTTTAAAAAAATATATGTCTCGGACCGGATTCGAACCCGAGTCCCCAAACGGTTCGACCATAAGCAACAAACAACACAACCACTACACCAATTTAATGTCTTGTGGTTAGTTAGAAACCAATAATATTTATCCCCTTCATTAATTTCCTGGTCAAAATCAAGTCAGTCAAAGCTGACTATTGACTAGTTTGACTCATTCAATTCCTGGTCAAAATCAAGTCAGTCAAAGCTGACTATTGACTATTGACTAGTTTGACTCATTCAATGGACCGGAAATTAAGCTACGCATCAACAATTACAGCACGGTTCGTGCATTCCTTACTCAGTGTTGACCATCAACTTTATGAGTTTCCAAATCGAAAAATCAAAACCTCACCTATAAGAACCGATCAATTGTTCTTGTCTAGACCACACCGAAACCTCTTCTTTCACTCTCAATTATGATAAAATCATTGTTTTAATCGTGCAATCATATTGTGTTGACTTTCTCTTTGACTCAGCAACTGGCTTCGATTTCTGTTTGGTAATATTTGGAACCGTTTGTGCCACATTTAGACTATTTCAAAGGATTCAACACTTGTGCTAAGGTGAGTTTACATAGCCCCTTTTTACTAATTTACAAATTTTGGGGTGAAACATGTTACATTTTCAAATGCAATTCAACATAAGTGTCTATGTGTTATTCTATGTTGCATTATGTCTTAAACAATACTTTGGTAAGCACAGTTAGACTAGCATAATCATTAACTCCGTACAAGCCAACGATACACAATGATAGATCTATTGGATTGACAACCCCACCCGGATACGTGTACCTCCAGTATGGGTAGCGTGGGTGATTGTTATCGTTCATATAACAAAAACGAGTGAACCATATGCGTATGGGATGGACCACAATAATCAAGTCACAAGGTTTGATTATGCAAACGATTTACCGGGTAGTGTTGTTTTCACATATGGACTAGATTTGCCATGACACTAGAATTGTACAAGCTTTTATACTCATGATACATTACTCAAACCTATGTAATTTTCACCAACTTTTGTTAACCCAAAATATTTTCAAACTTAACATGTTTCAGGTTATAGCTTTGCTTGAAGATTAGAGTTAATGCTTGAAGATTTATATTTAATGTTTCTCATTTGATGTACAAATTCCTTTTTAGAACAATTGTATGTAATTCATTTAATTAATTATTGAAACTTATTATTTACCATCAATAATAACATCCCGATGTTTCCGCCATCGGTTGGGGTGTTACACCCTACTTGCTGCACTGTTCCCTTGGTGTCAAGTGTCACTTCAGCCTGTCTTCCAGAAGGAGAAAACTAACGCCGCCTGACACCCTCTGACGCAAACAGAAAGATCCGCT
The DNA here is from genome assembly GCA_028751855.1 of Ambrosia trifida. Lineage (NCBI taxonomy): Eukaryota > Viridiplantae > Streptophyta > Magnoliopsida > Asterales > Asteraceae > Ambrosia > Ambrosia trifida. Next base: position 80,187,153 of record CM054124.1, on the reverse strand, counting down.
TCCAGCCAATGACAGCTCGCCACATAGATCAATGGCAGAGTGGTACCTCTTTCTCTCTCCTTATCTAGTTTGCTTTATTTAATCCCTAGTCCAAATCTAACTATTTGGGCTGAAAGGAAGGCAAGCCCATAACCCGGGCCTAAGCCCATCGTCGAGGTTATGGGTAAATGGTTACCGGCCCATGTGTCACACCCCGATTTTCCCGTCGTTGTGAACGTTTGGCACCTTTGCTACGCAGCGGAATATTTTAGCTAAGACTTCTACAAGTTCTGAACGCCTTTTTCTAAGCCTTCTAGGGTCTCCAATCCCAAGGCCTCACTTATTTCCAACCGTGTCGTTGCCAATATCTTGACCTGAAAGACATGCTTAAAAGTCAGCATAAAGCCGGCGAGTTCATGGTTTTATGTTTATCGTTCATAACCCATTTTTCTTTCAAATCACTTGGAAAAATATTTGCAAATACTAATGAGAAAGTTTATTTGCTTTACACAAAAACATTATTTGGGAAAAATACATATAAAAATCCCATTTCAAACCTTATCGGTTATTCCCTTCTTAACCTTCGACTCAACTCACTTTGCCATATATTTACCTCCACATAAAGATAAATATACCCAAGTTTCGTCGATCAAACATACATATAAAAAGTCTCTTTTAAATTCTTGCAAGGTATTCCTTTCTTAACATTCGACTCGACTCACTTTGTCATATATTTACCTCCCCATAAAGATAAATATATCCAAGTTTTGTCGATCGAACCTTTAACCCAAAAGGAGACTTCCACAATAAGTTTTGAAAAACTTTCTCATATTACTATGAAAACCCTTTTTTCCCCGGAGTTACCCACCGGGCAATCACGTACGCCGAAAGCGGAAATAATCAAATAAAATAACCATTATTTGAAAAGTTAGTGTAACAAACATAAGAAATGTGCTACATAAACTTAGGGTTGCAAATCCTAATACCGATGGCGTCCCCATGAGCCCGTAACCAAAACCAGACTACTTACTTTTGCCCCGCACGTTGTTATAGTGGTAACAACAAGTTTAGAATATCGTAACACCCCTTGGTCCATCCGAGTTGACGCTAATCAACTGGGGGTGGGTCCCCGTCAAGGACCGATAGTACTATCCCCATATTCTACGGCTACATCCTTTCGTATTAATGGTTACAGTTAACCGCGAAGACTGCACGTCCCACTAGACTTTTCCGTTACCCATGTGCCCATCTTATGTACCATTTTAAGTTTCCATAGTTACCGCACATTTTAATACTCATAGCTTTCATTTCCCTTTTTACCCACGTACGATTTTCTAAAAGCATTGTAACTTCACAAGTTTTTCATAAACTTTGTTATGCTTTAAAATAAACAGGTATTCATAAAACAAGCATGTCTCCCCCCCCCCCCCAAAAAAAAAAAAAAAAAAAAACATTTACAAAACAGTAAAAAGTGGGGTCATGAACTCACCTTAATTTCCTCGCTTAGCTAGCAAACAAAGCCCGAAGCTTTGACCGACTTCCTCGTGCCCTATTACCAACAAAGGACACCTTAAAAGTCTATCACATATAAACCTAGCCTATTATCCGGCTAAAAGATAGTTTATCCAACTATCTAGACTCGTGTGTACTAACTCGAGTCTTAATATGCATTAACTCAATGAACCGATCGTGACTTATCCTACTTATGCGTTAACACACGACATAGTACCCAAGTTGCGCACTTGTTACTATTCGCGTGTAACCTACGTTGAACTAATACTATGAAACGTATAACTTATCCTGAGCCGTAGCTCGTCTCATTAGTCGGCTAAATGTATTTGTCTGGTACGTTTATTTTTTGGAAAATATATTTTGCAAAATACAATTATTGTTATTAATTTCCAATTAATAACAAATGTTACATCATTTCCAAAATCTGAACATTTAAAGTATTCAAAACTTTGCCTCTTTATAAAAATAGTTCCCAAGCAAAATCGAACGCTTATATATATTTGAATCCGAACAATAAACATCGTTTCGTTGCCGAAAACCATTCAAAAACTCGTCATACTTGACGTTTGGCAAAACCATATATATATTTGTTTTGAAAATATTGTCCGAGATTCACTCATTATTATTACAAATAATCTTTGTCAAAAACGTCGCTATTTTGCATAACTACACTTATTATGACACTTGGAAAATTATTTATAGAACATACACAACGACATTAGTTTCATTGCGCTTCGGATTTTATAAAATTTTGACAGATTTTCCTCTGTTTTTGCATAAACCAGACAACACAAGTTGTCTACAAATTTCCCAAAATCAATTTCAAAACACAAGACTACATTTTATTTATCCGCAATCAACGAGATTTATACATTTTGACACTTTGTATAACTATACTTATTTATATAAATTCATATAACAATATATGTACATATAGTTCAACAGTTTAGTCCAATATACGATATTATACATGTCACGCAATTACCAATCTTTCCGATTATACTTTTCATTTACCATCTTGTCGGTTCATTCACGAGTTAATCCTTTCGTATTAGGTATTTATATATATATATATATATATATATATATATATATATATTTATGAATAATACAAAAATAATAAATACGAATTGATTGTTATACCGAGATTACACGCACGTATCCCAAAGAAGCCTCATACGTCGTGTTGACCTAACCGTTTGACCAAGCTGAACCGCTGACCAGTTTGACGGAACCTCTTGACTGAGTTGGCTCGGTTTGACTAGGTTTGACTAGCTTGACCATGCGTTGACCAGACGCGAACCAACCAGATCTAGCTCGGGCCGCCTGGATCTGACCCGAAACAACCATCACAACCAGATCTAACTCTTATCTGGCCCAAACAAACCCAAACCAGGCCGGAACCCATGACCCGAAACAAACACGAGATGACCTCTTCTAACCCGAACTTGGTTCCACCGAAAACTACCACCAAGTCAACTTCATAACCCCCATCGGACCACCTTCTACCACCACTTCGGGCCACCATAACCTGCTGCTGACCACCCTTAAACCGTCACCTAACCGCTGAACCAAAACACCACCTCTCGCGTCGTCCTAAACAACCACCACCACATATTTGTACCAGCCGTCGTGAACCATCAGCCAAAACAGTCAACATCCACTGTCGTACGACCACTGTAACCCAACCCACAAAACCCCACAACCACCATCGATCATCCCCCATCGGCCCTCCCTTTTGCTATCCGACCATTACACGCGGGAGAGAGAGGAACCGGGCGAGAGAGATCGATGAGAGATAGATGAAGAGAAAGTAGAGAGAGAGAGGTGAGCAGGTGCCAAAAATGAAAGGAGGTGAGGGTTTGTGTTGCTTTTATAGCTAGGGTTAGGGTAGGTGAAGTATACCGCGTGTTCGAACCCGTTTTAACGTAACAAGTCTCGGTTTATATTTAGGCTCGATAATTAATTATAAAAATTTAGTGGGTTTTGTTCGAAATAATAAATAACACTAATTTGAGCAAAAATATAATTACCTTCGACATCCGACACGTTTTTTCAGAAAACGCATTAAAATCGCATTAACTCGATCGGTTATTGTTTCCTTCATTGAAACGATCCGATAACTTTCAAAATTTAATAAATAACATTAGCTACACTTTATCTATACATATAATATTTAGGAGCAATATGGGACACTTGGCAATCATGTAGGCTCCTAGCATTTAATGGTCATCCCTCATGGCACAATGTGGTAATTTATAAAATTTTCTTTTTTTTTAATCAAAAATCACGAAATTATATAAACCAATTACAAATGCACGGACATAACATCAGACCACAATCAAGATCGCCTCCTCCAAAACCTAAACCCTAATCATCAACTTCCAGCGGCGATTCTTCAAATCAAAGCATCTCTTGCCGTGTTTTTCATCAAATCTTCAAGGTATTCTCTCTTCTATTCTTATGTCAATCAATGGTCCTTCATATATGTGTTTTTTCTGGTTTTTTTTCGTTTTTCTTCCTGATTTGTCGGTCGATTAATTTTTTTTTTGTGTGTTTTGTTTGATTTCAATTATTTACCTTATAATACTTGCGTTTAAGTCTATTATTGGTCAGGTTTATTAATATTTAATTTTAGGGTTCATGTTTTAGGGTTCGTGTTTTAGGGTTGATGATGGGTTACGGATCTGTGATTAGAGTAATAATAGGGGTTTTGATTATCGGGTATTTTATAGGTTTCAACTGATGATTATTATGGAAAATATGTTTTTGGTCTGTATTTAGCTTTAAGGTTTTAGGTTTATGATTCGATTCAGGTTTTATAGAAACCTTAGAATGGATTGTTATGGTTTAGTTTTTTATTAGTGGTTTATGTTTTAGGTATCGATTTATGTTTTAAGAAATAGTTTATTGGTTTGATAGTATTTAAGCGTTCTACTTAGATTGATTTTGCATTTATGTTTGAGGTTTGTAGTAAGGTTGAATGTTTTAGGTTTATGAATACGTTTCAATTAATGTTTTAAGGATGGCTAAGAAAGGATTCTTATGATTTAGTTTTTGATCGATTCTTTATGTTTTAGGTCTCGACTTATGGTTATGAATCGTACTTGAATGGTTTGTTATTCTTTAAGCTTTCAACTGAGAATGATTTTGCATTAATATTTTAGGATTCTATTAAGCTTGAATGTTTTAGGTTTATGATTAGGTTTTAATTACCTTTTTACATACATCTAAGAATGGATTGTTAAGATTTTTTTTTTATTAGTCGTTTATGTTTGAGGTATCGATTTCCATTTTTTAGGTTTCAACTGATTTTATGAGGTTTCATTCATTGTTTTACATACCTACAAATGGATTCATAGCTCTGAAAACTTATAATCAAATGGTTTTTAATGTTTCCATTTACTGATTTATTTTTCATACTAACTCACTTCTTTCTAATACAGATTGGTAACTGCTTGTGTGATAATGACTTACGGTTTTTGGGTACAGTCAGAAGCCAACGATCGTATTTGCTCGGTAATATTTGATTTATTCATTTCATTAAAAAAAGATTTATAATGTTTATTCATAAATATAAATTTCTTTATGACTTGTAGGCTTTACCTGAGGAGTACACAGAATGGGTTAAAAAGTATAAGTATCCAACAGGTGATTGTACGATTCATACACTGGATGAAAAAAGATTTCGCGTTAAGGTCATGCATATAGCTGGGAAGTGGTTTATTTGTGACGGATGGAATCACCTAATGACTACATTAAATTACCCATCCGTTTGCAACTTTGTTTTTCAATACGAATCGGCCATCAACTGTTTCAATATGATTACGTTTCATCAAGACGCTATAACTGCACCTGGTAGATTTTTCTACTGCAAGTTTGATGACCCTCAAACTGATGAAGAACGTCTGGTATGTTTTTTTGTAATATCATTTAACTACATTATATAACACACTGATCATATAGTAATATGTATTAATTTTTCATTCCATTTGTTGCAACTTATCAGCATGTCAGTTGCTTTGTTATGCATGGATTATACAACCGAACCCTTCCGTTGGAACCAATTATAGTCAACTCATTCCCAGGTCATGTTTTCAACTCCAAATTCCTCATTTAATTTTATTTCCATGAGATTGTTTAATCTCTTTTACAATGATTAAAAGTAATATTAAACGGTGTTTGCTTCAGGTCATGTTTTCCAAATCCAGCTAGAAAACGATGGTGCTGCTACTTACATCACTCAAGGATGGCGTTATATGAAGGAGATTTTTGAGATAACCAAAGATCATCTGATTGTTTTTGAGATTTACAATGAGGTTTCTTTCTCAATTTGCAAATGTTTATTGTATTACTTTGTATTTGGAAAACATCACAATTAACTCTATACATTATTTTTCATTACTCTCTAAACTTTTGATTTTTTTACTTTGTTACACAAGCAGAAAACATATGACTTGACATTTTTTAAGAAAGGGAAGCTTACTCTTCCTCCCGATTTGTGGGAGGACGTTGACAATTCTGAGGATGATCATGGCGAAAAAGGTTAATGAAGGAGATGATATGGATCATGAGAATGATCAATCTGCTGCTATCGAGGATGTAGGTTGTTGTGATAATTTCGGTGTTCTGGTTGTTTTCACAATTGACAATCATTATGTAAGTTTCTAAAATTTAACTAACCGTATATTATAATCATATTTATGCATATGTTAGTTTGTTATTGCTTTTGAAAATTATTTGTTATTTTTTAGTTTATGCAGGCCGAATGGGCAAGACAAAATGGTATGAACAGGCAGATGGGTTTGACAATTAAAGATGGTGAGGGTTACAGTTTGGGAGTTTCTGTTGGTGTAGATAGTTCGAGGTCAAGTAAGCGTTACTACATCAAAGGTATGTCAACCTTTGTTGCTTATAAGGATCTGCAGGCAGGTGATCAGATGCATTTCCTTTTTTTCCAGAATCGAGGTTTGTTAAAGCTCTCTAAAGTAGTTAGGGTTGCTGGTAATTAGTTCTGTTAGTTTTGGCAGTTTTGATGGTGAACATAACATTTTTGGTGGGTAACTTTTTGCACCTTAGTGGTGGTAGTATTTTGAATATGGTTTACGTTTAGTGGTCACATACATTTCCACGTTTTACAGGTTTAGTCAACTGTGGGTTTTTGGGGTTGATGTGTGTTATAAACAGTACTATTATGCTATGGTTTGGTGACAATACATATGATACTTAATATGATGTTCCTGGCAGTAGTCTAATAGTTACAATCACTTTTTATGATGTATTGTTATTAGTCGTATATATTAATGTTTTTTGGTTGGTTGCTAAACTATTTTTTAAAAAAAAGTTGTTATAAACATTAAGTTTTGAAACATTACAAAGTTTTAGGTTTTGCCGGATTAAGTTTTTAAAAGTAAATAAATATTTGACATCCTTGTAATTTATCAAAGTTGCAAATACTATTAATTATTTTTTATATTAAGAACAATAACTTTTATGAATCATTGTTAACAAAGTCAAAATTTAAGAGTATTATTGGTAAGTAATAATCAACATAAATGCTTTGATTAGTCATTTAAACTTGAGTTGACTTTTTAAAACAGTCAACCCATTAAAGCATTTAAAAATGGAAACATGTAAGAATTGAAATTTACGATTTTTTTCTTTAATAATAAACATTAAACGAAATTTAACTTAATCATGAAAACACTTTAATGTAAAATCATTTTCATTCCAATTATAAATTTACGTTACAATAATTCACTAATCTTTACTAAAATTAAATAAGTCAACATTTCTTATTACATCTTTACGTTACATTATAAATACAGAATAGATTGTTAAATTTTGATTAACGTTTCGATCAATCAAATCTTCGTAACTTTGTCAGGTATCTGTATCACTACTCTTTCTAATTAGAAATTGCAATGTTAATTCATTTATGTTTAAAATATTAAAGGGTATGTAATACCTTCATTGTCAACAAAGTTCCAGCATTATGGATCCAAACAACATCACTTTTTTTAAAGAAATCACTTTGTGTATGAGTAAATACACGATCAAAGTTAAGGTATTAGGCTTTGGAAGCTAGCAAATCGAAAGATACCAGGAGAAATTATTTCTCTTCATATGGTTCTGATCGCTGAACAGGTTATGTTTTTAACATATTCGTTTTTTATTTTTTTTAAATTACGTTTTATTATTTCTCTTTAAGTATTCGGTTTTTACGTTTTTTTTTTTACGTTTTGTTTTTTTATTCAACACAAAATGCAGTGTCTGTGAAGGTTAGTAGTTTACTTAGTGAATCATGTATTCAGATTAGATTTTAATGTAGTTTATTCTAACAATTTCCACATGCCTTTTAATATTGTAGGATTTTTTTGGAGAAAACACTGCTCCAGAATCATCTTCTAGAGTTAGTTTGATTCGTGATGAAGCGGAAGTAAAGCGTAGCCTGGACAAAGTTTATTTGATGTGTTTTGCGATTTTCTTTTCATTTATGTTTGCTTTGTTTATGCGACAATTTTCATATAAATAAAATGTGTGTTGACATTTGATGTTTGTTTTTAGTTTTGTATAATTTGTACATGCTTGAATAGTTTTTTGATATGCCACATAGTTGTTGATACTTTATAATTGGAGAGTTTGATTATAATTTATTACTTTAAATTCAAATTTCGAAATTTAGTATTTTCGGAAAATTAAATTTCCAATTTTCCCGAAAATATTCAAATTCAAATTATTTGCATTCTTTAATTATGGTAAATCATTAAAAATATTTATTATCTGTTTTAATTATACATTTAATACATATGACTCAATGTTGACCACAATTATCTATATAAAAGACACTAAACTCAATCAAAAAAACATAAAAAGCTTACACAACAATCAAACATTCAAGAGAATTCCGGTTTGCTCTTTCGTGCGCGCTTCAGTCTTCTTTTGTACAAGTTTATTGTATGTCATTCTTTTCTTCTATCAGTCCATTTTTTAGTACTTTACATTGTTATTATATCTAATTTTTGTAGATAATCATTGATTATATATAAGATTTCTAGAAAATCATTGATTATTTCTATGTTATGTTCCTTTATAATTTAGTTTTACTTAATTATTATTTAGATTAAATGGGACGTAAAAGACTGTCTACCACCTCAAATGATAAACGAACACCGTTATCTAATATCTCTAATGGTAAACATATGTTTTCATCTTTATGCATCGTATACATAATATCATGCAAACAATTTTTTTTTCTTCACAGTTATCTCCAATGAACAAAAAATTAAGAATGCGGCCGAGTGTCGTAGACTTAGGAAGTTATATCTAGATGCCAAGAGAGGCAAGATCAATAATCATAATAATGGAATAGAAAATGTACCACCAAGCGTACAATTAAATCGTGAGTCCATTGGACCTTCAAACAATTATATTCATCAAAGTTCGTTTGTCCAATCAACTTTCAATTTGTCTACACCAGGTAAAATTTTGTTTCTCCGCTCATTATTTTTATATCGTTGTATACCGTTTGAACTTGACATGCTTATTAATAATCAAATTTAATAATACGAAATTATTTTTCTATTTTCTTAAGGTCAAGTGCAACAAACTCCTCTGTCTAACATCTCAACTGGTATCTTTTATAATTTTCATGACATATTTTATGTTACTCGAAATTACTGATTTGGTTATTTTTTTGGGTATAAGACTATTATTATTTAATAAATTTTTTATATTGTTGAAGTGAAAAGTAACCTTTCCCGTGATTGGCGAATTTTTGGACAATTAGAATTTGATGCTAAGAGACAGAATATTAAGCAATCTGGAAACACTAATCCGTCAACATCCACTAACAATGTATTTTCACTTGATATATCTGCCTTTAGCTCAACATTCAACAATCCATTTAATGCATCTTTTTCTGGTAATAGCTATCGTTTCCATTCACTAATTTATAACATTTTATTAACTTCGTAATTTTTTTTATCTAATCGTAACTTATTTTTTTACTTATTTATAAACAGGTTCAACAGAACGTACTCCTTTGTCTAATATTACAAACGGTATCATATTTCTATGTTGCTTACGTTTGTCTTTGTAATGTTATAACACTCTATAACTAAAAGTTTATTTACTATCTAAACATTACAATTTTATTTGTATTCATAGTGTCAGTGCATGATAGTAATAGACCAAATTCTGTCGAGGCTAGAAGTTTTAGAAAAGCACAAGTTGATGCTAAAAGACGTAAACTTAATTCTGTTATAGGATTGCGGAACCAATCTATTGTTACATCTGGTACCTCTTTCTTTAAATCCATTACTTATATAAAGTTGTTACTTTTATTAATGTTAAACATTAATTTCAAGTATTATATTTAGGTTCAGGTTTTAACTTTGATAGACCCTCAAATGCAACATCTTCTGTTCAGACAACAAGCATGAATACATCAAGTCATAATTCCATATTACCAGAATCTTCAATTTTAAGTAACGTAGAAAATTGCAGCAATGGATTACGAAGTAATCGACGTTGCATCTCACCTGTTCGCATGGTTAGTTTGTCAGACGAAGAAGATATGAATCCGCAACCCATGTTCAATTATCAATATAAGGGTGTCTCTAAAGGTAAATGTTATTTTTAATAAACCAATTACGATTTTATTATTTTTTAATTTAACGTAATATGAATTCAATTTATTCTATTCACAAGATTATTTGGATCACGGTGATCAAACGGTTGTATGTGAGATGTGTAACGCCAAACTGTGGAAATCGGAAGCTGGCAGATCACTACAAGTTAGTGGTAGAACATGTTACTATCTATGTTGTGGTTATGGAAAGGTGCAACTTCCAGATTTCAAAGAAAGCAGTGTCGATTATCAGAATCTTTTTAAGAACATAGACTTCCGAAGCAAGTATTTCTTAAAGCACATTCGAAGATTCAATTCTATGTTCTGTTTTACTTCACTGGGAGGCAAGGTCGACTCAAATATTTATAAAGGCAAGGCTCCCTTCATATACAGGATAAGTGGTGAAAATTATCATGCCCTGGGTGGTCTTCTTCCTAATGATGGGACAAAACCAAAATTTTCTCAGTTGTATATCTATGACACTGAAAACGAAGTCTCTAACAGGAGTAAAATTTTCAGGTAATATTTTACAGTTTATTAAAATAAATTTTTACTTATAGTATGTTTTTTTCATATAAAACAACTGTTCAATTTTTGAAATTTTAATCTATTTATTACAGTAAGGAAAAAGGGGACTCTAACAAAATTGATGAACAACTTGATCTTGAAATCATTCAGTACCTCAAGTCAATGTTAGACTCTAAAAATCAGCTTGTGAAAAGCTATAGGAGTGTACGCGATCGATTTAATGAAAATTCTGAAGTTAACCTTAAGTTACGTCTTATTGGGAGGCGAACTAAAGATGGTCGACTATACAACTTACCAACTTCAAATGAAATCGCTGCACTTATACTTACAGACAATGATGATGAGATTGACAATCGAGATATTGTTGTGGAATCAAGAAAAGAAGGTCTTCAGCGGATAAGTGAACTTCATCCAAAATATTTAGCTCTTCAGTATCCACTGCTTATTCCATTTGGGGAAGATTGTTATAGGGTTGATATACCGCATCGTGAAGAAAGGAAGTCTAAAAAGAAAGTAGACTCAAAGTGTTCAATGAGAGAGTATTTTGCCTATCATATTCAGGACAGAGTTGGTAAGTTCTCTTTGATTTTGAATGCAAGGCGCCTTCTTCAACAGTTTTTGGTTGACGTTTATACTATGATCGAGAGTGAGAGGTTGTTTTATGTACGTTATCAGCAACAAAAACTTAGGTGTGACTCTTATTCCAGTCTTCAAAATGTGCATCAAAATGGACCTACAGATTTGGCAACAATAGGTACACCTATAATACTACCATCTTCTTTTACTGGTGGTGCACGCTACATGAGGGAAAATTATCTTGATGCAATGGCCATTTGTAAAAAGCATGGATACCCGGATTTTTTCATCACAATCACGTGTAATCCGAAATGGCCTGAAGTTAGAAGGTTTCTGAAGGATAAGAAGACAAATCCTGAAGACAGACCAGACATTTTAGCCAGATTATTCAAACTGAAGCTAGACTCACTGATGAAAGATTTACGTGATAAAGCAATATTAGGAAAGACTTCGGCAGGTACCATACATTAATAACTTTGAATCATTCTTTATTACCGTAACAAACTAATAAAGTTAGTGAATATATTTTTTGTTTTATGTTGCACTAACTTTTTTATTTACAAAATTTTAATTTTAATTTTAGTACCATTTATTTTTACAGCTGTTTATACTATCGAGTTCCAAAAGCGTGGTCTTCCTCACGCTCATATCTGTCTCTTTCTTAAAGATGAAAGCAAGCTTCCGACGATTGATCATGTTGATCGTTTAGTTTCTGCTGAAATCCCAGATAAGAATTTAGATCCTGAGTTGTTTAGTCTTGTGAGTGACTTTATGATTCATGGACCATGTGGACCTGAATATCCCAACTGCCCGTGCATGATTGATGGTAAGTGCTCGAAGAAATTTCCAAAGAAGTTTTCTCCGGCATCAATGATAGATTCAAAAGGATATCCGGTTTATAAAAGAAGAGACTCAGGAGTATTTGTTGAAAAAGGAGGTGCTCAGTTAGATAACAAAAATGTGGTTCCTTATAACCCAACACTTTTGAAGCGTTATCAAGCTCATATTAATGTTGAATGGTGCAACCAAGCTGCTTCAATTAAGTATCTATTCAAATACATTAACAAGGGACCGGACAGGGCTAAAATTGCTTTTGTAGAAGATGATGGAGAAGGTCAAGAAGTACAGCAAAGAGATGAAATCAAAAAACATTATGATTGCAGGTTCCTTTCAGCATGTGAAGCTTCATGGAGGATACTTAAACACGAAGTGCATTACAGATACCCTCCAGTGATTAGGCTTCCTTTTCATCTACCTGGTGAGCAAACTGTTGTATACGGTCCAGAAGAGCAACTTCAAAACGTACTCAACAAGCCATCAGTGTCTTCTACAATGTTTCTAAAATGGATGAAACTAAACCAGGATGAACCTGTGGCACGTGAACTGAGCTACATCGAAATCCCAAGTAAATTTGTTTGGAAACCTGATGAAAAAAAATGGGATTTTCGAAAAACAGGTAAGGCAATTGGTCGTGTTCATATGGTTAATCCATCAATGGGTGAGGCTTATTTCTTGAGAATTCTTCTTAATAAGGTCAAAGGTCCCAAATCTTTTGCTGAGATAAGAACGGTGAATGGAAAAGTTTTACCAACATATCGAGATGCATGTTACGCTCTTGGCCTGTTGGAAGATGACAAGGAATATATAGAAGCTATTGAGGAAGCTCATTATACCGGTTCGGGATACTGTCTTCGTAATTTGTTCGCGATGATGTTGTTGTCTAACAGCTTATCTAGGCCTGACCATGTTTGGGAGAACACATGGAAGTACTTGTCAGACGGTATTATGCGTAGACACGAAGACGTTTTCCAAATTGAAGGTAAAAAAATTTATAATTCAACATTTTATTTATTTTACGTTATTATTAATTCTTTAATTAATAATTACAATCTTTATGGTTATCAGGTTTGTCTCTTCCTGATGATCAAATCAAGAACCTTACGTTGCTTGAAATTGAGAAACAGTTAATTCGGAATAACTCCAGCCTACGTAGGTTTCCTTCCATGCCTTTTCCTAATAGTGATTCGATTGCATCTGCAAATAACCGTTTAATACTTGATGAACTCAATTATCAAGTAAATACGCTGACTGAGGAATTTCAAAGCAACGCACCTTCTTTAACAGATGAGCAGCGTTTAATTTTTGATGAAATAATTGATGCTGTTGATTTTAACAAAGGTGGGCTTTTTTTTGTTTATGGGTTTGGAGGCACTGGTAAAACCTTTTTATGGAAAACGTTGTCTGCTGCCATTAGATGTAAAGGCCAAATTGTTTTGAACGTTGCATCTAGCGGTATTGCTTCTTTGTTGTTATCTGGTGGAAGGACCGCTCATTCTAGGTTTCGTATACCTTTGAATGTTAATGAAGAATCCATGTGTTCTATTAAGGCGAATAGCGATGAGGCAGATTTATTGAAGCAGACTAAGTTAATTATTTGGGATGAAGCTCCAATGATTCACAAACATGCTTTTGAAGCTCTTGATCGCACGATGAAAGACATCTTGAAATCAAAGGATTCGGTTAATTCGGAGCTGCCTTTCGGAGGTAAGGTTATGGTTTTGGGTGGTGATTTTAGACAGATCCTTCCTGTTGTTCCCAATGGTAGTAAAAGAGATATTATAAGTGCCTCAATAACCTCCTCTAAGATTTGGAATACTTGCAAAGTCCGTACGTTAAATAAAAACATGAGGTTAACATTGGGTAACAAGACATCTGAATCAGAAGAAATAAAGGAATTTGCAAACTGGCTTCTACAGTTAGGTGAGGGTAAAGTTGGTGCTTCAGTTGATGAAAATGAGGCAGATGTCGACATTCCAGATGATCTTCTTATAAAGCATTCATCAGATCCTATTTGTAGCTTAATTGACTTCGTCTACCCTTCACTTCTTCAGCTTTACAAAGATAAAGATTACTTTGGTGAACGAGCAATACTTGCACCAACAAACGAAGTGGTACATGAAATTAATGACAGGTTGCTTGCATTGTTTCCTGGAGATGAAGTCGAGTATTTGAGCTCTGATAGTATATGCCAGATTGAGAATGGTAATAACCGTTCACAGGAAGATTTATATTCTCCTGATGTGCTTAATGGTTTGAAAATTTCTGGAATTCCTAATCATCGATTAGCACTAAAGATCGGAGTTCCCGTTATGTTGTTGAGAAACATTGATCAACAAAATGGCCTGTGCAACGGCACCAGGTTACGAATCACCAGACTTGCGAAGCGTATTATTGAAGCCGAAATCATATCAGGTGGTAACATTGGTACCAAAACTCTTATTCCTAGAATAAATATGATACCATCTGATAACAAGATTCCAGTCAAGTTCCAAAGACGCCAATTCCCAATAAGCGTATGTTTCGCAATGACCATCAATAAAAGCCAAGGACAGTCTCTATCCAAGGTTGGGTTGTATTTAAGAGACCCCGTATTCTCACATGGCCAGCTTTATGTCGCATTGTCAAGAGTTAAAAGCAGGGCAGGAGTGAAATTACTTATACTTGATGCTGATGGCCAAGTGAAGACTAAAACAAAAAATGTGGTGTATAAAGAAATATTTAATGATATTTGAATAGAATGTGTATTGGTTTCTTTTAAATCTTAATAAAATATTTCTGCTACATTTTTTTATATGTTTTACCACTCGAAATAATTGTACGTTGGTGAACCGCGTGTAACGCGGGCAAAGATCTAGTTATATAATAAAAGAAAATACATGAAGGACACATGGCACTCCCTCATGAATTCTCTCATTTTATTATTTAATACAATAAATTCAAATTTAAATATAATAATTGATTTGCAAAAGCATATTATAAATTTATTAAATTGAATTTTATTAATTATATTAATAATCATAGTTGTAACTGAAATCATTAATAAAAGAAAACACATGATTCTTTTTACAATATTTGATCTGTTATTTTAAGTTTAAAATTAAGTTTGTTACAATATTTGACAAATGATTATTAAGTTTTTTTTTTATTTTGGTCATTGTTTTAGATGTTAAACTATGCGCAATAAATACATATTAATTTTAATACTTAAAATTCAAAAGTCAAATAAACAAATTAAGAATAACACAATGCAATTAGTCAAGCTTTTTTGTGAAACTTTCATGTTGTTCAAAACAAATAAATAAAATATATTCTATGTTTTTTGTAAATCAATTAATATAATTATATTATAATTCAAAATTAGAAATAAATTATTAGACATAATTTGAAAATGTTTATGAACTAACAAAAGTAATCTTTATTAAAAATTATTTATTTTTTTTAAGATAGCGTATTTATGTGTTATTAAATTTAAATCGTGTACCTTAAAAACGTGTTTTTAATATGTGGTCTTTCACTCTAAGTTTAAAACTATATTTCTTACAATAATCTGAACAAACAAAACAAAAAAAAATCAATTCACACTAATTAAATATTTGATTTAATACAAAACTAAATATGTTTGGCTATTTTCGTATTATAATACCTTCATATATAAAATACATTTTATATATGAAAAATCATTATTTGAAATATTCATTGACTTTGTTTTTTCAAGTTACTTCAATAGAGAAATGCAATATCTAAACAGTCTTTTCATTACTAATTCGTTTCAATCTTTATTTCCATGCTATTAATTCACACATTTTTTTTATAATACAGTAAAATTGAACCAATAAATGTCATTATGTTTAAGGACATTGATGTTAAAAAAATGATTATACACTCAAGGTTAGAAATACTTTGGCTTTGGAATAAACTTAATGTCAAATTCCAAAATGAACAATACTTGATTGGGATGGTTTAACGGATGAGGAGATACTTTTAAATTAATTTCATTTTTTATATCCTAGCCTAAACAGATTTACCTTTATTACTTTTTGATTTTTTTTGTTTTGTTGTACCTGCAGTCTTATAAGGTAATAGCCAAGGTATGGAAGATATATTTTGGAATGTTTGAAAAAAGTTTTATGTGAATAAAAAATTTTTTTACAATAAATCATTTAGGGGCTGATGAATATTTAATATTTTTTTGGTTGTAAAGGCAACTTTTTTTTATTTTAAATAAAATATGTAATCTAATTTTTCTTAATTATATTTTAAATTTATATATAATATATATAATTTAAATTGTTCAACCCGTGTATCACATGGGTACATAACCTAGTTTATAATAAATGATTATTCCAAAAGTACCAATGCGGTTAAAACTACGCATTTCGAAAGGACATCGTAGGCGTCCACGAACATCAAGAAGGACATCGTAGGACTCGCAATAACTTAAGTTGATCAAAATCAACTTTAAACATGTTAATTATATAGGAAACGTGATTAAGATCCAGTAAAATGTTGACTGAAATATGCCGGTTGTCACACCGTGTAACTCCTATAAATAGGACGTCTTACCTCCTTCCACCAGATTCGAATCCTTAGAGAATACACTCACACTTACCGGGCTAAACCACCATTTTTGTGTCTGCTATCACGGGTCTTACGAGACTCTAGGCAGTTGCCTCCTTTCGTACGACCCTTTGATTATTTACAGGTCACAGATCCAACCTCGGTGTGAAGCAAATGATTATATCTTGCAGTAAACACGAGTCGCCACCCTACGTACCTCCTGTGAGGTAAGTACTGTACTCGTTGTTTCTTCAGGTGGCGGCATAGCTTATTGCCTGTCTACTTTCTATTTTGATGTAACTTGATAAGTTTAAGAAATGAAAACCTTTAAAAAAAAGATTAAAGAAAATAATCAACGTCTGAAATCTTTATATTAGTTATGTTTAGAGTGAATTACAACTTTTGTCCTTTACGTTTATACCAGATTTCAATGCATATCCTTTGTCTTTAAAATTGGCGAGTTTTGTACTTTATGTTTCAAAATCTTACATGGTATGTTCTTTGACCCTAACCAAGTTAATTTTGACTGTTAAGTGGAGGGTAAATTAGTCTTTTCACCTATTTATTTAAAAAAATTATTAATAATTATCCTATATGTTTAAATGTCAATCTTGATGAATAGTGCAGCCTTCATTTCGAGTAGGTGTTATATACTAAGTGTTTCGATATTTGTAAGAAAGAAATCTATGGTGTAGTTGGTTTGGCTGTTAGTGTGTGTTGTTTGTTGTTCCGGTTCGAATCTCTATACGGACGATCCTGAGCTTTTTTTTCTGCTTTTTTTAAAAATCAAAATCAAACTTAAAAAAAAAAGAAAGTGGATTAACAGGTGTTAGTGTTTCTTGGCATGCCACGTCAGCTGAGTGTTTAGTCACTATTCCACTATACTTTGTGTTGTTTGAGGGTGTTTGGGATTGAGTTTCAAAACAACTTATTGACTTGTTGGCTTTTTCAAAAGGCCAATAAGTCAATAAGCTGTTTGTGTAACCCAAAAGCACTTTCTGTTTTGACTTTTGGCTTTTGGCTTTTAAGGGTGGGGAAAAGCTGTTTTTGAAAAGTTAGAAATCCTGGCTTTTGGCTTTTGGCTTTTGGCTTTTAACTTTTGGAAAGAAAAAAAATTACAAATATACCACCCATACAACCAATATTCACAATAAGTTAAGCGAAACACTTAAAAAAACAACAATTTATTGACTTTTTAACGTTTCTCATCCAAAAAGCTAATCCAAACACATTTTTTAAAACTCCTTTTCAAAAAATCATAAGCCAATAAGCACTTTTGACCAAAAGCACTTTTGCATCTCCAAACTCAATCCCAAACACCCTCTTTATAAAACTTTTATTTTAAGTGATTCATCTAGCTTTTTTTTGCGCAGCAGCTGAAACAAGCAGCATAACAGGTAGAATCTACAACTAATGTCGATGAATTACTACTGGATGCATGTTTGGTTTACTTCATGATTTAATGTTTGTTCTAATTTTTTTTCCTCCTTTGGTTTTGCGCAGCAGCAGAAGCAGGCACAGTAACAGGTACTAACATGTTTGGTTCAGTTTATGTTTTAATGTTTTTGCAAATATAATGGTGAAGAACATCATGTTTAAAATCTGTTTCTTTGGTGTTCTTTCTAAGTTCATGTTTTAATGTTTGTTGCAAATATTTAAAGAACATCATTTTAAAAATATGTTTTTTTGGTGTTATATTTTGATTTTTTTTTAAAATGTGGCCTTTTGAATATGTTTTTGGTTTAAACCCAAATAAGTTGGTAGGTTTGTTTCTTGATCATGTAACTCGGATTTTTGGGGTTAGAGCATATGGTTGTTTATGTGTTGCTAGCCAAATAAGGTGCTAAGCTGTTTAGAACAGTATGTTGATTAGATGTTTGAGAGGCTTCGGTTTTTTGCCCCGCCAGTTGTTCGACTAAATGCCTCAAAGGCTTCGTTGAGGTTGTGATGTTTCTTTAGAGCTAACATCTGTTCTCTTTTTTTTTCCAGGTTTCTCTGCAACAGTATTGGATGCAGGTATGTGTTCTGTTTAAAATTTATTTTTGGGTTATGCTAGACCATGTTGCAAAAATAGATGCAATTGTGCTGTTTCTTCATTATTTGCATTCGTAGTCGGTTCGATCGCTACAATGTGGTTGTTGATAGTACCTGGGTTGTTTTGTTTTTAGAGTGTTTGTGCTGGTGGTTCGCGCCATCCGTTAGGTAATTAGTAGGGGAACGCTAGACGTGGCTGCTTTGTTTGTTATAATTATTGTGGAAAGATGGTTGTGGATGTCTGCATTATGCTGCTCAGATTAGTTAGCCTGGTGTTGCATAAAATGTGTTGGTCGTGAGGTGTGTGTGCATATTTTTTCTGGTTGTTTCCCAGTTCAATGAAATTGTTTTCTTGGTTAGAAAAACAACCTTTTGTTTGTTTCACGCCTAATTTCTTGAATCCCAAAAATTTCTTCTCCAAATTGAGTAACATTGTTGTTATTATTATTATTATTGTTTGAAAGATATTGTTATGAATTTATTAGGATAAAAGAATTGACCCATTGGAATTTTAGAGGGAAATTTTGAACAGATTGATATTGGTATGAATCTTGAATTTTAAAGCTACTTGCTTTAACATAAGAGACATAGTGAATTTAGTGTTCTTGGTTGTGTTAATAACTCATTAGGCTAAATGTTGGTAGATTCAGAAAACATTGCAAAAAAAGAGTGTAAGTAGGGGTGAGCGTCTTAATGCGATCTGGACTGGAGCGGGACTAACCCGAATTTACTATACTAGGGGTTAGTTCTTGGTCCGGTTTGGTGGAAACTTAGAGAAACATGAGAGTGATCTATAAACCCAAAGGTTGAATTAAAGAATAGCGATTGTGGTTGCGAGATTCTGGGATTTGCGGTGGTTCAATTCGAGGGTTACAAAATGTTCAAATTGTTTGGCAACGTTCGCGGTGGTCAGTTTGAGGTTCTGGGTTCATCAAGGAAGATGGCAACCAACGCGGTGGCGCTGACACATGAGGGCGGGGGTTTGTTTTTTAGGTGAATACATGAGGGTAGGAGATTCAGGATTCCTTGAGTTTTGGTACTTGCGGTTAGATAAATGCCAACAATTTGGAATTAGTCCTATGATTTTTGGTACTTGCAGTAGATAAGGAACAACCCATTGCAAACTTCTCTACGTTCTTTTTTAACTTCTTTCGATATTGGTACTTGTAGTAGATATGAAATAATCAACAATCAATGACAACAATTTTGAACCAGTGTCATGATTTTTGGTACTTGCATTATCTAGCATACGATGGCATTATACGTGTGTTTATTCCACAGTTTTATTAGTAGGTTACATGAATATGCGTTAGATAATAATACATAGCTTCAAGTTCCGTACTTTTACAACAGTTATATTAGTATGCATCAACTGTATGCTCCTGCAGGTTCCACACTTTTATTAGTAACTTAATTATATGAATATGCATATGATAATAATACATGGCTACAAATTCCATAGTTGGTTTAATAATTTTTTGTGGGCTTCAAATATTCCTTTGTGGCGCGCATCCAGTAGGAATTGAACCTACGAATTCGCCAATTATGAGTTGGGTGCTTTAACCATTCCTCTTTTTTGTGGTTCTTTGTTTGTATAAATATGAAGATTATGGTTTGTTTTGTTTTGTGGGGTTAGAATATGAGGTCGTCAATGGTTGGTTCGATATTAAAAAAAATGGTGGAAATAAAATACACTCAACTGAACCAGTTATGTGGCCAGTTCTTGGTCTGATAGGTCGGACCGGTCTGATTCTGAAAACAAAACTTTAACATAATATTGCAAAATTTACACCTCAAAGATCAGATATTATGTTTCTTTAACTGAAAAAATCAAAACATTTCAGGTATGGGAACCTGAAGAATGTCCAGGAGTATGATGTAACCAAAGAATACAGGATAGCAATGGAAACATGAGGAAACTGGGTAGAAACCAGCATAAATTCTCATGATTAGAAGGTGTTTTTCATGACATGTCACCAACACACTTGTGGTGAAGTCTTTGTATTCCTTTTTCCTTTAGTTACATAATTAGTTAATGTGTTAAATATAATTGCAAAACTATGCCTGTGAGATGACTTATAAGTTTTAAAACCTTAACCCGTCGCAGGTACATTTCGATTATAAGGACTAATTTAAATTTGGTTCGTTTCTTTTGAACCATTTCAGGTGGTTTTGTATGTGAAAAGTTATCAAGGGATCAAATTATTAGTTTAATATTTAAACACAACACTAACTAAAGCATGGAACCAACTCTCAGGAAGCAACAATTTTTGTAACTCGCAATGTGAACTGAAAATGCCGCGCAGTAGAAGACCTTTGATGTTGAAATCATGTGTTGTACACCCCCTTTTAAAAATGTAAATACTAAACCTTTTTTTATTGTGCGCAGCAGAAGTGATATGAAAATACCGTGCCACTCGCGCAACGTGCGACAATGCTTCCCTTTAGTTGATTTTATTTTATTTTTTATTTCATATGCTTTATGTATGTTAAGATGTTACGACGTACTAACATTTTCTATGAATCATGTACTTATATTGTTATATGTTTAAATAATCATTAAGATCCGCAAAAAAAAAATATGCTGATACTCACGGACGCAAATTGCAGTGAAAGTCGCGCAACGCGCGGCCTTGAAAGTAACTAGTTATACCAAAAAGTGGCAAAAACACACACAATCAAAAGTTTGACCAGTCATATCCTTTCTTTCCTCTTTCCTTTTATCGTACGAATCAGATTTTAAAATTAAAATAAATTAATGAAATTGTTTTATGAAGAAACACAGGCCATTATTATTACTTTTCTCTAAGAGCATTCACAGTAGATGCTTCATAATAGTGTGAGAGGGGCCTCTATATTATATAGAGTGTGTATAAGTGGTTGTGAGTAGAGTAGAGAGAAAATATATAGAGAAGACACTGTTCATCAGTAAATTTGGAGGAGACACTGTTCACCCTCCATAATTTTGTAATATTTTTAAAAGTGGTTGTGAGTATAGGAGAGATAAAATGTAATGATAAAAGTATAGAATAAGTATTATTAAATAGAAAAGGAGAGAGAAAGATAGTGATTTTTAGTGTAATTATAAAGATGAAGATAAAGTGTTTATTGTGAATGCTCGAACTCTGTTTCTCTCTATTACAATAACAAACACACAAACAAGGCTAGGAAATGACAACGGTCACGAACGAAGAATTTAGATTGGTTGCAGGTTGTTATGGCGAAGGGTGTGTCGTGATGGTGGTTGTACGATTGGACGGTGGGGGGGCGACGGTGGACACGATGGAGGACGATGGTGCAGCTGTCTAAAAGATCTAGTGAGGGTGACGGTGGAGGGTTTTTTTTAATTAGACTATGGGGTGTGGGATGGGTTTCACCATCGGGATGCTGACATGGAGGGCTTCCCCCTCGGTGAACACCCCCCCCCCCCCCACCTTCCCCCTTCGGACTTCGGTACACTCGGTGGATTTCCCCAACCTCACCGATCATTGGCCTCACCGATCATTGATCTCATTTTCCAAGACTTTTATTTTGTCCTTTTCTACCAATTAATATTATATATATAGGATTTGGCTCAAATGAGAACCTTTTCCCAAATTGAGAACTAGAGAACCATTCTGGGCCACACATTTCTCTAAGGCAATTTTTTTTTTTTTTTTTTTTTTTTTTTTTGCAAAAATCGCTGCTTTATATGTAAGGAAAATTTTTTTTTTATTTTTTTTGTATTTTTTTTTTTTCAGTATACACATGTGTATAATTGCATTATACACATATGTATAATGCTATATACACATATGTATAGCTGAAAAATGCTATATACACATATGTATAATTGCTATATACACATATGTATAATTGTCATATAGTGCGATTAAAGCAAAAAATATATATATATATATATATATATATATATATATATATATTTTGCCTTTATATGAAATGTGTGGCTCAGAATGGTTCTCTCAGTTCTCAAATAGGGGTTGGTTCTCTTAGGATCCCTACCCTATATATATATATATATATATATATATATATATATATATATATATATATATAGGGGAAAGTTAATTTGAGAACACCTATATTTCGTGCGAACCGTGAGAACGGCATCTAAAACCATTCAAATTCAAAATTTCTTTTTACACTTGTCTTTATTACTAAAATACAATCTCAAAAACACAATTTGCGCGTAAAAATTCAAACGTATACGGAAATAATTTGTCTTTACACATGTGTAAATTTGCTGTTTATACATGTGTAAACTGTTTCATTTACACATGTGTAAAAAGTTAATTTTAAAGTGTTTTTGCAAGAAAAGATGAATTATTTGGAAAGAAAATTCATTTATTAATGTTGTATTTGGATTATAATGGGTTTGTATTAAAAAAAAATTGATTTTGATTGATTTTTTTACTTGTTCTCACGGTTCTCACAATATTTAGCGTTCTCAAGATAACCCTCCCCTATATATATATATATATATATATATATATATATATATAGATATTATATTAATCTATTTAAAAAGAGTATTATAAAAAGGAAGGGGGAAGGAGGGGGAACCATTTCCCTAGTTTGGAGAGGGGAAGAGGGGAAATGACGTGACGCTGATTTAGACAAGGGGAGGAAAAGGGGAAGGGTTCCACACCCCATAGTCTTATTAAGAAAGGGGTGTATTTTATTTGTATAATGGTGGTGGACGGTGGTGGTTTGGAGATGGGTTTCTGGTGGGGTTAAGCAGTGGCGGATCTAGAAACATTTTTCAGTAGTAATGTTTTTCATTTCTTTCATTTTAGTAGCAACGTTTTCCAAATTTCGTAAAAAAAACGAAATTTTCCACTAATTTTCCACTACGCGCGCAAAGATGAGACGTAACGTCCGCAACCCCTGCTTGTGTTGTATGTCCGCCCCTGGGGTTAAGGGTTTTGAGGTTAAGGAAGATGGTGATGGTGTGGTGGCAGGTGATGGTATGGTGGTGATGAGGGTGGAGCCTGAGAGGGAGTAGGGAGAGAATGTGTGTGTTTAGAGAGAGAGAGTATGATATATATATATATATATGTGTATATATATATATAATATATAATTCATTTTGGTCTACTTATTAAAATAGTTTTTAAATGAATAGGTAAAAAGACCAATTTACCCTTCACTTAATAGTCAAAATTAACTTGGTTAAAGCTAAAGGACATATCGTGCATGATTTTAACACATAAAGTACAAAACTCGTTAATTTTAAAGACAGCCGACATGTATTGAAATTTGGTATAAACGAAAAGAACAAAACTTGTAATTCACTTTTATGTTTATCTTTGTAAACAAAATAAAAGGTCTAAAGGGGTGATAGTGAAAACCAAACCACCCCATTTTATTTCATTTGTTTAACCGAAGGACTAAATGCATCTCCACAGTTTATAAAAATTGTGACGATATTCATTTTTTTATTTTATTGTTAAAACGCTATAAACCTCATGTGTTGATTAACTTATCACTACTATTTTATATATATATATATATATATATATATATATATATATATATATATAGGATTTGGTTCAAATGAGAATCTTTTCCCAAATTGAGAACTAGAGAACCATTCTGGGCCACACATTTCTCTAAGGCAATTTTTTTTTTTTTTTTTTTTTTTTTTTTTTGCAAAAATCGCTGCTTTATATGCAAGGAAAAAAAATTTTTTTTATTTTTTTTGTATTTTTTTTTCAGTATACACATGTGTATAATTGCATTATACACATATGTATAATGCTATATACACATATGTATAACTGAAATATACACATATGTATAGCTGAAAAATGCTATATACACATATGTATATATGTCATATACACATATGTATAAATGAAAAAAAAATTCAAAAAAATAAAAAAAAAATTTCCTTGCATAAAAATGTGCGATTAAAGCAAAAAAAAAAAAATTGCCTTTATATGAAATGTATGGCTCAGAATGGTTCTCTCAGTTCTCAAATAGGGGTTGGTTCTCTTAAGATCCCTACCCTATATATATATATATATATATATATATATATATATATATATATATATATATATATATATATATAAGGGAAAGGGATACCGGAAACCCTATAAAACGAGTAAACTCGGTAAACTCTAACTTCCCAAGCTTCTTATCATCTGAAAAAATTAGGGTATGTAATATACACGATTTTAAGAGTTTTGAGCCAAAAAAATCAAAAAAGTGCCGAGTGGATATTTTTAAAAAAAATAAATAAGTTTTTTTTTGTGTTACGTATGTTAAACAAAAACAGACATGTTACATATGTAACACAAAAAACTTATTTATTTTTTTTAAAAATATCCACTCGGCGCTTTTTTGTTTTTTTTGGCTCAAAACTCTTAAAAACATGTATATTACATACCCTAATTTTTTTCAGATGATAAAAAGTTCGGGAAGTCAGAGTTTCCCGAGTTTACTCATTTTGAGTGGGTTTTTATTTTAACCACCCCCTATATATATATATATATATATATATATATATATATATATATATATATATATATATTTGTTGATTTCTGCTAGTTTTTGTTACTTATATATATATTGGCTCGTGGTATGAAGGGCCTTCCGGTTTTCAATCTTTTCGTGAAGGTCTCTTAACATATTTGGTGAGGTAAATGGAGTTCTAAGATAGAGTTAATTTCATTTTTATGTTTGGCAAAACTAGCTGGTAGTTGGTGGCTGAAAGCTGGTAGTTGTAGCTCTTTAAATATATTTTGGTGTTTGGCAAAGTAGCTGGAGATTTTAATAAAATGTATAAAATGATCCAAATGGGCATTAACTAAAAGCTTTATGCATGTTTTTTTTTTATTATAGAACAGATATTTATGTCATTTACTCATTAAAAGTTTGTAGCTAGTAGGAGTTTTTCCTTAAACGCTAGTACTAGTAGCTTTTCAATATAGTGTTTTTTTCCTAACCTAAAAGCTTCAAACTCCTTCAACCAAACAAAGCTTTTTATTTAGTATGAGTTTTTTCTTAAAAAGCTTAAAGCTTAAAACTCCTAAAAGTTTCTTACCTTAATATAGTTATGCGTCATTTTCAAGTTAGGGAGATTTGTTCATCATTCTTGGTTTAGGCGATAAATTAAGAATAAAAAAGTTAGTATACAACCACAACTCTATCAAGTAGATCCTACAAATAGCAAAGATATTCATATAGAATCTAGAAAAAGTGAGATACAGCCGTCATATGGTAATGGTCACATATAATGTTCACCTAAAGTGTAGGAAATTCTAAACCCTTAGGACAAAGCTAAGACGCAACTGCACCATCTCTAAAAGCCACATAAGCAGTCCAACCAAAAGTTTGACTTCTTTGACACATAAGCAATCCACGTTAGCAAAATTTTGACTTTTTGTCATATAAGAAGTCCACGTTAACAAAACTTTGACTTTTACCACATTAGAAGTCAATGTTAGCAAAAACTAAGTTGACATTTAGTTAGTATGTGACCGATAAGGAAAAATTAGTTAAAAGTTGGGATTGTCACTAAGTATTTCTTTAGTTGAGACTGTTGTTGATCAGTATATCAAAGTTAAGATTATATGTGTATGAATGATATGTTAGGATTACTATCACTGATAAATGACAATACTCACAATGATATGTGTTTAGATGAGTTATAACTTAGTGATCCTCATTGTCTAAGAACATGTTTGGCTCTCCTTATAACTTATGACTTTTTCAAAAAGTTAATAAGTTAAAAAAAGTGTTTGGCAAAAGGAAAAGGACTTTTTGTTTTAACTTTTTGTTTGCCTATGATAAGTTGTTTTGGAAAAGTAAGGGAAGAGTGACTTTTTGAACCTCCTTATAACTTATTGATGGTTATTTACCTACAAGCCCTTCTTATATCCTTACACCTTTCCTCCTTATACCCTTTTTGGTCATTTTACCTAAATAAGTTAAACCAAACACTTTTTTACAAACTAACTTATCAACTTATTGTTTTTCCCCACTACATAAGCTAATCCAAACACTTTTCTAAAAACTCTTTTTTAAAAAGTCATAAGTTAATAAGTCCTTTTAACAAAAAGTCTTTTTTTTTGCCTCAAATAAGTTTATCCAAACATGCCCTAAATTTCATTCCTTACATACAAAATTTTGACATGAATATGTACAAAACCCCGACTAGTTCAGGTTACAAACCGGCCTAATTTTTTTTAGTTTGGTCTCAAACCGGTTCAAATTAAGAACACGTATTAGAGTAGAAAACCCCAACCCACCTAAATCAATTCAGAACAGATTTAAATTTGAAAACCCCAACCCAACCAAACCGATTTAAAACTTGTTAAAACCCAATTTTAACATTTTTTTTTTTTGAACGATCAACTAAAGTATTGCCGGGTACTCTGCACGCGGCCCCCAATGGCCGAAAGGGGCCCCAGACGGCCTCTAGTCTGTACAGACAGAGCCCTTCGGCTCACCCGTCTCCTGTTCCAGGGAAAACCCGGCCCACAAACCCGGCCGAAGGCACGACGGTAGTGAACCGGTAAAACCTGGAGGGATCAAGAGTCGAACCCATGACCACAAGGGTCAAGGGTCTCTCCATCACTTCCCAACCACATACCCCACCACAAGGGTGGGGGTATCCATCACATGCCTCCCGTGGGAATCGAACCCGGCTCCCCCAATTTTAACATTTAAACCAATATTTTACAAGTTTTTTTAGACAGTCTCAAACAAGTTCAAATTAAATCCAAACCCAAACCAAAACTAAACAAAAAAAAAAGCCCAAAACTAAACACTAAGCCCATCCAAAAACCTTATTCCCTAAAAACCATCACACATTCACACCCACAACCGGCCACCAATAACATCTAATCTTCATTATCTTCATCCTCTAAAACTTCGTATAATAATACCAATGTCTTCTTCTTGTTCTGCAACAAAACCCTTATCAATGATGTCTACAAACTTCCTAATCTCATCCTCTCCATCAATCTTTTCCAACAAACCCACCTCACACTTTTCCTTACCTCTAAAACCCATCAGCCTCAGCCTCTCCACTTCCTTCAAACCCATTTCTTTTAACAAAATAATAAGCCCATCTTTATCTTTTGTGACATTTGTGTCGGCCCAAGACGATGACAACACGTTGGTTGTTGAAGCAGGTGAAGATTTGAGTTGGGGTAATGAAATTGAAACACAGGAAGAGAGTCAGGTAGAAGAAGGTGAAGGGGAGGAGGTGGTTGAAGAGGAGTATGTTGAGCCGCCTGAAGATGCTAAGCTGTTTGTTGGGAATTTGCCTTATGATGTGGATAGTGAACAGTTGGCTCAGTTGTTTCAACAGGCTGGTGTTGTTGAGATTTCTGAGGTACCCTTTTTTTTGTTTTGTTATTATTATTATTATTATTTTTATTATTATTTTTATTATTATTATTATTATTATTATTATTATTATTATTATTATTATTATTATTATTATTATTATTATTATTATTATTGTGGTTTGCTTGAGGTCGGCTTGTTAAAAGCTCGGATTGAGACGAGGTTAGACGCCCAACATTGGTTGTTTAGGCCAGGCCGGATAGGTTGGCTAGCCTAAACGAGCCTATTATTTATCTAGTTTTCATTTAATGTTAAATAATAATAACAATAATAATAATAATGATATATTGTTGATATCATTGTATGTAAATCTATGATGAAAATATATAAATAATATATATTTTGTTAGGTATAAGATAAATATAAATGTATATAAGTTATGTGTTTGGTTGGGTTGGGTTGAGGTTAGACAAGTCGAGCAAGAGTGCTCGAAATTCATTGTTGAGGTAAGACAAGCTAACTAGCCTAAACGAGTCTATTGTTTATGTAATTTTTGTTTAGTGTTAAATATACATATATGGTTTAGGTTTATGTACAAAGGGCGTATTTCGTGAGAAGTGTGAGAAGGATTAAGAACTGACATGTAGGAATCATGTTTTGGATTTAGGAATGATATTTTTGGGTTGTTTTGGCATGAAAAACACCAAACACAACAATTTAAAACACTATGGAATGTATTATAGTTATGGAATTTAATACACAACTAAAACGCATTACTTAACACTAAAACACAGTGCTTAATGTTCTTGACATGGTGTTTTAAGTTTTACGCCTAGAATGCATTGATTTGGGTTTTAATTGTTATGTTTGGTGTTTTTCTAGACAGAACAATCCAAAACATCAAGTCTAAGTCCAAAAAATGATGCCTAAATGTTAATTTTTAATCCTTCTCACGCTTCTCACAAAATATGGCCTTTGTACAAAAACCTCACCCTATATATATATATATATATATAGTGTGAGGTTCAATGGGAAACCTAAAAAAAGTGGGGAACCGTACATTTAACATGTTAATATATCATAAAAATTCAATTCAAAATGTAAAAAATTAATTTTTTTTTTAAAAACAATTTGGGAGCTTTTGCATATAAAGTTATGTAGAAGTCATTCCAATAAAAAAAATTTACCTTTTTTTTAAACTCATTTTAAGCATTTTTTTAAATATTTATTTTTCGATTTTTTTATTAAAAGGCTTCTACATGCATTTATATGCAAAAGCTCTAAAGAAATTTTTGAAAAAAAATATATATATTTATATGTTAAATTGATTTTTTTATGAGATATTTAACATGTTAAATGCATGGTTCCCCGGTTCCCCATTGAACTCACCCCTATATATATATATATACACGTATATGTATCTATATTATAATTATTATTGTTATTACTATTATTATATGCAAGTGTATGATTAAAATATCTTAATGATATATATTTTGTTGTATGTAAGATAATTATAAATGCATATAAGTTAATTAATAAACTTGGTTTTAAAATGCGAGAATAGGAATGCATAATGCACGTTATGAGAGCGCATCCTCTGTAGGGATGTGATGCGATTCCGTGATGTGCATGTGATGTGGTCCGTCTAATGCTTGATGTAGTCAATGCGCTACATTACGCAAATGACAAAAATTTGAACAAATTATGCCATTGTTTTTTTTTTTAATAATGAACGCCTCACATACATGATGGGGGAACGTTGCATTTTGCGCATTGGAGCACCACACGCTTTTTAAAACCAAGTTAATAAATAGTAAATGAGCTGTAGGAATTGAGGTCGAAACCAGCCAAGCTCGAGCAGTTGCAAGTTAAATGAAGCTCAGACTCGGCTTGTTTACGCTCTGGTGCCAATTGATATCATGTTTTTGTTTGTTGATATAGGTTATATACAACAGAGAGACTGATCAAAGCAGGGGTTTTGGGTTTGTGACTATGTGTACTGTTGAAGAAGCTGAGAAGGCTGTTGAAATGCTTCATCGTTATGTAAGTTTCTACTGAAAATATGTGATTAGTTATCATGAAATTAACTAAATAATGGTGAAGTTGGTTAGATTCGCTCAATCTACACTAGTTTATCCATAGCTGGATATGGGAGTGTTTGGATGTGCATCATGGTTTAAAAAAATGTGTGAGGCGAGGCGCTGAGAAAACGTCTCTGAGGCAACGCCTCATGAGGTTATTTTGTACGTGCGCCTCGAATGGCCGAGGCGCTAAGAAAACTTGCGCCTCAGGTGCGCCTCATGTGGTTGTGTGTGTGTGATTTTGATGTTTTAGACTTTCTATGTCAATTATTTTATTTTTTATGTGTTGTTGATGTTTTAGACTTTCTTTGTCAATTATTTTGTTTTGTATACGATATATAATTTTTATATTTATTTTTTAATTCCGCCTCAGGCGTAAGCCTCGGTTCGCCTCTAGGCTTACGCCTCGTGAGGCGAAGGGAAAACGCCTCGAGGCTTGATTCCGTTGTTTTAAACTTTGATGTGCATTATCAAACCGATCATTGTGTATTGGAAAAGGAGAGTTAGACAACCAATTTGAAACAGTGACATATAAAACAAAAATGTTTAGATGTAAAGAACATCGAAGAACTTACGTTGTGTTTGAAACAGGAACTAGGAGGAAGGTATTTAACCGTAAACAAGGCTGCACCGAGGGGATCAAGGCCAGAACGCGTAGAACGGTCACCTCAGAGCAGTGGGCCATCATACAGAGTGTACGTTGGCAACCTGCCATGGGATGTTGATGATGCCCGTCTTGAACAAGTTTTTAGCGAACACGGCAAAGTCATGAGTGCAAGAGTCGTTTACGATAGGGAAAGTGGTCGATCGCGAGGTTTTGGTTTTGTGACTATGTCGTCTGAAAGTGAGCTCAACGATGCCATTGAAAATCTCGATGGACAGGTGCCTATCTTAAATTACTGTTTTAACTTTACTTCTTGATTTACATTTTTAGCTGAATAATAAGCACGTGTAAAGTGTTTTTCGCGCTTGAATATATGATAACCGTATACATGCCATCTATTTCAGAGCTTGGGTGGGAGAGCAATCAGAGTAAACGTGGCGGAGGAGAAACCAAGGCGTTTCTGATTAAAGTTTTGGAGTGAGATGGATGATCCTGGACGGTGGTTTGGTTGTAATAGTGCGAAAATGGTATTTATATTCGTGTAATTTTGAACTTTTTTATGTAGGAATTCTCTTGTTTACTGAGTAATTGAGTTGATTATGGTTTTGCACATGACGCCGCCGCAAATTTGCAAGGATGAAAACCAGGTATAACAGGGTTTTTTTATGGCCTTGTGATGTGTGGGATGTTACACGATTAGACCTGTTTGGTTAGTTGAACCTAGCCCGCGCCTGGTTAATGGTTTATTAAGATTAAGGACCACCACAGGCATATACATACCTGAACCATATACTATTTTTTTTTTTTTAAATTTTATCATCTTAGGACTTTTAAAAGTAACGATTCACTCTAGTAGTCTTATTATGATTCATTCTTGTAGCCTTATTATGCAAGAAAAAAATGTGTATATGCCGTGAACTAGCTTATACCCCGGGAGCGTCCCGGGTTGAGAAATCTAAGTAAAGTGAATAAAATTAGAAGTATCTAAACTATAAAAATGACATCTATATAGCAATTACCTGTTGAAGAGCGTCACGGGTTGAAATATCTAATATGACATAATAAAATATCTAATATGACAACATAATTAATGACTTGCCAATATATGATTAATGAATATTATCATTATTATTATTATTATTATTATTATTATTTTAAACCAATCTCTGTCATAAGTTATCATATTCTAATATAAAAAAAGGGTAATTGGGTCGGGTATCACCTAATCCCAGGCCCGACCCAAACCCACAATTTTTTTTGAACTAATTCCAAACATGACACAATACTTATCGGGTTACAAAAAATAGGCGTTTTTTTTCTCCGTTTTTTATATAGCACTATGGTACTCGTTGGAAAGATAATAAAACGCTCGTTAATTTGGTGTAATTTTTTTCTTTAAAAAATCTCGTATATAAAAGATATTAAAGTTTAAAAGTTATGAGAGGAAACACGAGAGAGAAAATAATAAAGTTTTAATATTTAAATTTAGTAGATTAGGTATTTAATAGATTATGTTAAATCATATTTAAATCATATTTATTCTTTTTTTTAATTGGTCTAGAGTTGCCACATCACATCTTATGTGGCATCTCTCAAAAGAGAGATTGCATAATATTATGACATGTCATCAAAATGGCTTTGGTTTATTATATGTATAGATTTATTTTGTTATTTGTATCATCATAAAATTTACATATTTAGATATTTTAAACATTTTATAGTAATATATGACATACTATTGTTTATGATAATTGTTATACCGTACATAAAAAAATACAATTACATAGTTTAGTAACAAAATTCAACAAATATACCCGAAACCGGACAAATACCTAACATGTATTGGGCTGGTGGGGCTCCACCGTGATGGTTTAAGTGGTGGCAGTGATTAAACCGACGCAACTGGTGTGATCACGGTGATGATAATTACTGTGATGGTGGTCATGGAAGTTATGGTGTAAGGGGAAATGAGGTGTTGTTCTTTATGGATACAGTGTGATTTTTTTTTTTTAAGTGATTTAGTGTTGAGTGTAATGAATGGTTCAAGTGATTCAGCAATGGCGTGATAGAATTGCATAAAACAAGCTGACAACTTGTGATTGGGTGCCCCCTTCAACCTATGCCATTGTCATTTGTTGACCGCCATACCTGGTTGGCGTTAACATCGCCGTGGCCACAAAGCACCTAACGACATCAATTTATTACATCTTTTAGAAAAATCGATTGCAACTATTTACTCTCTTCACCAGCCTTCATTTATTTGCATGCTTTAGTCTCAAGTTAACCACTCATACACGTTAGCCATATTAAACTTAAGAATTAACGTGTAACCAAGGATCAAACATTTTATAAGTTAAAAACGAAGCATACACTAACGTGAATTCCAACATAGGGTCTACAAAGGGAGATCGGGTGCTCGAAAAGACTTCAAGAAGAGAACCATAAAGCAAGCCATCCGCGGCTTCTAGTTAAACAAAAATGATAGGTGCAGTGCATCACCATAAATATACTCCATGCATAATAATAAATAAAATCAAAATATATTGATATTATCTCCCAACATATCACCCTCATCCAGCTGAGTTCTCGTGCAAAAGTACATATTCTCGGCTGCAAAACCATTTAAACACCGCTTTAATATTTTGCTCGACAATGGCTATCTTTGATAGATAAATTACAAAAATGAAGTCCGAAATTATGACAGACGAAACAAGGATAAAAGAATACGACCGAACCGTCAAACCAAAGCAAGTCGAGGCTTCGGTTCACAGTTCAGTTTTTTTGGTGGTTTACAAGTTTGGCCTACAGTTTGGAACTTGTAACTGCCGTGTAAATGGAACCAGCCGTCTAGCCTTATTTTTCTGAATATGCAATTATGTAAACGTATATCTATCCAGTAACCATCTTCATCGTGTTCAAATTTTAATAACAACCAGTGATTTTAAAATTTAAAAAAAAAAGTTGGAGAGTTCAAACCACCAAAACTGAACCGTTTAACTTTCTTTTCTCCAAAGTATAGTTTGTGGTTTGGCTCAGGTATTTTGTCAAAACCGGCCAAACTGGACTGTGAAGTGTGAACACCCCAAATTAAAATTGCACAAAATTGGAGAACAAGATGCCAACTTTATGCAGGAGGAATGATAAAAGTAAGCAATCCCTGTTAAGGCCACCTTGACATCGAGTCCAATAAAGAGCAGAAAACTGTCCATAAAAAAAATAAAGCTAGTAACCGCATACCTACTATTACCGAACTTAATAGTGTCTTGCTCCATAAGTTCATAATAGCGTTCAGGTTCAATACGATTATCCTGCAATTGCAAAAGGGTTTGATAAACCACACTAACACCAAGATTCTGTATAATCTTAAATACTACCATACTAGAGGTACTGAGGTAGAAAAGGATGGGTCATGTAACAGGTCAGAAAATTTTGGTCCTAATCCGATCAATTCGAATTGCGATGACCCAGACCACTTTTCCTAAAACCTTCAACTTTTAAAAACATAGAATACTTTTCAATAATAATCCAACTTTTTGAATATAATGATTTGGGTAACTGTCAACTCTTTATTTCAAAGTTTCAATCAATTTGACCTGTTAACGATAAAACATAACCCGAATACACACATAAGTAATTAAAGAGGTCGAAATGCCCCTCATGACGTGCACTTACGTTTATGAAAGTCCCATTGGTGCTTCCAAGATCCATTATGTAAGGCCTATACAAATGAGGACAACACGTGAATACATACATATATCTGTATATATAATTTCATGCACAAAAGAATCCAATTGCCGTTTTACGGTGACACAAAGTTTACTTACTTTACTTCTTTCCCTAACATGCCATCTGGTAGCTCCTTCTCAACTTGCCTGAGAATGAATAGAAATCAGAAACTGCTGAAGATGTTTTTGTCCAGAAACTAAAAGATCAGATCAAATGATTTCACTTAGTTGCTATATTCATACCGGTACTGAAGAACAGCATGCTGTTTGCTGCATGATGGATGATCTGTGGGGATGTCTGCAACCCTTCTTTCTCTCCCAAATAGATAGCAGGTTTGCCGATGTACATACAAGGGCTCTGTAAAAAATAGAAAGAAAAAGAAAAACTATTAAGCCAGGAAATATGACATGAGCCTACGCCGACCATTAACAGCCAAATGTATAGTATTATTTATAATAAAACACATTAAAAAGAATGTTCAAGCCTACCATTAAGCACTTCACCACCCTTGAAAACGTAAAGTCTCCATCTTATATCTGGTTTTCTTGCATCCGGTGGCTCCGTGAACAGCAGTGTCACACCTACCATTAAAATTATGCTCTTGAATGTATGAATAGTAATCGCCAACTTGTTTGGTTTCTTAAATATGTATGATCTCAAAAGACATTGCATAGAATATTTCTTGTTTTGGGAAAAGCAACGTTCATTAACATAAAACAAAATAGATTTTCATTTATCAATGATGATTTGTTATTTATTAATTAGTTTTTGTGAACCTGCCATGTACCAGATCTAATATAATTCTCTATACCACAAAAAATCTGAGTAAAAGAGAGTAAGAGACGTAATAAAAGCCAGAAGAAGACTCACCTTTGACTCGATTGGTCTCAGCAGCAAGCTTTCCAGACAACTCAAACGAAGGCTTTTGCTGTAACCCATGTTGAAATGTCAAGTTAACAGTATAAAAAAGAGATCACAATCTATAACTCAACAGTCGTATTTACACATGATAACCTTCACACCTCAGAGAAGAAAAAACCAAAATGCATACTAAATTTGAAAGAATAACTTTAAACTTTGTATAATACATGAAATAGTAAATAACCTAACCTCATGTTGTAGCTATTTGACGTAAAATAATGAATTACCAAAATTGACTAAACCACTCATCAAGAAGCAGGAAATACCTTCTCCTTGGTTTCAAGAGCCTCTTCAGCAGCCTTCATACGTGCAACCGCATCATCATTGCCATTCCTGATCACATATATATAACATCGAATCAGAGGATATATAAAATTGGATAAGGGTACTGAAATGTGAGCAAATTACAAACATACCATACTGAAGTACTCAAAATCTCAAATGGTACTTCATGTTTACAAAGAATGAAAAAGTGGGAATTAAAAAGGAGATAATCAGATAGCGGGTTCAATATTGTTCACCAATGAGTATCTTCCAAAAATTAATTTGATGATCATATGCCTTTTAATGTAAAATTGGGCTTTAATAAATTAGCTGTGTGCAAACAAATAGAGTAAGTCTTTGCAAAACAAGTTACAAGATAAAGTAAATTACTGTAGTAGTGAAGTCATATGATCCCAATAATGTCTTCTTATGACTCAGTGACTCACAGTAATGACAAAGAACAATAAGTATGAAAGGAGGGAGGAGGGTGCACAATGAGTTCAGCAGAAAAGATGGATGCACATACTGACTTAGTGAGTTGGGATAAAAGACATAAAATATAAGATATAGTGGATTCCTATCCAGCTACAAAAGTCGTACTTAATAGTTAAAGCATTGTCCCTGAATATTAAAATGCTAGATAAAGGTGAAGAGTTAAGACATGCTCACCGATGATCTTCTCTTGAGTTATTTCCCTGGAAAAATAATATAAAACTTAAGTCAATAACGTAGTTTACAAGTTTATCTACAAAAAAGAGAACGATATTAATACAATGAAAGGATGCCAGGGTAACACCTCATTCAAATTATCATTTAAAAGTAGAGGAGCATAATTGGAAATGTTATGTTTAAAAATAAGATAAATTTAAGAAATGTAGCCAAACTGAAACGGGTCGAAAGACGCAAAGCGTCAACATAGATTCCGTACTCCATTTGAGATGGTCGTTTACTAAAGGTACAGAAATATTAGATAATGTGTTTCAGGTCAAACATAAACAGTCCATTTTTTTATGTACCCAAAAAACAAAACTCGTTTTGACCAGACCCGATTTTACCCGTTACCAAACAAGCCCACCAGCCCATGTTGCCACATCCGTATTAAGGCATCAGAAGCAACAAAAGATCTTATCCCAAGAATTTACAATAAGATCCATGATAACTAACTGAAAATGCGTTCAAAGGAATGGATATCACCAGACACCTCATCACGTGGAGGCGAGTGAGATCTGCGTCTAGTCCTATGATGTTCCACTTGTCTTGACTTATACGACCCACCGCCATCTTCATCCCTTCCAGAACTTCTATCTCTTCTCTCTCTTTCTACATCCTTCTCCTTCCGTACTCCCCTGTCACTTGCTTTATCACCGGAATCAACTTGAGCTCTCCTCAACCTTCTCGTCCGTGGCGATGGGGACTGAGATTCAGAGGATCTAGCTTTTCTGTGATTCTTTTCAGGTACTCTTTCACTTGATTTATCATCTTTATGATCAGATCGATCTCTCCTTAATCTTTTACTCCTCGGAGATGGTGACCGGGATCCAGGCGATCTTAAAGCTGGTTCTTTCGCAGGTAAACGATCCGATGGAGACCTTGATCTCGTGTGTTTGGAGGATTTGTTGTAGCTTGAAGGCTTGTCTTTCAATGGTGAATGAGAAATAGGAGATTTTGGATGTTTTGGGGATCTGGTGCGACTTGAAGGCTTTTCTCTAGGTGGTGATTTTGTTGAGTGTGAACTCCTGTGGCGAGCAGGAGATCTTTCTCTTC
This sequence comes from Ambrosia trifida, assembly GCA_028751855.1. Taxonomy (NCBI): domain Eukaryota; kingdom Viridiplantae; phylum Streptophyta; class Magnoliopsida; order Asterales; family Asteraceae; genus Ambrosia; species Ambrosia trifida. Next base: position 80,149,829 of record CM054124.1, on the reverse strand, counting down.
GGGGTGGGCTCCTATGTGAAGATCTAGGATTCCTAACAGGAGATTCTGAACGATCGTAGGATTCTCGCCCCATGAGATATCTCCGACTTGCAGATTGAATTACCTGAAATAATCATAAGTAGATGGACATAAGGATATAAACATGTCTCTTGTGTGTTTTTTAACATATTTTAAACTTATCTGAAAAGCCATATCTTAAATAAAACTGCCACAAACAGAAGATATATTTGCATATTACCAATCACCAACTACGATAGTTAGCCCATTGAATACTAGAACAACACAAATTACACTTCAAATCTTCAGAAGAAAGCAAATAAAACAATGTTCCACATCTTATAAACCCTAAATTCAACATCAACCAACAATTGTGTTTCGGTGGTATACCACTGGTATTTCGGATTTCGGAGGTTCCATAAAATTTCGTTTCAAATTTTGCTACCGAAATAATCGGCGAAATTGACTGAAAATATACCAAAATTTTGGAAACTTGACTTCCAAATTTCGGTGGAAAAGGTGGTATAACCGGTTGTTATGCAGTGAAAAAAAAACCTAAATCTTTTACTTATTTTAATATGTGAGTATAACATTTTAATATATTCACATGCTTTTATAGATAAAATTGTCATTATATCACTTCATTTATTTATAAAATGTAGATGTATGGTGGCGTAGTTATGGGATCGACACACTTTTCCACCGAAATTTAGCTATTAGTGCCCTATTTTGTTAATAGCTTTATAAATAAAATTACCGAAATACCACCGAAATTTCAAAAATTTCGTATCTCGGTCCTTGACCGAAACACCAAAAATTTTGTCCTTAACTACATAGAAATCAACTAACACAGTAACACTTAGGGGCTGTTTGGTAGCCTCTTAATGAAGCTCTTAACCATTCAGTACTGAATGATTCAGCATTCAGTGCGTTTGTTTCAGCCTCTGAATGGAATGGTTAAGACTGAATCATTAAGACTTGGGATGTTGCTGAACCATTAAGCACTGAATCATTAAGCACTGAACTAGGCTGAACCTTAATGAAACTGTCATACCAATGTGGGACAAGAAAACTAACCATTAAGAGGTCCAACTTAATAATTCAGCACTTAACCATTCAGACCTCTTAACCACTCAGAGCTCTTAATGATTCAACACTTAATCAACCAAACAGCCCCTTAATCAACCGGGTCGCTTAATGATTAATGTGATATAACAAGTAACAACCCAAACAACACTTAGCACATTCACAGTATTAAAAACAGTTCGCATACATGTAGAGCAATACCTAAACCTAATTCCACTAAAATTTCACATTACAAACATACAACTCAACAAAACAATCACACAACTAAAACTTATCAAAACCTAACCTAAACTAACGTCAATCGAGCTAAAAAGTTAAACATATTTCAACATTGGAAGCATAATAAAAGACAATTTAAAGCGAATTGTTTTAAAATAAAATAATAATAATAATAATAATAAACCCTAGAAGAATGAGGAGACGGTTACCTGAAGTGTATATATAGTTGCCGTAACAGTGGGTATATATATATATGTATTGAAGTGAAGTGAAGGGTGGTCGTTGAGTTGAAGATGATGTGAGCTAAGCTCTGGTTTTTGGTGAAGGATTGGTAAATGGGGATCGTTATGGGTTGGCTTACTCATATATTAATGGGCCGGGCTGGCTGGCTGGCTGGCTGGGCTTAGGGAATATTAATGGTTCCCTTCCAATTTAGTCACACTTTTTAAAATCACATTTTTAGTTAGACTTGAAATCAGAGTCCAAATGGTGCTAAAAGGTAACTGCCCATCAGTTAACCTCATTGTCTAACCCTGTTACCAAATTCGACGGAAATGACACCATAATCCAATCATCAGACGTCCAGTTGAAAAAAAAAAAAAAAACATTTTTGGACTGAAACAGCAAATCTGACTAAATCTCAGAGACGAGAATGGCTATTAACTCAAAAATCAAAGTTAATTCCCATTTGAAAAAAAAAAAAAAAAAGTGTTCTAAAATTTAACTTAACAAAATTTATAACTGTCACGTCAATGTTCATTTTCTTAAATACATATCTTGACGCTTGCATATGTTAAAAAATTACATTATATTTTATTCTATTAATATAATACACCGAGTTTTCAACTGTGAAATACATATGTTTTCTTTAACATAACTTTTCTTATTAATTATATAACGTTACATTTTTTTTTTTTTTTGGAATAAGACTTTCATTAAAAAACAAGAGGACCAAAAAAACAAGGCCTCCACGCAAATTACATCATATACAAAGGGTAATTACCCCAATCCTTCCATATAACATCTTTAAAACTAGCCCGATGTTTAATCCAGCAATACGAAGATGCCTTAATACTCGTAACTATATCCGCCGATTTATGTCTTGACTTATGAAAGACAATATTATTTCGCTCCAACCAAATCTTCCAACAAGTAATCATCATAATACCTCTCAAGATCTTCTTCTCCCATTTAGGCTTGCTAGCTATGAAATCCATTTTCAGCAATTCGGATATCGAATCAAAGGAGGCTCCTTGGATGCACGAAATTGTAACCTAGTAAACATATAAAACAAAAGTAATCTAATCGTGAGAAGCATAGGTTCCTTGGAGTCGTACACATAGTATGGTGTAGTTGAATCGTGAAAAAACCAACTTGTGGGCCAAGGGAATGATGCTGTTGAAGTTGCATAGTCATGTTAGAGTAAAATTTGATGGCTAGGCATAAGAGGGAAAAAAAACAAACACAAAACAGAGAAAATGTGTTTTTCTTTCTATGAAAACGTCCAAAAATACTGACAGATTGTGTATGGCGGAGATGACAAGGTGATTATGGTTAACCGGTGTCGTGGGGAAGTGCTAATGGGAGTAATTAATATCGGAGTCCAAACGGTACCAAAAGGTTGTATTTGATCAAGAAGCAGCGGGAGATTTACCCTGGTTTTATCGTGTTTTATTTTTGTCGGAGACTCTTTCTTGTCAAGGAGGAAAATCACAGCGAGGAACCGATTTTTTTTAGTAAAAACAACGGTCGTGTCGTGAATGAAATGAAAGACCGGGGGGCTTAGGGATTCATTTGGCGACCGAGGGACAGCTTAACAGGTGGTTGTTTTCTTTATTGGTGGTTGATATTAGCGGGGTCGTATCAAGGAGAAATCTGACATGATGGTAAAATAACTATCAAAGGAGAGTTTAATCCGTTTTAGCATTAAGTAAAGTGCAGTGAAACTTCAAATAGTGAAGACTTTGGATGTCGCTGAGGTAGAGGCCAGGGTTCCAGGAAAGGTCAAGATTGTCCGAAGTAGCATAGCTATATCAAGGGATTGAAGTTACCGATAACGACGTGGATGTGAAGCGGGTCCAAATCAAAATTAAAGAGGGTGGATAGGGGATAATTCTGATTTGAAGATATATCCAGGTTATTTAATTAGGTTAAGGATAATACAAGTGGGTTTATTAGATATGTTTATCTAGTTGGTTTATTTTATTAATGAAAAATAGAGTTTGAGTTGGGTTAAACTTAGAACGAGTGTAGTATAACTTATAAATAGATGGTAAGACTATTGTAATTTATGTGCTTTGGTTGATAATAAAAAAAGTTGAATGAGTTCGTTCAATCTCGTGTTTGTTTGATCGATCGATCGAAGAACCTGATTTTCCATGTATCTCAAGTAAGAAGCTTAAGATCAATATATAATACAATTCATCATTTTGGAAGTTTGATACCTCGAAATAGGAGTACTGGATTTAAATAATCCCAACTATTAGCTATTGGCCGCCGCCAATCTCAACTAACAAAATATATGTTGACAGTTTCACCTTTTAACATATTGCCAGCCAACGAACCCTAACTAACAGAGTACTAAGTGGAAAATTGACACGCAAGAGGGAATTTGACACACAAGCATGTCACATCAGTTTGGGCCGGTGGCAACCTATAGATGATACTTAAAATGTGGACAGTATTTTAGTCATGGACCGTTGGTAGACAATATGTTGAAAGGTGAAACCGTTAGCACACATTTCGTTAGTTGGAACCGGTAGCGACCAACAGCTAATAGTTGAGATTATTTTAATCCAATAGTCTCTCGAAATAGTTGGTTTCCATTATTGCAATACCGAATCCGTGTCTATATTTTTAATATAAACTTTTTAACTTTAACAGTCATCATAATCCTTGATATTAAAAAGTGTAAAAAGATACTTAAACTAAGGAATACTTCAAATCCCTAGTTTAAACAAATAAAAGAGAAAGCATGTCAGACTATTATATTTTTTACGGTGGATATTTTTTAAGTTTTTTATGCATCAAATTTTCATGTTTTCAAAACTATTGCTACCCTCACCCGTATATTTTCTTTAACAAACATCGTCCTTTGATCGTTCGAATTATTTGGGTTTAGCTTATAAACCTTGTAAGGTGCAAGTGTCGTTTCATTGACGTTCGGGTCTGCGAGCATAATGCTTGCCCCAACATAGGACTAGAGGCAGATCCAACCCTGTTTTGTGAGTTCCTAGTAACCTTGTTTTGCCATAAATGAAAAAGTTAGCGAGACCCTTGTATGATTTGGAATAAATTAGTGAGAATCTACCAAAAGGAATCCGCCAAAAAGAAATCATAGATACGTCACTACATAATATATACAAACACATCTTTTATAAAACCATAAGAACCCGTTAGAGTTAGACACATGACATAAATTAATAAGTCACATTAAGGGTAATATAGTCATTAGCAACATTAAATATTAAATATTTATTTAACATAGCAATTCTAAAAGTGCCAATTAAAATATCCATGTTTTCATGCGATTTAGATTTTTTTTACATATTTGATTCTTTTAATAAAATAAATATGTTGATTACATATACACAAGGTTGTAAAAATCCTGATTAATCGGTGATTAATCACTAGTCCTTATTTTACTGATTAATTTTGGGCTAATTACTCAATTAATCGGTTCGCTATTAATCACCAATTTGTCGGACCAAATCGATCCTAGTCAGACCAAAAAAACTCAAAATTAGGTTAAAAATGAATTCGAACGGGTCAAAACTGGAGCAAATCGATCAAATAAAACCAGTTTTTACCTCAAAATTGGATGATAATCCATGATTTAGAACCAAAGTCGATTTAAGTTTAGGTATTTTAGTATTTAACCCCCCTACATATTCACTAGTTTATATTTGACGCATAAACTTCTAAATTCATACATGTAAGGTATAAAATTAACATTATATATGTATAAATTTGGAAATATAGGCTAAGTATCCTATAGAAACCCACTTGAGTTGGAGAAATCCGTGAAAACCCTATGTAACAACATTGTTTTTTTCTAAATTTTTTTAGAATAGCTTGTATGCTTAATTTTATGAGTTTCGGCCAAAAAAATCAAAAAAGCGCCGAATAGATTTTTTTTTAAATTATGTAACAAACATGTTACATATGTAACAATGCTGACGTATGATAAAACCGAGTTTGTGTAACACATGTGTAACAAAATAATCTACTCGGCGCTTTTTTGATTTTTTTTTGCCGAAACTAATAAAATTGAATATAAAAGCTATGCTAAAAAAATCAGGAAAAAATAATGTTTTTACATAGGGTTTCCACGGGTTTCTCCAACTCAAGTGGGTTTCCAAAATATCCTTTCCCTGGATATATATATATATATATATATATATATATATATATATATATATATATATATCCAATCGATTAATCCCTAGTCGTTACCCTACCGACCAACTAGCGCCTAGCAATACTGCATACACATAGTCGTGCTGATCAGAAAAATGTGTTTTTTATGTAAATTGATGTGTTGATTATACCTGTATGTTTACAGTTTTTGTTACCAAACATAACCAAAACAAACAGGTTCGAAATTAATCCAACCTCGTATATATTAAATTTTCTAACCTAATCTATTAATATATATAAAAGAATTGATAGTTGCTGACGTGGCGTTCAATGGTGGTCTCATTCCTCCTTTGAATTGTGCCACGTGGCATAATATGGTGCATTCTTCTTAATTTTTTTATTTTCTTTTTTTTTTTTAAATAAAATTAAATCACATAAACCTACCTATCATCATATATAATCATCATCTTTTCACCCTAAACCCTAAAAAGCTTTTTTAATTTTGTTTTTTTCCTTCTAGCCTCCGCTACGTTTTCTGGCCTCCTCTTCGTGAGTATTTTTTTGGAAGTTGATTATTAGTTGTTTAATCTTTATTTATTATTATTATTATTAGTTGTTGAGGTCAATATTGATAGGGGTACATTACGTGGCTTTGGCTGCAGCAGTGGATACTAGCTCTCTACAATATCCTTTGGTTTATCAAAGGTGAAACATATTTGGATTCACATGTTCGAAAGCATAACTATACCTTGCTTTCATTAATTGGTTAAAACAATTTAGTTAAAAGTGGTGTGAAGGACAATTACTTGCTGCTATCTTTGTCCTAAAAACTATACAATGATTTCATTATTGCGAAAAAGATTGATTTTTTCATGTTTTCATATAAACAGTCATTACCATTTGATTTTAATGGAATGAGAAACATTATTAATTAAGCACCAATGCATACATGTGTTATAGTAAGTTTTAAATAGATTTTGTTAATAACACCTGCAATTTATTTATTTATTTATTTTTGCTTTTACAAGGGATAATCGATAAAAGACTAAAGTAGAGTCATTAACCTTTGTTACTGTTAATTGAAAAATCAGAAGGCCATCTTAAATGGTGGCTGGTCGTGGCACGTCCTTATCTACACGGCACGTGGTGCGTATGGTATCCATCGGCCGCTTTGGTGGTTTGAGTCGGTTAAACCCCCGATTGTTCTTCCGGTAAGCTTCCTTGGATATGGTTTTTCATGTATTTGATTTTGTTGTTGGTGATGTGTTTCGTTTTTTGGTTTATTATTCGCTAATTGGTTTGCACGAGGTACATCCAATGTTTCCATATGACATTACTGTTTGAATTTTACTTCTTTGGATGTTTGGTTGCTTTAATGCAGTCTAGGTTTCCCATGTTTTTGTTTGCTTCTTGATGGTTTTTTGGTAATAACTGGCGATTATGGTAAATGGTTGGCTGTTGTTGCTTCTTGATTGTTTTTGTTGGATGTCTCGCTCCATTCTTGTGAACTTTGTTCTTTAGCTTTTTTTTTTTTTATTAAACGAGGAGTTTTTCAGCCCCTTTTCCTCTTCCATCATCGCTTTCCTCTTTGTTTCTATTTTGAATACTACAATCTTTATAGACTATATATTTACCAGATCCAATGTCAAACGCATCACACCCGTGTTTATATTTTTTCGGGTTTTCCGAATCGTTATGTAATAGGCCGTGTAGACAATGTGTATAGAGACCGCAACCTCATATGTACTCTTCAGCCACCACAAGTGTATGAAGAGAAAGCCGAAGTTACTGTTTAAGTGAGCTATGAATCGCCACATTTGCTTCAAGGTTCAGGTCAGCGAACACAAATGGGAATTAATGATCTGTATGACTGAGTTTACGATTGGTATGCTTTCTACTTTTATCGTTTTTATTAAGTCATATTAGATTTTTTTAACTCTGGGACACTTTCGGGGTAATCAGCTAGTAATAAATAAAAAAAACAAAAAAGAAATGTTATGACCCGTGTTATATTTCTCTCTTTAATATACATTTTCATTCTTATTCACATAATTAATTAAAATTGTTATTTTCTCATATTATATACATTAATTTCTATGCTACATCGTAACACACATTGTATCACTTCATATTAGATTTGTTTATCCCGGGAAGCTCTCGGGAAACCAAATACACACACTTTTTACCTATATTTTCTCTTATATTTGATTATAAGGAGAACCAAATATAGATAAAATAAATTCAAATACAATTATGTGTGCTAAAAATAAACATATCATGACAGTGTACTCAAATTTATATAGAAAATTGTAAATCAAAAGTCATAAGAGATAAGAAAATTATACTTTAAACTAGAGAAATATAATAAAAAAATATAAAGATCAATTTAAAGAGTATTTTTTTATCTATCATCTATTTCCCTTTTGCTTTATACAGAGGGTTAAGAAAGCAAAAGAAACGCCAATGATTTGATGTCTATTATCTAATTTTGTTCTCTCATGTCATGAGTATCATGTGTGTTTCTTTTTCCATATTTTATTTAACTAGCGTCATGTTGAAGTGGTCCGCTGATAAGGGATCATTTGGTTCAAAATGATAACGGGTCAAGTCAAAACGGGTCAAGTAACTTTTTGGTTCGTCATAACTGGTCAAGTTAGATGCATAGACCCGCCCATTTTTTTAAATTTAAACGTAGCAAATGTATTAGTTTTGATGATAAAAGTTCTATCATTTCAGATAAGATGAGATAAAGAAGACAGAGTTTGACTTGCTTCATTGGATCTTGATCATGGGACTAACAAGTTGGTTGCAATTGAAATGTCAACTACTTAGAGAGGCAACCATGTCTGAAATCGGAATTACAAGTGTATTCTACTTAAGAGTTAGGTGACAACTTCGACCCATTTGATTACAAATGGGTCGATTTGGATTTGGGTTACGTACTTATGTTTGACATAACATGTACTAAAATCAAAATGGAATATTTTCAAACGGGTCGGGCATGTCACACATATTGAAAGTCGTCCAAAATGCAAATAAACAAAGAGTATCAGTGAAATGTCATTCATAGCAAGCTATTGGTAAGGTCTGGGGAGAGAATCCCAAAAGATAGAGAGGTTGCTCCCACTTAGACCCCCATGATGTCATCCGCGGCCATCTACCGCCTCAACACCAACTCACAAATCTACAATCACATCTATATTTCCACAATTTCACTTGATCCTATATTGAATAAGACAAAAATAAGATCCTCATGCATTCATTCCATTTTTATGGATCTTATAGTCATTTCTTCTATAATAAGTAAAAAGACCTACATAAACAAAATGTTGAACTATGCCTAAATCCTAATATTCCACCAGCTACAAAATGCCTATCCATAGGAACAGGCTTTACTTTTTAAGGTTTTACACCTACATGCAAGTAAGGTACTTGATCCACTTGTAACTTTGAAATATTCCTATCTTTTTTCATCATTATATATTGATTAGATATCGCGTAATCAGAACACCCCACATCAAACTTAACTTCTTTCTCTATCCTTACCTTTTCGGCTTTGAGCCCATACAGTCCGACAGCACCCCAAAATGCAGCAGCAGTTGGTTAGGAAGGATCGCCGAATGTTCAGTTCTTCTGATGACAGTGCAATGATGAAGCAGGTTGTGGGGACCCATTCACCCGATGGTCGCGACGTTGAGTTGGATTCCATTCTTCATGTCATTGAAGAAACACTCCAGCAGGCCATTCCTGCAAATCTTGATGGTGTTATTAATGTATGTACAATTCAATACATCTTAGATGCTTATGTTTTGGTAAAAGTGGCAATTTTGACCCGTTTGGTTGTGAATGGGTTGGTTTGGGCCATGTTTCATCCCTAACGGGTCAAACGGATAGAAATAGTCAAACGGGTCAAAAGTTGCCAAATGTGTATTTGTTATGCATGCAACCTCCTAAGGCGCTTTATTTAAAACAATAAATTTTGCAATCCCATAATTATATCCGAAAATAATTATCCATTACCATTCGTTACCCATTTGTCACCTCTAGGCTCTAGTTATCGGGTTGCTTACCGTGTGACCGTGTCATTGTAGGGCACGCATATTGGGCATATTGATGCATTGGTTGGACAAGAGAAGGCTGTTTTAGCTAGCTTTGAAGATGTTGATGGGTTTCCAGATGGATTGGCTCATGTGATCCATAAAATTTCCTGTGAGGTTAGTATGTAAATTACAGGATATTGATAATTTAGAGGTGGCGATTCTAGCCCATTTACTAACGACTGGGTCAATTCAGTTTATGTTTTATCTATATGGCTCCACAAGGTTGGCAAGTCAACCACAGTTTATTTTTAATGAATAGATACCTCTGAAATGATGTATTGAAATGGTGTCACTTTTCTAAACATTCTTGACACCACAAAACCCAAATCGTCCGACCTGCGACTAAAATAACACATTTCGATTCCAACACTTTTGGGCTATTTACCCAGACCACCCGGCCTGCAACTAACATTACACATTTTGACCAGAATCCTTTCGGACTCGTTACACAGCCCACCAAACCTGCAGCTAATATACGCATTTTGATTTTTGACCCGAACCCTTTTGGACTCTTTACCCAGCCCGCATGACCTGCAGGCTGCAACTAATATTACACATTACGACCCGGCCCCATTTGGACTTTGTACCTGGCCTGCCTGACCTGCCACATGTTGACCCAAACCCTTTTGGACTCTTTAGATATCCCGCCTGCTTGACCTGACAAGTTTTGCACCTCAAACTGATATGGTACAAGCTAGTAAAGCGTATTAACAGAAGTATAAATGCACAAATTAGCACCTGTCAATACAAGAGTAATTGATACTTTTGTTGGCAGTTTTCTTGCAAGTGCTCGGGTGGAGCAGACGCTCACGGATCAACAATGGCAATCCTCAACATACTATCAAGCTACTCATGGGAAGCCAAAGTGGTAATATCACTAGGAGCCTTTGCAGTAAACTTCGGAGAGTTTTGGCTTGTGGCTCAACTATTTGCCACCAACCCACTTGCTAGATCGGTAGCATTGCTTAAACAATTGCCAAACATCATAGAACATTACAAATCGATCAAACCTCGGTTTGATGCTATCAATAACCTCATTAAGGCTATGATGGATGTGACCAAATGTATCATTGCATTCAAGAACCTGCCCTATCAATATCTTCAAGATGACACACCACCCAAGTCAACCGCATTGTCCCATATTCCCACTGCGGTGTATTGGTCCATCAAGAGTATGGTGGCTTGTGTCTCTCAGCTAACAAGCCTTTTAGGCATGAATCATGAGTAAGTTTTGATATTATCTCTTTTTTTAATCATTGATGTAAGTTACATTATTTTCTCCTTTTCCGGACATTTAGGGGTCAAATATATTACTTCGGACATTAATAACATAAACATAAAACTGATTATCAAGAGCTAAAATTAAATGACCTAGTGACCATTTAACCTAATTTGAGGAACTTTTACTCATACTTTTTTTCACAAGAATGTATGTGCATTAGAGTACTAATGTATCAGAAATCGCCGCACACTCAAAATAGTTAATTGTCCGATTATTATAACTTTGAACAACAGAAACATATCCAAACACCATGTGCTACAATTCCTTCTATTACAAATTTACAATTAATGATCATATATAAGGTTTATTTCCATTTTATCCAAATTATAAGCCATATGTCATGTTTTATATGATAAAGCGTAAATGTAGGTACATCTCAGCCACTTCCGAGGCATGGGAACTGTCAAGCTTGGCTCACAAGGTTAATAATATCCATGAACACCTTAATGAACTCCTCCTCCTTTGCATGAAACACATAGGTAAATTTAACTTTCTTTTTGCAGTTTTTACTTTAGTTAAAAGAATATATATATACAACACACGCACACACATATATATAAAGAAAGAAGTTAATGTTCATACATTATGTTGCTGCAGAGGAGAAGCAACATGATGAATATTATCTCATGCTTGTGCGAATCTTTGATGTGTCTCACTTGGACAACTTGAAGATTCTCAAGGCTTTGTTCTGTGCCAAGGATGACATTCATCCACTTCTTGATGGCTCAACAAAAACAAGGGTTAATTATAAATTCCTATCTTTTTTGGATCTTTAATTTACTTTCATGAACTAATTAGTTGTTTTAACTCCTATCATTATTAAAACAGGTTAATGTGGACGTGCTAAGGAAAAAGACTGTGCTGCTGCTCATATCAGACCTAGATATCTCCCATGAAGAGATTCTAGTTCTCACTCAAATCTACAAAGACTCTAGAATACAACAAGATCTTCACTATGAAGTCGTGTGGATCCCTGTTGTGGACAATCTGATGACATGGAATGATTCACATCAACACAAGCTTGAGCAGCTTCAATCAATGATGACATGGCATATGGTGCATCACCCTACATTGCTAGAACCAGCAGTCATAAAGTATATCAAACAAGTGTGGCACTTTGAAAAAAAGCCAATTTTGGTAGCTTTAGATCCACAGGGGAGAGTGACATCACCAAATGCCCTCCACATGGTCTGGATTTGGAGAAATGATGCTTACCCTTTCACTAGCTTGAAAGAGGACGCATTATGGAAGGAAGAATCTTGGACACTAGAGTTATTGGTTGACAGCATTGATCGATACATTCTACGCTGGGTAACTTAATTTACTTTGTAGCATTATAAGTTTAGTTATAACTAATGATAATAATAATACCAATTGGTTAATTCTCAATAATGTGCATTGCTAGATTGCTGAAGATAAATACATATGCTTGTATGGAGGCGATAACCTTGAATGGATCAGGAAGTTTACAAAGAAAGCATCAGATATTGCTACAACTATAAGAATCCCATTGGAGATGATTTATGTGGGAAAGAGTGGAACCAAGGAGAGAATAAGGAAATTAAGTACAACGATCAGTGAGGAGAATCTAAGCCACACTTGGCCAGACCCCACTTATGTGTGGTACTTTTGGACCCGCCTAGAGAGCATGTTATACTCAAAAATCCAGCAAGGGAAAAGTTTTGACAACGACCCAATTATGAAGGAGGTTATGACCATGATGAGCTTTGATGGGAGTGATCATGGGTGGGCTTTGATATGTAAGGGGTCAAGTGAGATGGCGAGGGCAAATGCAGAATTAGCATTGACGAGTTTAGATGAGTATGGAAACTGGGAAGGGGATGCACAGGAAAACGGTTTTGTCCCGGCATTAAGAGCCTACTTGGCCAAATTGCATAAACCTCAGCATTGCAACCGACTTATACTTCCCGGGATTAGTGGCGGGATTCCTGAGGTGGTGGTGTGTTCAGAATGTGGTCGGACAATGGAGAAATTCTTCATGTTCCGTTGTTGTACCGATTAAGGAGAATGATCATTGTGTTCCAATTATGTCTAATTTGATGTTTGTTAGTTGTTGACTTGTTTCAGTATTAGGACCAGTGAGGAGGTGCTGTTAGATATGTGATACTGGTTCATTGTTTAAAAAATAAGTATCTCAGTGTGTTATTCTTATTTCTATTTGCAATGTACAAGAGTGGCAGCTTGTTTCTCCTTTATTCAGTTTAAAGAACCGACTTAACTTGAGCATGACTATAGCTACATTCTAATATTATCCCAGTATATGCACCATTATATTAAAAAGGTATGGTAAAAGAATAAACCAGATCAGCCTAAAAGTAGAACTTTAATATTCTAATTTATAGTATAAGCAATATATGCCTATATATTGCTTATAATAGAATTTTGAAGTTCTACTTTTTTTTTTAAATAGAGAACATAACAAGCAGGTAAAACAAGGTTTAAACAACTGGGCTTACACATTGTCAAAAGAGACCTTAGGTTTACCAACAAATAATGCAATGAGTCAATGACGAGTACATCGTATCCAGACTGCTAATCATATAAGAAAACTAGTTCGCCATTTACACCTTTTTTAGAAAAAAAAAAAAAAAAAAACAATATTGAAATCATAGCATTGCCTAATTCCTCTACCTCGAGAGTCTAGTTGTACCTTAAAAATCTAGCAGCAACTGAGGAAGTATCCTTTCCAGGTGAGTTGCTTCAATCTTGGTCCCGCCTTCAGCTTCAGCAATGGTAGCAGCTCGTTGGACTGCTTCTGCACCAACAAAAAAATAGCTTCATAAATTGCACATAAAATATACATGAAAGCAACTGCAAACATGCAAATTCCTCTATACTAATAATGGCTACAGTCATGGTAGATGTACCTGTAACAAATAGCCGAAGTAGTTCACAACTCAGCCTCACAGCATTCGGATTGGCTGTATCAACAATTGAAGATTGTTATGTTATAACAAATTGCAGATATAAAAATACAAGAACATACAAAAGTAGAATGTTGAAACCCTAGGCATGAGAACATATCACCAATACTTACAACCTAGAACACTAGAAGCAAGGTTTAAAAGTACGGAATCGTGCCTCGAGGCGTTTTGCCTTCGCCTCAAGGCGAACCGAGGCGTAAGCCCAAGGCGGAATTAAAAAATAAATATAAATATATATCTTATAAAAAATGAAATACTAACTAATTTCATCCTCATATTCATCAAAAACATCAAAAATACACACTAAAAGGATATGGAATGCTTGAAATTGAAACAAAAAGTCCAAATCATCAAAAAGCCCTGAGGCGCATCTGAGGCGCAATTTTTGTTACCGCCTCAACCCTATGAGGCGCACATACAAAATAACACCTCAGGCGCCGCCTCAGATTCGTTTTCTCACAGAATCGCCTTGAGACGCGCCTCGAGGCGTACGCCTCACCCGTTTTGTTTAAACCATGACTAGAAGAGCAACACTATCTTATAAAGGAAACAAGGGATGCTAAGTTTTTAATCTACTTTGAAGTATCATCAACAACTAACCAAGAGTAAGCATTAGTTTAAACATCAAAGTATCAATCAAGCCCCTTACCAGAAGTAGGCCGGTTTTTCTTAGAGGTTCCTGCTCGTTCCTGCATTGCAAAATCGCACCAGTCAAAACACAGAACCAGTTGTTCATGTCAAAACCTATAATAGATTACACGTAACATATTTTCAAACAAATTAGATACTTAAATCGCACAAAATGTTATCAAAAACACACAAAATGTCCTCGAAAACCTATAGTAAACTGTACGTAACAAATTTTCACACACATTACACACTGATATCACACAAAGTGTTCTCAAAATCGTTTAACAGATAATACTTAGTAAATCACACAAACTTATGCACTGAAATCACACAAAATATTCTCGAAAACTTATAACAGATTATACATACCAAATCACAAAAATCGCAAAAACTGTTATTCGCAAAAACTGATTATACACACAAATCAGACACAAAAATCGCAAAAACTGTTATTCTAAAAACTATAACAGATTATACTTAACAAATTAGACACTGAAATGACACAAAATATACTGAAAAATCACAGAACACAAAAGACTGACCTCGCCTTTTGAAGTCTCACCGTCTTCAACCTTCACTCGATCTAAAACACAACCGATTCAACGAATTTAGTTACAAAAGTTAATCTGAAGCAGATATATTTTTTATTATGAATAAATCTAACCGATTGCCTTCTTGCTCCAAACGTGTTTAAAAATTGCAGCAATCACATCCTGTAATTAATTAATTTCACAGATTAATAATAAACAAATCAAAAGATTATTGTGTATTGATTTCACAGATTAACTAATCTGTACCTGGTCGAAATTAGTATCCATTGTGTGTAACAACGAAGGTTTTGGCTTTATAAAGGGAAGCTTTTATACTGTTTTTAAACTGTTAATGAAAATCGATGTAGTTTGGTAAAATATAGAATGTTGGCTGTAGAGAAAAACAAATGGGGTGGTGGCGCAGTTGGCTAGTGCGTAGGTCTCATAGCAATATAGAGTGATCCTGAGGTCGAGAGTTCGAGCCTCTCTCACCACAATTTTTTTATTTGTCATTTTTTCTTTGACACTTTGTATAATTATATGTGGTTTTGTATTTTTTTTTTCCATGTGATTTGGTATGACCTTTTCTTTTAAAAGAACTAGTGGGTTGCCCAGGTTGCGCGTTGCGCAACCGTTGGGCAAAGTTGTTATTGAATTGAGATATAAAACAGTGTTGTTGATCGTATGATGTCAAAGTTCGAAAACAGATGTATCGTATTGTGCAATACTGTTATGTTGCATTTATGTAGCAGTAGAATATTCACATGGTATTCTATATATTATGGACCAATGTTCCTAAGTTTTGCAATTATAATTTGTTCTCAATGACCAAGTTTTATCTGTAGCAGAAAAGCCAGTTAGCAGATGATGGTAAAGGTCCAGATATGGTAGTACAACTGGTCATGCTGAGTCATTAGTTGCAACACTTGCTGAACACCGACAACTTGCAACACTTGCTGAACACCGACAATCAGCAGCTTGTATAATATACCAAAAGGCCTTAGCTGCAACACTTGCTGAACACCGACAACATTTAGCTAGGATACAAGCATAGGTTCAAAAAAGTATTTGCATCAGCAGCTTTTATGATATACCAAAAGGCGCAATGTGGCTGCTAACGTATTGAGATATAAAACAGTGGATGTATCATAAGGGCAAAGCAAAACAGCATGGTGTTACCAACAGTCATAATAAACAAAGTTGCGCAAAACTTAGGCGCTACAGTAGTCCTATTTATGTAGCAGTAGGGCGTTCATACTAAACAAAAGGCGATACAATGGTTCAAGATAGTATTTGCATCGCATTCATGACAGAGTTTGAAAACAGCAGCTTCTATGATAATCCCAAAAAGCACAACATGGTTGCTAACATTCAACAGTTGGTATATATATATATATATTTGAAGTAAAACACATCTACAAGCGTGTAGGTGACTAAAAACCTATTCGGCTAGGTGCTTGGTATCCATAAGAAAACATAGCCATATAATCATAATAGGTCAAAGATTCTATTGGTCGCAACTTGTCCTGCTGTTGTGGTTGCAGTGTGCGCAGCCGCTGTTGTCGCGGCTTGCGCTGCTGCTCATGTGGCAGCAGCCTGCACAGCTGCTGTTGTATTGGTATAAACGAATCAAATGTTGTATTGTCATTGCTATAAAGAGGTCTAAAGTTGTCAAATGGTTAAAATTGGTCCGATGGCGTATAACCAAATTTCAAAAGCATCCGACTACCTTACTAATCAATGGCAACATATTCAATCTACCCTGCTTATATGATCAATTTTTAGGGTGTCTTCGCTACCTAAACAGAAAAAAATCAGCAAAAAACATGTAACGGGTCAATTTGGGTGGGCTTTGTATTTTTTTTTTATCTCAAAGAAGTCAAATAAAACATCAAACTTTCTAAAAAACCAAACAAAAACTAACATGCCAACAACATGCATTGCAAATAAAACGCCTATGCATATAGGTGACTAAACGCCTATTCGGCTAGGTGCTTGGTCTGACTTATCCAAATTTTCTGAACCAGCATAGCTTTTATTTTATTCACTAAAAGTTGACATCTTTGAATATAAGATTTGAAGTTTGACTATTAAGCATAGGAACTTGACTATGTTGACTTTGGCTTTTTTTTTGCTGACTTTGGCTTTTTTTGACCTATTCCCATATATCACCAATCAATAAATCCTCTATTCCAAACTCTATATCAAATTTAAGTGACTGAGGGAATACCATTGGTCTATAAAAGTTGCCTGACGCAAACTAAGGCTAAACCCTGGATTTGGCCATACCCCTGCCCATCCTATCTCTTCTACTCATGAGTTGTACATATATCTCTCAATTTACATTTACCATTCCCTTATAGATCAGTCAACATATCACTGTTATTTACCACCCCTTATACATCCATTAACCAATGGTCCCCCGCAACCCTTGTAACTCAAAACCAACCCCATATCCCATATACACAACATGGACTCGGAAGACTCAAGAGCGAAAAGAAAAGGACTGATTACAAAAGTTAACAGTTTTAGGTTTGCACACATTAACCTGGTCTAAACATATCATAGGCATTTATGCGC
This sequence comes from Ambrosia trifida, assembly GCA_028751855.1. NCBI lineage: Eukaryota > Viridiplantae > Streptophyta > Magnoliopsida > Asterales > Asteraceae > Ambrosia > Ambrosia trifida. The sequence continues at coordinate 80,132,101 of CM054124.1, read as the reverse complement.
AGTATAGATTATAACCTACAAGAACTTCTAAATGATTTAATTTATTTATTCTAATATATGAAACTAAAACTGACAACATTATACATGTGACAGACCATGAGTGATATGTTGGTGAAATAATCATTAGTGTGCATATTCGCGTTGGCGCGTAACATGTTAATAAGGTTCACCATTATGGCCATTATGTAGACCCAAATCTATATTGTCAACATAACCAATTGATATACGACCATAACATTAGTTGCGCCGAAGTACTCTTAGCATCAAAATAAAAAAACGAAGTTTTAAAAATTTAATGACCAAAAATCAATTATTCATCAGTGAAATATGATGTGTTAAAAAAAGCATTCTTAAAATGGCGCTTGGTATTTTTTCCAAAACTTATTGTTAAACAATAACCAATCTCAAGCAAAAATACTCTATTAGCAAACGGGCGTCTACTCACCTATGCGTCTATATGTTTAAACGAATAAACACCTACGTGAATAGGCGTTTATGCGCCTAGGCGTTTTGTTCACCTACACGTCTGTTCTCTTAGGCGCATAAGACTGAAATGATTACAGTAACTAATCATTTCAGTCCCATTTCAATTAGAGACCTTTGATCACAGTTTTGACTTTAAGTTCTTTTGTGCAAGCATAAGCAGGTTTGACTCTTGACCAACTGGTCTATCCTATGACTTTGAACTGGATTGCCTTTAACCCTTTAGACTATGTAACCCATTTCACTATATCATTATTCATTCAAATCAAACTCCACTATGCTATGCCAACCTCATATCTTTGACTTATCCAAATTTTCTGAACCGGCATAGCTTTTATTTTATTCACTAAAATTTGACATCTTGAATATAAAATTTGAAGTTTGACTATTAAGCGTAGGAACCTAACAACGACATATGAAAATACAAAGTCACACCAGAACATATCGAAGCAAAATTAAGCCTCAATTAAAGCTAAAACAACAAACGTGATATATGATAATTCATAAGATCATAAACTGATTAAGAACTAAACATCAAAAACAAACTACACAAATAATATCTTGCACCATAAAATTCATGTAAAATATATTGTAGTATAGTTAGAGACTAGATATTTGAGTATCTCCACAAACCACATTCAATTATTCCAACAAAATACCAAAAAAAAAAAAAAATTAAGCCTAGAATGGTTGACTTTTGACTATCGTATATGTCTACCATCAATTTACTTAATAAAAGTTTTATCATGGAACACATCGAACCAAAATCAAGCTGCGGACACATTCTAAACATATAAAAAACTGCATCAATAGGCTTAGATTTTTTCACAGTTATTCAAGTTATGATCACAGTAAAACATTTCAAACCAGAATTCAAGCGCTTCAGGAAAAAAGACAATCAACTTTTTAGTTTCCGCATCATAAACATAAATTAGATATGGCCAGACATTTAGGAAAAAATATATTGTATTATTAATTTTGGTTGACAAACAAAGCGCGAAAGTTATCACCAAAGCGCTATCTACATGCATTCTTGTTCATTAGCGCTTTAGTCTGATTGCAACTAGCGCGCCCCTTTTCTTCCTACTTTCTGTTAAGCAAGTTTGAAAACCCCTAGTGGAATCGGATATTTGAAGAAATGCAGCTTTTGAACCTAGACTCGAATGCAGCAACATAAACATTACAAAGAAGGTGGCACCTGCTGAACTGTGTAAACAACACACACCTGCCGACATAACGAAACAACGCCTAATACATTTGTCATCCTTACAACCTTGGACTCAGGTTCCGCCTGCAGTACCCTTCGCCATGGCTTCTAATCGGCTAATCCTTCCTTGAAACACAATTTGGCGTAACGCGCTTTCAAGACGTCTAATTGAAATCAAAACTACCAATCAATAAAAATACTCTAACAGTCCACTATTCCATACACCACACTAATACATCTGTCATCCTTACAGCCTGGGACTCGGGTTCCGCCTGTAGTACCCTTCGCCATGGCTTCTAATCGGCTAATCCTTCTTCCTAAAATCGTTGTACCAACACTAAATACCTTGTGTGATCTAGCAGCCCCATCAACATCACAAAACAATACAAACACAATGGCCTACCCCAAACGAAATAACCCTAAAGAAAACCTTTATCTCTATTACTCATTTGTCCTATGTCAAATAAAAAGTAAAACACGACTTCCTTGAAACACCATTTGGCGTAATGCGCTTTCAAGACATCTAATTGACATCAAAACTACCAATCAATAAAAATACTCCAACAGTCCACTATTCCATACACCACACTACACTTATTTCTGATTCAAATCGAAGCTACCAATCAATACAAATACTCCAACACTCAATTATTCCACACATCACACTACACCTATGTCCTTGCACCACCGTAGGCAACCGGTTGTTGCCACTGACTTACTTCAACTTCTTGTGGCTAATAATAGCAATTAAATTGTAATCATTGTAAATTCCTAAATCATAGGAAAGATAGTTGTACACATTTACTAGTTTCCTATTATTGTATCAATCTTTGTATTATATAATGGAGGTTAATGAATGAGAAGAATTATTCAGAAAATATCACACCTTCCTATATGGTATCGAGAGAAACCCTGTGCTCTTGACTGCCACCACAGCCGGCCCTACGCCACCTTCCGCCTCTTGTCCTTTAACCTCCCTCCCCCTTCCTTCCCCTCTCCCTTCATGGACCTCTCAATCCATCCTGCCATGGCAGTCACGAACATCAAGAACATGATTCCTCTCGTTCTTGAAGACGAATCATCGCACTATTCAACCTGGACAACCCTCTTCGAGGTGCACTGTCGTGCTTATCAGGTTTACGAACACCTCCAACCCAGACCTCCCTCTGCTGCTCCCCCCGGCTCCTCTTCTGAAACCGATGCAGCCAAAGCCACTGCAGCCCAGGCAGCGGCCGATGTCCTTTGGGCTCGGCTTGACGCCTTGGTCTTGCAGTGGATATACGGGACCATCTCCAAATCTCTTCTTCATATCATCATAGTTCCGGATCAATCTGCTTATGAGGCGTGGCTTGCGATTGCTGAACACTTTAATGATAACCAAAGTGCTCGGCAAATACATCTTCAACAACAATTTTCCAATATTCGGCTTGAGGATTTTCCCAACATGGCCGCATATTGTCAGTAGGTTAAACACCTCGCTGATCAACTAAATAACGTTGGGGCACCGATTGACAACCAACGCCTCGTTACTCAGTTTTTAGCCGGCCTCACTAAGGCATATGAGAGCATCTCCACCGTGTTACAGAACCGTGACCCTCTTCCAACCTTCAATGAATGCAGATCCCGCCTTACCATGACTGAAACGACCAAGAAAACCCTTTCTGCTAGGGCGGCGACCTCCTCTGCCACGACATTAGCTTCTATCACGGCGTCTCAACCCTATGATTCTGCCTCTGCGTCTGCCTCCAATCGTGGTAGGGGCCGCGGTAGAACTAGGGGAAGGGGTCGTGGTAATTCTCGTGGTGGCCGCTCCTCTAATACCCAGCCCCAACACCCATATATTGTCATTCCCAACTCTTGGGCGGCGAGCCAGTGGAGCTCTCTGATGCAGACACCTCGGCCTTCTGGGTCCCAGCAATCTACCGCACCACCGTGTCCCTACCCCTCTACATAGCGGTCTAACACCAACACTTCAGCAGGTATACTCGGTGCAGCCCCGGATCAGGCCTACACGGCCACCTTGTCCCCCACGGATATTCAACAGGCTCTCTATGCCTTGTCGCTTAGCCAATAAGACCCACAAGGTGTTATGGACACAGGAGCATCTGGTCACATGAAAACTCCACAAGGTAACGACTTCCCGTCTTCTTTTAATTCTTGCACTAACAAATATATTGTAGTTGGAAATGGTATGACCATCCCGGTGATTAGTCAAGGAAACCTTACCCTACCACCACCATTCCCACCCTTTAAACTAAACAATGTCTTATATGCCCCGAACCTTATCAAAAATCTCATTTCAGTCCGTAAACTTACTACTGATAATTTATTATCCATTGAATTTGACCCTTTCGGTTTTACTGTGAAGGACCTCAAGACCAAGGAACACCTCCTTCGATGCAATAGCTCGGGAGACCTCTACCCATTGACAACACCTCTCCCGTCCAAATCCACCCCTACAACTTTTGTGGCTACTACTCAAGACCGTTGGCATCAACGCCTTGGGCACCCAAGCTTCTCTACTTTGCATACACTACCTTTATCTGTTTCTAATTCATCTAATAAAATTGACAAAACATTATGTCAAGCTTGTGTTTTTGGTAAAAGTGTGCGTATGCCATTTGTTGATTCTTGTAATCGTACTTATTCACCTTTTGATATAATTCACAGCGATCTATGGACCTCCCCTGTGCCCAGCACCGGGGGCCACAGATATTATGTTTTGTTTTTAGATGATTTTAGTAACTTTCTTTGGACCTTTCCCCTAACAAACAAATCTAGTGTGTTTTCTATTTTCACAATTACATAACCACTCAATTTGGTACCAAAATAAAACAGTTTCAATGTGATAATGGCAGGGAATACGACAATAAATTGTTTCACAATTTTTGTCGCCTCCATGGCATGCATTTCCGATTTTCATGCCCATACACATCCTCCCAAAACGGTAAGGCTGAGCGTAAAATACGAACGATAAATAATATGGTACGCTCTCTTTTAGCCCAATCCTCCTTACCTGCATCATTTTGGCACCACGCCCTTGAAACCGCCACCTACCTCCTTAATATCATCCCCAACAAACACACTTAATTTCTCTCCCCCACCTCACGCTTATATAAGTGTGATCCCACATACGACCACCTTCGTGTGTTCGGATGTTTATGTTACCCATTACTTCCCTCCACCACCATCCATAAACTTGCCAACCGTTCTAAACCATGTGTCTTTCTTGGCTACCCGCCAAACCATCGTGGCTACCGTTGCTTAGACCTCACCACAAACTCCATGTTCGTCTCTCGACATGTTCAATTCGAAGAGACCATTTTTCCATTCTCCACTACCCATCCCACCAAACCCCATACCTATACCTTCCTGGAAAATGACATAAACCCACTCTTATGGACCCATCTTCAATCACCACCCACCTCCCAGCCCAATCCCGCACCTCCACTAGACCCACCCGGCCCACCGTCAAACCAGCCCACTACCCCGCCTCCCTCTCCACAGCCTACACAAAACCCACCTATCACCTACTCCCGACGAGCACGTCCTCAGGCCCAGCCCACAGCTGGACCCACAGCCACCTCGGCCCACTTGACAACTTCGGACTCTCCCGGACAACCATCCACACCTACTGACCCAACCACCTCACATCAAGCCCATCCGATGTCTCCTCCCCAAACGGCCCAACACACCATACCCACTCCAGTCGAGCAGCCAACTCTGCCCATTGCCCCCACACCTGGCCCGCAACCACCTAACCGTACCATGCGTACTCGAGCTATGGACGGTATATCCAAACCCAAGCACCATTTTAACCTTCACACCGCCACCATCGTGCCTATCCCCAAATCTCCACAGGTTGCCTTGTCCTCACCCGAATGGCTCACTGCCATGACCAACGAGTTTAGTGCACTTATTAAAAATGAGACCTGGGAGTTAGTTCCTCGTCAACCGGATATGAATATTATTCGGTGTATGTGGCTCTTTAAACATAAATTTCGTTCAGATGGTAGCTTGGAACGGTACAAAGCTCGACTAGTCTGTGATGGTCGAAGCCAACAGGTGGGTATAGATTGTGGTGACACCTTCAGTCCGGTTGTCAAACCGGCAACGATACGCCTTATTCTTACATTGGCTCTCTCACGTTCATGGGCCATACATCAATTAGATGTTACCAACGCCTTTCTTCATGGTCACCTGGAAGAAACTGTCTACATGCATCAACCCATGGGGTTTAGAGACGCACGGTTTCCGGGTCATATTTGCAAATTGAAGAAATCGTTGTATGGCTTAAAGCAGGCTCCACGAGCCTGGTACCAGCGATTTACTGACTTTGTCTTATTGCAAGGGTTCACACAAAGCAAGTCTGACAACTCTTTGTTCATTTATCACAATGGTCAGGACACCGCCTATCTTCTTCTTTATGTGGATGACATCATCCTTACCACATCGTCTGATGCACTTCGTCAACGTCTCATGCAATCGCTGTCCGCCGAGTTTGCCATGAAAGACCTGGGCTCCTTATCTCATTTTCTAGGTATCTCTGTCACACGCAACGGCAACAGCATGTTCCTATCACAGCAATCCTATGCCAATGACATCATACATCGGGCATCCATGGACTCCTGCAAACCGGTAGCTACTCCGGTTGACACTGGCTCCAAGCTCGGGTCATCCTCTTCTGCCCCATTTCATGATCCTACCACTTATCGCAGTTTGGCAGGCGCATTACAGTATCTTACATTCACCAGACCTGATATCTCATACGCAGTTCAGCAGATATGCATGCACATGCACTCCCCTTCTGATGATCATTGGAATGCTCTTAAGCGAATCATCCGGTATATACAGGGCACTACGGGGTTCGGTCTCACTCTCAATCCGGCTCCAGATATCTCCCTTCGTGCTTACACTGATGCTGACTGGCCCGGATGTCCAGACACTCGCCGATCTACTTCTGGTTACTGCGTATATCTTGGCGACAACTTAATTTCCTGGTCCTCCAAATGGCAACCTACAGTATCTCGCTCCAGTGCCGAAGCTGAATACAGAGGGGTCGCTAATGTTGTCTCCGAAATTTGCTGGATTCGTAACCTAATGCTTGAGCTTCGTCAACCGCTTCTCAAGGCTACACTTGTTTACTGTGATAATGTCAGTGCTATCTACCTCTCCGGTAATCCTGTTCAACACCAGCGCACCAAACATATTGAACTGGACATTCACTTCGTCAGAGAGCAGGTACAACGGGGGTGTGTTCGTGTTCTACACGTCCCTTCTCGCTACCAGATTGCGGACATCTTCACCAAAGGCCTACCTCGAATACTATTTGATGACTTTCGCTCCAGTCTCAACGTTCGTCAACCTCCCGATTCGACTGCGGGGGTGTAATAGCAATTAAATTGTAATCATTGTAAATTCCTAAATCATAGGAAAGTTAGTTGTACACATTTACTAGTTTCCTATTATTGTATCAATCTTTGTATTATATAATGGAGGTTAATGAATGAGAAGAATTATTCAGAAAATATCACACCTTCCTATAGCTAACCCAACCTCCTATTCACTACATACACTTTTATGAGTTCTCCATTACACAAACTCAATTCATCACAAAATGCACCAATGTCATATGATACATTTTGCTACGGCATAAATCACTAACAATCTAGTAATCATATGCCTAATTCTCTACTTACATACAGTTCTAGAAAAATTGTAATTGTACCATGACTTTTAAAATTCCTAAACAAAAAGGATCCATTAACCAAAATTCTCTCAATTATATGTAACAACCTTACTGCTCATAAAGTAATGGCCATGCAAAGCCAAAAAGAAAAAAAAAACCATGAACCATACTTCCATCTCAAATGATCACAACAACAAAAAAATTTTATTTAACAAATCCAAAAAGCGGACTACAAAAAAAAAATTTACAACAAAAAAACAGGACACGCATACAATGCTGTAAGAAAATGTCCATGCAAACCACCTATAAAGCTTAATTCCAACCGACCTTTTTATACCAGAAAAATATCATTCCTTTATGCATTCCACATTTTCAAAAACAACAGAAATACAATGGAAGCACCAAAATCACAAAAATGCAGAAGAATACTCATTTTCACATACATTGTATAAATCAACCAACTTCTAAAAAAACCCACATAAAACTTCACATTGGCAACAGAAAATAACAACAGGATACTTATAACTTCGACATAACACTCAAACCCAATTTCATGACCATTGTTTCCATCCCGTACCTTATATCCTGTTAAGGGAGAATCAGAGAGAAAGAGGATTAACAACTCAAACGTGAGTTCCCGCCCATTCTGTTATTCATTTATAGACAACCTGACAGTTGGTTACAACTATTACAAAATTACAACATTACTCCCTCAGGTTTACTACTTATTACAATAGACTCACAATACTTCCAACTAACTTCTTATTCTATTTTTACTCTAACAATACATCCCTCTCAAAGAGAGTCTTGACCTCAAGACTCAGGATTAGCTTGAAATTCAGGAAACCTTAGCTGCAGTTCTTGTAAATCTTCCCAAGTGGCCTCTTCAGGGCTCAATCCATTCCAATGCACCAAAACTTGATAAGAACCCTTATAACCCTTCTTGACCCAACTTCTATTCAGTATTGCAGCAGGAGAATATTGGAATCTTGGTTCTTTTGGAAAAGGAATAATCTGAGAAGGGGGTCCAGCAGCTTGTTTCAACAAAGAGACATGGAAAGTATGATGGATCATCACATCTGCTGGAAGGTCGAGCTTGTAAGCAACTGATCCAATCTTTTCCAAAACCATGAAAGGGCCATAGTACTTTGGAGCTAATTTGGAATGTTTAGTGAACCTTAGTGTAGCCTGGCAATAAGGGTGTATTTTAACAAACCCCCAAGATCCCACAGTAAAACTTCTGTCTGTTCTGTTCTAGTCCACCAATTGCTTCATCCCATTCTTTGCTGTTTCCAATGAACTCTTTAACACCTTGATCATGTCTTCTCTATCTCTACACAAATCATCTACTGCAGCCACTTTAGAGTCCTTTGGAATATAAGGAATGTAGACAGGAGGATGTTGGGTCTGCTGACATGGAAAAGAACAGATGATTGGAAAGCCAAAATATGCTAACAGTTGATCCTTTCAATAAACAGTCTTTACAACTTACTTCTCCCAAAAGACTGCTGACTCTAACAGCTGTTCTATCCAAACAACTGCTATGACAACTGCTGATACAAAGGACTGCTGAATAAACAACTGATGAAGAACAACTGCTGACCAAAGGTCTGATGAAGAACAACTGCTGACCAAAGGTCTGATGAAGAACAACTGCTGATTCAAGTACTGAAGACTAAAGCACTGCTGGAGCCAACAGCACTTAGGCTCCAGCAGAGGATACAAGACCATCAGAGTTTTCCTACAACAGCTGTTTACTATCAGTGCTTTCAATGTAACAGTAGTTTGTAATAGGCAGATGCTTTATGTTTGTTATTCTGTTAGAGGTCACTGTCTTAGGTGACGTCAGCTTAGGTCATCAGTGGTTTAGGTCTGTCTATAAATAGAACAGTGCTTGTACTGTTCTATTGCATCACACACAAACATTCTCTCAGACAAACAATCACTGTGTGATCAGGCTGAGGGGGAGTATTTGTACGATTGTAATCTTTTAGATAAATGAAAGCATTCGATCTGAAAACATTTACTCTCTTGTTTTGATTAACAGTTTATTATTCCGCTGCACTTTCCATCTATATTCGTTTCACTTTTATCATATTTAGTTAAACATAATCAAAACAATCAAACTCAGATCCTAACAATTGGTATCAGAGCTTGGTCAATTAAATTCGATCTAACAAATCAATTTAATAATCAGCTCACAATTATTGATATCGTTTGTCTGTTGGATTGAAAACAGAGTAATAGTTTAATTTCGTTTCAACCGTTTTTAAACAGACTTTGTTTTTTGAAAAATCAGAGAGTGGCTTCAATCAATCACGATCCACATAACACTGGCACGAACAACAAGCCACCGATGCTTGTCAGATCTGAATACAATATCTGGCAACGTCGGATGAGCCATGTTCTAGCTCAACAGAACACTGGGTGTTGGAAGTCGGTTATCTTCGGACCACATGTTTCGACTGTGCCGAGTACTGAAGATCCCAAGGTGTTTGAGCCAAAGAAACTTGAAAACTACTCCGGCCAGGATTTTCAGAAAATTGAGTTAGATGCTAAGGCCTTCAGTATTGTGGCCATGGCTCTACCCAATGATATATATGCTGGGTTGTTACACTGTAACAGTGCAAAGGAGTTATGGGATGCACTGAAAGAACAGTTTGGTAGGACTGAGGAGGTTATTGAAAACAATCGTGAAATACTTAACCAACAATATGAAACATTCAGTCATGTCAAAGGAGAGTCATTAACTCAACAATTTGAGAGGTTTAATTGTTTAATTAGTGAACTAAAATTGGTTGGTCTTACTTACCCTCATTCAACCTTGAACCATAGGTTTTTAAGATCACTACCAGACAAATGGGACACTATTGCTATTGTGATGAGAAACTCAATTGGATTTAAAGACCTATCACTGACCCAGCTTCATGGTAAGCTCTTGACCTATGAGAGAGAGCTTAACCAGAAAAAGAAGCTCCAGGACTCTGGAAAAGTGTCTGATGACTATGTATTTGGGAATACAGCACTTTTGGGTCATGATGAGGTGCCTGGAAACACTAAGGATCAGAGTTATGATCATTTCATTGACATAACTTCAGTTTTAACTCAGGTTTTAACTCTGATTCTTATTCACCAAACTATGCTTTCACAGCAAGTGGTGGTGATATCCAGGCATCTGACAATATATCCTTTGAGTATGATGACCTGAAATACTTTGACCCTGATGATTTGGAAGAAATGGACATTATGCACCAATTGGCCCTTCTCAGTGTAAGAACTAACAATTTTTACAAGAAAACTGGGAGAAGGTTTCTAGGGTTAACTGGCAGATCTAAGGTTGGGTTGGATAAATCAAAGATAAAGTGTTACAAATGTCATAGACTTGGTCACTTTGCTAGGGAATGTAGGGGTCAACATGGTACACCTATGATCACCTATCCAAATCAAAGACCACAGACCAACACTTGTAGGGGTCAACATGGTACACTTATCAGAATTCCTATAATGCCCCTGGACCAAATGTGCAAAACACTGCTCATTTTGCACAGTCCTCAAACACTGTTCCTGTCCAGTATGTCCAAACCACTGTTCCTCAGATCCACTATGTGCAAACACATGTTGCTCAAGCCCCTGTGCAAACGACTGTTGCTTCATCCTCTGCTCCTACAGAGACCAGTCAACAGAGCTTCTTTACACAAGGCTTTGTTGATTGGAGCAGTCTACCAGATGAGTTAACAGATGAAAATTTTGCATTAGTTGCCAAAGCTGAAAATGAACCAGAAAACTTTTGTTTCATGGCTATGGTTGATGAGATTGAATCTGAGGAGGTGGTGGCTAAATCTGATGTTGTGACTGATGATGTTATTGATGAAGTTGTTACAGGTGAAAAACCTGAAGAAGAGGTTGTGAATCTCTCAGATCCCTGGGGTGCATCTGATGACTGTGAGTGCAAGTGTGATTGTGCATTGATGGCTGCTGCTAAGGTATCTCCTCAAATTCTTAAAGAGTTGTGTTCTGACAAATGTGTAATTGCATTTGCTAACATCAAAGAGGTGAATGAAAACCTTAGAAAGAAAATTTTGGATGATGACGTTAAATTTGAAAAACTTTCAAAAGATTTAAAAACAAGTTTATCTATAAAAGAGTCTGAAATAAGCAGCTTAAAACATGAAGCAACCATAACCAAAGACCAGCTCCAAACTATGATAGCAAAATATCAAAGTTGTAAAAGTGAGCTTGAGTCCACCCAAGTTGAATGTGAGAAATGGGTGGAATCATGTAGAGGTTTTGAGATGCTACTTAACAAACAAACCAAAAGTCATGTGAAGTTTGGTTTTGGTTTTGAAACCACTGCTCCAGCTTTTGAAAACCCTGACAAAAAGATTCAAAAGTCTGTTGAGGTAGTACCAACAAACCTGCAGGGTCAAGAGATTAAAATCACTGAACCAAATGGTAAGAAAATTGTTCTTGAAAAACCAGAAGGTTCCTCATCTTTTACTGAACTTGAAAAGTATGAATTTAAACCTACCTGGTCTGATGAGTGTGATACGCTTGAGAATTTTAAACTTGTTGATTTTAAAACACCTGATGGGAAGACAGCTCCTCAGGCAAAAGTCATTCCCCTGGCAAAAGTCATTCCCCTGAAAAATCTTCCAGCAGATGCTTAAACATCTGCTGAAAAGAAGGCTGAAAAGGGGAAGAAGAAAGAAAAGACTGTCAACTTGTTCTGTGATTTCTGTGAAAAGAAGAATCATGTCACTAAAAACTGTTTTCTTCTAAAAGCATATGATATTAACAAAGGAACAAGTGAATGTGATTCCAAAGCCACATGCTCAATATGTGGGAAAAAGAATCACAAGACCAAAGAGTGCTTGTATCTCAAAAATTTTGATGTAAAAATACAAGAATACAAAGCTAAAACTCTTGCAAACCCTGTGGTTAGTACTTCAAAAGGAAAGCCCAAACAGACTTTCACCCCTGTCCAAACACCTGTTACTAAAAGGCTTGAAACATCTGCTTCTAGAGATGTCCAAGTAACAGATGCTCCACCCACAAGCAAATACCCAAGAGGTTATGGTCAACCACCATGTCACAGTCTGCCACATGTTTATGAGGAGCCAAAAAGACCCTCAAAACCAAGAGTGAACAGAAATCCATATGGGTATTATCATCTGTCAGGAAGTGATCAAACAACTGCTGCCCCAAGTGTTGACATCCAAGCACTGGCAAATGGTCAGCAGCAGTTGTTGAACTTAATTCAAAAATTAGTCAAAACCACTGATCACCTTCCAAAGCTTGAGTCTGAAAGGTCTGAGGACCCATCCAAAGCCAAACTGGCTTTGGACACTCACCAAAACTAATCCATTACTGATGTGCAGGGAGCTTCTACTTGTTTAGATAGTCTTTGGTATGTAGATAGTGGAGGCTCCAGGCACATGACAGGATGTAGAGCCCTTCTTCTGGACTTCTTGGCTCATGGAGGGGGTGATATATCCTTTGGTAATGATTCAAAAGGTAAGGTGTTGGGGTCAGGGACTGTACAAGCTGGAAAACTCAAGTTTGAAAATGTCAATCTTATTGATAATCTCAAGTTTAATCTTCTGAGTGTTTCACAAATGAGTGACAAAGGTTATGGCTCATTTTTCAAAAAGAAAACTTGTAAGATTATTGGGCCAGAAGTGGTGAAAAAGATTGATACCATCATTGCAGAGAGCAAAGCACAACTTGTTGCTCATAGAAGTGGCAATGTGTATGTTGTTGATATGTTAAAGGACAATCCTATGGCAAATGTCTGTCTATTTTCTGCTGCCTCCACTAAGGAGACAGAATTGTGGCATAGGAGATTGGGTCACACCAACCTCAACACTATTAACACACTCTCCAAACAAAGCCTTGTCAGAGGTTTATCATCAAAAGAATTTAAATGTGATGAGCATTGTGTTTCATGTTTAAAAGGGAAACAACATAAAAGCTCTTACAAATCCATTGATGAGTCCAAAACCAGTCAGTGTCTACAATTGTTGCACATTGACTTGTTTGGCCCTGTTAAAATCATGAGTCTAAGAAGAAAGAGATTTTGTCTTGTCATAGTTGATGATTTTTCTAGGTTTACATGGACTTACTTTTTACATTCTAAGGATGAGACTGCAGGTATATTGAAGGACTTTGTCACCAAAGTTGAAAAACAATATGACTTGCCAGTAAAAGTCTTCAGGAGTGACAATGGAACAGAGTTTAAGAATAAGGAGTTGGATGACTTCTGTGTGTCAAAAGGGATTGTGAGGCAGTACAGCATCCCAAGAACACCAGAACAAAATGGGGTGGTTGAGAGGAAAAATAGAACTCTTATAGAAGCTGCAAGAACCATGCTAGCAGATTCTGGTTTACCACTGTCCTTTTGGGCAGAAGCTGTAAACACTGCTTGCTATGTTCAAAACAGAGTTTTGATCAACCCCAGACATCAAAAAACTGCTTATGAAATTTGTTCAAAATCAAACCATTAATTTCATTCTTCAAAATCTTTGGCTGCCCATGTTTCATTTTAAACCTCAAAGATTCCATTTCAAAATTTGCAGCCAAAGTAGACTGTGGTTATTTTCTGGGATATTCTTCTACTGCTAAGGCCTATAAAGTGTTTAACACAAGGACCAAGACAATAGAAGAAACTCTGAATGTAAAGTTCAATGAACTTTCATCTCTAAAAATCCCTGCAAATCCTGCTGAACTATTTGATTTAGATAAATTCAAATTTGAAAATATCACTGTTAAAACTAACAATGCAGGTATTCCACAGCCTCCACAACAAGATTACAGAACAGATGTTGTGATCCCCAGTCACTACAAAATCTATTCTGCCTCAGAGGAAGCAGCTGTTCAAAACAATTGTCAAAACTCTGCCACAGCTGTGTCAACCACTGTTGGCCAGTCTTATCCTCAAACCACTGCTTCACCCCTCACAACCACTAACCTATCATCTGTTGACAAAAGTCAATCATCTGTTGACAAAAGTCAGTCAAGTTTCACACCACTTGGACCCATTCCTCCATTACCATTCCAAACATCTGATGGCACTACAGAAGTACCAACAGATGTTACACCAACAGAGTCACCAAACCTCTGTCCATCACCTCAAAATGCCATCGTTCCATATCAGGGAGATCTTATTTACTTAAGAGCTCATCCACCAGACCAGATCATTGGCAACATCAGAGAGGGTGTGCTCACAAGAAGCCAATCCTCCAATATCTATCTTTTTGCAGGTTTCCTATCCCTCACACAACCTGTCAAGTACCAAGAGGCACTAAAAGACAACAGTTGGGTAGAAGCCATGCAAGAAGAACTCCTTCAATTTAAAAGACAACAAGTATGGGAGCTTGTACCACTTCCTAAGGATGTTTGTCCTATAGGAACAAAGTGGGTCTTCAAAAACAAAACTGATGAAAGGGGTATTGTTGTCAAGAATAAAGCCAGGCTTGTGGTTCAAGGCTTCAGACAAGAAGAAGGAATAGATTATGATGAGACTTTTGCTCCTGTAGCAAGACTAGAAGCCATCAGACTCTTCTTAGCCTTTGCTGTCAACCACAACATAAAGGTGTATCAGATGGACATCAAATGTGCTTTCCTTTATGGCAAAATTCAGGAGGAGGTCTATGTATGTCAGCCACCTGGTTTTGAAGATACATTCCATCCAGATTATGTCTACAAGCTCAACAAAGCTTTGTATGGACTCAAACAAGCACCAAGGGCCTGGTATGAAACTCTTTCCACATTTCTCTTATCCATTGGCTTCACAAGAGGTAAAATAGACAAAACTTTATTTCTTAAATGGAAAGGGAAACACTTAATGATTGTTCAAATATATGTGGATGACATCATTTTTGGATCCACATGTAACCAAATGTGTGAAGAGTTCAGAAAACTCATGACAGCAGAGTTTGAGATGAGTGCCATGGGTGAGCTTCAGTGTTTCCTTGGTCTTCAAGTGAAACAACTGCAAAATGGCACATTCATTCACCAAAACAAATATGTAAAGAATTTATTAACCAGATTTGAGATGAATGATTGTAAGCCATGTAGCACACCCATGAGTACAGTCAAGCTGCTCACTATTGATGACAAGGATGAACTGGTTGATCAAACACATTATAGATGCATGATTGGGTCTTTACTGTACTTAACTGCATCAAGGCCAGACATTATGTTTGATACCTGTGTCTGTGCAAGATCCCAGGCTTCACCTAGAAAGTCAAACCTTATTGCTGTGAAAAGGATATTCAGATACCTCAAAGGTGCTCCTGTAACATCGCAAAATTTTTTCCCCAAATTTTAATACATAAAAGCCCTTATTTTTTTTTTATTTATTTACATCTTTATCATTAATATTATACAAATGTGCCTAAGTCTTTATTTTCCTAACTCACAACTTATATATATATATATATATATATATATATATATATATAAATGGAAATATAATAATAATAATAATATGATCTAAATTTTTTTTTTTTTACACATACACTTGTCAAGAATTTTTTTTTTTTTTAAAATAAAGCCATAGTCAAAGTCTTAGTCAAACAGTCAAAGTCTTAGTCAAATAGTCAATTCATCATAAAACCTTACTTTATGGTGTTGACCAATTTTAATGGCTAATTGACTCCAAAACTAGTATAAAAACCCACCTATGAACCATTATACTTTGCACCTCTTAATCGATTGTTTCAATCCGATTAAACTTTCCATCATACCTTTCTTCTATAGTCTATTACTTCTACAATTGAAGCTTTGATTATAAGCTCTTGTAATTGGCGAATTGGAAGCTTGATATTCTTTCTTTTTCGTTTTCTTCAATTTGGAATAGCTACGTTGTTGAGTCTTTGGGATTCGCCTCGCATACATTCACAACACATTATTCTATTTTTTTTACGAGACATAACATTTTGCTAAGGTGAGTTTTACATAGCCCCTTTTCTATTTATCACCATTTTTGGGGTGAAACATGTTACAACATCATTTATGCAATTCAATCATCAATGTGTCTATGTGTTTTTCTATGTTGCATTATGTCTTGAACATGACTAGGGTAAGCACAATTCTAGCATAAACATTCATCAGCCAAACGGTATACATTGATAGATCTATTGGACTGACAATCCCACCCGGATACGTGCCTCCTACAAAGGTTACGTGGGTGTTTGTTACTGCAATATAAACGAGTGAACCATGAGCGTATGGGATGTACCACAATTACAACAGTCACAAGGTTGATTATGCACTCGATTTACTTCTAGTATGTTTTCGCATATGGACTAGATTGCCATGACACATGAATTGCACAACAATTTTATTCTATTATCAAAACCTATGTAATTCTCACCAACTTTTGTTGACCCAAAACATTTTCAACTTAACATGTTTCAGGTTCTACTTGCTTGAAGATTTGAATTGATGCTTGAAGATATTTGCATAGTTTTATTCAATTTGATGTACAAATTCTTAGAACAATTGTATGTAACTTATTTAAATTATTTAATGAAATTTATTATTCACCATGAGCTACTGAACAATCATCAATACGTGACATCCCGATGTTTCCGCCATCGGTTGGGGTGTTACAGATTGGTATCAGAGCCATGGTTATAGGGAATTAGGTTATTAGAAAAAAAAAATAATCTAGTCTATAACCATAGGATTTTAATCAGTACTTGCTCCTTTTACTTGCAACCTTACTTGTTTATATTCTCTATTTTACTTCTTATCCTTACTTTAGTCCCTACAAGAAGAGTGCTCTCCATCACAAGATCTACTCTTAGACTAATAGGACAAATCCTCAGGTTTAGCCTGAACCACCTTGAAGATCTCGTCGAAGTTCTAGATTTTAATAACGAACATGTGCAATCTGGAAGGGTGAACGCCTGTATTCTGAGTTTTCTGTCTAGGACTAGCATTGCGCATATATCCCAATCAGACGAGGGACCCGGATGCCTACTTGGGAATTCTCGGGATGAGTGTTCACTTATAGGCTAAAGCATGTCTTCACTATGTTATTAGAATCTAGAAGCTTTGATAAGTCAACGTTTTCGTTTATTCATTTTAATTAAATGAATAAATGATTACATTCCTTATATTACCTCATTGTCCTTCATTCAACCCATATCTTATTGAACATTCATTACCCAAATCATTTCCATAACCGATGCCCTAAACTAAACAGAGATCAAGATCCTCCAGCTACCTAACCGCAAGCCTCACCATTTGACTACTAGTTGCTTTTATTCTATGTATTGACGCTATTTGATTCAAGTAATAAATACTAGTATTTAAAATTTTGAGAGTTGGTATACACTTGAATGCATGCTTGTTTGAATGTGAACTAATTATCTAAATCTATACAACTACAACTCATATACTGTGCTTGTTATACTTGCTTGCATAAACATGCTATCAATTTGCAATCTATGTGTATAATAAATGTCATCATGCCTTTTCAACAGTCGGGAGAGGCCCTACAACCTGCTCCACGACTGGTGGAGGCTATCAAACCTACCCAACGATTGGTAGAGGTCATTATGCCTTTTCAACAGTCGGGAGAGGCCCTACAACCTACTCCACGACTGGTGGAGGCTATCGAACCTGCTCAACAATCGGTGGAGTCATAGAAGGACGCAAAACTTTAATGTAAGGTAAATTGGTGATTGCGGTCCGGAACGTAATCATGAATTTACAGGTACGTTAAGGTAGTGTGAAATTCTATCAAGCTTTTCGGTAGGTAACCAATTATAAACTCTAGTTACCTGGTAGTTCATTTAGTTTTTCTATAGTCAATCAATTCATGCATTTCTTTTAGGACTCCTAAAACTTAATGATTTGCTAGATTCTTACACTCCTTACGATTTCAGACGAACCTAATCCAACCCATAGGACTCACACATATTAAACCTCTTACCCAAATTATTCGAAAACAGATTATTCTATTACCTATAAGTTCATGTCGCCCCTTAACTCAAATTTTACAAACCATAGTTGCCCTAACTTCTACCCAATCACCCTCAACCCTGTGTTATTAATAACTTCGGGACGAAGTTTTCAAAAGTAGGGGAGACTGTAACATCGCAAAATTTTTTCCCCAAATTTTAATACATAAAAGCCCTTATTTTTTTTTATTTATTTACATCTTTATCATTAATATTATACAAATGTGCCTAAGTCTTTATTTTCCTAACTCACAACTTATATATATATATATATATATATATATATATATATAAATGTATATATAATAATAATAATAATAATATGATCTAAATTCTTTTTTTGTTTTTTACACATACACTTGTCAAGATTTTTTTTTTTAAATAAAGCCATAGTTAAAGTCTTAGTCAAACAGTCAAAGTCTTAGTCAAATAGTCAATTCATCATAAAACCTTACTTTATGGTGTTGACCAATTTTAATGGCTAATTGACTCCAAAACTAGTATAAAAACCCACCTATGAACCATTATACTTTGCACCTCTAAATCGATTGTTTCAATCCGATTAAACTTTCCATCATACCTTTCTTCTATAGTCTATTACTTCTACAATTGAAGCTTTGATTATAAGCTCTTGTAATTGGCGAATTGGAAGCTTGATATTCTTTCTTTTTCGTTTTCTTCAATTTGGAATAGCTACGTTGTTGAGTCTTTGGGATTCGCCTCGCATACATTCACAACACATTATTCTATTTTTTTTACGAGACATAACATTTTGCTAAGGTGAGTTTTACATAGCCCCTTTTCTATTTATCACCATTTTTGGGGTGAAACATGTTACAACATCATTTATGCAATTCAATCATCAATGTGTCTATGTGTTTTTCTATGTTGCATTATGTCTTGAACATGACTAGGGTAAGCACAATTCTAGCATAAACATTCATCAGCCAAACGGTATACATTGATAAATCTATTGGACTGACAATCCCACCCGGATACGTGCCTCCTACAAAGGTTACGTGGGTGTTTGTTACTGCAATATAAACGAGTGAACCATGAGCGTATGGGATGTACCACAATTACAACAGTCACAAGGTTGATTATGCACTCGATTTACTTCTAGTATGTTTTCGCATATGGACTAGATTGCCATGACACATGAATTGCACAACAATTTTATTCTATTATCAAAACCTATGTAATTCTCACCAACTTTTGTTGACCCAAAACATTTTCAACTTAACATGTTTCAGGTTCTACTTGCTTGAAGATTTGAATTGATGCTTGAAGATATTTGCATAGTTTTATTCAATTTGATGTACAAATTCTTAGAACAATTGTATGTAACTTATTTAAATTATTTAATGAAATTTATTATTCACCATGAGCTACTGAACAATCATCAATACGTGACATCCCGATGTTTCCGCCATCGGTTGGGGTGTTACAGCTCCCACACTTGGTATCTGGTATCCTGCTAATGGAAACATTGAGCTTTCAGGTTATTCAGATAGTAACTTTGCTGGCTGTCACGCCACAAGAAAATCCACATCAGGAGGGTGCCAATTTCTAGGGAATGCCTTAGTCTCCTGGCAAAGCAAAAAGCAGGCAGCTGTTTCAACCTCAACAGCTGAAGCTGAATACATTGCTGCTGCAAGCTGTACAGCCCAACTCATGTGGCTTCAAAATCAACTACTGGATTTTGGGATAACTGCACTTCAGACTCCACTCATGTTGGATAGTCAAGCTGCTGAAAATATCATCAAGAATCCAGTCTCCCATTCAACTACCAAACACATTGACATAAGACATCATTTTGTCAGAGACAGCTATGAAAAAGGTTTGATTTCTCTGCACCATGTTCCAACAGAGGATCAGTTGGCAGATGTGTTAACAAAAGCTTTAGACACATCTACCTTTACAAATCTGATTTCCAGAATTGGTATATTAAACATGGATTAAACAAATAAATTTTCTTTAATAAATCATAATAAAATGTTTCAGAAAATCAAAATTTTTTTCAAATAGCTGTTTGGTTGAAAAATCTGTTTATAACATCTGATCAGATAAAACAACCACTGTTTCATTCATATCCACTGTTGGTTGAAAAATCTGTTTCAAAACATCTGATCAGATAAAACAACTGTTAGTTGAAAAATCTGTTTCAGAACATCTGTTCAGATAAAACAACTGTTTCCTTATATATTTATACTATATCTATACAAAAAAAAAAACAGTTGGTTCAATCAGCTGTTTGTATCAGTTGTTTGCCAAAAACAGCTGTTCTCCACCAGATGTTTCATCCATCAGATGATTGCCACGTCTGCTCATATACGCAGAGGTTTGGCCACATCAGCGGTTTCCTTGAGCCTATAAAAACCCTGTTTTACCACAACAGACGTTACACTGTCTCATTGTATTCAAAATACAGAAACCGCCTTCTTCATTCTCAAACCCTCAATCAGATTTTCATTCATCTTCACCTTCGAAATCCATTACAATGGATCTTCAAGCCAAAGCCACCCACAATTGTCTCCCCTATCTGGTTAAAACAGATGACAACGTTTCATTCCATTCCACCATCGACATTCTTCTAAACTCCAAATACTTACCCATCTTAACCGCTGACGCCCCCATTTATCTCGATACTCTCCAAGAATTCTGGTTGAATGCTGAGTTTTTACTCCAAGACAAAAAGCCTACTTCCATTATTTCCAAAATTGGAGAAACCAGTATCGTCATTACCCCTGAAACCATATCCACAACCTTCTCACTGAATGACCTGGCAGGTAAGGACTCCTTCACTAAAACAGAGCTTCACACTGAGTTCCAAGAAAGAGGGTATGATGATCAGATGACTGGATCAACTTTTTCAAAAAGTTTTTCCCTCCAGTCATGAAATTTTTCTTCCATACCCTTCTTCTATGTGTCTCTGCTAAGTCCACATCCTTTAATGAAATCCCATTAAGGATGCAATATCTGGGTTATGCCATGTTGTCAAACTCTGACTTCAATCTTTCCAGGGATTGTTCATGGACTTAGTATCAAATGTGAAAGCAATCAAGTCTGGGTCTAACAATGCTTTTCTTATTTACCCAAGAATTCTTAGTGTAATCTTACAAAAGGTCTTACCAGAAAAAGTTTTCAAAAAGGGTGAGGCAATGCAAATGAAAAGCTTAACTGATGAAACTTTCACTAGAATGCTGGGTGGAAGCACCCAAGAAAAAGTGTCTAAAGTGTCAAAAGTTTCTAAAACACAAACAAAGAGGACAAAGACAACAACTGTTGTCAAAACCTCTGTTGTTGAGCCCACTGCTCCTGGTGATCATGGCACTACATCCAGTGCTGTGAAACCCACACCAGCCACTTCCAAAAATAAACATCCATCCACAAAAACCACCACTCAACCACAAATGAGACTTCTGGATGATGAGGTACCAGAAGAAACCTCTGTTGCACCACAAAAGCAACCTGAAACCACTGTTGTTACTTCCTCACAACAGCTGGATATACCTCCACCTGACCAAACTCCTCATGAATCCTCCCAAAAGGATCATGTTGTAAGCCAAGGGGACACACATCATGATACATTTGAGTCACTTGGCCAAATGTTCACAAGCCCCTCTCCCAGGGCTAATTCTCTTGTTACTCCTCCACCCTCACCATCACATCATGTCCCACAAACCATGCAACCTCTGTTTGAGGCAATTGACAAATCTCAGGAAGATCCCAGTTCCTCTCTTCCACCTATCACTGAGAGCATACTCCCACAAGTGACTGGTCCTGAGAACATTCAATCTGCTATCCAACAACCAGAAGAGGAGGTTACACCACCTGAGTTCAATGCAACTCTAGGTGAGTTTTCAAGTGGAGCAGCCACTACTGATGCAGAGACCACTGTCTCACATCAGGACAATGATTACATTGCTAAGACTCCCTTGAAGGCAACAACTGTTGAAGCCACTATAGTGTCTCCAAAAACAGTTGGAAGTCCCCAGTACCAAGAAAAAGGGGCATCTGATTCACCTCTTAGGACTGAATCAGGTAGAACTACCACTGGTAGGGACTCAGATGATCCTATTAACTTAGGAGATGGGTCAAAATACCAAGAATTGACGGACAGAGTTTCTGAAATTGAAACCTCTGTAGCTGACATCAAATCTGATGTCAAGCTTATACTGAGCTCCTTAGCAGACCTTTCCAAGAGTCAACCATCAACAGCTGATATAGCTAGTGAGCTATGGAAATCCGTTTCCCCCATCATCATAGCTCACAGAAAACTGGCTGATCAGACACATGAAACATATATGGCTGAGATCAGAAACATGGTGGATGCAAGGTACAAAGATACCCATGCTGATATTAAAGCCATCAAGGACCACCTGCTGAAGACTACTGGCTCTGCCCCTACCACCATTCTCAGGGATGAAGATGATGATGCTTTCACGGCTGATGATGCCAAAAAGGGGGAGAGTGGCAGAGATAGGCTACCAAAGCTAGATCCCTTTGGTTGTCCTCCTTCTCAAAAGGGCCAAGCCAAGTCTGCCAACAAACCAGAGTCTACTAAAACAGCTCCACAACAACAAAAACAAGCAACACCAACAGCACCACAACAAACCACTGACAAGAACAAAGCAGTAGATGACTCTGCAAACATAGAAGCTGAAAAGGCTGCTCAAGACAAACAGAAAAGAGCTGACACCTTGGAAGTTAAAGCAGAGTCACTAGTAAGCCTCAAGAAGAAACAACAGCAGGAAACTGAAGATGTGGAATCCTCTAAAAGGATGAAAAGGCCTGCTAAGCATGTCAGAAAACCACCATCCAAGTTAAACACCTCTGTTGACAAAACCACTGCTACTAAAACCACTGCCACCCAAAACACTGAAACCACCCAAAACACTGCTTCCCAAACCACTGTACCCAAACCAACAAACACACCTGAACATACAACCACCAAACCTACATCACCAGCCAAATCCCAAACATCTACTGGACCTGCTAAAAGGCCAACAGATGTTAATCCAACCACTGCTACCAAATCACCATCCCCTAAAATCATGTACACAAGGAAGAGAAAATCAACCTTTGTTGTACATGATGAAAACATACATACATCACCAAACACCACCTCAACTGCACAATCCACTCCTCCTATCACAGCTATTCCAATCACATCATTCTCACCACACATTTCCAAATTCAGATCCCAAAGACCACCACCAACCATTACACCATTGGTTGTTCAGTATCCCCTTGAACTTGATCTACTCAAGGGGGAATTACAATCCTTCTACAATACTGAACAGCCATCAGACAGATCCTTCCCATCTCTCCCAAACTTCCCTGTTCCCCTCAACATTGATACATATCTGAAATACAAGGGTGAACAGGTGGATGCCGTCATTAAGGAGAAATGCAAAGGGAAGGATGACAGGACTGCTCAGGGCATCCATTCAGCAGAGCTTAGCAAACTTAGAAGGATTGAAGACTTTGCTAAGACCCTGAGCAACTCCATGTCCTCCATGCCTCTCAGTGGTGACTTGGAAAAGGAGGTAAGGGATTCTCTTCTGGAACAGATCATGGCAACCAAGCCTTACAAAGCAACCAAGAAGCAGTTTAATGGTTAGACCACACATGCATTAAGAGAAGAACTTCTCAGAATAGAAGAAATGGCCAAAGACCCCAAGGCTAAAGTCTCTACTCCTAATTTTGGCAAAGGCAGAGACCTAGTCAGAGCCTTGAAGTTTAAAAGGATGAGGCAAGAGATAGTAGCTGCCAACTATGGGAAAATGAGGTCAGTCTCTAGATGGTCTGAGCTAAGGCTGGTTGAGACATACAAGAGTCTGGAAGAAAACAGAAAGAAGGATCCCAGCCTACCAAGAAAACCTGTTTACACTGATGAGCCAATGATGAAGAGACCCCAACAGACCTTTTCCTTGGACAGCTTACTTGACACCTCTGATCTATCAACTGCTGCAAGAAGACAGTTCAAAAAACAGAAGGAAATGTCAGAAGAAGATCAGAGGAAGTTTGCTGATACATTCATCAAGGAAGGGCTCTTCAATCAAGTACACTTTTTCTCTGATCCTACAACAGAGAAACTCAGAGAACTCATTGGAAGACCTCCATCACCCAACTCATCCAGAATAAAAATTCATCTCAGCAAATCCACTGACTCAAAAATTCTAAAATGGAAAGTCAACAAAGACAACCATGAATTGACACTGCTCAGGTCAGATGGAAGGGTTCAGAAGATTAGCATGGATGATGCTTACAGTCTATGTGCAGAAGATCATCAAACATTGCTGAATCTGGAACTTGAAAGAGATGAAGAAGACTTGTTTGCTCTGAACTTTGAACTACAATTCAAAGATCAAATCAGAGAAAGTCTGATGAGGAATAAAGATAAATAAATAAAGCTGAGTTTTGGCATCATCTGTTCTAGGGGGAGATTGTTGGGTCTGCTGACCTGGAAAAGAACAGATGATTGGAAAGCCAAAATATGCTAACAGTTGATCCTTTCAATAAACAGTCTTTACAACTTACTTCTCCCAAAAGACTGCTGACTCTAACAACTGTTCTATCCAAACAACTGCTATGACAACTGCTGATACAAAGGACTGCTGAATAAACAACTGATGAAGAACAACTGCTGACCAAAGGTCTGATGAAGAACAACTGCTGATTCAAGTACTGAAGACTAAAGCACTGCTGGAGCCAACAGCACTTAGGCTCCAGCAGAGGATACAAGACCATCAGAGTTTTCCTACAACAGCTGTTTACTATCAATGCTTTCAATGTAACAGTAGTTTGTAATAGGCAGATGTTTTATGTTTGTTATTCTGTTAGAGGTCACTGTCTTAGGTGACGTCAGCTTAGGTCATCAGTGGTTTAGGTCTGTCTATAAATAGAACAGTGCTTGTACTGTTCTATTGCATCACACACAAACATTCTCTCAGACAAACAATCACTGTGTGATCAGGCTAAGGGGGAGTATTTGTACGATTGTAATCTTTTAGATAAATGAAAGCATTCGATCTGAAAACATTTACTCTCTTGTTTTGATTAACAGTTTATTATTCCGCTGCACTTTCCATCTATATTCGTTTCACTTTTATCATATTTAGTTAAACATAATCAAAACAATCAAACTCAGATCCTAACAGAGGAGGGTATCCAAACAAGGCTTCAAAAGGAGACATCTTGATGGTAGTATGATAACTAGAATTGTACCACCACTGAGCCAGGGGTAACCATTTAAGCCAGTCTTTTGGATTATGCATAGTCATGCATCTCAAATATGCTTCCACACATCTATTCACTCTCTTAGTTTGGCCATCTGATTGAGGGTGATATGCTGTGGAAAGGGCCAAAGAAACACCATGTAACTTGGTGAATTCTTTCCAAAAATTACTCACAAATACTGGATCCCTGTCTGGTATTTGTCCATCAATGATACTTGAAAACTTGGTCAAGGAATACCTGTGCCACTGTGGCAGCTGTATATGGGTGTGTCAAGGCCATGAAATGGCTGTATTTTGTTAACCTGTCTACCACCACTAATATAGTATCTTTCCCATTGGACTTAGGTTAACCACCAATAAAGTCCATGGAAATATCAGTAAAAATATGTTGGGGGGGGGGGGTAGATAAAGGTTGTAACAAACCTGGGGTAGTCACAGATTCACTCTTACCCCTCTAACATGTATCACAGTTTTTTATAAACTGTCTAACATCTTTGGTCACCCCTTTCCAAATGAAGAATTGTTTTATCCTCTGTAAAGTAACATGCACACTAGAGTGTCCAGAGGAAGGAGAACTATGAAAGAGTTCCAAAATTCTTTTCCTGACTTCTTCACCTTTCCCAACCACAGTTCTGTGTTTCTTTGTCAACAACTGCCCATCCCATACATATTTCTTGACCATTTTACCCTCTATCAGCTTTTGCAGGATTATCTTCACTTCTTCATCAGATTGCTAAGTGTCTTTCACCTTATTTAGTAAGGATGGGTCAAAAGTTGATAATGTGATGGAAAGTAGAGTAGGCCCATGTACTCTAGAGAGAGCATCAGCATCAATGGTTTCTTTACCTTCCTTGTACACTATGTCATAATCCAGGCCCAACATCTTTGATAGCCACACATGTTGCAGAGGTGTGGTAATCTTTTGATCCATCAAATATTTCAAGCTTTTCTGATCTGTCTTTATCAAAAACTTGTTGTTGCACAGATAATGCTTCCAATGCTGAACTGCAGACAGAATTGCCAGCAGCTCTTTTTCATAAACAGACAAGGCTTGTTGTCTTGGAGAAAGAGCCTTGCTGATGTATGATATAGGATGACCATTCTGCATAACTGCACCAATGCCCAATGTAGAAGCATCTGTCTCTATCACAAAAGGAATAGAGAAATCTGGTAGGGCCAAGACAGGAGGGCTACTTAGAGCAGTTTTCAATGTTTCAAAAGCTGTTGAGGCTTGTGGGGACCAAACAAAGGCATCCTTTTTTAAGAGGTCAGTTAAGGGTTTTGCCATCAATCCATAGGATTTAATGAATCTCCTATAATATTCAGTTAAACCCAAGAACCCTCTTAATTGTTTAACAGTTGTAGGTGTAGGCCACTGTTGGACTGCAGCCACCTTTTGAGGATCAGTAGACACACCTTTACCAGAGATCAAGTGACCTAAGTACTCAACTGTATGACCTCCAAAACTGCATTTTGATCTTTTGGCAAACAGTTTATGATCTAGGAAAAGGTCTAGGGTCAGTTTTATGTGGTTTAAGTGGTCATCAGTTGTTTTGCTATATATCAAAATGTCATAAAAAACACCAAGATGCATTTTCTAAGATAAGGTTTGAAAATTGAGTTCATGAGGGCTTGAAAAGTGGCTGGGGCATTAGTGAGTCCAAAGGGCATCACTACAAATTCATAGAGGCCCTGGTGTGTTCTAAAAGCAGTTTTTGGTATGTCATTAGTGTCCATTCTAACCTGATGGTACCCTGACCTTAAGTCCAGCTTAGAAAAAATTGTAGCCCCTTGCAGTTCCTCAAATAATTCATCCACCAAAGGTATGGGGAACCTGTTTTTCACAGTGGCATTGTTCAACTTTCTGTAATCTATGCACAGCCTCCAACTGCCATCCTTTTTCTTCACAAGAACAACAGGAGAAGCAAAAGGGCTAGTGCTGTTTTTGATAACCCCTGATGCTAACATCTCTTGTACTGAACTTTCAATCAAATTCTTTTGCAATGCTTGATATCTGTAAGGTTTTTCATTAATCACCAAACCTTCATCTTGTAAAACAATTTTATGATCATACTCTCTTTTAGGAGGTAATTCAGTTGGTTCCTGAAAAACTTCTTCATAATGAGTCAACAACTCTTCAATGGCTTCATTTGTTTCATTTTGTAATACCTTGGCATGGTATTGAAACTGTTCCTCCCCTTCAATAACCTGCAAACTCAGCAGTTGTGCTTCCACTATAGTGTCATTATGACTCAATAGTGTGAACATCTTTTTAGAGGAGCAAAGGGTGACTTCATTATTGGCATAGCCTTTTAATTCTTTCCAAGAGTCCCCTACCTTATATTTCATTGTTAAATCCTTGAAATTCCACATAATGTCCCCCAAGGTCAACAACCATTGAATGCCTAGTACCATATCATAATTTTGCAATGGTAAAACTAGTACATCAGTTTTATACCATGACCCCTGCATGGACCATTCAAAATCTGGACATAAATCCACACAATCCAAAGATTTTCCATTGGCTACAGATACCTTCATTCCCAAAATTTTCTTTCTAAAGCACTTCAACTTTCTGGCTAAATTCTCATCAATGAAGTTATGAGTTGAGCCTGAGTCAATCAGAATATGCAACTGTCTAGTGCCAATGGTCCCAATTATTCTCATGGTTGAAAAAGAAGGCACACCTGTCATTGCATGTATGGATATTTGAGGCTCAATCCACTGTGGTAACTCTTCAGCCTGTTCTTAGGGTTCCACACTCATGAATTCCAATTCATCATCTTCCCCATCCAATTCTAAAACAAACAACTGTTTGTTCTTACACTTATGTGTTGGGGTGTATTTTTCTCCACATCCAAAACATTCACCTCTAGCTCCTTTTTCCTCAATTTCTTTTCTGTTTAGG
Source organism: Ambrosia trifida (assembly GCA_028751855.1). Classification (NCBI taxonomy): domain Eukaryota; kingdom Viridiplantae; phylum Streptophyta; class Magnoliopsida; order Asterales; family Asteraceae; genus Ambrosia; species Ambrosia trifida. The sequence goes on along the minus strand of CM054124.1, from coordinate 80,103,597 downwards.
GTTTTGTATTTGGTGGAATTATTATTATCATTATGATAGGGTAATTTCTTGAGTGGAGGAGGGTTAGGTAGTAATGGCAGATGATTAGTGTTAACAGGTGGCTTGTATGTTGAATTGTAGGTTTTATTAGTGATACTATTATTATTATTATTATTATTGAATCTGTTGAAAGGTTTGGGTGTAGACAAACTAACAGCCTTATTAGTTGCATCTTGTATCTTAGCAAGATGATAGGCTTGTTTCATGGTGGTTGGTGAAAACATTTTAACCGGACCACCAATTTCAGGTTTCAATGCTTTGAGGAAAATGCTTACAGCATAGATCTCAGGGATTGAGACCTTCAACAAATATGAATCAAACAATACACAAAAGTCCTCTAACTCACCATCTTGAGTGATTGAGGCCAAAACACCCATAGCATCTTCAAACAACACATTAGAAAACCTTGAAACAATGGCTTCTGAATAATCTTTCAACAGAATTTCAGAAATTGGAACCCTCTGAGTTTTCATAAAACTCTGATGCCATCTCACTGCATTGCCTTCCATATGGATGGTTGCATATCTTACCTTACAATTCTCAGGAGTATCATCAATTGAAAAAAAAAATGTTCGCATTTATAAAGCCAATCTTCTACATTCTCACCATCAAGTTTGGGAAAATCGATATTACCAATTCTATGGATCTTATGATGATCAGTCTTTGAACTTGATGCATCCTTATCATTACTCGGATTAACCATTGCAGCACCACCATGGTTGATCTTGGCAACTTCTTCTGCTAATTTCGACAATATTGAATTAACATTGGCAAAATTTGTGTCATTCTTTTGCAATTGTGCATCAACTCTTAAAAGAGTGACTGCATGTTCATCAAGAGTCTTCTTGATGATATTCTCATTCTCAGCCTCTGCTCTGTTTCGTGTTGTCATATTTTTGAAGAAGAATTGAATCGAAAACAAGATATTATGACTAGGATTGGACAAATCTCAAAAAGATCGATCCAAGGAATGAATTAATCCACAAATGATCAATTCAGGCTAAGAAACGAAGATGAATTTTATGAAATGAATACAGAGTATTGAAACAGATGATGGTTGTTGGCGGAGAAGAGTGGTGGTTGATGGCGGTTATTGGTGGTGATAGCTGGTGACAGCTGTGACGGTTGAGAATGGTAGGGAGGGTCGAGAGGATTCGACCGCTCTGATACCAATTGTTAAGGGAGAATCAGAGAGAAAGAGGATTAACAACTCAAACGTGAGTTCCCGCCCATTCTGGTTATTCATTTATAGACAATCTGACAGTTGGTTACAACTATTACAGAATTACAACATTAGTCCCTCAGGTTTACTACTTATTACAATAGACTCACAATACTTCCAACTAACTTCTTATTCTATTTTTACTCTAACATATCCTGGTCTGTTATTCTACAATGAAGACAAAGATGAGCTTTTGTGTAAAAAAAGGGTTTGAAGAAAACGAATTATATAAACAAAGGTTTATGTGGTGGAACAATGAATCAACATACCTAAACCGTGGGCTAGGCTGTAGGGCAACACGTGTAAACCACGATTGTTTTTTTTTCTTTTTTAAAAAACGATTTATAAAAAATAATAAAAAAACGTTGTGGACAGGCCAAATACATTAATATAAATAAGCTTTTCCAAGCGATAGCAGTACTGTTCATCAGCACCCAAAAATTAACATTTCGACGGTATTGAATTAATATTGGCAAAATTCGTGTCATTCTTTTGCAATTGTGCATCAACTCTTAAAAGAGTGATTGCATGTTCATCAAGAGTCTTCTTGATGATATTCTCATTCTCAGCCTCTGCTCTGTTTCGTGTTGTCATGTTTTTATAGAAGAATTGAATCGAAAACAAGATATTATGAATAGGATTGGACAAATCTCAAAAAGATCGATCCAAGGAATGAATTGATTCACAAATGATCAATTCAGGCTAAGAAACGAAGATGAATTTTATGAAATGAATACAGAGTATTGAAACAGATGATGGTTGTTGGTGGAGAAGAGTGGCGGTTATTGGTGGTGACAGCTGTGACGGTTGAGAATGGTAGGGAGGGTCGAGAGGATTCGACCGCTTTGATACCAATTGTTAAGGGAGAATCAGAGAGAAAGAGGATTAACAACTCAAACGTGAGTTCCTGCCCATTCTATTATTCATTTATAGACAACCTGACAGTTGGTTACAACTATTACAGAATTACAACATTAGTCCCTCAGGTTTACTACTTATCACAATAGACTCACAATACTTCCAACTAACTTCTTATTCTATTTTTACTCTAACATATTGATATACGTTAATTTACACATATAAAAGTCCCCGTTTAACTCCCATTTTCAGACGTTTTTGACCTTATACACAGGAATTGGTACTTATTTGGGTATCTTTACGATTTTAGGTCTTAAACGATGTCCCGGAAGCATAACAGAAGGAAAAACGGAGTTTTCGGCACGCGAACGACACCCAGACCAATCCGACCGGCCGCGCGAACAAAGCGACCGGCCGCGCACAGCAACCTGATATTTCTGGGGACCTTCTAGAAGGCCTACGTCAGCAATCGAGAAACGTGCCTAACCCGTGTAAAGTGACCGGCCGGTCGGATCATCCGCGCGGCCGGTCGGATCTTCTGTTCTGCTATAAATGCCCCATTCAGCCCACTGATCGATTATTGGGTGTTTCCAGGCGATTTGGGGCGATTTCCAGGGCTGAAATACTGCTGTAAAGGCAAGGAACAAGCTCGGGAAGCTATCCGATTCATCTATCATCATCCAATCCATCTCAGTTGCATCTTTATGGTTTGATCTTTAAAGCTTATGACTTGTTCAAATCTGATTTTGTTGTAATCTGTGATGTTCTATCTTAGTTTATGTATGTCTACGATAATATTTAGTAATGTTTGGTAGTTAAAACAATCGTTTGTATGAAATCAAGTTTTGTATAAATTTGGCGTTTTTCACGTTTAGATCTTGATGATCATAGTGCAACCTTGTTTCATTGTTGTTGGATTTGTAGTTGTATTTGAATGACTTTAGCGATTATCGAATGTGTTAGGCGGATACATGTTAAAAAACCGTCCGTTTAATCGTCCGGTAGTAGACTCGTTAACTTGTTAATAAGTTTACACCATGAAACTGTAACCGGGTATTGGTTTGGTTAAAGTCAGTCGAATAACGGTTAAAAATGCTTACCGGCACGTAAAAGGGTTTTAAAAGCCTAATGGTGTCGCTACTGATCTTTGATGTAACATCGCAAAATTTTCCCCAAAATTTTAATACATAAAAAGCCCTTATATATATATATATTATTACACCTTTATCATTAATATTATACAAATGTGCCTAAGTCTTTATTTATCCTAACTCACAACTTATATACATACATAAATGTATATAAATAATAATAATAATAATAATATGATTCTAAATTCTTTTTTTTTTCACATACAAGATTTTTTTTTTTTTAAATAAAGCCTTGAGTCAAATAGTCAAAGTCCTAGTCAAAGTCTTAGTCAAACAATCAAAGTCTTAGTCAAATAGTCAATTCATCATAAAACCTTACTTTATGGTGTTGACCAATTTTAATGGCTAATTGAATCCAAAACTAGTATAAAAACCCACCTATGAACCATTACACTTGCCACCTCTAAATCGATTGTTTCAATCCGATTAAACTTTCCCTCATACTTTTCTTCTATAGTCTATTACTTCTACAATTGAAGCTTTGATTATAAGCTCTTGTAATTGGCAACTTTGGAGCTACACATATTCTATTTCTCGAGACTTAATACTTTGTTAAGGTGAGTTTACGTAACAATGTTATTGCAATTCTTTATACTTGCAACATTATACTTAAGCAATTCTACATACATGTCTAGTTGTAAACTTTAATGCCTCATGAATTAGACAACAACAACAGTTTCAACGAGTTTCAACGAGTTTCAACATTACATAATCATTAGCTATGGCCAAGCCGGCGATACTCAATAATAGATCTATTGGATTGACAATCCCACCCGGATACGTGTACCTCCTACATAGGTAGCGTGGGTGATTGTTATCGTTCCAACATATTAAGGTGAACCGTGGATGACGGGATGGACCTAAACTAGTCGGAGGTTTGATTATGTCGATTCAACATATCATGTTTATTCATGTAGACTTAAACTTACGATAGACATATGAATTGCTAAACTTTTATACTTAAACTATTTGCTTGACATGGCTTATGTATTCTCACCAACTTCTAGTTGACCCCCCCATTTTTTCCAAACTCACAGGAAATACTGATGCTTGAAGTCTAGAGCTAGCATGAGGAGATATTTGAAGCTTTGCTTGATTATTTGATGTAGACTTTAATGTAATTCAATATTGTAATGAAATAAAGGATTATTTAAACTTGTGTACTACCATGAGCTACTGAACAATCATCAATACGTGACATCCCGATGTTTCCGCCATCGATTAGGGTGTTACAGATTGGTATCAGAGCCTTGGTTATAGGGAATTAGGTTATTAGAAAAAAAAATAATCTAGTCTATAACCATAGGAATATAACCAGTATTTGCTCCTTTTACTTGCTATTCTCTATCTCACTCCTACTTCTTATCCCTACTTCAACCCCTACAAGAAGATTGCTCTCCATCACAAGATCTACTCTTAGACTAATAGGACAAATCCTCAGGTTTAGCCTGAACCACCTTGAGATCTCGTCGAAGTTCTAGATTTTAATAACGAACACGTGCAATCTGGAAGGGTGAACGCCTGTATTCTGAGTTTTCTGTCTAGGACTGGCATTGCGCATATATCCCAATCAGACGAGGGACCCGGATGCCTACCTGGGAATTCTCGGGATGAGTGTTCACTTATAGGCTAAAGCATGTCTTCACTATGTTATTAGAATCTAGAAGTTTTGATAAGTCAACGTTTTCGTTTATTCGTTTTAATTAATGAATAAATGATTACACTCACCTTCCTTAAACTAAGCTCAAAAATCTCAAAATTTTACAGCTTAAATCAATCTCATTTCATAACCATCCATAGATTTCACAATCACACTTCACCTTACCATCTTAGCCACTTTTTAAATATTCAACACCCTACCCAAATCATATAATCTCCATACTATAAAATAAACTCTTTATCAACTATCTTCACATTCACTATCTCTCACAACTTTGATTCTGCTTCAAGAATTTTTCATCATCCTCTCAAGAACTAAATTCATATCCTTCACCTTCTCACACATGAGCTAGTTACCCATGATAACCAAACTATTGAAACTTGATTGTGTGTTGCATCAAACATAATCCTTAGTTATACATGAGGATTCGACTATTTGCCTTATTTGAACATTTGAAACTAGAATTCATGGAATATAAGCTATTTACTATAGACACACCTAGAGTCATTAACCTTATCTAGGGCAACTCTATTACAACTCGTATGCTATACTTGATACTTGATTGCTTACACGTACATATTATCAATTTGCAATTCATGTGTGTAATAATTGGTACACTTAATCAAACAACTGATAGAGGATGAAGTACTTGCTCAACAGTTAGTAGAGTACAAAATAACCTACTCAACGATTGGTAGAGGTCATCATGCCTGCTCAACAGTCGGTAGAGGCCCTACAACCTGCTCAACGACTGGTAGAGGCTATCATACCTGCTCAACAATCGGTAGAGGTTCCTACTCACTGACTGGTAGAAGTCTTTTTCCTACTCAACAGTTGGACTCATTTTTGGATACATGGTTAATCATATTATTTTACATGTGTGTCTAGAGTTATAGAAGGACACAAAACCCTAATGTAAGGTAAATTGGTGATTGCGGTCCGGAACGTAATCATGAATTTACAGGTACGTTAAGGTAGTGTGATATTCTATCAAGGTTTTCGGTAGTTGACCAATTATAAACCTTAGTTATCCGGTAGTTCATTTAGTCTTTCAATAGTCCATCAACTCATTCCTTTTAGGACTCCTAAAACTTAAGATTCTTATTCTCCTTGCTATTTCAGATGAACCTAATCCAACCCTTAAAACTCACACATATCAAAACTCTTACCCATATTATTCGAAACAGTTTATTCTATTACCTATTAATTTGTGTCATGCCTTAACTCGAAACTTCCCAAACCACCCTTGTCCTAATTCTACCCAATCACCTTCAACCCTGTGTTTTCAATAAACTTCGGGACGAAGTTTCCAAAAGTAGGGGAGACTGTAACATCGCAAAATTTTCCCGCAAATTTTAATAAATAAAAAGCCCTTATATATATATATATATATATATATATTATTACACCTTTATCATTAATATTATACAAATGTGCCTAAGTCTTTATTTATCCTAACTCACAACTTATATACATACATAAATGTATATAAATAATAATAATAATAATATGATTCTAAATTCTTTTTTTTTTTTTTCACATACAAGATTTTTTTTTAAATAAAGCCTTGAGTCAAATAGTCAAAGTCCTAGTCAAAGTCTTAGTCAAACAGTCAAAGTCTTAGTCAAATAGTCAATTCATCATAAAACCTTACTTTATTGTGTTGACCAATTTTAATGGCTAATTGAATCCAAAACTAGTATAAAAACCCACCTATGAACCATTACACTTGCCACCTCTAAATCGATTGTTTCAATCCGATTAAACTTTCCCTCATACTTTTCTTCTATAGTCTATTTCTTCTACAATTGAAGCTTTGATTATAAGCTCTTGTAATTGGCAACTTTGGGGCTACACATATTCTATTTCTCGAGACTTAATACTTTGTTAAGGTGAGTTTACGTAACCATGTTATTGCAATTCTTTATACTTGCAACATTATACTTAAGCAATTCTACATACATGTCTAGTTGTAAACTTTAATGCCTCATGAATTAGACAACAACAACAGTTTCAACGAGTTTCAACGAGTTTCAACATTACATAATCATTAGCTATGGCCAAGCCGGCGATACTCAATAATAGATCTATTGGATTGACAATCCCACCCGGATACGTGTACCTCCTACATAGGTAGCGTGGGTGATTGTTATCGTTCCAACATATTAAGGTGAACCGTGGATGACGGGATGGACCTAAACTAGTCGGAGGTTTGATTATGTCGATTCAACATATCATGTTTATTCATGTAGACTTAAACTTACGATAGACATATGAATTGCTAAACTTTTATACTTAAACTATTTGCTTGACATGGCTTATGTATTCTCACCAACTTCTAGTTGACCCCCCCATTTTTTCCAAACTCACAGGAAATACTGATGCTTGAAGTCTAGAGCTAGCATGAGGAGATATTTGAAGCTTTGCTTGATTATTTGATGTAGACTTTAATGTAATTCAATATTGTAATGAAATAAAGGATTATTTAAACTTGTGTACTACCATGAGCTACTGAACAATCATCAATACGTGACATCCCGATGTTTCCGCCATCGATTAGGGTGTTACAGATTGGTATCAGAGCCTTGGTTATAGGGAATTAGGTTATTAGAAAAAAAATAATCTAGTCTATAACCATAGGAATATAACCAGTATTTGCTCCTTTTACTTGCTATTCTCTATCTCACTCCTACTTCTTATCCCTACTTCAACCCCTACAAGAAGATTGCTCTCCATCACAAGATCTACTCTTAGACTAATAGGACAAATCCTCAGGTTTAGCTTGAACCACCTTGAGATCTCGTCGAAGTTCTAGATTTTAATAACGAACACGTGCAATCTGGAAGGGTGAACGCCTGTATTCTGAGTTTTTTGTCTAGGACTGGCATTGCGCATATATCCCAATCAGACGAGGGACCCGGATGCCTACCTGGGAATTCTCGGGATGAGTGTTCACTTATAGGCTAAAGCATGTCTTCACTATGTTATTAGAATCTAGAAGTTTTGATAAGTCAACGTTTTCGTTTATTCGTTTTAATTAATGAATAAATGATTACACTCACCTTCCTTAAACTAAGCTCAAAAATCTCAAAATTTTACAGCTTAAATCAATCTCATTTCATAACCATCCATAGATTTCACAATCACACTTCACCTTACCATCTTAGCCACTTTTTAAATATTCAACACCCTACCCAAATCATATAATCTCCATACTATAAAATAAACTCTTTATCAACTATCTTCACATTCACTATCTCTCACAACTTTGATTCTGCTTCAAGAATTTTTCATCATCCTCTCAAGAACTAAATTCATATCCTTCACCTTCTCACACATGAGCTAGTTACCCATGATAACCAAACTATTGAAACTTGATTGTGTGTTGCATCAAACATAATCCTTAGTTATACATGAGGATTCGACTATTTGCCTTATTTGAACATTTGAAACTAGAATTCATGGAATATAAGCTATTTACTATAGACACACCTAGAGTCATTAACCTTATCTAGGGCAACTCTATTACAACTCGTATGCTATACTTGATACTTGATTGCTTACACGTACATATTATCAATTTGCAATTCATGTGTGTAATAATTGGTACACTTAATCAAACAATTGATAGAGGATGAAGTACTTGCTCAACAGTTAGTAGAGTACAAAATAACCTACTCAACGATTGGTAGAGGTCATCATGCCTGCTCATCAGTCGGTAGAGGCCCTACAACCTGCTCAACGACTGGTAGAGGCTATCATACCTGCTCAACAATCGGTAGAGGTTCCTACTCACTGACTGGTAGAGGTCTTTTTCCTACTCAACAGTTGGACTCATTTTTGGATACATGGTTAATCATATTATTTTACATGTGTGTCTAGAGTTATAGAAGGACACAAAACCCTAATGTAAGGTAAATTGGTGATTGCGGTCCGGAACGTAATCATGAATTTACAGGTACGTTAAGGTAGTGTGAAATTCTATCAAGGTTTTCGGTAGTTGACCAATTATAAACCTTAGTTATCTGGTAGTTCATTTAGTCTTTCAATAGTCCATCAACTCATTCCTTTTAGGACTCCTAAAACTTAAGATTCTTATTCTCTTTGCTATTTCAGATGAACCTAATCCAACCCTTAAAACTCACACATATCAAAACTCTTACCCATATTATTCGAAACAGTTTATTCTATTACCTATAAATTTGTGTCATGCCTTAACTCGAAACTTCCCAAACCACCCTTGTCCTAATTCTACCCAATCACCTTCAACCCTGTGTTTTCAATAAACTTCGGGACGAAGTTTCCAAAAGTAGGGGAGACTGTAACATCGCAAAATTTTCCCCCAAATTTTAATACATAAAAAGCCCATATATATATATATATTATTACACCTTTATCATTAATATTATACAAATGTGCCTAAGTCTTTATTTATCCTAACTCACAACTTATATACATACATAAATGTATATAAATAATAATAATAATAATATGATTCTAAATTCTTTTTTTTTTTCACATACAAGATTTTTTTTTAAATAAAGCCTTGAGTCAAATAGTCAAAGTCCTAGTCAAAGTCTTAGTCAAATAGTCAAAGTCTTAGTCAAATAGTCAATTCATCATAAAACCTTACTTTATGGTGTTGACCAATTTTAATGGCTAATTGAATCCAAAACTAGTATAAAAACCCACCTATGAACCATTACACTTGCCACCTCTAAATCGATTGTTTCAATCCGATTAAACATTCCCTCATACTTTTCTTCTATAGTCTATTTCTTCTACAATTGAAGCTTTGATTATAAGCTCTTGTAATTGGCAACTTTGGGGCTACACATATTCTATTTCTCGAGACTTAATACTTTGTTAAGGTGAGTTTACGTAACCATGTTATTGCAATTCTTTATACTTGCAACATTATACTTAAGCAATTCTACATACATGTCTAGTTGTAAACTTTAATGCCTCATGAATTAGACAACAACAGTTTCAACGAGTTTCAACGAGTTTCAACATTACATAATCATTAGCTATGGCCAAGCCGGCGATACTCAATAATAGATCTATTGGATTGACAATCCCACCCGGATACGTGTACCTCCTACATAGGTAGCGTGGGTGATTGTTATCGTTCCAACATATTAAGGTGAACCGTGGATGACGGGATGGACCTAAACTAGTCGGAGGTTTGATTATGTCGATTCAACATATCATGTTTATTCATGTAGACTTAAACTTACGATAGACATATGAATTGCTAAACTTTTATACTTAAACTATTTGCTTGACATGGCTTATGTCTTCTCACCAACTTCTAGTTGACCCCCCCCCCCCCATTTTTTCCAAACTCACAGGAAATACTGATGCTTGAAGTCTAGAGCTAGCATGAGGAGATATTTGAAGCTTTGCTTGATTATTTGATGTAGACTTTAATGTAATTCAATATTGTAATGAAATAAAGGATTATTTAAACTTGTGTACTACCATGAGCTACTGAACAATCATCAATACGTGACATCCCAATGTTTCCGCCATCGATTGGGGTGTTACATTTGACACGGTTAATGATCTTTGGTAGTTATTTTGGTAAAATTAGCGATCTTAGTAGATTTGTGTTCAAAGTTGGTAAAATGGAATAGGTTGTGAAATGCTCTACTTTATGCCAGTTTAGGTGGCTGTGTTGTGTATTCGGTATTGCTTTCCTGAATTAGTGAGGTTAGAAAACTCTTAACAGATGACTAACTTATCTTTAGAAGATCTGCGTGAGATCATATCAGCTGCTCGCTAATAAACGACTTGAAGTGGTTAACGTGTGTATTCGTGTTAGCTTTCTGTAGAGTTGTCATGTTAGGATGCCCGAAAGGGACACTAACTGTCGGAAAATGGGAATGTTGGTCACACGCCTGTATTACTTATTATATTTAGATGACATGCTAGGAGTGGTATATTATAGTTTATATAGTTATATTTTGTATTTGGAATCTTACATATGTTATTTATATGTTTTAGAATTAATCTAGTTAAAACAACAAACTTTCACTATCTTTTCTTACTGGTAAATCGGGAACAGAGTTTTAGTACCATTGCTCCGCGCGCGTCCATGGATCGATATCTGGTTCTTATCTGTACGTTACTACATATATGACAGGGTACACTTGCCCTATTGTGTGTGTTTTAATATTAAGGTCTAAACCATTTTTATAAATATTAAAGCAAAACGTGTGTTATTTCATTGTAAAATTATGTGTATATCCGCACACGTCAAGTTTTTGGAGCCGTTGCCGGGGACGCGACGAGCTTTAGGAACGAACCGAGTCAACTTTTTACCGGTGTACATGCTTGTGAATACTTGTTTATACTTCTTTGATTCGTTATTTCATTCATTTATTTGCATATATGATTATTTAAATTTTTATTAAATTTATCTGTCTGTAGATATTTTGGATTAATTTTAGATTGGTTTATAGGTTGCATATAGATTCGTTCATTTATCTGCTTATAGGATTGTTTGATTTGATTTTTTGTTCATTAGGATGTTGATAGATTTAATTTATTGAATATTGGATTAATTGCTTTGTCTATGAATTTGATTTGTTCGTTATTTGATTAATTAGATTTATTTGTTCGTATTTGGACTAATTATTAATTTCATTCTTTGTATAGTTTTAGGCTTAGTCTGTTTATTTCTGTTCATTTTATAGATTCTATTAGTTTATATTTGATTTTCTTGAATATATTGCTTTCTGTTATTTTTGCATGAATTTATTGATTCTTTATTTCATTTATTTATTTTTCTGTCTTTTATCGCCTTTTTGGGTTTGTCATATATTCGCCTGTTGCAACTGTATCATTCTTACATGCAGGTTGATGTCTACGAACCCTGGGTCTTCTGGAGATTTGTCTGACGAGGAGCGAACGCGCCTGAGGAGAAGCGAGAGGATTAGACTTCATAAGTTGCGTCTTTTTTCTGATATTCTAATTGCTGCTCCTATAGTTGAGGTCCCAATTGACGAGGCGAGGCACGATCTGGCTGACGACGAGGGGTCGGAAGCCCACAGTGACATTATCATGGCGGACGACGACATTCCGCTGAATGATAGTGGTCGTCCAGGAGGGGATGGACTGGCACCGAGTATCGTCCGGCCGGCTATTTTGGCTGACCATTTCGAGATCAAATCAAGTATCGTGAACATGATACAAAACTCGGTGCAATTCGGTGGACTGGAGCACGAGGATCCAGGCCGACATATTGCTGCATTCTTAGAGGTTTTAGCCACCTTTAAGATGATGGGCATCTCCGATGATGCTATCCGTCTCAGACTCTTCCCATTCTCACTGCGGGACAAAGCCCGGACTTGCCTTCTGTCACAACCCGCAGGGTCGATCACGACCTGGGCAGAGTTGTCCCAACAATTCATGCAGCAATACTTTCCTCCTGAAAAGACACAGAAATTGAGGAATCGCATCATGACGTTTTGTCAAGATGACGAGGAATCATTACACACCGCGTGGGAGAGATTTAAAGACCTACTCTTGAGCGTCCCGCACCATGATATCTCAAAAAGACATCTGGTGCAAATGTTCTACCAGGGACTCGAGTTCGACTCACAGGAACGCCTAGATGTATATGCTGGGGGGGGGGGGGACATCGGAACAAAGTCCCCCAATGAAGCATGGGCCATTATCGAAAAGGCGTCCCAAAAGTCAAAATCTCGAAAGAGTGACCGATCAAGGTCTTCTTCTGCCCGATCGGGTGTACATGCCGTAGATAACTACACGGCCATTTCTGCACAGATAGAGGCGCTGGGCACGAGATTTGATAGATCTCAACAAAGCGTAGCCCAAGCCCAAAGTCTGTGTGATCAGTGCGGGGTGTCTCACGAGCCTGGCTCGTGTGCTCAGGGGGTTATGTATACTGGCCACGAGGATGTGGCTTACATGGGGAATCAGTCGAGTCCCCGAAATAACCCCTACAGTAATACTTACAATCCGGGATGGAGGAACCACCCAAACTTCTGGTGGAGATCTGGTACTTCGAACCAGAACCCTCTCGGATTTCAGCAAAGAGCCTCCGCACCACACCAATCTCACCAATCCCAGCAGTCCCAACAACAACAACCTTACCAATCTCATGGCCAATCCTACCAACCCAGACCGAACCAGTACCAGAACCAGGGCGCCAGGGGCAGTTCCCAGCAACACGTCCAGGGCGGTACGTCTAGGTTGGAGGAGATGATGTCTCAACTCCTCACCAACACAACAAATTCCAACCAAATTGTTGAGCAGCGCTACCAGCAACACGAGGAGCGCTTCTCTAATTATGAAGGAGAGACAAGGGGACAAAAGGCGTCCATGCAGGCCATAGAAAACCAGGTAGGCCAGATGGCGAAGATGATGTCCGAGAGACAGCAGGGCAATCTCCCGGGCAACACTGAGCCTAATCCGAGGGGGCATGTGAATGCCATCATGACGAGGAGTGGTAAAACCACGGGACCTGAAACATCGGGCTCACCACTGATCACTAAGACGGTCCAGACTGAGTCTTTGGACGAGGTGCACACTAGGCGAGTCCCAGCAAGTACAGCACAGTTGCCGAAGCCAGTCACTGACTACACTCCTCCTGTTCCATACCCTGGCAGACTTAGGAAACAGAAAGACGAGGCGCAATACGAGAAATTTCTCAAGCTGTTCAAACAGCTACATATAAACATCCCGTTTGTGGAGGCCTTGGCACAGATGCCTAAGTATGCCAAATTCCTGAAGGACATCCTCACAAATAAGCAAAAACTTGAGGACCTGTCCTGTGTACTCCTGAACAAGAACCGCTCTGCAATCTTGCAGAATAGACTGCCCATGAAAATGGGAGATCCAGGTAGTTTCACCATCCCTTGTCTGATAGGGAACATGTCTGTCAGTAATGCATTGGCAGACTTGGGTGCCAGCATTAACCTTATGCCTTATAAGGTTTTTGAGAAGCTGGATCTGGGTGAGCCTTTACCCACCAGGATGAGTATTCGTCTTGCTGATCGTTCGATCAAATATCCTCGGGGATTTGTTGAGAATATGCTTGTCAAAATTGACAAATTTGTATTCCCGGTGGATTTTGTCATCCTTGATATGGATGAGGACTCTAAAGTGCCTCTGATCCTCGGACGTCCTTTCCTTAACACGGCCAGGACGATTGTTGACGTGGTTGCGGGCCAAATCACACTCCGGGTGAATGATGAGCATGTGACTTTGGATGTTCAGAGGTCGATGCGTCATCCCGAGAGTCAGGACGACACACTATACTATCTTGATATAGTAGACCAGTGTGTCAGTTCTCTATTTCGAGGCACGATAGAGGGGAATGTTTCGGGCACACATCTGTTGTGTGGGGACTTAGATGGCATTATGAAGGAGGGCCATAGAGATGAGCAGCCGGTCTATCAGATCGGTGATGATAGTTCCCAGAGCCCGGAGCGTTTCGTGGAGATTGAGCGAGAGGAGAGCGATAAGTCGAAGCCGTCTGTTGAAGATCCGCCGTCGTTGGAGCTGAAGGAGCTTCCACCGCATCTGGAGTATGCATTCCTTGATGAGGAGGGTCGTCTGCCTGTTATCATTTCATCTTCTCTATCTGCTGTTGAAAAGAGCGAGTTGCTTCGTGTGCTTAAACTTCATAAGAAGGCAATCGCATGGAAGATCATGGACATCAAGGGGATTAATCCCTCATTCTGTACTCATAAAATCTTGATGGAAGATGTCTATAAGCCTTGTGCGTAGCACCAGAGGCGTCTGAACCCGAACATGCAAGAAGTTGTTTAGTCCGAGGTCATTAAGTTGCTTGATGCTGGATTGATATATCCGATCTCGGATTCTGTTTGGGTTAGTCCTGTGCACGTTGTGCCCAAGAAGGGTGGCATGACGGTGGTCACGAATGATAGGAATGAGTTGATTCCTACGAGGACCGTCACGGGGTGGAGAGTTTGCATTGACTACCGCAAGCTCAATGACGCCACCCGCAAGGATCACTTCCTGCTTCCATTCATCGATCAGATGTTGGAACAACTATTGAGGAAGTTGTACTACTGTTTCCTTGATGGTTTCTCTGGATACTTTCAGATCCCTATCGATCTTGTGGACCAGGATAAGACGACTTTCACATGCCTTTTGGCACATTCGCCTACAGGCGTATGCCGTTCGGGTTGTGCAATGCGCCGGCGACCTTCCAGCGTTGCATGGTTGCCATTTTTCACGACATGATCGAGGACTCCATGGAAGTATTCGTGGATGATTTTTCAGTCTTCGGGAGTTCATTCGATCAATGTCTAGGGAATCTGGAGCGGATGCTTCAGAGGTGTGAGGAGACCAGTGTTGTGCTCAACTGGGAAAAATGCCACTTCATGGTGAAGGAAGGAATAGTCCTGGGGCATAAGGTCTCCCAAAGTGGGTTGGAGGTTGACCCGGCCAAAGTAGATATCATTTCTAGGCTCCCTCCACCCTCCTCTGTCAAAGCGATCCGCAGCTTTTTTGGGTCATGCGGGTTTTTACAGGCGATTCATCAAAGATTTCTCAAAGATCGCCCGTCCGATGACCCGTCTGTTGGAAAAGGATGCACCGTTTGTTTTTGGTGGAGAATGTGTGAAAGCCTTCGGGCTTTTGAAATGTTTGCTTGTGGAGGCCCCTATATTGGTAGCACCCGACTGGGAGCTACCATTCGAGATTATGTGCGACGCGAGTGACTTCGCAATAGGGGCGGTCTTGGGACAGCGGAAGGACAAGCACTTCCACCCGATCTACTACGCTAGCAAGACTCTTCATGATGCTCAGGAGCATTACACCACCACGGAGAAAGAGCTTCTAGCTGTAGTATTTGCATTCGACAAGTTTAGATCTTATTTAGTGCTGTCGAAGACCATTGTCTATACGAACCATGCAGCGATCCGATACCTTTTTAGCAAACAGGATGCGAAACCGCGCCTGATTAGGTGGATCCTGTTGCTGCAGGAGTTCGATATAGAGATTCAGGACAAGAAGGGTGCCCTGAATGTTGCTGCTGACCATCTGTACAGACTCGAGCATGAAGATGCCGAGAACTCCGCGTGGGATACCATTAATGACAATTTTCCCCACGAGTTCTTGATGAGTGTCGAGTCGGTGGATGATGTATCGCCATGGTTTGCGGATTTTGCGAACTACCTCGCGTGCGGGATCCTTATCAAAGGATTGTCGCACCAGCAAAAGAGGAAGTTCTTCGCGGACCTTAAGCATTACTTCTGGGACGACCCATTTTTGTTCCGGGTCGGGGCGGATTAGTTGATTCGCCGTTGCGTGTTCGGGGTAGAGGCGGCGCAGATCTTGCGCGATTGTCACAAGGGGCCTACCGGAGGTCACCATGGAGTGAATTACACTGCTAAGAAAGTGTTAGACTCCGGGTTTTACTGGCCCACACTCTTTCGTGACTCTCAGATATTGGTCGGTGCATGTGATTCGTGCCAGAGGGCGACGAACATATCGGCACGCGACCAAATGCCGCAGAACCCCATCCAAGTCTGTGAAGTCTTTGACATTTGGGGCATTGACTTCATGGGACCATTCCCCTCCTCACGGGGCAATCGATATATACTCGTGGCAGTTGATTACGAATCAAAGTGGGCCGAGGCGCAAGCCTTGCCCACAAATGATGCCCGAGTTGTAGTGAGGTTTGTTAGGAGCATGTTCTCGCGGTTTGGTGCCCCAAAGGCACTGATTAGTGATTGTGGTACACATTTCTGCAATGCGCAGCTTGGTCGCGCGTTAGCACGTTATGGCGTCCACCACAGGTTATCCACCCCGTATCATCCACAGACAAGTGGACAGGTGGAGGTCACTAACCGTGGATTGAAGCGAATCCTTGAGCGGTCAGTTAATCAAAACCGCAAGGATTGGGCGGACAAGCTGGATGATGCGCTGTGGGCCATCAGGACTGCCTACAAAATGCCTATTGGGACAACTCCCTTTAGGCTTGTCTATGGCAAAGCGTGTCATCTCCCAGTCGAGTTAGAGCATAGGGCATTCTGGGCTCTTAAAACAGCGAATTTGGATCTTAAGACCGGCGGTGAGACCCGTTTCTTGCAAATCCATGAGCTAGAAGAGCTTAGGCAACAGGCCTATGAAAGCTCGATATTGTACAAAGAGCGCACGAAGAGACTGCACGACAGTCGCCTGAAAAGCCAGAAAGTTTTTCAGGTAGGCGATTTAGTCCTGCTTTACAACTCGCGCCTTCGTCTCTTTCCAGGAAAGTTGAAATCCCGATGGACAGGACCGTACACCGTTAAGGAAGTATATCCTTATGGAACTGTCGTGATTGCAAATTCAGAGGGTTTGACTTTCAAAGTCAACGGTCATCGCCTTAAAGTCTATATCGACGGACCGGTTGACCAATCCGTGGAGGTAATCGACCTCTACATCCCACACACTTAATAAGTGTGGGGAAGTGAGTCTAGCTAGCGACTCGATAATAAATATAGCACGGCGTGTATGGGCGCGCCAAATTGTATATATGTTCATAACTTAGTGTAATTTTTAGTGAGTTTGCTAGTTTTAACTTGTTTTCTAGTTTGTTTTTAGTTATTGCAGGTTTGATTCGCACCTTGTGAAGATGTGGAAAGTTGCTTCACAACCGTGGTATTATACTAGGAAGCGTCGCAAAACAGGTATGTTAGTCGTTTGTGTCGAAAAATAGCAGGCGCAAGGGATTTTGGGTGAAAATTGCAGCTGGAAAACCACATCAGATGCAGTGACCTGCCGCGCGAAATGAATGACCGGCCGCGCAAAACGCCCAGGTAAAAAAAAAATCAATCAAACCGACCGGCCACGCGAACAGATTGACCGGCCGGTCAAACCGTCTGCTCGAATTTTACAAGGGACAAACTGGGTATTTTACCTTAGAAACTGAATTTTCCTAACCCTACTTGTCTATAACCGGCTGCTCACTTAGTTTTTCACCCAAATCCTACAAGTTTTGCTCTCAAGAACACACACAAACAAACCCTTCAATTCCACCTTCAAATCTTCAAGAACAAGGTATGAATCTCTAGTTTTCTTGCAATTTCTCTTGTTCTAGTGTAAAATAGTTTAGTTTCTTCAATCTTTTCTGAATTTTTAGGGTTCTTTCATAATGTTCTTGAATGGATTGTTTGCTTTGATAGGGTAGATTAGTGGTTGATTATTGTTCAAATCTTTGAGTTTTTGGGTTTTCTTCATAATGTTTAACTTAAGTCCGAAATTTTTTAAGGATTTGTATGATTTTGTAGCCTCTTATTTAGTGTAATTTAATGTTAGTGTAGATTAATTTCGTATTATGGTTGTATGTTAGTATTAATCCTAATATAATGAAGATTTGTTGTTGAATTTTGGGGATTCTTTATAAATGTTTAAAAACTCCCCAAATTCATCTTGTTCTAGGTTGCTTGTTGTTGTTTAGTTGTCTTAATTTTTGGGAATTCTTCATAATGGTTTAACTAATCCCCAAATTTTGAGGTTGTTAGTGTTTAGATTGTAGTTAGATGGTTTTGTTCATAAAACTTTGGGGCGTTCTTCATAACTAAACAAACGCGCCCCAAGTTCTATGTTTACTTCATAAGTATTTGGTTTCTAAACACCTTGCGCTAAATGACTTGAATTTAAGATGGTTTTGCAAATAATAGCGCGCAGGTGTTCAAAATTCCAAACTTCTTTGAAAACTTCATAAATTGCAAGCTCGGCCACTCGATCACCAAAGATACATAATTTTTCAAAAATTAAGTGCTTGAATGGCCGAGTTTAGACTGCATTTGGCTAAAAAACTGAAAACCGGGCAAAAGCCAGTGCACAGGATGGAAGAACAGGGCTGCAAAACAAATTGTGGTGTGCTGACCAAACCGACCGGCCGCGCAAACGGACCGACAGGCCGGTCATTTACTCTGTCAAAAATTTGGCCATTTTTTGGGGTATTTTCTGGGTCCGGGTCCGATACCTTTGATGTTATTTAACATATTTAACCTTATTTTAATGCAGATGGTGCACAAATTTTTAAGGTTCGACTTGGAAAACCCGAAAGAGCGCAGGTGCATTGAGAAGGTTAATGAACTGTCTGGAAGGAGGCATGCGATAGCGACACCGCGCAGGCTATGTTGGGACACTCTGATTGATCTTAACCAAGACGACAGGTTTAGAGGATGGGTGGACGACCCGTGGGAAAAGCTCCTAGGCATTAAAGAGCCCGTGTATGAAGAACTTACAATCGAATTCTTGGGAACCTACAAATATCAAAAGCCATCAAAGCATGAAAAACCCGATTTCACTAAGGCTGGAAAATCGGGAGTTCAGTTTAGGTTTGGGGGCAAGTGGCACGACATCTCAATCGTAGATTTGGGTATACATTTGGGGATCTACACAGATGAAGCAGCATACGATGATAGCTTCAGTGAAGCTATGATTGACAGGTTCCCAAACAATGATATAAGGGACGCGTTCTGGTTTGATTTGACGGGGATTACACCTTATGACCCACAGCACGCCAAGGCTACAAAGATTCGAGACCCATTGATCAGGGTCTTTCAGAAAGTTCTTTCTGGGACAGTGGCGGCTAAGAAAGACGACTCCACAGGCTGCCCACAGCCTGATTTGCTATTTATCTTCTCCCTGGTACGGAATGATTATCAGGTAAACTTAGCTGCACTGATAGCTTCTTTCTTCCGCAGTGCAATAGGTACCCAGCCTGGAAGTCTTATATACGGGGGGAAGTAGATCACGAAGCTGGCAAAGAGTTTGGGAGTCTTTCGGCACGGAAGGTGTACACTGAATAAAGTTGGAGATGGTTCTTTTGTCAACATGGACGTACTCAGGCACATGAAAATCGTTCACGAGTACGACGATGGGACATGCCGACTGAAAGGGCATAATAATGAGATCTGGAACCCACTTCTACCACCACAGCAACAGCAGTCACTAGTACAGATGCCACATGAACAGCAACCACACCAGCAGGAGCCTCTACTGCCTCATCAGCAGCAGTACTACTACCAGCACCCTCAAGACTTCTATGACGAATTTGGTGCGTTCAGAACAGAAACGCGCGACACCTTATACCAGCATGGCGGGTCCCTGCAGCATCAGGGCGCGACCCTTGACTACCTCGTGTCTGAATTTCACGCTTGTTTCCCAAACCATTTTGGGAATCCCCCACAATGGGGACATCCAGGGGACAAGCGGAGACGAGGTGGTGATGCAACGGGATCATCGGGGACTCACCATGATGATGAGGATTGAGGAGTAGCTAGTAGGTTGGTACTATTTTGTTTATCTTATTTCTGTTGGTACTGTATTCGGGTGCGAGCACCCAAGACATTTGTTTTATTTCTTTCTGTACCCGTACTATTTACTTTTAAGTAGTTTCCATTTCAGTATTATTTGCTTGGTTGATGATGAATGGATGTATTTGATGTATTTTTGCTTTTGTCAAGAATGTTGATAGTGAAGGAACAGGCGAGCACCGATATGGATGCTCCAGGCTATCAACATGCTTTTCGGGTTATCAACAACAGGGGAGTTTTATTCTCCTTTTTCGCACAAATAGTTAGCTATTTCATAAACGCTTTCTATTGTCACATTGGGGACAATGTGAGTTTCAAGTGTGGGGAGGGGATTAGGTCTTGTTTGTCCTCTTGTTTGTATATATATATTTACTCTAAAAAAATACACTTTTATAAGTACATATATTTATATATTTATAATAAACATCAAGCTTAACCAATTTTTGATAAAAATAACTTAAGACGCGACAAACGGACGTGATACTAACATGCTAAATCTGTGCATTTGCACCCATTTCCTTCCGGTTACGTGAGCATTTGAGCCTAGTAGTATAGATTTCGTTTCTTTGACATGCTTATCGAGTGAGCCGGATGTTTTGTGCCATTTAGAACTTGTCATTAGCATGCTTGTTTAGACCAGATTCGTGTGAAAGTGTATGAAAATGATTGAGGCATTTAGGATACCCTTTTGATTTAGCCTTCTCTTTTCGTTCTATCTGTTTCCCACACCCAAACATTATCCCCTAGTTAACCCAGTTGAACCTAATCCGTGTTTTTTTTTTCTTATTTACCACACCATTTCACCACTTAACCAAATTTAGACTTTTTCTTTTAAACCTTTTGTGTTAAAGCTCGGTTTAGGTTAATGTTTGACTCGTTTTTGCGTTGTAAATAGTTCGTGTTCGGGTTTGTATATTTAGAACCAGTATGTTGATTATTTGTGTTTTAGTTATCGGTTATATTTAAAAAAAATCCAGAAAATTCCAGAAAAAAATAGAACACCCAAAAATAGGGTGAATTAGCAGTGTTCGAGCAGTTTTCGGGGCAATAAAAGTTAGAAGTTGTATGTGTAGCTCGATTTAAATAAAATTCGGTTATATTCGCATATGTCTTGTACAGTTGTTGTTGATTGTGTTTAGTTAGACTTAACCGCCGAGTTTTAGCCGATTCGTCACTATGTATATTTCCATTCCACACCCTTACCTTTTCCTGACATTACCACCCTTATAAGACCTCTTGATTTATACTATTTCACACGATAGATGGTGAAGATTAGATCTTTTGATAAGCTTATGATATTGCACAATTCATTGTCTTGGCAATGGAGCGATTTACACATACACACTACACGTATGTTTCATAAATAAAACCGAGTGTGTGTGATTATTGTGAGTCGTGTATGGGTTTGCCTGCTATGTTGATCGAAAGTGAATCGTCGCCTTGTAGTTGTTTTGTCACCTGTTTATACTTGTTAGCTTGAATCTTATTTGTACAGGCTATTTTGCCTGTGTTGCCATTTGGCTTGTTTTGAGTTTATTTTCTGTTTAAGTGTTTGCTTGAGGACAAGCAAAGTTCAAGTGTGGGGATATTTGATATACGTTAATTACACATATAAAAGTCCCCGTTTAACTCCCATTTTCAGACGTTTTTGACCTTATACACAGGAATTGGTACTTATTTGGGTATCTTTACGATTTTAGGTCTTAAACGATGTCCCGGAAGCATAACAGAAGGAAAACGGAGTTTTCGGCACGCGAACGACACCCAGACCAATCCGACCGGCCGCGCGAACAAAGTGACCGGCCGCGCACAGCAACCTGATATTTCTGGGGACCTTCTAGAAGGCCTACGTCAGCAATCGAGAAACGTGCCTGACCCGTGTAAAGTGACCGGCCGGTCGGATCTTCTGTTCTGCTATAAATGCCCCATTCAGCCCACTGATCGATTATTGGGTGTTTCCAGGCGATTTGGGGCGATTTCCAGGGCTGAAATACTGCTGTAAAGGCAAGGAACAAGCTCGGGAAGCTATCCGATTCATCTATCATCATCCAATCCATCTCAGTTGCATCTTTATGGTTTGATCTTTAAAGCTTATGACTTGTTCAAATCTGATTTTGTTGTAATCTGTGATGTTCTATCTTAGTTTATGTATGTCTACGATAATATTTAGTAATGTTTGGTAGTTAAAACAATCGTTTGTATGAAATCAAATTTTGTATAAATTTGGCGTTTTTCACGTTTAGATCATGATGATCATAGTGCAACCTTGTTTCATTGTTGTTGGATTTGTAGTTGTATTTGAATGACTTTAGCGATTATCGAATGTGTTAGGCGGATAAATGTTAAAAAAACCGTCCGTTTAATCGTCTGGTAGTAGACTCGTTAACTTGTTAATAAGTTTACACCATGAAACTGTAACCGGGTATTGGTTGGGTTAAAGTCAGTCGAATAACGGTTAAAAATGCTTACCGGCACGTAAAAGGGTTTTAAAAGCCTAATGGTGTCGTTACTGATCTTTGACACGGTTAATGATCTTTGGTAGTTATTTTGGTAAAATTAGCGATCTTAGTAGATTTTTGTTCAAAGTTGGTAAAATGGAATAGGTTGTGAAATGCTCTACTTTATGCTAGTTTAGGTGGCTGTGTTGTGTATTCGGTATTGCTTTCCTGAATTAGTGAGGTTAGAAAACTCTTAACAGATGACTAACTTATCTTTAGAAGATCTGCGTGAGATCATATCAGCTGCTCGCTAATAAACGACTTGAAGTGGTTAACGTGTGTATTCGTGTTAGCTTTCTGTAGAGTTGTCATGTTAGGATGCACGAAAGGGACACTAACTGTCAGAAAATGGGATTGTTGATCACACGCCTGTATTACTTATTATATTTAGATGACATGCTAGGATTGGTATATTATAGTTTATATAGTTATATTTTGTATTTGGAGTCTTACATATGTTATTTATATGTTTTAGAATTAATCTAGTTAAAACAACAAACTTTCACTATCTTTTCTTACTGGTAAATCGGGGACAGAGTTTTAGTACCACTGCTCCGCGCGCGTCCATGGATCGATATCTGGTTCTTATCTGTACGTTACTACATATATGACAGGGTACACTTGACCTATTGTGTGTGCTTTAATATTAAGGTCTAAACCATTTTTATAAATATTAAAGCAAAACGTGTGTTATTTCATTGTAAAATTATGTGTATATCCGCACACGTCACATATCCTGGTCTGTTATTCTACAATGAAGACAAAGATGAGCTTTTGTGTAAAAAAGGGTTTGAAGAAAACGAATTATATAAACAAAGGTTTATGTGGTGGAACAATGAATCAACATACCTAAACCGTGGGCAAGGCTGTAGGGCAACACGTGTAAACCACGATTGTTTTTTTTTTCTTTTTTAAAAAACGATTTATAAAAAATAATAAAAAAACGTTGTGGACAGGAATCGAACCAGCGAGACCCAGTACACAGAATAGTGCCCAACCAACTGCACCATAGCTTCTTTTGTAACATATACCAAACGAGCCGAGCTGAGCCCGAGCTCGACCAGGCTCGAGCTCGAGCTCGATTGACTTATAAGAGCTCCAGCTCGGCTCGTTTATTATCAATTAGTTAATTCATTGAATAAAAATAATATAAATAATAGTTCGTTTAGGCTCGTGAGTTCGATAAGTGAAGCTCGAGCTCGGGGCTCGTTTACTTAACAACTTTAAATGAGTAGTAAATATTATCAATACTAGTTTTTATCCCGGGAGCGTCCCGGGTTGAAATATCTAGTATGACATAATAAAATATTTAATATGACAACATTATTAATGACTTGTCAATATATGATTAGTGAATATTATTATTATTATTATTATTATTATTATTATTATTATTATTATTTATTTTAAACAAATCTCTACCATAAATTATCATATTCAAATATAAAAAAAAAACGAATCTCTACGCCGGGGTATAAATCTAGTGCCATTACAAAATATTATATAATGTCAAATGAATTCGGAAGTTTGTAATCGATCATTCTAAAAAGAACTAACATGAAATAAGGAAAAAAAGTAATTTATTGAAATATCGAACGCATTAGTCTAAGGGTTATGTGATGCGTTAAAAAATTCATGGGTATATGATCGGGTATATAGTTCGGGTATTTGGGTATGTGGTTTCGGGTAATTGGGTCGGGTATCACCTAATCCCAGGTCCGACCCAAACCCACAATTTTTTTAAACTAATCCCAAACCTGACACAATACGTGTCGGGTTACAAAAAATAGTCGTTTTTTTCTCCGTTTTTATATAGCACTATAGTACTCATTAGAAAGATAATAAAACGCTCGTTAATTTGGTGTAATTTTTTTCTTTATAAAATCTCGTATATAAAAGTTATTAACGTTTAAAAGTTATGGGGGGAAACATAAGAGAGAAAATAATAAAGGTTTAATATTTACACTTAGTAGATTAGGTATTTAATAGATTAGGTTAAACCATATTTAAACCATATTTATTCCTTTTTTTTAATTGGTCTAGAGTTCCACATCACATCCTATGTGGCATCTCTCAAAAGAGAGATTGCATGATATTATGACATGTAGGATTATTAGCTTTGCAATATATATATATATATATATAGATAGATACATTAATATAAATAAGCTTTTCCAAGCGATAGCAGTACTGTTCATCAGCACCCAAAAATTAACATATAGGATAATTTGTTGAATTGTGATTTTTTGTCTTTTAAGACAATTTGTTTACGTGTGTTTTAATTTGATGGTAGTTAATTAGTGTATTTCATAAAATTACTAGTAGGAATCCGTGTATTGTGACGGTGTCGCACTTTGTTTTGTTGTTGTGTTTAGTCAATTACGTTATTAGTGTTGTACATTATACACACATCATAGACGACTAATTAAATCTTCATCTCTCTCTCTCCTTTTCTTTTATCTATTTTGCTTTTTTATTTTTTTCATTTAGTAATGCAAATTTCTTTATATAGCTATCGAAGCAATCATCTTTCAATTTGTTTTTTTCAATAGAAAAGGAGTATTGGATTTTAATAATCCAAATCTGTACTTCAAAATTTTCCTACAACGATCCCAACTTTCAACGTATTGGCCGACAATGAACCTTTGTTAACTGAGAACTAACTCAGTTATTGGATGATGACGTGGCACGCTCAAGCTGACGTGGATGATGACATGGCATGCCATGTCAGCGTCCACGTCATCATCCACTAACTGAGTTAGTTCTCAGTTAACAATGAACGGTCCACGTCATCATCCACTAACTGAGTTAGTTCTTAGTTAACAAAGGTTCATTATCGGCCAATACCTCGAAAGTTGGGATCGTTGTTGGGAATTTTTGAAATACAGATTATTGTCGAGTAATGGGTGAAAGTTTAGATTATTAAAATCCAATACCCCATAGAAAAATATTGAAAGATTGCATTAATCTTTAAGTTACATGTCGGTTTTATGCAAAATACATTAAGGGAGCCTAAAGATAACTCGTTCTTTCTCAAACAAATGGTTCTCAAACCCATTAAATACATTAATGGGTTCTTAAACGGTTCAAGTTATTTTTAAGAAGGATTAGAACTGGTTTTCGTTTTTGGTCAAACTGTACAGGCTAGAAACTGGAATGAGCAAAAAATTAACCAAAACTCCTAGAACCGATTAGGGAAAAACTAAAACATATATATATATATATATATATATATATATATTTGTAATATTTTGTTTTTAGGTTTGTTTAGTGTTATAACTGATATTTCATCTACATTCCCATTCAAAAACGGCATGTTCTCACCGCAAAGCATGGTGAGTCACTTTTATTTGCTAAAATTGTATTATAGATAATATCAAATAATCGATTAGTCATTCTATATAAAAGTGACTTTTCTAGTGTAGAAACATATCAACTAAATTTATTAAAATTCTCAATAACTTAAAGCACCCACTACTCATCTACACTATCTTACTCTTTGATTTTTTTTTTTTTTTTTTTTTTTTTGTAGTCTCTCAATAATCTACTTCACAACACATTACACAATACACGTACACAAATGCAATGCAATACACACATCACACATCAACATTACTCACGCCAAACACACACCAAACAACAAATATCAATTCTTTTTCTCTTTCCTTTAATCTTTCTATAAGCAGGAAAGATTGAACAAAGTCCCATCCCGGTTAATGCATGATGACGTGGGTAGCCTAAAGCAAAATAGATTAATAATGTCACAACATTATGCTTAAAGGGTTGAAAGCTACAATGCTTCAAAGGCTCGAGATACACTGATCAAAAGGTGAATTGTCTTATCACCTTTTCCTCGATCAACACAAGCAAACCGTCCATGTCTGATACATGGAGACGCTGCACTGGTCGGACCGTAGGTCCAAAGCCATCATTGGCTTAAAGTGGTATGTCCTTTAGTTGCAACAAAGATGAAGATAATATGTCTTCTCAAAATAGAAGATCTTTCTTCTATAAATCAGATCCATACTCCACCAGGACTGGACACATTCTGATTATTCTCTATCACACTACATCTTCTATCCTCTTTTCTATACACTTCTCACGTGGGGAGAATCTCTTCACCTCACCAACACTACACTTGAGTTAACAACAATTCTGATCTTAAGTCATACTCGAATCAGAATTACAACACTCAAAACAATATTATCTTGAACCTCTTTCTACGTTTTGCAACGTAGGAGGACACCACGACCTGCGTTAGGCAGATCGAAACCCTTCAACCTTTTAACCCTTCCTTATACACGGAACTAGCGTTAGGCCCTTATTTGTTGTAGCAACAAGTTGGCGCCCACCGTGGGGCTGCGCCATTGTCTCCGTTCAAAAAATAAGTTTGTAGCTCCAACTCCTCAGTATGTCTAACACTGAGTCTCTGGAGGAAGTAAACCAGACCTCTCTGAACACAGATCAAGCATCTCCCAACAGATCTGTGTCTTTCTCCACTCCCGGACGTACTCCCACTGGTGCTCCGTCACAAGAGTTTACACTCTTTCAAACACCTACTCCTACACGTTCAGGGGTGTCAACTCCTTTTGCTAGCACCTCACAAACACCTGAACGTTTGGATCTCACACCCGAATGTGTTGCAGGCAATTTCTTGCAACTTAGATCTCTGCTAAACCAGCATGTGGCTCTAGAAAGGGAAAAGGGGGTCAGAATTCGGCTTGACTATAATAAGGAAGAACCATATCTTCCTCCCGTTGCACCTCGTCCTCCTCACCTTACTTCCTCGGGTCCTCAGTCTTCCCATCACCACCACGGAGCAGGACGAAGCATGGTCTCGCCAGCACCTTATCTAGTAGCAAGGCCAAATCCTACTGCCTTTCCCTTGTTCACTCCCCAAACAGTCACCTCTGGTGCACCCCTTGGGCATGAACTAACTTTGGAATAGCTCTTACAATCACGAGTGACTAGCATTCCACACCTGGTTGCAACCTCATGGGAACAGGCCATGACTTCTTTGCCAATGGCACGTAGTGCCTCTATGAGTATGCCCATGGGAACAAGCGGCAACGTTGCACCAAAAAGCCTTCAAGGCTTCAACCTCATGCCACACATGATAGCTCAGATGATGGCTCACTTCCCATGGCAACAACTTATCAGCCAATCCATCGCTACTCAACAGGTGAACAACGTAAACAACAACACAAGAGTAGAACACAACCGAAGTCAAGCATACAAGCCTAGCAGCTTGTCCTGCTTTTCCTTAGAAATAGTAGACTATGACTTCCCAAACAAGTTGAAGATGCCAGCCCACATAAGAACCTACGATGGTAAAGAGGACCCTGAAGACTACATTCAGATCTTCTCAGGGGCTACTAGAATGGAGAAATGGGATAACCCCGAATGTTGTCTCATGTTCATGCAAACCCTCGTTGGATCCGCTCGAATTTGGTTCAATGACCTACCTCCTGGAAGTATCAAATCCTTCAACGATTTGGGAAAAGGATTCCTAGCCAATTTTTCACAACAAAGACGTTGTGTCAAGGATGCAACGGTGATCTTCCAAATCAAGCAGAAAGATGATGAAAGCCTCAAAAGCTTTATCGAGCGTTACAAAAAAGAAGCCCTCACCTATGTGGGAGCAGATGAAAAGATGAAAGTGGCAGGATTCATGAATGCCATCAACTCCAAGTATCATACCCGAGACTTCAACAAAAGTCTACCAAAAACCCTGGAAGAAGCCCTAAAAAGGGCCGAAGCTCATATCCGAGGGGGATGAAGCCATTGACATCAAAGATCAAAGAAAGAGATCAGCCAACTAGAGTAGTGCCAGCCCTAGTAAAAAAAGGGGTAGTTATGGAAACTATGACAGAAGATCCCGAGGATCCGACTCCCGAAGGTCCGAAGGCCGGAACCCCCCAAGCAGGGATTGAACCATCAATTTCACAACTCTAACCAAGACTCCCCAGGAAATTTTGACAACAGAAGAGGTTAAACACACCTTCCGGCCCCCTCGTCCCCTTCCGAAAAGCAAAAGAAACGAAAGTTCCTCTCAATACTGTGAATTCCATAAAGAAAAGGGGCATCACACCAATGATTGCTTTTAGCTAAAAAAGAGAATCGAAGAAGCTGTTAAGTCTGGTGAGCTGGCCCACTTGGTCAAGTGAGTCAAGGACATCATCGCCGAAGGTAAAAAGAAAAAAAGTCAATATGGTCCTAGTTGAACAAGAAACTCCCAGTAAGCGTCAAAGGTTAGAGGCTTGGGAGCATCAAGGAGTCTGTTTCCCTCACACTGAAGAAGAAAAATGTTGTGATCCCCTTACCCTTGAAGCCTTCGTTGGTTCAATCAAGACACAACATGCCTGCATAGACACCGGAGCAGCTACTGAAATCATGTTTGCAAAGTGCTTCAACCGTCTAGGCCCAGAGGAACGTTCCAAGCTCCAACCAGCTAAAGCTTCCATCAAAGGCATTGCGGACATACCCATCAGACCCTTAGGGGAAATAACGTTGGACGTTAAGTTTTCTGATTGGAAGATGTTAATGACTGAACCACTAACCTTTGTTGTCTTAGATGTCCCATCCAGCTACGATGTCATCATCGGCAGGCCCGGGATGGTAACCTTCGACATGACCATCTCCAGCAGCCGGAGAAGTGTCAAGTTCCCTACAAAAGACGGAATTGCAACCCTCCAACCCTCAACCACAGTACTAGTGGTAAACGAGAATGAAAGTGAGAAAGGCAAGATGGGTCTCAGCATCAACCCAAAATACCGTGAATAAAGAATCCGGGTCAACACTGACCTACAAGCAGAAACACTTTCAAAGCTTGAAGGGTTGCTACGAGAAAATGCTGATGTTTTCGCCTGCTGTCCTAGTGACATGACAGGCATTCCTCGAGATGTCGCCGAACATGAGCTCAGAATCCCTCCAAATACCAAACCAATCGTTCAGAAGAAACAAAGTCTTGCTCCCGAACGAAGCAGGGCTGCTTGCCAAGAGGTTGACAAACTTGTTGAAGCAGGGATCCTTCGTGAGGTTAAGTACAAATCATGGGTTGCAAACCCGGTGATGGTTCGAAAACCTGATGATTCATGGAGGATGTGCATAGACTTCAAAGACCTCAACAAAGCTTGCCCCAAGGATTGTTATCCATTGCCTGAGATGGATCTAAAAGTTGACTCGTTGACAGGCTTCCCCTTCAAGTGTTTCCTGGATTCCTACAAAGGCTATCACCAGATACAAATGAAGGAGGAAGATGAAGAGAAAACTGCCTTTCATACTGACAAAGGCATCTTTTGTTATCGAAAGATGTCTTTTGGTGTAAAAAATGCAGATGCCACTTATCAAAGGCTGGTTGACAAGGCATTCGCTAAGCAAATTGGCAAGAACATGGAAGCTTATGTCGATGACCTAGTCATCAAGAGTAAGACAGAGGAAAAAATGCTTGAAGACATACACGAAACTTTCAACAGCCTCAAGCAAATCAACATGAAACTCAACCGTGTATAATGTTCATTCGGCTTTGAAGAAGGAAAGTTCTTGGGACACATCGTTGGAAAACAAAGTATAAAAGCCAACCCCAACAATGTTCGAGCCGTTCTAAACATGAAGTCACCACAAACCAAGAAGGAAGTAGAAAGTCTGAACGGCAAGCTTGCTGCCTTGAAACGCTCCATGTCCAAGCTAGCAGAAAAGTCCCTACCCTTCTTCAAGACCCTTAAAGGCTGCACCGACAAAAAGAACTTCAGGTGGTCTGAGGAAGCCGAGAAAGCCTTTAACCAGATGAAACAACACCTTGTTTCCCTTCCCACCATTGCATCCCCTGAAGCAGGGGAAACGATCTTTGTTTATCTCTTTGTTACTGATGAAGCCCTAAGTGTTGTTCTCACCATCAAAAGAGAAAAAGCTCAGGTACCCGTCTACTTCTTCAGTAAAACTCTAAAATTGGCAGAGGTCGAATACCCTCCTTTGGAAAAACTTGCCTTGGCTTTAGTACAAACAGCCAGAAGGCTTCGAAGGTACTTCCAAGCACACCCCATACAGGTGGTCACCGACCAACCTATCAAAAGTGTGCTTGAAAGGCCTGAAACCTCGGGACAATTAGCTAAATGGGCTATTGAACTAGGTGAACATAAAATTCCCTACGTTCCAAGGAAAGCAATAAAAGCACAAATCATTGCTGACTTCATTGTAGAAATTCCAAAGGTTGAAATGACCAAAGTTAATATTACGATCGACGAACCCCTTGATTCAGAAGCCTGGAAGCTTTACACTGACGGAGCTTCCAGCGTTGAAGGATCAGGAACCGGTCTTGTTTTAATCAACCCCGAAGCGTTAGAATTCACTTATGCCCTCCGTCTAGAATTTCAGACAACCAACAACGAAGCAGAATATGAAGCCCTGATCACAGGATTAAAGCTCGCAAGAAAGATGGCCATCCAAAAGCTTCAAGTGTTCACCGATTCACTCTTGGTATCCAACCAAGTGAATGATAGCTACATAGCTAAGGAACCCAACATGAAGAAATATAGAGAAAAAGCAAAGGAAATCATGAACACCTTCCAGCTTTGCTACATCAAACAGGTTCCACGATCACAGAACAAGAAAGCCGACGCCCTTAGCAAGCTTGCTTCGTTGAATTTCGCTCATGTAACTAAGAAAGTGCTAGTTTAAGTGATCAAACACCCTTCCATATCTGAAGTCAAAGTGCAAGATGTAATCACCGAAAATGGACCAAATTGGATGACTCCATTCATAGCATTTCTGAAAAATGGTGAACTACCTCAAGATCATACTGAAGCCGAAAGAATCCGAATCAAATCAAATCAAAGCAATATGTCATCCGAGAAGATATACTCTACAAAAAAGGGTATTTGGCACCATTACTTCGATGTGTTGGACCCGAACAAAGCAAGTATCTGATCAAAGAGGTGCATGAAGGCATATGTGGAGCACATTGTGGTCCAAGATCGGTGGTAGCAAAACTTATGAATTTGGGCTACTTTTGGCCAACAGTGCATCGAAATGCCACCGATCAACTAAAAAAGTGTGAAGCTTGTCAAATACACGCCCCCGTACCAAAAAGTTCGAAGCATGATTTGGTTCCCATCAGTTCAGCATGGACATTCTACAAATGGGGAATGGATATCGTTGGCCCCTTCCCACCTGCCAAAGGAGGGGCGAAATTCCTGCTTGTCGTTGTAGATTACTTCACCAAATGGCCAGAAGTAAAACCTTTGGGAAAAATATCCGGGAAACACATCATCGAGTTTGTATGGGAGAAAATCATATGCCGATATGGCCTTCCCGGGGTATTGGTTACCGACAATGGCAAGCAATTTGCAGAAAAACCCTTCAGCTCATGGTGCAAGGAATATCAGATAACACAAGTTTTTAGCTCGGTGGCATACCCCAATCGAATGGCCAGGTTGAAAGAATGAGTCGGAGTGTGGTTGAAGGGATCAAGGCAAGGCTGGGCAGACAAGGTGGAAAATGGCTTGACGAACTCCCAAGCGTCTTATGGGCCATCCGAACAACCGAAAAAACAAGTAACAAGAAAACACCTTACATCCTTACATTTGGTTCAGAAGTAGTGATCCCTGCCGAAATTGGGGTTACCATACCTCGCACACTCCATATAGATGTCAAGGCCAACAAAAAAGAGGCATTGCTCAACCTAGAACTCCTTGAAGAAGCAAGAGACATAGCAGCTATCAAAGAAGCTCGGTACAAGCAAAAAATGGAATCCTACTATAACGCCCGAGTAAAACATGAACGCTTCAAACCCAGAGATCTAGTGCTGAGAAATAATGAAGCAAGTAAGAAGGAGAACCAAGGAAAGTTGGGACCAAAATGGGAAGGTCCCTACACAATCCTCGAAGCCCACAAGGGAGGATCATACAAACTTGCCACCATGGAAGGCAAGAAGCTCCCAAGGCACTGGAATGGCAAGAACCTCAAAAGGTTCTTCGTTTAAGCTTTCAAAGAAAAAGTGTGTTGTTTCCCTACTAAATGATGTAATGATGAAACGATGAATCAATGAATGGATCACTAGATCCTCTTTTGAAAATTTGTCTTTCTATCCTATTTTTAGGTTGAGAACCTTGCAAAAAACTCCATGGCATGGGCCATGTAAGGGGATGAGCTCTAGGGCCATTTCGCTCGATAGGTTCAAGGGTTGAATGAACCTATATAAGGGGTGAGTTCCTAAATCAATCCAACTCCATGAGATAAACAAAGTACCCCTTTACATATCTCATAGGCAGGTTTGAACAGCCTACACCAACTGTTCCTTAAGTTTAAAACAAACTTACGAAAATCCATAAAACACTAAATGGTGTGTATAGGATAGATGGTGACTTGTTTGCCTAGACTATCTTAAGGATGAATGACTGCAGCATTCAACCTTTTAAGGTGCTACCGGTAAAACATTCCCAAACATTAACAAAGACAAACAAATTAAAAACATCATAGCAAAAATGAAGCAAAGAAAGCTGAACACACAAGAAAACCTAAGCAGCCATATGGGCTATACATTAAACATAAAGGCTTTAGCAAACCAAAATACCACACACATCGTTCACAAGGTTTTACAAAGCCTACAACCATACCGGAACCTACTAAGTTCCATCAAAAGAAATACTGTTCGAAGACCATGACATAAATTAATTGTTTACAACCATTTTGCTAAGATAGCTACGAATAAAGGAGCAGAAAAAAAGTCTAAGCAATACCACCTGACCCAGAAGGCTTCGAGGCTTCATCCTCTACAGTTGCCTTCACCAATTTTGCCTTCTTAGACTTTTTCCCCTTCTTTGGTAACTTCTCAGGATGTCCACCAACCTCAGAGGCTTCAACGCTTGCATCCTTCAATACACCTTCATCCACATCCAAAGTCTCCTCACTATCTCCTGAATGAGCCCTCTTCTTGGAAAAAGCTTCAAACACCTTACCACAAACAACCTCATTCAATCCTTCAGGCTTTAGCTGCTTCAACTCCTGTAAAGGTTTCCCATAGAAAGAAGAAACTTAGGAAATATACGGGTAAGTTGAATGCTCCATCTTCAAGACTCTTCCATAACTTGAGCTGATTCATGGGCCTTGAAACCAGCAACGAAGCCTGCATGTTTACCATGAATAAGCAGCTTGGTATACACTTCCCCAAGAGCAGAGTTAAACTGGGCTGAGTGAAGCAAATAAGTAACAACTTGCTGAAAACCTTCTTCGATCAGCCACTTGTTATCATCTAAGGCACCAGCAAGAGAAGCCTCCAACCTCTTTTTATCAGCTTCAATAAACTTTTTCTCAGCATCAAGTGTCACCCTATCAGCTTCAACCTGCAACCTTGCAGCCTCATTCTTTGCCATCTCAGCTTCATGACCCTTCTTCAACTCATCAATCAAACCAATCAATGTCTTTTCTTTTTCTACATATTCAGCAGCATCCTTCTTCAACGAAGCAAGAGACTGCTTCATTTCCCTGTTCTTCTTGGCAAAATCACCATATTCGGCCATCATCTTCCTAAACCTGCTAACACCTTCAGGGAGCATGGCAGCCAAGTTGCACGTCCCAACCATCATTTTTGTGAGCAAAGCATCATCATCCAATCCTTCCAAACAAGCTTTGGCACCTGGAGTAGCAAGATGTGCCAACACATCCTCACAGACAGAAGAGGACTTGAATGCATCACTAGGCTTCACATTCCAACCAGGGGTATACACCCCTTCACCCTCCAAGCTGGTCGAACCCTCAGCATTCTTCAACATAACAACCTTAGTAGCCACCTTCTTACCTTTGCTCTTTTTCCCAACCACTTCAGCAGCAACATTCTCAACATCCTGATCCTTCTCCTCATCCGAATGCTCTATCTCATCACTAACAGTCACCTCCTCCGATATATCAGCAGGCTTGGCAGCCTTCAACAGACGTCGGCTAGACCTCCTGGTTGAAGCCTTCGAAGAACCAGCCTTAGAGAAACTTTTAACATTTGGAACAACAACATAGCTAGTTCCATCATACCTCCCCTTCTCATACTTTGTCAATGCATCCTCACCCTCAACAGCTTCAACATCCTTAAAAACCACCTCGGAAGCATCATCACCTTTGATGAAATCTAGAGCCGACATGACTACAAAGCAAACAACGAGAATATAAACAACATGCAAGAAGAAACTAATAAAAAACAAAAGCAAAAATGAGCATACCCTGATCACCCTTCATCAACACAAGGTCTCTACGTTGTTTATCCCATCGGGTACTTATCCCAGACAATACCAAAAAAGGTTCGCCAAAAGGACGAAGTCTTGAAGAACATGCTCGAATAGCTTTAAGGAAGTTTTTCATCAAAAACAGACTCCGATGGTTCCATTTCATTCAAAACAGCCTTGGGATGTCTCCACACAGGCTTGAAAGGAAAAATAGATTCGGAAACCCAGAAAAATCTTGTTTTCCAGGCACCAACAGTAGTCACATGCGACGAAATCAAATTGGTTTCAACCGGAGACCCTTCAAAGGTATACCAATCGCCATTTTTGGCGAGGCGGAAGAAACGCCTAAACATGAGAAGGGTCGGATCATAACCAAGGGCTTTGCATAACATTTCGAAACGTAATACACGACCAACACCATGAGGATGAATCTGACTCAATGAAACCCTATAATACTCGAGAACATTTAAAAGGAACATAGAAAATGGATGACGAAGATTTGAAAACTCAAAGTGGCGGCAATAAAGTGCAATCGAATCAGGGGGACAATGATTAATTGGCTCTATGAGACCAGGAGCAACGGGATTAAACGATAGATCAACGTCCCATTCAGAACAA
The DNA here is from genome assembly GCA_028751855.1 of Ambrosia trifida. Taxonomy (NCBI): domain Eukaryota; kingdom Viridiplantae; phylum Streptophyta; class Magnoliopsida; order Asterales; family Asteraceae; genus Ambrosia; species Ambrosia trifida. The sequence continues at coordinate 80,068,028 of CM054124.1, read as the reverse complement.
AAAGCTTCGACTTCTTCCTGGGTAAGGGAAGAAAAGCTTATACCCATATCCTTCTTCGCACCCATGATGATTCGAAGGATGATCAGAGCAGAAAATTTAAATATTACTAACCTGAATGTTGCAAACATATGAAACCCTAGAAAAATGGAAGAGAAGCCGTCAAGAAAAAATAGTAAAGTGTGAAAGAAATGTGGTTGAAAATAGTTAAAATAAAGGTTTTAACTACTGTGAATAAAAAAATAATAAAAAGTAATCATACTTTGCATTAAACATAGCCTGAACGACTGACACTTGTCACATCAACTGTCAATTCGAAATTCAAATCCAGAGAAAAGTAACCGCCCAAGCAAGCTTCCAACCTTTGAACCTTTCAAGCAAACATAATGACTAACAAACAGTCAGAAGTCTTCTAGCTGCGCGACAAACACTCCTGACTTGGGGCTGATGACTTGGGTAGCCTAAAGCAAAATAGATTAATAATGTCACAACATTATGCTTAAAGGGTTGAAAGCTACAATGCTTCAAAGGCTCGAGATACACTTATCAAAAGGTGAATTGTCTTATCATCTTTTCCTCGGTCAACACAAGCAAACTGTCCATGTCTGATACATGGAGACGCTGCACTAGTCGGACCGCAGGTCCAAAGCCATCCTTGGCTTAAAGTGGTATGTCCTTTAGTTGCTACAAAGATCAAGATAATATGCCTTCTCCAAATAGAATATCTTTCTTCAATAAATCAGATCCATACTCCACCAGGACTGGACACATTCTGATTATTCTCTATCACACTACATCTTCTATTCTCTTTTCTATACACTTCTCACGTGGGGAGAATCTCTTCACCTCACGAACACTACACTTGAGTTAACAACAATTCTGATCTTGAGTCATACTCGAATCATAATTACAACACTCAAAACAATATTATCTTGAACCTCCTTATACGTTTTGCAACGTAGGAGGACACCACGACCCGGGTTAGGCAGATCGCCACATACTGCGATTGGGTAATACAATAATCCCCCTTCTACTAATATCGTTTTTGTTAGTAAAGCCAGCCTTACAAAGATATTGCATAATGCCACCCAAAAATCACTAAAAATTAAAAAAAAATATATTGAAAAATTCAAATGTAATAAAGACAGCACATGTTCCAATACATTATAATATATAATAGATATGGTGAAAAACTTAAATCATAATGTAAAATTAGAATTTAAATTAATCATGATTCATTTTGATTACATGAATCAAAATAGTATCTTTAAAGTCAAGTATGTTGCATTTAATATGTTGTATTAAATTTGTCTTGTCAAATGAATGAAATTACAATCTTACCCATCTAGATGAATATGAAAGTACTACTTTGCCCGTCTAGAATACACTATATAGTAGTATAGATATAGATATAGATATAGATATAGATATAGATTATCATAATTTATTTGACTTCAAAAGACAAGCTAGTTATTCTTATTAATTAATTACTTCAAAGTTATTTAATTGTTGTATTAAATGTGTCTTGTTAATTTAATGCAATTACAATTTTACCCGTATAGATAAATATGAAATGACTTTTATGCCCATTCAGAACTTATTATATAGTAAATATAAGTATAGATAGTTGGGATGGTGAATTGTCTACACCTTTAATTTAGTTCCCTCATAATAGACCTCCACCGTCAAAATTAGGGTTACACCGTATGTACAGGAGAAATGACTAAGGGGTGCGATTCGTCATGACACCGGTGGGAAGTTACAAAGGCGAGGAGGGACTAGGCGTTATTAGCACACTAAGGGTATGTTTGGTAGCCTCTTAATGAGGCTTTGAACCATTCAGCTTTGAATGGTTCAACATTCAGACTGTTTGTTTCAACTTAAAAAAGGCTCTGAATGGAATGGTTAAGAGCTGAATCATTAAGACTTTGGGCATAGTTGAACCATTCAGCACTTAATCATTCAGAGCCTCTTAACCATTCAGACATCTTAATGATTCAGCACTTAATAAACCAAACAGCCCTTAACGCTCAAAGGGGTAGAGAGGGGGGCGTGGAGGTGTGTTAGCGGGTTTAGTCAACGTGGCTCAGACATGGGGTGTGGATAACACCTTGAACATTTCTCCGCTGTAGTCTTAGCTAAACATAGTGAGTTATATGGTTTCATCCTTCTTGCGAGTGGCATCCTATATTGGGCCAAGAATCAGTTGAACTGGGATTTAAACCGCATAAAACTGACAAGTATGTTTTGCTAAGTGGTTATCGGGTAGAGTTCACTAATTAAAAAAAAAAGAGGATTAGTTGCTCATAGTTCTAGGAAATAAGGTTCACTTTTTATTAAAAATAATTTATAAACATAATAACTATACTCTCGTTATTCGTAGGAAACATAATAGTACAATACCGATTACAAAAATAAATAAATAAAATAAGATACAAGTAAAATGTACCGAATATTGATTCAAGCCGAATACTTTAATAACTTCAACCGAACCATCTTGTGTAGCGCTCTGCTGCAAGAATAACACACTTGTCGTTGACGGTTTTTGGTTGAGGATCGTGTTTACACGGGGCCCTTAACACAGATTCCGCGCTCCTCTCAAACGGTCTATCTCCCAGGGTACAACAACCGGAACAGTAGTGTACTACCGGAGATGGCTTTCATGCCAGGGATAACATCGGGTGATTGGATGTTCATGATTTTGCTGAAAAAGATAAAGTTTTTCTACGATTGAGAGTACTCCTCTCAATGTTGATGTTGATGAGAACATATTCGTATGGTTTTGTGTTAGAGAATTTTCTCTCTACAAAATATGAGACCACTACTCATATTTATCATAGTTGTCAAAAGCGCGCCTAGGTGAGCGCCTAGTCGCGCCTAGGCTCGAGGCGCACCAAGTGCGCTGCGTCCTGTGAGGCGCGCGCCTAGGCACTGAGGCGCACTATCAGGGCTGATTTCCGACCAAATTCAGACTAAAAGTTGCATAAACCTCTAAAATATCCTAAATGAGTCATGAACAAGTCCTAAACAACCCTAAAACATCCTAAAGTAGCCCTAAACAAGCCTAAAACATCTCTAGAATCCCTAAAAAATGTATTTTATACTATGCGCTTAATTATAAAAAGCCGTCGTTTTTTATGCGCCTTGCGCCTAGGCTCCGGGCTCGGCCTATGTGCCTTGAGTACGCCTAGGCGCTTTGACAACTATGATATTTATACTCACAAAACGAAACATCTTATTATTAATATCATAATTAACAAAATAATCAATTTCGTAATAAACAATATTTAATTGCAATCAATCGGATTAAATTCATTTGAAGTGTCAAACTAAAACTCCCATTGTACTAATGGCATGAGTTGAAACTGTCTAGTGAGTTGAAACAACAGTTCGAACCGCTATTGCGAGTCTGCGCAGGAACTGCTGTATGCGCACTGGAATCCGCCACGTAGCCACAAGCTGTGTGCGCTACGCAACCATGCTTGTGAGTCCTCTACGCTTGCGCGGATGTATCCTAGTCTTGTGCCCCTCGCCAAGTCATCAGCGGATGACTACCCATGAGTCCGCCAGGCGGACCAATACGCGTATCCAAGTACCACTCGCGCGCCACTTTCAGTTACGGTTTACGTCAACCTTTCGTCGTGTCCCAGACCATGCGCACAAGGTCAAAATACAAAGGCGGCTCTCAAGCGGCTCACGGCGTTGCAAGTGTGCGAAGCGCGCGCAGTGCAAAGTGCGCTATCAAAGCGCCACATTGTGCCCACGCCACGCACGCACGTGTGCAAGTTAAAGGTCCCTTTTGGGTCCCACAAGTGTTTGGCTCAAGCTAAACAATATACAACGAGTGCTCCTCCTTATAAACCACTTCATGTTTTGTCATCCCACCAATGTTGGACAAGTTGTCAAAACTTAATCCATTTTCTCATCTTTTGTTGTTTCAACCTACAACTTTCAAGCTTCGATATCTCATTCATCTTAGCTCCATTTTGAACAGTGGCGAGGCTTAGTTGGGGCGGGAGGGGGCGACCGCCCCCCCCCCCCCCCGAATTTTCGTGCAGAAGTTCCGATTATATAGTATTTGTATAGAAAGTTTTGTAAATATAGGGTTTCGACCCCCCGAAACTAGTGACTTCCGACCCCCCGAACCTTCGGGTCAAGCTTCGCCACTGATTTTGGACGTGGTTTGGTTCATTGTGATACTCTCACAATATAGTACACAAAACCGGAAATAATTATTTATATAACACATATATAAATACATTTATTTAGGTCCAAAATTAGTGAAAATCATTTTCACTACCCATTTTTCCAACAACAGTGAGGTTTGTTATTCTATCTTTCTTCCGACTTGCGACCAATATTGAGCCAAGAATGAGTCGAGCCTAGATTTTAATCACATCAAACCGTCAACAACTATGATGTCATTTTCACTATGTATGATTGTTTTATGTTATGTTATATCTCAAGTGATTACCAGGTAGAGTTCACTCATATGAAGAATTAGGGATAGCCACGCACAAAAAGTTTCATGGTTCCATCTTTTTTGGAGTTATGACCAATATTGGGCCAAGGACTAATTGAACCCGGATTTGAACCACATAAAACCGACAATAACTATGACACCATTTGCGCTAATGTAAAATGTGTGCCCGTCGGCCCAATCCAAACAAATGTTTTTTTTTTCTTTTTTCTTATACTGTAATATATAACAATATTACTTTTGAGAAGAAGTTGGGCTTAAATTGCTTGCCTAAAAGGCTAAAATTGACTAGGATGTATGTGTTTAGGTCCAAACTTCTACCACAAGTCTACTACAACACGAAACTTTTACCATACGGTCCAGTTTTTGGATGTATGTGGTTCAGGGCCAAACTCGTACCACAAATCTACAATAATATGAAAAATTCACCATTCGGTCCTGTTTTTAGCTGATACAATTTTTTATACTGATGCGATATGATTTTGTCGCGTTCCACGCCCCTACATCTAATCATTACTTAGCATACGATATATATGATATGTGATCATTGTGAAGGCTTGTTGTACCGTTCCGATCTCATGTGACATCTAGTGACTCCTAATTTCTTTATAGTGATGGAAGATAAAGTTTATTCATATGAAATCTTAACTCCCACTTTCCTTTTTCCAAAGACCAAATAATCTAAACTTTTTGACTCAAATTTTCTATAATAAAAGAAAATATTGATCTCTAAGTCACAATGAAAATGTAAAAAATTTCAAATGCTTTTGAGCAATGTAAATTTCTTTTAATTCGTATTGTTATAAACGTATCAATGATATGACACATTTTTTTTAAGAAACATACAAAGAAGACGAGATGAAACATCTAGATTTTGTCCAATGTTATCATCTAATAATTTATATTTAGAGCATCCACCATGCATACATTGTAGACGGTCCATTACTAGCGGACGTACGGACCAAGAGATTGGTTTCATACATTGGAGGAATTGGGTGGGAGGTGGTGCATCCACTCTAGCTACTATTTGCTAGAGTGGTATGTGGGGGCCTCTTGTACTATTATTGATTAAATAAAAAATCTTTTTCGTCTGTGGAGTATAAATTAAATAAAATGAAAAGTAGGCGATAAGACGAAGGTTTGGAATGGTCTATGGTTGAAGGAAAGAAGTGGGTTTGAAAGGGTTGTGGTTTGGAATGATGTGGCATGGTGATGTAGCGGTTTGAATTGGTTTGTTGGGGCTAGCATTGTGGTTGCTCTTAGTAGGATAAAAGTGTTTATTTCTAACTTAAGAACTATTCAAGAATCTCTTGTAATCAGTTGTAAATTGTAATGCATGCATTCGTATGTTTTTTTAACGGCGGAGACTTTCTATGATATATAGAAAAAACGGGTTATCATTGGCTGTAAAACTCAAAATACAAAATGAAACCGCATGCATTCGTATGTGGTAAACTGTCGCGTACAAATAATGAACCGATCATCATCAATTAGTGGTACAAGATAACAAGATTTAGAAAAAGACATGAAATTTAGGTCCAATTCATGAATATGTCTCCCACATGGTTTCATGTTGTGTCAATTCCTCGAAACAAAATGATTGTGACAATGTTAAGTTTTTATCTTTGTGTTTGGATATGTCCATTCTATATGATATGATTATTTTTTTTTAATGAAACGTCTTATAAAAAAGAAGTTGAAAAGTTACAACCGTTCATCATAATGGTTTTGAGTAAAAAATTTATTCCAAACAATTCTGAAACATAATAATCGTTTCGTATAAACAATTATTTTTATAACGCACAACTACGGAGGGTCTTAGGTGGCATTGAAACTGAAAAAAGCGAAAGAGAAACATCTATAGAACAATTGACAATAATGTCCCAGGTGCATTACAGTCTAACAACATAGCATTTAGTACTAAGGTGATGACCATGAATTACTAAATCTTCATATTGTTATTTTTCTAGGCTTGTAAGTTGCAACTGTTTCACCGTCAGCTATCAGACATAGTGCTATTGACAACAAAAACAATACATGAGTGTCACACGAGCTCTACCATTGTGATGTTAGTTGATAGCAAACTGTGTGGAACTTTAATGGTAGTATTTCACCTCTGTATATTGTTTATGTAAATTGATGGCGCCGCATTGCGGGTTTACATACAAAAAAGTCTTTGGTTATAGGTTTGATCAAGTGTTACTGAGGTGTAGTTTAGTTTATATTTTACTATGCATGGAACTATAACTTGTTACATCATAATGCTATATACCAACATCTTCCAGGTCGCTTTATTTACAATATTTACGACTTAGTCTTCTATTCAAAGGTGGGTTACTATTTAAGAACATTAACACGACCAATTATAAACCTACACCTTGCACGTGACACAAAAAAAAAAAAAAACCTAACATTACACATACACAACAACGAACAAAAGATTATAACACAAACACATATCACTATAAATCCACGCTTCACGCTAAGATTAAAGTAGGCACTTTTATATAGTTAAAAATCAAGAAATATACACCGCCGTCTAAAATTTTCCATCTCAAACCTCTACAGGTTGATTATTTTTAACTTTTTGAAAGGTGACATGCAGTTTATGAGACGTACTTGGTGATATAGTGGGCAGCTTGAGAACGTCGCATAAGATGTATAGCTTAGTTATTTACCATGATAGGAACCAACCTTGAAGTGTAAATGTAATTTATAACATTCTTTATTATGTAGGGTGTCAAAATTTATACTATACTGTTAATTATATCAACTGTTGAAGAGGCAGTGACAAATTGAAAATGAAAAAAAAAAAAAAAAATCCTGTACAACAATTTCAATCTCAATTGATCAAATAACTCGACACTTTGCATGAAACTCATGTCACCATAATGAACACAAATGCCACACACACATCACAAACCCCCACAACTACAAGGCAATAAAAAAAATGTACCCACAGCAACACGCGAACAACCCCACTAGTAAATAATAATAAGATTATGCTCAGTCTTCTTTAATAGCTATATCATTATGTCCATAAGGCGTGCTAATTACCAAATTGTTATTTAAAAATAGTTGCGAATAACTATAACTCTAATTTATCAAAATTTGAATTTACCATCCGATAAAGGTAAAGTTAAATTGAATTCCCACCCATTTTCAGATTCTTTTTGTATTATCTTTAATCGAGTTTTTAAAATAATATTCATGTTTATTTAATCCCCTCCCACCCCCCCCCCCCCCCCCCCCCACACACACACACACACTTCTTTAATCTCAATCACCCAATTTTTTTTTTTGTTATTTTGCTAACATACAAAACCCCTTAAATTTATTTTTCTAACAACATTTTTTACGCACAACGATGTGAACTCTGGTTTAAATTATACTAGTAGACAAGTACATCATAAGTAGAAAAACTATTTACATGTTTTTGATTTGTGTCGTTAACTTAATTTTTTTACTAAAATATGCTTATAACAATATAAGATACTTAAGCTACTTGATACTTCACATGGGTTAGATCAAATACATAAGACACTTTTTCTAGGAAGGGTAAGAATGATTGTAATCCATTGATCATATATTTGAAGGGTTGAGATTAGTTTGTTTGAAAAAAATAAATAATAAATTAGAGGAAAGACATAAAAGGAAAACCACATTTGTTGACTTTCTCTCTCCGCATGCAATGCACATGTCAATTCTCCCCATTATTTAAAAAAGTCTATAATTTTTCATACGATATTTTTTTTTCAAAAAAATTTCACCATATTAACGAGCATTTTTTTATCTTTAATATGAGTGCCACATTGCTACATTAAAATTGAAAAAAAAAAAATCGTGCTAAATGGATTTTCTTCTTCGTTGTGTCTTCTGCTCGTTCATTGTCTTATAGTATGCATGTGTGCTTTATAAATATGTTATTTATGTTTTTTTAGTCTACACATGATTTAACTTTGTCCATTGTGTTTTTAGTATGCTTTTCATTGTGTTTTACGCAAATGAGTTTTGTATTTAGGTGTACATAGTGTTTTATTATGTTCTTCATTGTGTTTAAGTCTACTATTCATTGTGTTTTAGTCTTCTGTTCATTGTGTCTTTTATATGTCGTACATTGTTTTTTATTATACTGTTCATTGTGTTTTATACCCTATTCTTCATTGCATATTTAATTGGTACTCATTGTGTTTTACGTTATCTCCATTGTGTCTTACGCAACTGGGTTTCAACTTTTTTTTCCAAAAGTATTTATTGTGTTTTAATCTTCTGTTTATTGTGTCTTTATTATGTCGTCCATTGTGTTTTACACAATTGGGTTTTTAATTTTTTTATTTTCAAAAGTATGCATTGTGTTTTAGTCTTCTATTCATTGTGTCTTTCGTATGTCATCCATTGTGTCTTACGAAACTGGGTTTTCAATTTTTTTTTTTCAAAAGTATTCATTGTGTTTTAGTCTTCTATTCATTGTGTCTTTAGTATGTCGTCCATTGTGTTTTACTAGACTCTTGATTGTGTTTTATACCCTATATTTAATTGGTGTTCATTGTGTTTTACACTCCATTGTGTCTTACGCTAGTGGGTTTTGAATTTTTTTTTTCAAAAGTATAACAATATGGTACTCATATTAAAGATAAAAAGACGCTCAATTTTATGGTATATTTTTTTTTTTAAAAAAGGATGACGTATAAAAAAGTTACGGGCATTTAAAAATGAAGGGAGAAATGACATGTGACTTGCATGTGCATATGTTTTTGACAAAATTACCCCTCTCACTTGTAAATCCTTTGGACACATGTCATTTTTTAGTGGCTTCTCACCTCTCTCATTTTTTGTAGGCCTTTGTAAAATAACCCAACCCTACTTTATATATGCACAGACAACTATAAACTAATCAACAAATACACATCCCATGCATAAGAGTTTTATACTGATTAACTTTTTTCATATAAAGATAAAAAATAGTGTTTTTTTTTTATATATAGTTATTAATGAATGGTTTGTTAATGAGTAAGAAATGAAATGCAAATTTGAAATTACAAGATGTTTGGTTGATAAATTTTAAATTGAGGTGTAAATAAACACATGGGATCATTGTCTATAGCTCTAAATTCATCTACATTGCTCAACTATCGTCTTCATTATGGGTTTTCCAACCAAGTGTTGACTGTTGCTTTCATTGTTTGTGTTCATCGTATGATTATTTACAGGTTTATCAATGTTCATGGATAATCACTTTGTCGACCGCCTTCTAGCTACAAGTTTAAATTATTGGCCGATTTTCCTAGATCATCACCCTTTGATCGCGTTCCCAATTCGACGCTCTTTGGAAACGTTATAGTTTTTACTTCTTCTTCTTACACGTGTACTTTCTAGACGGTTTACACGTTCATTTCTCCTATGTTATAAGCAATCACATCAACTCTTTTTCTCTTCTATTAAGAAAGATTGCCACTAATTTAATGGAGTTTACTCCTATTATTATTATTAGTACTCTTACCTAGTGTAGTTTCGGTACGAAGAATAACTTGTCTTGCTGAGGAGGATATGATTTTTTTTTATAGAAGCCTTATGAGCATAACCCTAATGGGTCACATCTAACTTTGGCTTGCCCGGATTGGACCTGTGTAAATTGAGTCTATAATATTGACTTTTGTCCGTTTGAGAAATTACCTTGTAGATACATTCATCATCTCTTAGATAGCGTTTGGTATGATAGAATGGAAGGTGGAATGGAATGGACCATTACAAGGTAACGAAAAATAGTGTGTTTGGTTGGATAAAGGAATGGAATCACTCATTCCACAAGGCATTCCATTCCCTCAAAACCATTCCATCCACCCCCCATGTTTTTTTTTTCATTTCATCCCTCATTCACATTTTACTAACAACACCATAACCCACCACCACCACCACCACCACCACCACCACCACCCTCCACCATCATCACCACCCACCACCGATGCTGCCACCACCCACCACCGATGCTGCCACCACCCACCACCGCCGTCACCACCCACCTCCGTCGCCCACCACCGATGCCGCTACCACCCACCACCGTCGTCACCACTTACCACCGTCATCGTCGTCGCTGCCACAAACCACCGCTACCACCCACCACCGCCGCTATCCAACACCACCCAACGCCGGCCACCACCGTCACCCACCCACCGCCGCCTCCACCACCTGCCACCGCCAGTCACCACAATTTCCTTTACCCACCACTACAACCGCTACCCACCACCACCCATCACCGCCACTATTCACCATCGTCACCCATCCACCATCACCTCAATCCACCTCCACCTCCACCCATCGCCATTGTTGCCACCACCACCACCGTCGTCGCCACCACCCACCATCGCCGTCGCCACCCACCACCATGCTACCACCACACACCGCCACCAACCACCACTGCCACTACTCACCATCGTCGCCCACCCACCATCACGACCGTCCACCTCCACCTTCCACCGCCGCTACCGCCGCCGCCACCACCCACCACTGTCGCTATCGCCACATATCACCACCCACCGTCACCGCCACCGACCACCACTCACCACCCACTACAACCACTCACCTCCGATTTTATTCCTTCGTCTTTTCCTGCCTATCTAACAACACAAAGTAATGTTTTGTTTCATTCCCACATGGCAACCAAACAAGACATGGAATGGTAATGATCCATTCCATTACCTTGTCCATTCCATTACTTCATACCAAACACACCCTTATATTATCCTATATAATGATAAATGGATGGGCATGAATAATGTTTTTTTATTCATCTTTAGTTGTTTTAAGCCTACATATATTATAGTATATGGATACAATAGCAAAAAAGGTTGTTGGTTCAATTGGTTAGGTTGTTGCTTTCTTTAACAAGGTGCCCGGGCTCGAGACTTACAAGGGGTTGTTTTTATTTGCGTTATTCCTGTTTTTTGACATTGCCATAAATTTCTCCATAAGTCAATTAAGTCAAATATTGAACAATAAAACCAATCCATCGGAAGAGAGTGATGGGGAGTTGGATTGTCTCCAGCCATCGTCGACAGAGGAAGTCACGCTCTACACACACTTGAGGATTTCTTGGAAAAAATTGTTGGGTCTTTCTTCAATTTCTTATAAAAGATATTCTTGTGATTATCCTTATTCAATAATGTTGTTAAAAATAATTCGCTTTAACATAAGTTTTTGTGATGCATGACCATATATTTGTGTTTTAAAGGTCAAGCAACCTAGAAAGGCGCGCAACGCGCGCCAGAGGACCCACTAGTTACCTCAATTAACACGAATAACAACCTTTTAAGTATATAAAATTCAAATCATTACAATAATACATACATAAAGTTTTTCCATAACTTCATATAATCTAAGTTGCATAGAGTAAGCATTCTCAATTTTTAAACACGTTGTTATTATTATTATAATAGATAATACAAATAGTCAACAAAATGGCACTTCAAAAAAGTCAAGTTACGAAGATAAATTTGTGTATATATGTAATAAGTTAAAATAATTACTTCTTTGTACATAGATAATTATAAATGGAACCATTTTTTCCACAAGTGTTATCTCATGGTATTAAATTATGAGACTTCATTCCTGATATAAGAACAATTCAATATTTGTTTTATAAAATACCAGATTATACACTGGGAGCGTCCCGGGGTGAGAAATCTAATATGACACATTAATTTTATATCTATACATATAATAAACCAAAGCCATTTTAATGACATGGCACTCAAAAAGAGTATTCTCTTCAATGAGTGTGCCATGTGTCATCCCATGTGGCAAGGGCTTTATTTTAGGAAAATAATAATTTAAAATTTAAAAACAAAATTAGATTTTTATCTCTAATGTTTTTTCCCATAACTTTTAAACGTTAATATCTTTTATATACGAGATTTTTTAAAGAAAAAAATTACACCAAATTAACGAGCGTTTTATTATCTTTCCAACGGGTACCATAGTGCTATATAAAAAACGGAGAAAAAAATGACTATTTTTTGTGTGGTTTTGTTCATACAGGAAAAAAAACAAAGTGTTCATGTTATTCATTAATCATATATAGGCAAGTCATTAGTTATGTTCAAACCAGTAAATATGATTTTTATTTACAACATGTGTTAGTATTGGAGTTGTACATTGTTTTAGGTTAGGTTTTAATATTAAAGTTATACATTGTTTAAAGTTATGCACTAACATTGAAGATACATTGTTAATTGTTGTAGGTTAAGTACTACCCGAAGCTTTCCTGCATGTAACCGTAAAACACATCAGTCTATTTCAGGTGTAAAATTGATATTTCAAATTAGATTTCTCAACCCGGGACGCTCCCGGGATATATTAGTTTAAAAAAAAATTGTGGGTTTGGGTCGGGCCTGGGATTAGGTGATACCCGACCCAATTACCCTTTTTTTATATTAGAATATGATAACTTATGGCAGAAATTTGTTTAAAATAATAATAGCAGTAATAATAATAATAATATTAATAATATTCATTAATCATATATTGGCAAGTCAATAATTATGTTGTCATATTAGATATTTTATTATGTCATATTAGATATTTCAACCCGGGACGCTCTCCAACAGGTAATTGCTATGTTTTCTTTTTCTACCATATTCTGACATAGCTCAAATCTTATTGTATGCAGTTAAAGACCTTTAACTGAATGTATTGTTGCTAAACAATCTTTGTCCCCTTGAAGTACTTGGGATCTTAATATTCTGTTTTAGGTGTTGATGTTGTAAGGTGAAATGGATCTTTTGGTATATTTTTTTTTAAAGTATCTAATGTAAGTTGATACATAGATGCTATTTTTATAGTTTAGATACTTCTAATTTTATTCACTTTACTTAGATTTCTCAACCCGGGATGCTCCCGGGGTATAAGCTAGTATGAAATAGACTGATGCGTTTCACATTCACATGCACAAAAGCTTTGGTTAGCACCTAACCTAAAATAATGTATAATTCTAATGTTAACATCTAACATGAAATAATATATAACTCTAATACTAATACCTAACCTAAAACAATGTCCAACTCCAATGCTAACACCTAACCTAAAACAATGTATAACTCAAATGTAACTCTAATATTAACACCTATCCTAAAGGCTAAAAAATGTACAACTCTAACATATAATTACTTAAGAATAATTATTAAATCTAAATGCTACAGAAACTACGTAGAATTTCAAAAACGAACAAACATCTAATCATCAGCTTTTAATATGATAACCTAAAACTATAAGCGATCAACTTATCTATGATCAAACCTAAACGCGTCAAAAACTACATCAAATTTTAGAAACAAACAAACTGCTAATCACCTTCGTTTGAACTGATTATGTCATAAGGTATAACGTAATGCATTTAATCTAATAATATTAGAAACGATGAATCATCAAACTAAAAATAGGACACGCAACAATCAATGAAACATCTGGAAACGATAATGAAACTCAAATGCAATGAAAGTACCTAGAAAAGATGAGGAGAGAGGGAGGATTGAAGAAGTGTTACGGTTTCGGAATTTCCATTGTTTTCTTCCATTCTTCTTCACATTCACTATGCAGATTATTATTATTGTTATGCCTGGCGATGTTGTTCTAGCGTTTGTGGAGAAAGAGGGAGAGGGGGTGAGGAGGGAGTGAGATTTTAGGTTTTTAGATGAGAATAAAATTTTATATGGGGTGATGAGTTTAATTTTTTTTAATTACTTAGTGTTACATGGCACACTTAAGAGGTTGTTGCTACAACAAGGAAAATGACCGGGATTAGGTTGCGAGATGTTTAGGTTAAAGGGTTAGTGGAATATTAGGTTTAAGTTATGGTTAAGGGGATCCTCTGGCTCCTGGAATGGACCTGCACAAGGTAGCAAACACCGTTAGCCTTAACGCAGGAGGGGGTCTCCTGCGTTTGGACTCCGGCGTGAGAATAAGTATGTATTCTTTGGGAGTTAATAATGTAGAGAGTATGAGAGTAAGAGGAGAAGTGAGAAGTGTGTGAAATGCAAACCCAAGGGTCTCCTTATATAGGCAACAGAAATCTGCCCAGGAGCTCCCTTAGGGTAGCATCCTTACTATACCTGGCCATGGTTGACTCTCTTTCAGCTGCCTGCAGTGAGACTTTACCCTTTTGGTGCATATTCAGCTTTTTCTATTTTCTAGGTGGACATGGAGCTGTGTGATGTTTTGTTTTATGCCAATAGTCAAAAGCTGAAGCACCTTTTTACATTTCCAATATTTTTTACTGTTCACTTTCTGCTGCACAGCTACCATATGGCAGCCGTGCTGCCTTACGTTAGCGTTTCAGCTCCAGGAAGTTCTACAAACCTTAATACCTTTTTTACTTTGCTTTATTTTCTTGACAAGGGTTTTAGACGTGGTCGTTTTAGGACCCACGTCATCAGCCCCCCAGTCATAAGCATTTGTAAAGAAGTTATAAGTGCTTGTGACTTGTAAATTGTGTTGTTCCTCGGTAGCAGTGTTGGTGAAACAGACCTGCGTGCCGAGGAGTTTAACGGACCCCAAGCTCCCTTATGGGAGCTGTAAAAATTGTGTCATGTCCTTGCTAATATTTTATTCTAACTCTTGTCCTTTCATTTAATTTTGTAATTAAATACTGCTTTTCATCATTACTTTTCAGGCGGCAGACCAATGTCCCATCAGCTGCTGCTTCGGCTGCTGATTTGATGGGCTATGCAGGCTGACGTCATCCTATAGGGAGATGGATGATTTTTGCCTTGGTAACCGTTTGTAGGTTATTTAATTTCAAATTTTTTGGGCTTTAAAAGGGGAAAACCCCTTAATCCCTCATTCCATTCCCTTTTTAGCAAAACCACCTTCTCTTTCCCATGATTTCCACTCTCGCCGGCATCCTTATTTCTCCTATAAAATCGGTAAGTGCCTCCTTTCCTTGTGCACTCTTGTTTCTGGTCGTTATGGCTAAAAGTGATCTTCTTTCTCAATTTACCCGTTTATCTAAGGCTGACGCTGAACAGTTTTGTTCAGAAATCGGTGTACCGTTGTCTTTTGAACCCTCCGTTCCGAAGGGTAAGACTCCGGTAACCTCTGTTCCTTCCGGTAAACTAGCCGTGTATACTCGTCAGTTTGATCAGGGTAATCTTCGATACCCTTTTTCTAGGTTTTTCTTAAATGTTTTGGAATACCACCAACTGGGTCTTGATCAATTGTGTCCGTCCGGTGTAGCCCGTATCATCCATTTTGAAGTAGTGTGTCGTTGTCTTGGCCATGAGCCTTCTTTGTCCATGTATCGTCGGTTCTTTAGGTTAGCCAAAAATGGAAACTGGTTTACCATTGAGAAAACTCAATGTGAACCAGCCCTGATTTCCAGTGTCATTGGCCTTGTGTCTACTTGGAAGGACAAATTTTTCTTTTTGAACTCTGATTTTCTTCCATTCACTGCTCCAAGGAGGTCTCCTGATACTCCTCTTAATGAAAAAGAGCCTGAGTCTGACACCCTTGATCAGGAGTTATTGGAGAAGCTTCGAACCTGTCCTACCCGTCTCCGTACTTTCCCTGAGGATTTTCTTGTTATGATGGGTCTTAGTGTTAACTGGGATGACCCGGAGACAGAACCTGTGATTTATCACGGTGGGGAGGGTATGTGTTGTTGAGGTTTATTTTCTTTTGCCTCCTTTTTGTCCCTTTGTGACGTCTAATTCTTTGTTTTTCCTTTTTTTGCAGAAATGAGCACTCTTGACTTCCTCGCCTTGGATGACATTGCCGATGTTAAGTTCAAAGTTCGGACCTCTGCTGAGGGGAAGAATGTGGTGATTAGGACTGAACATGTCCGTTTCCGGGGGGAATATACCAGCATTACCTCTTCTCCATCTACTGTTGTGGAGCCATCAGTGAAGAGATCCATCAGTCTTCGTCGCTCCAACAAGCGACTTCAAGGTGTTTCCTCTGGGCCAGGGAGTGTTCCTGCCGTTCCTCTTGTTATTGAGGAGGAAGATGAAGATTCCTCACTGATTGCGTCTGCCATGGGAGGTATGCCTGCCACCGGGAAGGGTAAGTTGACTTTGTCTTCTCCTAAAAAAGATGATGTTGTGTTTAAAAAGCCTAAGGATGTGGTAGCCAAGAGTGGGGACCAGAAGTTGTTGCTGTCAGGAGGCGAAGGAGGGGAGAGTTCAAAATCAGTTGCTGGTGTTAGTGCTGATGCTCCTGCCCCACAGGGTCAAAGTGAGGAGGTTTATGTTCCAAAGTGGGGTATTAAGAGTTCTGACTTGTTGAAGAGGCCTTCCGTCTGCAGAGACTTGATTGACCATTGTGTTCCTGATGCCGAAAGGGCTGCACATCGGGAGTGGACGGACAAAGACTTGATGAAGAAGATGTACTTCCATTTCGGTCAGTTCTTATCATTGTTTCCTGATGGTATGTCTAGGTGGGGTAGTTTTTTGGTTCGGAGTGAGCAGGTGGAGGGAGCTTATGAAAAGCATGAGGGGGAATTGCAAAAGGTGAAGGAGGAGTTAACTAAATATGTTGCTCGGGAGAAGGACTTGGTTCATGAGTTGGCGGTGGCCAGGACTCAGCTTGGTTTTGAGAAAGAGAAGTTTGATAAGATGTTTCGTGGTCTGAATGATGAGAAGATGAAGGTAGCTGAAGAAAGGGAGGGTCTTGCTAAGGCTAGGGAGGCTGTTAGGCAAGAACTGGCTGGTGTGGAGAAGGTTGGTGTGGAGTTGAGAGCTCAAGTGGATCGTCTGACCGAGGAGAGGGATTGGCTGATCTCAAGGGGGGTTCCCCGTTTTGTTACTAACTTGCTTCATTCCCAGGAATTTAATGCTCCATTGGCTGACATTTATGCCAAGGCTATTGCTTTCGGACGTCATGGGGGGATACAAGCTGGTTTCAAAGCAGCCGCTGAGGGCCAGAAGATCGAGGAGCTTCCTGCCTTTAAGCCTTCTTCAGGTGATGAATTTGTGAGTGCAGTGAAGGCGATGGAGGTCTCCACCTATCCTTACATTGCTAACATCTCCAAGGCCTCCCATCAGCCTATCTCTTCCCTGCAAGGACTGGAGCCTGAAGGTTTGAAGAAAGAGGTTGCCGATGAAGTCTTTAATGCCTACGTGTCAAAGAGGCCCCTTCGGATCATGTTGGGGAGTGCTGATGGCGGGGAGGGTAGCTCGAAGCGTTTAAAGCCTGCCGGTACGTCTGATGTTTCTTGTTTGGAGCAGGTATTTGAAAACCCCTCCCCTATTCAAGCTTTGAAGGTTGACCCCGTCCCTCCTGCTGGTGAGGATGACCCGTTTGCAGGCCTTGACACCGAGGATCTTTATGAAGATGTCGGGAACCGAGTTCTATCCTTCACTGGTGAAGATGATGCTGTGGATGAAACTGAAGACTCCATCACTCCATGACTTTATTATGTTTTAATCTTTCTATGTTATGTTTTGGGAATCTGATTTACTGAAAAACTCTTTTATGATTTGGGCCTACGGGCTTTTATGTTAGTGGAAGTGCTCCCCCTTTTAGGGGTGATGCTTTTAGTATTTAATTTCTGGTTGTGTTGAATATTTGCGCTTGTCGTTTATAGTGTTTGCAATGTCTTTAACCTTTTGCCATGAGGTGGATGCTGCAGTCACCCATCCCAGGCTACTGAGCCAAGGAACCGATGCAATGCTTATCCTATCAGCTTTTTAACCTTTCTTATAGGTTATAAAATGTTCGTTTTAATCCCAGGTTTTTTAAGTTGAAGAACCGGGGCTATGTTTAGCCTAGGGGGTTACTTGTAACCTGTTATGAACATGTTCGAGCTGTCTTGGTGTGAGGAGCTCACCCTCTTTCATGGGTTTAGGTATTCCAACTAAAGGACTTGTCCCATGGAGTCGTGGATTGTATTAGGAACTCACCCTGTATACAGGGAGGTTATCACCCTCATTACCTGTTGAGCAGTTGTGGCCTAGGAGCTCATCCCCGTTTCATGGGTAGGTATAGCGCCGGATCCCATGGAGCCTGGTTAGGAGGGGCTCACCCTTTGATAAGATAAGCGACAAGTGAACTATGATTTTTTAAAAAGAGAGTTCATTCATTCATTAGCTGTATCATGTGGATTACATCGTAGCATTACAACCGTTTAAACATAAAATCGTTTCAAATGCTTATCACTCCAGTGCCTCGGGACCATGTTGCCGTTTGGGTCAGCTAGCTTGTAGGATCCTCCTTTGTGGGCTTCCTTGATGACGTAGGGACCCTCCCATCGGGGACCTAGCTTCCCTACGCTCTGCTGTTTGCTGGCCTCATTGCATCTTAACACGAGGTCCCCTGGTTTGAAGACTTCCTTTCTAACCCTTGTATTATAGTAGGCTTCGAGCTTCTTCTTGTATCTAGCTTCTCTGATGGAGGCTTGATCTCTTGACTCTTCCAGGAGGTCCAGGTTGAGTAAGACCTCCTTTTCGTTGTGTTGTGCATCTCGTCTTGTGCTTCTTCCTGAGCTTACCCCAATTTCAGCTGGTATGACGGCCTCGCTTCCAAAGACTAGGCTGTAGGGTGTTTTCTGGTGACTTGTCTTCTCCAAGGTTCGGATAGCCCAGAGAACACTTGGGAGTTCGTCCACCCATTTCTTGCCGTACCTCCCCAGCCTTGCTTTTATGCCTTCCACAATGCTCCTGTTCATACGTTCAACTTGTCCGTTGGACTGGGGGTAAGCTACAGAGCTGAAAACCTGTTTGATGCCTAGTTCGATGCACCAGCTGCTGAACGGCTTGTTGGCAAATTGCTTCCCGTTGTCGGTTATGATCTCTCCTGGTAGGCCATATCTACAGATTATTTGTTCCCATACGAAATTCATCACATGTTTCCCTGAGATGGTGGCCAATGGTTTAACTTCCGGCCACTTAGTGAAGTAATCAACTGCCACTAGGAGGAACTTCAGTCTTCCCGGAGCTAGTGGGAAGGGTCCCACTATGTCCATCCCCCATTTGTAGAAGGGCCAAGCAGAAATGACGGGCACAAGATCATGTTTTGGGCTGGTTTTCACCGGTGTTTGCAGTTGACATGCTTCACATCTTCTGATTGTCTCGAAGGCATCCTTATGCATGGTTGGCCAATAATACCCGAGGTTCATGAGCTTAGATACCACGGAACGGGGACCGGCATGCATTCCACATACCCCTTCGTGTACCTCCCTGATGAGGTAATCACTTTGGTTGGGTCCAACACACCTGAGCAGGGGTGCCAAGTATCCCTTCTTGTAAAGCTTGCCTTCCTCGATCGTGTATTGCCTTGACTTGATGACCAGCCGCTTTGCTTCTTGCTCGTTATCTGGCAGCTTTCCTTCTTGAAGGTAGGACACTATTGGGGTCATCCATGTGGATTCCGTTTCGGTGACTATGTCTTGGACTTCTTCGTCATTGATGGAGGGTTCCTTAAGTACTTCGACCAGAACTTTCTTCGTTAAGTGAGCAAATGTTAGGGAGGCCAGCTTGCTTAGGGCATCTGCCTGCTTGTTCTTAGTTCTCGATACTTGCTCTAGTGTAAAGGTCTTGAACTGTTGAATCAGTTCTTTGACCTTATCCTTGTACTTAACCATCGAAGGTTCTTTAGCGGTGTACCCCCCATTCACTTGTTTGACTACCAGGTTCGAGTCAACAAACACCGTTAGTTCTTGAACGTTCATGCTTCTTGCTAATCTCAAGCCGGCCAGCAGGGCTTCATATTCAGCAACATTATTGGTGCAGGGGAAGTCCAGACGGAGGGCATAAGTGTATTCAGTTCCGTGGGGGTCTTTAATGACCAGACCAGCCCCGGAACCTTCTACACTTGAGGCTCCATCAGTGAAAAGGCACCACTTCCCCTGGAGGTTAGGCTGCTCTTCCTCGACCTCATTCATCTCCTCTTCTGTCTGTAGGATGGGTAGCTCGGTTAAAAAATCGGCGAATACCTGCCCCTTGTAAGCCCTTCTTGGCACATACTCTATCTTGTGTTCCCCAAGGCCGACAGCCCATTTTGCCATCCTCCCTGAATCTTCCGGCTTTTCGAGGATGGATCGTAGGGGTTGATCAGTGATTACCTTCATTGGGTGAGCTTGGAAATATCGCCTTAGCCTCTTGGCGGTATGTACTAGTGCCAACACAAGCTTCTCCATGGGAGCATAATTGATTTCAGCGTCTTTGAGGGCTCGGCTGACAAAGTAAACAGGTATCTGTTCTTTTCCCCTATCAACAAGGAGGACTGAGCTTACTGCTTCAGATCCTGCAGACAAATAAACTGTTATGACTTCCCCCTTTTTAGGAGCTGCCATTTCAGGCAGGGAAGCTATGTGTTTCTTGAGCTCCAGGAAGGCAGCCTCTGCCTCCTTGGTCCAACGGAAATCTTTCTTATCAATGCAATTTTTGAGTGTTTTAAAGAAAGGTAAGGATTTCTCCGCGGACTTTGGTAGGAAACGTTTTAAGGCAGCAATCTTACCATTGAGGCTCTTCACTTCCTTCTTCGTGGAGGGTGACTTCATTTCGAGGACAGCTTGTATCTTGCTCGGGTTTGCCTTAATGCTTTGCTTCCCAACTATATGGCCAAGGAATTTTCCTTCCTCAAACCCAAAGGAGCATTTTACAGGATTAAGCTTCATGTTTATGGCCCTGAGGTTGTCGAACGTTTCTCGGATGTCTTCGATCATTGCCTTCCCAGACTCGCTTTTAATGACCAAGTCGTCTACATAGGCTTCCATATTTCTCCCAATCTGTTTTGAGAAGGCCTGATCCACCAGCCTTTGATAGGTTGCCCCAGCATTCTTCAAGCCAAAGGGCATCTTTCGGTAGCAAAAGATCCCCTTATCAGTGTGGAAGGCAGTCTTCTCTTCATCTTCCTGCTTCATTTGGATCTGGTGGTACCCCTTGTAGGCGTCCAGGAAGCACTTGTATTGGAAACCGGTGAGAGAGTCTACTTTCCAATCGATTTCGGGCAGCGGGTAGCAGTCTTTGGGACAGGCCTTGTTTAGATCTTTGAAATCCACACACATCCTCCAGGAACCATCTTGTTTAGCTACCATGACTGGATTAGCCACCCACGAGTGGTACTGTACCTCCCTCAAAATACCTGCTTCTACTAGTTTTTCAACCTCTTGGCAGGCTGCCTGGCTTCGGACAGGTGCCAGGCTCCTTTTCTTCTGGACAACAGGCTTGTAAGAGGGAGCTATGTTGAGGGAGTGTTCTGCCAACCTTCTGGGAACTCCAGTCATGTCCCCGGGACACCAAGCAAATACGTCTCTGCTGTCCTGCAAAAGATTAATTAGTTCAAACATAACCTCATCAGGGATCAGGTTGTTTACTTTCACGGCCTGCTCCGGATAGGCAGGGTTGATGCTAACGTCCCGGACGGGATCACTGGTTGGTGCTTTCATCTTCCTGGGAGCTTGCATTTCTTCCACGGAAGCTATTAGAAGAGCTTCCTCTGTTGGTTTTAGAGTTGCAATCCCATTGGGTGTTGGGAGCTTCATGAGACCATGTGTTGTCGAGACCACTGCTCCGAAGGTCGCTATGCCCATCCTCCCAATTAGGACGTTATAGCTAGAAGGGTACCTGATAACAAAGAAGTTCAACTCTTCTGTCCTTGACAGTGAAAAGATGACGATGTTACTTGAGAGGTACCTGATAACAGAGAAGGTCAGCTCCTCTGTCCTTGATAAGTCTCCGTCCCGGAAACAGACGCTAAGTGTGAGCTTCCCGAGGGGGTGTACTCGTTCCCCTGAAAAACCCACCAAGGAGGCGTCGGACGGTTTGAGCTTGGACTTGATCTCTGGACTCAGTGATTCGAAACACCTTTCGTACATGACCTCAGATGAGGCACCACAGTCCATGTATACCCTGTCTATAGGGAAGCCATCTAGTTCTGCTTCCACTATTACAGGGGTGATGATCAATTCGTCTGGTGCTGGAGGGAGGCAAATGTACTGCTTGTTCCAAGGCTCGGTTCGAGCTCTCTTGATCTGCTGAGGTCCCTCGTGCCTAACCATGTTGACCTCCTTGTCCTTCCTCCCCTCATCTTTCCTTCCCTTGATGTCCTTAATCAGGTGGGCCAACTCCCCGGACTTGACTGCCTCTTCTATCCTCTTTTTTAGTTGATAGCAGTCATTTGTATGGTGTCCAGTGTCGTTGTGGAAAGCACAATGCTTGCTGGTATCTCTCTTGCTAGCCGGTTTAGATAGAGGTCGGGGAGGTCGGAACGTGTATTTGACTTCTTCGGTGGAGAGTATTTCCTGAGGGGTCTTTGTTAGGACGGTGAACACGTGCCTTTCTTTCTCTTGATGCCTTCCAGGTCTGGGAGATCGTCTCCTTTCTTCATTTCTTCTTGGTTCGAAAGGCCTTCCAGATCGCCTCTCGTTGTAGGGTTGGAAGTTAGTTCTTCGGGAGCTTGTGGAGCTGTCTCTCCAACTTCCACGATCCCGTTTTCGGTTATCCTGCCGAGTGAGAGCCTCCTCCCCCCGAAGGAAGGCCTCGGCTCTCTCGAAAGCTTCTTCCATGGTCTGAGGAACATCTTCATGGAACCTTCTCAATAGCTTTTTAGGGCGGATGGCCCCCATGAATCCCGAGACTCGAATCTTTTCGGTGGCTCCGCTATATTGCAAACCTTCT
Source organism: Ambrosia trifida (assembly GCA_028751855.1). Classification (NCBI taxonomy): domain Eukaryota; kingdom Viridiplantae; phylum Streptophyta; class Magnoliopsida; order Asterales; family Asteraceae; genus Ambrosia; species Ambrosia trifida. The sequence continues at coordinate 80,044,946 of CM054124.1, read as the reverse complement.
CTCTTGTATCTTTCTATGAAGCTTCGGAGGTCCTCATGCTCCCCCTGCTGAATTTGGTATAGTATGGCAGCGTCTTTGGTGCACTTTCTTAAGGGATTAAAGTTGGAGGTGAAGCTCCTTCGGAGGTCATCAAAGGATGAGATGCTGCGAGCAGGGAGACCACAAAACCACAAGCGGGCAGGACCTACCAACGTTTGCATAAACATGTGGCAACACTCGGCATTATTCCACTTTTCTACAGTGGCTGCTCCGGAAAAGACATTTAGATGGTCGTCAGGATCCTCGGTTCCGTCGTACGTTTTTACATTGGCCGGCATTTTTATCTTGTTAGGAAAGTCAAAATGTGCTATGTGCTCGGCGAAGCATTCTAGTGACTTGGGACGGTATGGCTCGGAGGGTATAGCCCCGGTTCGGGTGTCAACTGTGGAGGCTTGGATTTGAGGCTGGGGTATGCCTCCACCTTGACCCCCCTGGAGAGCCGTTGCCGGTATTTGGTTTAGAGGAAGTGGATATTGCCACGGGTATCCCCCGGGCCATGTGGGAAAACATGGTGGCATATAAGGTGCGGGCTGAGGCTGGGAGTAATTGAGGTACATCGCCGCTGAAGATGCAGCCAGCCCTCCAACATAGCCTCCGTCTCCTGCCAAGGAGGCCGCCACGGCACTACTAGCTAAAGGTAGGGACCTTAGAGCTTCTGCGAAGGATAGGGGTGTTGAGGATGGCAGGGATACTTGAGTGGCATCCATCACCTGTTCTGCTGTGTACTCTTGGACCCCGGGAGAGAATACGGTTCTGCTGGGACCCTCCCCTGAAAGAAGACCTCCTTGACTGTTTAAGTAAGGGTGAGGGCTTGTTTCAATACGTTGGGTTGTAGGAGAGGTAGTGGTCCCCCACAACGGAGGTGAAGGTGAGAGGGTAACTGTAGGTTCTTCATCATAGGACAGCCTGACCTTTACACCTCTGGACCTTTCTTCCCGTACATAACCGTTTAAGAGGTCTCGGAGTTGCAAGAAGTTTCTTCGTACTCCCTCCGGGGTGATATCCATCCGTTCAACGGGTAATAACACGTCATCTCTAGGAGATGCATAAGCAGCCCTCGAGGCTGGTGGAGTTTGATAGTTTAGCATATCTCCTAGAGACAGTTCGACGCATGGTCCATCCGTTCCAGGTGTTCCGAGGCCACTAGCGTCACCGGAGGTGTGGCTACTAGCCGGAGTTTCTTGAGGACCCCCGTCTTGGCGGTTATCTCCGCCGGTCATCACAAAAAGAGGTTACTTAGGAACAAATGGGACTGAAGGACTTTCAACAGCTTTGTTCAAAGTAGCGACATACCCACGGTGGGCGCCACTTGTTGCTACAACAAGGAAAATGACCGGGATTAGGTTGCGAGATGTTTAGGTTAAAGGGTTAGTGGAATATTAGGTTTAAGTTATGGTTAAGGGGATCCTCTGGCTCCTGGAATGGACCTGCACAAGGTAGCAAACACCGTTAGCCTTAACGCAGGAGGGGGTCTCCTGCGTTTGGACTCCGGCGTGAGAATAAGTATGTATTCTTTGGGAGTTAATAATGTAGAGAGTATGAGAGTAAGAGGAGAAGTGAGAAGTGTGTGAAATGCAAACCCAAGGGTCTCCTTATATAGGCAACAGAAATCTGCCCAGGAGCTCCCTTAGGGTAGCATCCTTACTATACCTGGCCATGGTTGACTCTCTTTCAGCTGCCTGCAGTGAGACTTTACCCTTTTGGTGCATATTCAGCGTTTTCTATTTTCTAGGTGGACATGGAGCTGTGTGATGTTTTGTTTTATGCCAATAGTCAAAAGCTGAAGCACCTTTTTACATTTCCAATATTTTTTACTGTTCACTTTCTGCTGCACAGCTACCATATGGCAGCCGTGCTGCCTTACGTTAGCGTTTCAGCTCCAGGAAGTTCTACAAACCTTAATACCTTTTTTACTTTGCTTTATTTTCTTGACAAGGGTTTTAGACGTGGTCGTTTTAGGACCCACGTCATCAGGGGTGAATGGCCTATTTGAGTGTCATGTATGATTTTAAGCTTTGAAATATTAATACATATAGATATAGATATAGATATATAGATTTTTCCTAAAATCGTGATACAAAATATAAATATATCCTCTTTAAATATGGATGTGAATTTATGAAATAATATTAATCTAACATGAAATTTGTGTGTTTGATATTTTAAAAAGGTTCGGGTTACTTTCAAGCCGAACCTGTGAATACGTTTAATTAAATGAGTAGAAGTTAACAACTTAGCAGGTTAATGGGTTTGAAATATTTCTATTTATTCATTTAAATATTTATTCTGAATTGTGTTTTAAGTTATGGCTAAGTATTTTAGATCAAAACATATAGGTTAAAAGGACAAAAACTAACATTAAGTTTTATAATTTACACGTAATTACTATGTAAACATTAATAAATTTTATCTTAGTTATAAAATATTAGATCAACATGCATATAATGAGGTTGAACAAGTCGCTTTTGTATCAACTCGTGAAAATTCATGTTGTGTTTGGGTTCTTGTACCTTACACAAATTCCAGGTTCGTATTAAATTTTCTAATTCGTTTTGGATTGGACTTCAAACCTGTCACACCCTCAAAATCCACTTGCGGAGTTTTACCGCGAGGCGCATGACAAACCAGGATCCAAACCAACGATCACAATAAACAAGTCTAAATGAATATAAATGCAATTTCAAAACATAGTTTAAAAATCCCGTTTACAGCGGAAGCTTATTCAAAACCGTATCTCAACAATGAAATAATAGTTCAACGTTCAAAAGACCATGCAACCCTAGTTAGACGCCGTGCAGACGCGTGCGCCCTAGTCCAGTCGTGCTACCTTAGCGACCTGAGAAAACATGTAAAGTTTACGTCAGCACAAAAATGCTGGTGAGTTTACAGGTTTTGTATCCAAGTACCAAGTCCACCTGTCCATACTATAACAATCGAAAACCAGTATACGCTAGCTAGGCGTACGTTTTGTTACTACCACGATTGGAAAACCATTACTAACGCGAATACCAAAAGTATGCCCGATGTAGTTCCTGTTGTTCCTGTTGTTCCTGTTTGAGACAATATGCACCCGCCGACCCTCCAAGTCGACGAGCGGGGTTGGTCACTCCCAATAGCGCTATTCACATTTCCCCGTTGTGCAAACCCGCACATTCATGGTTCCCCCCGGGACTTCCAAAGATCGTGTAGTACACAATAGAAACCCATAGTATGACAGTAGTTACCAAATAATCGTTTTAACACATGTTTTCTCCCCCGAAAGTATAAAACCAGTTTAAAAGAGGGGCCGTAAACTCACCTTAAGTTGCGTTACTCCTTAACCCGAGTAAACCCAGCTGCTATGCTAGTCCCGTAAGCGGCGACCTAACATACGACAGTTACAAGTACTTAGACTAATAACCCGCAGGCTAATTAGTCCCTAGATGTCCAGACCATAACCAAGTTCGTTTGAAAACACCGTGACTGTTTAACCGACCCAAAGTACAAGACTCGACATCCCATTGGTGACCCGAGACTCCCCGTGTTATGTTTACGCTCCAAAACATACAATAACGCAAGTACACTTAACATACGTTAACGCACAACAAGTTATAGCACATAGTTCACGTATCACCGGAATACATCCAAATATATGTTACCAAGTTATTAGACATGTTACGGGGTTCCTAGCATGTTACTACATGTTAAATCGGGTCTCGGAATGCTAATTTACACTTACAGCAGCAGTACACGCGATTAGGAAAAGTCAACTAGCATTTAGGTTGGTCAACTAGCAATTAGGAGTCCTATTCGCCCCTATTATAGGCGATTAGGGGCTACTCCCCTCTATTATAAGCGATTAGGGGCTACTCCCCTGAACTTTCTAGTGATTAGGGCTATTCCCCTGAACTTATAGGCAATTAGGGCTAATCACCTGATCTTACACAAGAGTAGACCTCTACTCGCCTATAATATGGGCGATTAGCACCCTACTCGCCTATAACATAGGCGATTAGGAATGCTACTCGCCTGTAACCTTGCTGTTCCGGTTTTTCGCGCGTTTAACGCTCCAAATCAGATCCAGAACGTGTGTAACCACCCAATATCATCCCAAACACTATCCTAAACATGTTTAACCCAAAATCCTTCGTTCAACCTCGTATAATCAGTCCTGCATGCAACCAAGTAATCCAAACACCAATTCACATAGCATGCAACATCATACTAACACGTGTAATCATAACCCTAATATCCAATTACTGAGATTCCTATTATCATAATATCAATATCAATACTGATCTATCATAATAACATATCAAATCATCATCATGAATCATAAAAACCCTAACTTTCTAATCATACACACTCATAATGCATGCATATTAGTTATAATCCGATTAACAACCCTTATTGACGATTTTCAGAAAGCTTTTTCGTTTAAGAACAGGTCTGGACCATTAGGGATTGATTAAAAACGTTTATAAAGAGTTATGGATGAAAATCAAACCTTAGGATTATGAAAATATGATGATTCAAGCTTGAAACCTTGAGTTTTGATCAAAAATCGCCTTCCAGAGGTTGTTTATGTGTTGGGGCGGGTTATGGGACGACTAGGGTTGGTATAATGAAGTTTAGGAGGTTAAGTATGGTATTTATAGTCGTTTTTAGTCGTCCAGCACGTAACTAGCGAGTATGCAGCAGTTTCAGGCGATTAGGGCTTGTAATCGCCTGAATGTTCATGTGATTGGGGCCTACTCGCCCTTAGCTACACACGAGTAGGGGCCTACTCGCCCTTAGGGTTCCCTACTCGCCTCCCCTATAGGGGAGTAGACCTCCTACTCGCCTATAGGGGTTGGTTTTGTGCGTTTTGCGCGTTAAACCCCGTTTTAACATATGTTAATGCATTTTCACGTACCGACAAGTCACATAATGATTGTAAACACATAACACAAGTAAATACACATATTTACACTCGTTCACCAATTCCCGGGACTCGAGACTCGTACGTTCCGTATGCCCTGACGATCCTACAAATCGTCACCGTTTGTACACTTGGTTAAGGACTGACATCTAACGAACCTCTAGACCAACATCCAATGATCTTCTAGACTAATCAATAGTTCCCGAACCATAACCCGACTTAACTAACCCAGTTAAGTACAATATACGCGTGACTCGCTAAGGTAGACTTTCATCTAGACAACGTTGTTAACCAGAATTTGCCGGGTGTCACATCATCCCCACGTTAAAAGAATTTTCGTCCCGAAAATTGCTCAAGTACCAAAAGAACAAAAGAAATAACGAAGGAACAAACAAAAGATAGAAACCAAAAGAGAGAGATTTACCCGAGTTGTCACAAAACCCGAGAACATAATCTATGAATATGGGCGACTTATAAAACTTGTAATTATCTAACAGAAACAAAATAATTTTATTTATTACAAGTTTGAATACCTATTAACTTTATAAATACGTATACATCATAAAAACAATTAGTAAAAGTATACCCAAACGGCCAAACAGTATCTATTGTAAGATATTTTATTACGACTACAGTATATCATTACGTACATTGTAAATGAATTAAAACCCAATAGAGATTACAAAGTTATATCATGATACAACAAAATAAAAAATCATCCTCAAAATGTGTTAAACTGATTTTTATAACATTAATCATTTTGCCTAAGACCTTGTGTAAGGGGCGTGAATGCATGCTTTCACGACCCAACTATGTCGTCCACACCACCCCTCCGTCGTAAAATGACTAAAAAATGTGGTCAATGTGATTAGCGCAAGCTTGGAGCTAATCTTGTGTGGAAATCCAAGAACATAAAAGTGGGTGAACCATCGAGTGCATTAGTGTTAATCATAAATGGGCGTGAAAGGGGTGAATCACTACAATTTTTGTGATTAAAGTGGTCATGCTAACGTGGACGACAAATGATAAAAAATGCTTCAAATGAGAGTGAACTGCTACACATGGTCTAAGCATCAAAAGTGAAAATAATTTCTTGGTAATTAATGGCTTGGACTTTATTTTCGTTAATTTAATAGCATGAGTAACTTTTTATAAGTTACTTTTTAACTATACTATAAAATTGAGTCATTTTTATCTTTAATTCTAGTATTGTATTGCTATATATAATTTTTTTTAAAGCTTATTAAACTCAAGTGGGTGTAAGGTTGCATCAAGTTTTTTAACGGTTTGTTGGCACACATAACAGTGCATCAACCTTGTGTGTTCATCAGTACCATAATTTTAGGTTTCATGGAACACTTCTACTCATGGGCAAATCTTCCTACGGGCTCGACGGGGCCCTGGCTCACCCATCTTTTTCACTTCTTAATATAAATTTTACTGAATTTTTTTGAAAAAAATTATATATATTGTGTGGCCCTACCGGTATCGGATTGAATTCGCCCCTACCACATTATTTGTTTTGTCTTGAAAACCACGAGATCATCTATTTTTTATAGCCCCTCTCACGCATGCTTACTATTACATCTACAACATTTCCAAATCGAGTATTTGACGAGACATAATTATGTTATAAAACTAAAAATTCTCATCCTGAGGATAGATCACAGATTCGATCCATGCACACCACAAAAAAATTCCCCGTGACGGTTTGAGCTTGGGCAAAGAGGACACCGGTGTGTGGGTAGGGATTCGAACTTGGGATCGCTAGGTTAGGGTTGTACAAGGATTTCCACTGAACTAAACATTTCAAAAAAAACTAAAATCTCTCATCTCCATGGGCTAGAATGGGTTATATATATATTTTATAATGTATATCTTTTTATTTTAGAATACTTTTGAAGTAAAGTATATACAGCTGCCAAAAGAAAGAAAATGTACGGAATAACAAGAGATCTTAACCGCTAAATCATACCCACCATTGTGCTAAAAAAAATTATAAATATAACTTTTGAACTGATTTTTTATTGTATTAAATAAATTATAATTTTAACATTTGTGTAAGTTTTAGACAAAAAGGACGGCCGACAAAAAAAAAATATACAAATATTTTTTATTAGAGAATAAAACAAAACACAAAAAAGTAAAATAAAAGGACAAATTGATTAGTTTTCACAGTATAAAAAATGAGCCAATGCACATTTTATTCGTGTATAGTATGGACAAATTGTGTAGAAGATTGTTTTTTTACTTAATTACATTTTTTATAGATTAATAATCACATATGGTACAGGACCACACGAGAGACATGAATACATGTATATACGAAAAATATTTTAATTACCACACATGTAATTGATAAATACGAAGATAAATATTTTGGGTAAGATTATTAGAAGGCTGAATTAAATTTAAAAGATTTTATAAAAGATAACCAGACCAGTTATTGAGAACCAGTTTCAAAAATCGAATGAAGTTTATATTATGTATAATTTTAACAAATTATAACTTATACATCTTTTGGTGTCAATATTTATATGCCGTATGAAATTAAGAAAAAAATGAATGTTGAATAGTATTCCGTATATGACATTTTGAACGACAAAAAAAAAATTAAAAAATTAACAATCTAGTCCAACCATTGATACGGTTTACCGGTTAAACAAGTCGGCACCATTATAAACTTACCCGAATGAGGTCTGCTCTGTTGTATAGTTTCTAGTGTGATAAATTGTAAAAACTTACTTATGACTTATGAGAAGGTAAAGGAGGAAGGCCATTAAAATTTTGGATTCAAATAGTCGATGTTAAACAAATTTATAAAAAAAAAAATATATATGATTTTTGTTTCAGTTAAAAATTTAATAAATTTTGCAAACTTGAGGTCATAATCTTTGATTTTTTTGCGTCTTGATACATCCTTGTATATGCGCAATCAACCTTGACATTATAACAACGTTTTAACGTAAAACATTTTTAATACAGATTTATCAACAACAATAAATATAGATTTACCTAATGTGGGGTTAGCCTACTTGACAGAGGTATATGTCTTTTAGATAGGAGATATAATGTTCAATCCTCGTCAAGAGTATAATTTAGAATTATTTGTGTAATAGGATAAGAGATGTAATATTTGTCATTAAAAAAAGAGAAAATTACACAAATTGTCCTTTAATTATTACTGAAATTGCATCCTCTGTCCTTTATGAAAATTTTTCACTCCTTATATCCTTTATTTTATCAATTTGTTACACCATTTGTTCTTTTGCCTAACTTAGTTAAAAAACTTGGTTAACTTTTTTTTCTAAGTTTACACTTTTAGCCCCTATAGTTTTGATCGAACCCTAACCCATGATTGACCTCGAATTCGACAACGCCAATTAACGAAATCATAGGATTATTATAGAACATCAAGCTCCAATCAAAACCATGTATAATAATCGTACTGACTTGATCATTTTCGAGGCTAAATCGAACGATTAAAATTGCGACCGGTTGATCTTGTTCTTCAAATTGTGAACGATTTGGTGGGTGTTTATAGTATGTTTTTGCACAGAAACGGTCTACTAAGGCATAAGATGTTATAATAGGTTTCAATTTATGGTATAGATGCTCGGTTTGCAAGTGGGGTTTTAAACGTTTAAAGACCTTTATTTTCTCAAAATGCATTTTTAAATGTTTATGGAACATGCTAAACATCTTATGCCTTAGTCGACCGTTTCTGTGCAAAAATATATCATAAACACTCACCAAATCGTTCGCAATTTGAAGAACAAGATCAACCAGTCGCAATTTTTATCGTTCGATTTAGCCTCGAAAACGACCAGGTTAGTACGATTATTATACATGGTTTTGATCGGAATTTGATGTTCTATAATAGCCCTATGATTTCGTTAATTTCCGTGGTCGAATTCGAGGTCAATTAAGGGTTAGGGTTCGATCAAAACTATAGGGGCTAAAAGTGTAAACTTAGAAAATAAAGTTAACCAAGTTTTTTAACTACGTTAGGCTAAAGGACAAAGGGTGTAACAAATTGATAAAATCTATACATATAATAAACCAAAGCCATTTTAATGACATGACACTCAAAGAGGGTATTCTCTTCATTGAGTGTGCCATGTGCCATCCTATGTGGCAAGGGCTTTATTTTAGGAAAATAATAATTTAAAATTTAAAAACAAAATTAGATTTTTATCTCTAATGTTTCATCTCATAACTTTTAAACGTTAATATCTTTTATATACCAGATTTTTTAAAGAAAAAAATTACACTAAATTAATGAGCGTTTTATTATCTTTCCAACGGGTACCATAGTGCTATATAAAAAACGGAGAAAAAAACGACTATTTTTTTGTGTGGTTTTATTCGTATAGGAAAAAAACACAAAGTGTGCAGGTTATTCATTAATCATGTATAGGCAAGTCATTAGTTATGTTCAAACCACTAAATATGAATTTTATTTACAACATGTGTTAGCATTGGAGTTTTAGGTTAGGTTTTAATTTTCGAGTTATACATTGTTTAAGGTTATGCACTAACATTGGAGATACATTGTTAATTATTTTAGGTTAAGTGCTGCCCGAAGCTTTCCTGCATTAACTATAAAACGCATCAGTGTATTTCAGATCTAAAATTGAGATTTCAAATTAGATTTCTCAACCCAGGACGCTCCCTGGATATAATCTAGTAAAGGATATAAGAAGTGAAAATTTTCCTTAAAGGACAGAGAATGCAATTTCAGTAATAACTAAAAGACAATTTGTGTAATTCTCTCCTAAAAAAGTTATATACAAGGCTCGGTCTATTCCCACCCCCACCTTCTATTTCCACCCCCTCAAAGCGCCTCGCTTAGGCCTAAGCGAGGCGCTTTGAATTCAATCAGAGGAGGTCAGTACGAGGGGGCAGAAAAAGCTGATTTTGAATTCGAAGCGCCTCGCTTAGGCCTAAGCGAGGCTCTTCGGATCAAAAATTTTTTATTTTTTTTTTGATCTTTTGAGTTAGTTTTTTGTTTTTTTTTAATATAATTATTATAAAAATGTTCTTTTGACAAACGTCTGGCTAACCTGAATTTCCTTTGGATCAAAATGTCAACTTTTTCCTACCACCCTCGTATGGTTTGGCTAACCTGTCCAGTTATCAATCTCACTGTCCAACAACTGAATTTTACTTGCTTGCATGAAAAGTAATGATCTGAATTTTACTTGCTTGCATGAAAAGTAATGATCAGGAACATTCCAAATAACCGTCCAATTTCAGCTTTTGTTTAACTCATGATATATCCACCAAATCATTTCTTCAAGTTCATTTCACCAAAAAAGGCATAACTGTAATGATCAGAAACATTCCAAATAACTATTCAATTTCAGCTTTTGTTTAACTATTGTAGCAACTTCCATAGAGAAGTTATCAATCTCACTGAGATGATATCTTCTCTTTAGGTTTTGGAATTAATGAGACAACTTTTCAGTTGTTATCCGAGAGATAGCGGTCAACGATGAAGACAACCTGAAAACAACCGGATACCATGGATCAGAGAGATTCAAGCTAATTAAACTCATATCTCAAGCCGGTGCAAGTTATGTTGTAGCTCATATGTTATTATCTCTTCTCTTATTCTCTCTTTCTCAAGTTCTCGATGGATTATTGCTCTCATATCATGGATCAGAGAGATTTAAGCTAATTAAACTCATATCTCACTGTAATGATCAAGAATATTCCAAATAACTGTATAATTTAAGCTTTTGTTTAACTAATTTAGCAACAGTCCAAATAACTGTAATGATCGCTACGGTTAGTGGATACCATGGATCAGAGAGATTCAAGCTAATCAAACTCCGGGAAACCCTTGTTTGATTATACTCGTGTACACCCTTTATCTCTTTATGTATGAATAGTGACCCTCTGACAATGATCAGAAACATTCCAAAATAACTGTAATGATCGCTACTGTTGATTGGTATATAGAGAGCAAACCGACGATCATTCAAAATTTAAAGTTACCGCTAACCTCTGCGCCATCATCGTTGACAACTTTTTAGTTGTTATCCGAGAGATAGCGGTCAACGATGAAGACAACCTGAAAACAACCGGATACCATGGATCAGAGAGATTCAAGCTAATTAAACTCATATCTCAAGGTGGACTTAAGCACCTGAACGGGAAGTTGAAATTTTGAATGATGTTCGTTGACTGCACCGAACACACTACAATTATCATTTCTTGACATGCTTGGTAACACCTTGATCTGTAATATCTGAAAATTATCATTTCTCGAAAAGTAATTAAAAACACTTAAAAATGAATTAAAAACAATTGTTGCGAGTTAGGTTTAGTCGGAGGACCACGTACAATGATTCATCAAAGTTGTACAAAGTTGGATGTTTTTACTGGAAAACCAAAACGAGCATTTAACGAAGCGAAACGGTGAGTTATAATTTTCTTGGCTAGGAAACAACTTAAAAGAACCAAAAATGAATTAAAATTATTTTTTGGTGATTAACAGATAATTTTAAATAATTAAAAGAAAATCAAATTTTTTTAAAAAAAGGCCAAAGCACCTCGCTTTGGTCAAAGCGAGGCGCCTGTGGTCTAATCAAACCACTAAAGCACCTCGTTTTGGTCAAAGCGAGGCACTAAAGCACCTCGCTTTGACCAAAGCGAGGCACTAAAGCGCCTCGCTTTGACTAAAGCGAGGTGCTTTGGCCTTTTTTTAAAAAAATTTGATTTTATTTTAATTATTTAAAATTATCTGTTAATCACCAAAAAATAATTTTAATTCATTTTTGGTTCTTTTAAGTTGTTTCCTAGCCAAGAAAATTATAACTCTCCGTTTCGCTTCGTTAATTGCTCGTTTTGGTTTTCCAGTAAAAACATCCACCTTTGTACAACTTTGATGAATCATTGTACGTGGTCCTCCGACTAAACCTAACTCGCAACAATTGTTTTTAATTCATTTTTAAGTGTTTTAATTACTTTTTGAGAAATAATAATTTTCAGATATTACAGATCAAGGTGTTACCAAGCATGTCAAGAAATGATAATTACTTTTTGATAGTCTTGATACTTTTTGACAATCGGATTGTTTTTCGAGAGAAAGGAACTAAGTTGCAAATACGATAATAATCAAACTCATATCTCAAGCCGGTGTAATTACTTTCAAGTTTTTTAGAATCATTGAAGACACCACATCATTGTACAAACCGACGATCATTCAAAATTTAAAGTTACCGCTAACCTCTGTGCCATCATCGACTACAGCAAACCGACGATCTTCCTTCACGACACTCCTAATGGGCCTCTCTTTATTTCACGGTACGATTTGTGTTTTTGTTGCTTTATAAATAATAAGTTTTGTGTTTATCAAACTCTAACGTCTGAGCAATGATTTATTAAATCGTTTTACTAATTTCCGATTCTTGATACTTTCATAAATCGTTTTACTAATTTCCAATTCTTGATAATAATAAATTATTATAATAATAAAACAAAGGAACTAAATTACAAATATAATAAAAAATAATAATAATAATAATAATAATAATAATAATAATGTAATATAGTCATTGTTAATGCTCAAAAAAGTCAACCTTTGTTGACTCATAGGAGTCTTGAAGACGAAATGAATTTTACAAGATACTTGAAACAAGGTATGGATATGGAGAATAAATATTTGACTATACGTGGTTGATGATGTCAAGTTTAAGTCGTTGATTCATTTGGAAATCGAAAACGCCTATCGTCACTCTGTATAGAGAAGAAAATCAACAACCGAATATTTAGTTCTCTCCGAACTTCAGCTTCCAAAATACGACGTCGTTGTAGCTCATATGTTATTATCTCTTCTCTTATTTTCTGTTTCTCTAGTTCTCGATGGATTATTGCTCTCATATCGACTCTCACAATTATTCACAATTTTATACATACAACACACCTTCATCGTTGACCGTACTGTTCTTCTTGATCTTTTTATGTATGAATAGTGACCCTCTGGCAAACCTACCTCTGTTTTGAATTTGTTGCTTCCATAGAGAAGTTATCAATCTCACTGTAATGATCAGGAACATTCCAAATAACTGTATAATTTCGTACAAGATTCCTATGCAAGCAAGTCAAATTCAGTTGTTAGACCAACTTGAGATATGAGTTTGATTAGCTTGAATCTCTTTGATCCATGGTATCCAGTCTTCAAGGTGGACTTAAGCACCTGAACGGGAAGTTGAAATTTTGAATGATGTTCGTCGACTGCACCGAACACACTACAATTATTCACAATTTTATACATACAACACACCTTCATCGTTGACCGTACTGTTCTTCTTGATCTTGATCTTCACACTTGCTTTTGACAAAGGTCTGGCTGACCTGAAGTTCCTTTGCAACCAGGTAAAAAGGAACTAAGTTGCAGATATAAAAATCCATCACATCACGATTATACTCTTTATGTATGAAATAGTGACCCTCAGTTGTTATCCGAGAGATAGCGGTCAACGATGAAGACAGCCTGAAAGTTGTGACACCCGGCATGTTCGGCTTAAACATATTAGTAACATCTAAGTCTACCTTAGCGAGAAACGTTTATAAACAAACTTAACTGGGTTAGTTGAGTCGGGTCAAGTTAGGATTGTCCAGGGTGCAATGATCTGGAGGATCATTGGGAGTCGTTTTGGTAATACACTAGTACCGGGTTCCGTTGTTGGTGACGTTACATGAACTAATTAAGTATATGTGTAGATTATGGGTTGTATGGTGGATTATATACATAGATATGTTTATATGATGTGTAAATGATTATCTGTGCCTAAATGTGTTAAATATGGACTAAGGATGCATGCTTATGTGTTAGGATGTGTTAGAATGCGTTAAACACGACAAACTGGAAAACTAGTTAAAAAGGGACTCTGGTTCGACCACTTCGAGTGGTCGAAGGAGAGGAAAAATGTCTGGTTCGACCCATGCAAGTGGGCGAACCAGGGAAGTAGAATTTGAGAAATTTCCTTCGATCAAACAAGTCTCATTCGACCTTGTGAAAGGGGCGAAGGAGACTACATTCGACCAATGTGTTGGTGCGAAGGAAGATTAGTATAAATACCAACCTTTGTCATTTTTCATCATTTCACAAACCCTAACCGTCCCAAAACGCTCTCAAACGATCTTAAACACTAAGGAAGGAGTTTTTGCTCTTCTTTTTCATAATCTAACCCATCTACAACATCTAAACAAGAATCCAAGGTGTGTTCATAATCCTAAATCTTTTAAAAGCATTTTAATTCGTTTTCATCTAACCCTAATTGTCTGGATCTGTTCTAAGGGTGTTTTTATGATTAAAAACCTTTTAAACATCTTTCTAAATCAAAACATGATCATTTAACATAGGTTTTCATAATGAATAACATGTGTAAATTGTGTGTTATGAGGTGTTATGTGTTGATTACTGATTTGCTGCTATATCTAGAATAGAAACATGATATAGGATTGTTAGTAATGTTGAAATATTGTTGTCTAGGGTTAAGATGGGATATATTGATATTTGGGAACACTGTTTTGTAGAGATTAAATTCTTTAAATGCTTCCGCTTATGAAATTTATGTTTTTGGGTTTACGTACTTCATATAGTATCGTTTATTGTGATCGTTGACTTGGATCCTGGTTTGTCATGCGCCTCGCGGTAAAACCCCGCAAGTGGTAATTTGAGGGTGTGACAGATTGGTATCAGAGCCAATGGTTATAGTGAACTAGGACTGCATGTAGAGTCTGGTCTATAGCCGAGTCGCACACACTAGACGGTCACATTCTTTGGGTCTATTAGTGGGATATGTACTAACGTTGTCGGGGTGTCCTTACATCATCATCATGCTTCTCCGTTACATCATCCGTTTTATTTGGGTTCTTACCTACTCTTGTCTTCTTCTTCTGGATTGAAGGAGGAGGGGTTGATTTGTTGGTTCTAGCACACACATGCCTTCTTACACTTACACCTATTGCCACATAGGCGACAATGTTCGGTGACTGGGGTCTAGATTAGGGGTGCATCTGGAGGACCATGTAGAGCAGTTTATCATTTCGGGTGCACACGAAATAATAAACTGGAATGCATGAAAATCCTGATGGACTTCGAATTTGGATGTATAGTCCTGAATTTGTCCCTAGGTTAACTCTTGTAAATTTCTAGTGGTTGACACTGGAAGTGAATCTGAATCTCTCGATTTCTTGGTTTGTTAGATCATGTCTGGTGCTCGCGGTGGTGGACGTCGTGGTGGAGGCGGTGGCCGTGCTGGCGGCGGTGGTCGTGCCGGAGGCGGTGGTCGTGGTAACATCAACATGACCCAAGCCGAACTGAACAACTTGCTCCAGCAGCAAGTGAACATGGCTATGGCTAATTTCCAGGCTGGAATTAATGCCATGGGTGGTGTTGGTGCCAATCCACCCCCACCTCAGTGCTCTTATAAGAAGTTTAGGGACTGTCAGCCCCATAACTTTGCTGGAACTGAGGGAGCGGTGGGACTGCTCCGATGGCTAGAGAAGGTGGAATCTGTGTGTTGTCATGTGTAACTGTCCTGCTGGGGACCGGGTGAAGTATGCTACTGCGACATTTGAGGGGCCTGCATTGTCGTGGTGGAATGCTACTACTCAGAACGTGGGATTGGGAGAGGCTATTGCTATGCCTTGGGCGGAGTTTGTGCAGCTTCTGAGAGGTGAGTATTGTCCGAGGGAGGAGATACAGAAGTTGGAGCATGAGGTCTGGAGTTTCAAGATGGTTGGGTCGGAGATTGAGGAGTATACTGTGAGGAGGAACGAGTTGGCGGTGTTGTGTCCTGATTTGCACACACCCGAGTATAGGAGGATCGAGCACTATGTGTCTGGACTAGTGCCCGAGATTGCTGGGTTGGTGGCTGCTGGGAATCTTCCCACTATTGCTGAAGTTGTCCGATCAGCTCATCGGATGACTAACCTGAAGGTGGCGGAAGGCGTTTTGCCTCCCAAGGGTGCTGCTGTGAAGACTGCTGAGGGAAACAAGAGGAAGTGGGAGAGTGTGGGGAAGAGTGTGGTGCCAGCTCAGCCGGCGAAGAAGTTTGATACATCTGGGTCTTCTTCTGGGTCGAAGACGGGTGGGTATGCTGGGAAGCATCCCAAGTGCAACAAGTGTGGTTTTCATCATTCGGGGAGTTGTGATAGAGCTCGTTGTCATCGGTGCCATCAGTTGGGGCACCATGCTAAGGACTGCAAGGTGGCGCTCACCCCAACTCAGACTCCTGCGGCTACTCCTGCTCCTGCTACTCAGGGGACTCAGGGGAGGCAGGGGTGTTATCATTGTGGTGACACGGGGCATTTCAAGCGCGATTGTCCCAAACTGAAGCAGGGCGATAATGGGAGGGGCGGGGAACGGTAACGGGAACAATGGCGGCGGAGGCAGGACTGCACGTGCTTTCGTCATTGGATCTGCAGAGGCTAGGCAGGATCCAGACACAGTTACCGGTACGTTCCTTCTTAATGATCGCTATGTTTCTGTTTTGTTTGATTCTGGTGCCGATAAGAGTTTCGTATCTTTGGATATTAGTCGATTGCTAGATATAGTACCCACACCTTTAGAGGCTAAGTACTTAATAGAATTGGCTGATGGTAAGAAAATCGAAGCGACGCACACCCTTAGGGAATGTCGCTTGGAACTGTTGGGTTTGTCTTTCCCCATTGACCTTATGCCGGTACCTCTGGGTAGTTTTGATGTCGTGGTTGGCATGGATTGGTTATCGTTGTATCGCGCGGAGATCGTTTGTTTTGACAAGGTTATTCGGATCCCTCTCCCTGATGGAGAGATTCTTTCGGTTCGTGGCGAGAAAAGCGGTGCTCCGCTGAGTATCATTTCTAGCATGAAAGCCCGTAAGTATCTTCGGAAGGGTTGTTCGGCCATTCTGGCTCTTGTTAACGTTTCTAATGACGATGAGAAGAAGATCGAGGATATTCCGGTGGTTCGTGACTTTTCTGATGTGTTTCCTGATGATTTACCTGGTCTTCCTCCCCATCGTCAGGTTGAGTTTGGTATTGACTCACTCCGGGCGCAGCTCCTATTGCCCGAGCCCCGTATCGTCTTGCACCTCCCGAGATGCAAGATTTGTCCAGCCAGTTACAGGAACTCTTGGAAAAGGGTTTCATTCGACCGAGTTCTTCCCCGTGGGGAGCCCCTATTTTGTTTGTGAAGAAGAAGGACGGAAGTCTTCGTATGTGTATTGATTATCGTGAGCTGAACAAAGTGACCATCAAGAATCGTTATCCTCTTCCTCGCATTGATGATCTCTTTGACCAGCTTCAGGGCTCTAGCTACTATTCGAAGATTGATTTGCGGTCCGGTTATCACCAGTTGCGCGTCAGGGAAGCTGACATTCAGAAGACTGCTTTTCGCACTCGTTATGGCCATTTTGAGTTCTTGGTCATGCCTTTTGGCCTCACTAACGCACCGGCGGTGTTCATGGATTTGATGAACCGCGTTTGCAAGCCTTACCTTGATAAGTTCGTCATCGTATTTATTGACGACATTCTGATCTATTCCAAGAACAAGGCGGATCATGAGGAACACCTGCGGTTGGTCTTAGAACTTTTGAGACAGGAGCAGTTGTATGCTAAGTTCTCGAAGTGCGATTTTTGGCTGCGTGAAGTTCAATTCCTAGGACATGTGGTGAATGAACTGGGAATTCATGTCGATCCGGCTAAGATCGAAGCTATTAAAGACTGGGAAGCACCAAAGACGCCATCTGAGGTGCGGCAATTCCTAGGTCTTGCGGGTTATTATCGTCGTTTCATCGAGGGATTTTCGAAGATCGCTCAACCCCTCACTGCTCTTACCCAGAAGGATCGAAAGTTCGACTGGGATGAACCACAAGAATCAGCATTTCAGATGCTGAAGCTTAAACTTTGCTCTGCACCTATTTTATCCTTGCCAGAAGGCACTGATGATTTCGTTGTGTACTGTGATGCTTCTATTCGTGGTCTCCGTTGCGTGTTGATGCAGCGCGGGAAGGTTATTGCTTATGCTTCTCGACAACTCAAAGTTCATGAGAAGAACTACACTACTCATGACTTGGAACTGGGAGCAGTGGTCTTTGCGTTGAAAATCTGGAGACATTACTTGTACGGTACCAAGTGTGAAGTATATACCGATCACAAGAGTCTTCAGCATATTTTCGACCAGAAAGTGTTGAACATGCGGCAGCGTCGTTGGGTTGAACTCCTGAACGATTATGACTGTGCCATCAAATACCATCCTGGCAAGGCGAACGTTGTGGCGGACGCCTTGAGCAGGAAGGAGTCTGCGAACCCTCGCCGTGTTCGAGCCTTACAGCTCACCATTCATTCGTCGTTGCCTGACCGGATCCGTTCTGCACAGTTAGAAGCCTTGAAGGAGGAAAACCTTAGGGCTGAGACTATGCACAGTGCTGACAAGCATCTTGAGCTCAGGACTGATGGCTTACACTATTTTGCGGGACGCGTTTGGGTCCCATTGTTCGGGGGATTACGCGAGCTTGTTCTGGATGAAGCTCACAAATCCCGGTATTCTATTCACCCTGGCTCCGATAAGATGTATCAGGATTTGAAGATACTTTATTGGTGGCCGAACATGAAAGCTGATATAGCCTCTTATGTCAGCAAATGTTTGACTTGTGCTAAAGTCAAGGTGGAGTATCAGAGGCCGTCTGGTCTCCTGCAACAACCAGAGGTTCCAGAATGGAAGTGGGAACGAATCACGATGGATTTTGTCACCAAACTGCCAAAGTCACCTAGTGGTTATGATATGATTTGGGTGATTGTTGACCGGCTGACAAAATCGGCACGTTTTATACCTATTAAGGAAACCGATGGACTCGAGCGGTTGGCTCGACTTTACCTTAAGGAAGTGGTTGCTCGGCACGGGGTGCCTGTTTCTATTATCTCTGATCGTGATTCTCGTTTCGCTTCGCGTTTCTGGAAGGCTCTGCACAAGGCTTTGGGTACTCAGTTGGATATGAGTACGGCTTATCATCCGCAAACTGACGGACAGAGTGAGCGGACGATTCAAACCTTGGAAGACATGCTTCGGGCATGTGTTATCGATTTTGGCAAAAGTTGGGAGATCCACCTGCCGTTAGTGGAGTTCTCCTACAACAACAGCTATCACTCTAGCATCAAGGCAGCTCCGTTCGAGGCTCTTTACGGACGGAAATGTCGATCACCACTTTGTTGGGCCGAGGTGGGCGAGAGCCAGCTCACTGGTCCGGAACTCGTGTACGAAACTTCGGAGAAAATCGTACAGATCCGTCAACGTTTGGGAGCTGCACGGGATCGTCAGAAGAGCTATGCCGATCGCCGTCGAAAACCTTTAGAGTTCCAGGTTGGGGACAAGGTACTTCTGAAAGTTTCACCATGGAAGGGCGTCATACGCTTTGGAAAGCGTGGCAAGCGTAACCCTCGTTATGTCGGACCGTTCGCAATCTTGGATCGGATTGGACCGGTGGCATACAGACTTGACTTACCGGCGGAGCTCGGTAGCGTACACAACGTCTTCCATGTGTCTAACTTGAAGAAGTGTTTGGCTGATGAATCTCTCGTTGTACCACTGGAAGAGATCAAGGTTGATGATCGTCTTCGCATTGTGGAGGAACCTGTCGAGATTCTCGACTACAAGATTCGTAGCCTTCGTCGGAGTAAAATCCGCATCGTTAAAGTCCGTTGGAACTCGAACCGTGGACCTGAGTTCACATGGGAGCGGGAGGATCAGATGAAATCTAAGTATCCTCATCTCTTTCCGAAGCGCGCGTTCGAATCGAGGCATGTTACTGCTGAAGCGGAATGAATCTCGGGTCGAGATTCCTTTCAACGTGGGGATGATGTGACATCCGGTAAGTTTCTTTTTGTTCGGTTCTTTTCGTTTCTTTCTTTTTGGGCTTTGCGCAATTTTCGGGACGAAAATTCTTTCAACGTGGGGATGATGTGACACCCGGCATGTTCGGCTTAAACATATTAGTAACATCTAAGTCTACCTTAGCGAGAAACGTTTATAAACAAACTTAACTGGGTTAGTTGAGTCGGGTCAAGTTAGGATTGTCCAGGGTGCAATGATCTGGAGGATCATTGGGAGTCGTTTTGGTAATACACTAGTACCGGGTTCCGTTGTTGGTGACGTTACATGAACTAATTAAGTATATGTGTAGATTATGGGTTGTATGGTGGATTATATACATAGATATGTTTATATGATGTGTAAATGATTATCTGTGCCTAAATGTGTTAAATATGGACTAAGGATGCATGCTTATGTGTTAGGATGTGTTAGAATGCGTTAAACACGACAAGCTGGAAAACTAGTTAAAAAGGGACTCTGGTTCGACCACTTCGAGTGGTCGAAGGAGAGGAAAAATGTCTGGTTCGACCCATGCAAGTGGGCGAACCAGGGAAGTAGAATTTGAGAAATTTCCTTCGATCAAACAAGTCTCATTCGACCCTGTGAAAGGGGCGAAGGAGACTACATTCGACCAATGTGTTGGTGCGAAGGAAGATTAGTATAAATACCAACCTTTGTCATTTTTCATCATTTCACAAACCCTAACCGTCCCAAAACGCTCTCAAACGATCTTAAACACTAAGGAAGGAGTTTTTGCTCTTCTTTTTCATAATCTAACCCATCTACAACATCTAAACAAGAATCCAAGGTGTGTTCATAATCCTAAATCTTTTAAAAGCATTTTAATTCGTTTTCATCTAACCCTAATTGTCCGGATCTGTTCTAAGGGTGTTTTTATGATTAAAAACCTTTTAAACATCTTTCTAAATCAAAACATGATCATTTAACATAGGTTTTCATAATGAATAACATGTGTAAATTGTGTGTTATGAGGTGTTATGTGTTGATTACTGATTTGCTGCTATATCTAGAATAGAAACATGATATAGGATTGTTAGTAATGTTGAAATATTGTTGTCTAGGGTTAAGATGGGATATATTGATATTTGGGAACACTGTTTTGTAGAGATTAAATTCTTTAAATGCTTCCGCTTATGAAATTTATGTTTTTGGGTTTACGTACTTCATATAGTATCATTTATTGTGATCGTTGACTTGGATCCTGGTTTGTCATGCGCCTCGCGGTAAAACCCCGCAAGTGGTAATTTGAGGGTGTGACAAAAGTGGATACCATGGATCAGAGACATTCAAGCTAATTAAACTCATATCTCAAGCCGGTGCAAGTTATGTTGTAGCATCTTTGATCATCTTCTTGTAATTACTTGACAGATATCTCTCTGAGATGATAGCTTCTCTTCAGATTCTGAAAGTGGATACCATGGATCAGAGAGATTCAAGCTAATTAAACTCATAGGTAAGAACATTGTGGATGAGGATTGTTTATCTTCCCATTGATTTCAAGTATGTTGCCAAATAACTGTTCAATTTCAGCTTTTGTTTAACTATTTTAGCAACTTCCATAAAGAAGTTATCAATCTCACTTCTCACTGTCCATGTTTACCTTCAACGTCCAACGGTAATGAGTAACCTAGTAACCTCTACAATGATGTGATTTGTTTTTAAATAAGGAGGTATATGTACAATGAACTTTTTACGCTAAATAAAACCGATTAATGGCAGGTTTGCCAGAGGGTCACTATTCATACACACAACTTTTTGCTCTAGTGGTGTGCTCTACCTTTTTGACAAACACCTGGCTAACCTATCCAGTCGGTGCAAGTTATGTTGAAGCTGCTCTCATATCATGGATCAGAGAGATTTAAGCTAATTAAACTCATATCTCAAGTTAGTCTAACAACTGAATTTGACTTGCTTGCATAGGAATCTTGTACAAAATCATTCTCACATGAATATCCTTTGATGAATGTATTAGGGATTGGAAACTCTGAAGACCAATGACCCTCTAGCAAACCTCCGTTAAGGGTCTTCAGAGTTTCCATGGGAAGGTAAACATATATAACATTCTCTTCTTCTTCCCTTACAAATCACTTTGCCATTAATACAAATCACATTGTGCATGACATTACATTCTGCATGTGTCATTTCATAACTTGCACCGGCTTGAGATATGAGTTTAATTAGCTTAAATCTCTCTGATCCATTGTATCCACTTTCAACTAAATCTTTCTCTGATCGCTACTGTTGTGCATGATTATACTCGTGTACAACCTTATCTCTTTATGTATGAATAGTGACCCTCTGACAATGATCAGAAACATTCCAAATAACTGTAATGATCGCTACTGTTGATTGGTATATAGAGAGCAAACCGACGATCATTCAAAATTTAAAGTTACCGCTAACCTCTGCGCCATCATCGTTGACAGATATCTCTCTGAGATGATAGCTTCTCTTCAGATTCTGATTGCACCGGTGGAATTGGAATTGGAATTAATGAGACAACTTTTCAGTTGTTATCCGAGAGATAGCGGTCAACGATTAAGACAACCTGAAAACAACCGGATACCATGGATCAGAGAGATTCAAACTAATTAAACTCATATCTCAAGCCGGTGCAAGTTATGTTGTAGCATCTTTGATCATCTTCTTTGTAATTACTTTTTATTGTTTCGGGTTCCCTTCCATCGTTGACAGATATCTCTCTGAGATGATAAAGGTAGATCATGGAAAGTTGAACTCAAGAAAACAAAGATGAAACCGATTAATGTTCTTTATATATGAATAGTGACCCTCTAGCAATATTTGTAATTACTTTCTATTGTTTAGCGCCGATCCGATTGTTAAAAGTATCAAGACTATGAAATTAGTAAAACAACTGAATTTTACTTGCTTGCATGAAAAGTTCAATTTCAGTTCAAACTTTTCAAACACCTGCAACATCTCAAGAGTCGAGGTCCTCTGAAAAAGACATCGTACAATGAACTTTTCATGCAAGCAAGTAAAATTCAGTTGGCATTAATGGCAAGATATGTGGCTTTAGTCCTTTACGCAGGTTTTTTGACAAATTTTTGCTAATACACACAACTTTTTGCTCTAGTGGTGTGCTCTACCTTTTTGACAAACACCTGGCTAACCTGTCCAGTTATCAATCTCACTGGCAATCATCGTTGGTAGCTATAGGTAAGAACATTGTGGATGAGGATTGTTTATCTATCTTCCCATTGATTTCAAAGGATATTCATGTAAGAATGATTTCGTTACTGTAATGATCAGAAACATTCCAAATAACTGTAATTGATTTCCATGATCTACCTTGACTGCTACAACATAACTTGCACCGGCTTGAGATATGAGTTTAATTAGCTTGAATCTCTCTGATCCATGGTATCCACTTTCAGGTTGTCTTCATCGTTGACCGCTATCTCTCGGATAACAACTGAAAAGTAATTACAAGAAGATGATCAAGGATGCTACAACATAACTTGCACCGGCTTGAGATATGAGTTTAATTAGCTTAAATCTCTCTGATCCATGATATGAGAGCAATAATCCATCGAGAACTAGAGAAACAGAGAATAAGAGAAGAGATAATAACATATGAGCTACAATGACGTCGTGTTTTGGAAGCTACAACATAACTTGCACCGGCTACTTTTCAGTTGTTATCAGACGACTACTTTGATCAAGATGACATACACCTAATTTACACATATCCTTTGATGATGTCAAGTTTAAGTCATTGACAATGTTGAGGGTTATTACTTTGTTTTTTAATTTTTTTTTAACTTTTTATAATTATTAAATTAAAAAAAAAAAACAACTCAAAACATCAAAAAACTACCAAAATAAATTACCCCCTCCAAGCGCCTCGCTTAGGCCTAAGCGAGGCGTTTGGAGGGGGTTTAAATAGAAGCTGGGGGTTTAAATATCACCACCCATATACAAACTTATTTGTTTTGAAATTAATATTTTAATTAATTGCACAATGTTTATTGTTTGATATGATATGACTGATATGACAATTAATCATTGGATCCGTTACAAATGACATTCTAGAAATTATGTAAAGCTTGTTGGTGAAGTAAAAACAATAACAGTAGAATTCACGGGACATAATCTCTCACATGAGCATTATTATAATCGTATCAATTATTAAGTTGGTACTGTCTTCTATATCACAATTCCAACATGATTCTCAAATAGGTTGGAGTTGGAAGGTAAGACATGATTCGTGACTCGAGGATGTATCTTCAGTTGTGAGTTGAGAACGAATTATGATCGGGTGATAAGGTGTTTGGTGCTAGAAAATGAAGTCATGCTGGAAAATCAGGCCCTTTGATCGAAGACAAAACACACGAGATTGAACGAACTCGTTTGACTTTTTTTTATTATCAACCAAAGCACACAAAATACAATAGACCTAACCATCTATTTATATTAAACTTATTCTAACCCTAACCAAACTCAAACTCTGTTTGAATAATAAAATAAACAAACTAGATAAACCTATCTAGTTAAACCAATAATTATACCTAATAAAAATATAAAAGACACAATAAATAATTCACCAAGAATTATCTATAAACCGTCTTGATCTTTATCTCTTAATTCAAGATTAACGTCTTCATTCTCCCCCTTAATCTTGAATTAGACCGTTTCTTCACATCCGCACCGTTATCGACAACTTCAATTCCTTGACCAAGTTTAACATCTCCCTCTTCCTGGGTCACCAGAACTACACCATTCTTGACCATCGATCAAAGAAAAAAACAAGCTCCCCGCTTCTTCCGTTTTCTTCTTTCCTTACTAGACACGACAAGATTCAAAGCACTCCACTTTGACGAATATTCTTCCGTCCGTCTATCCGCAAATTCCGATCAGATACATCTGCTAAAAAGAACAACCTACACCGGTTTTTCCATTCTTATCCTTGGCGGGAAGGACCGAGCCTTGATCTTACCTGGATTGAAAGTTGTTAGTGCTATGAAGTTTATCACCACGGATCCGAACTGAACTGATCACCTGTCGCCACCGCCTTCCCAACGTTACTCCCTGTGAAACCGGCTGACACGAACCACCGATCTCCATAAACAATCGTCGACAACCCTCACTGTCCTAGTTCGCCACTGAACCATTGTAAATCGGCGGTTTATCCCCCACTAATATCAACCACCAAAAAAAGACAATAACACCATGCTATTCCGTCTTTTCGGTTGCCAAACGAATTCGATAGCTCCTTGCTCTTTCGTTTATCCCACGACACGCCCGTTGGTTTTTCCATTTTGAACAAACCTGCCGTCGTTGAACTACCAAATTATCACCTAATCTGAACCCCAAAACTAGCCATTACGTATTCCACTCTAGACGCAATACGACAATAGGACCGTGCGACTATTCCGTTCACACCACTACCGTCGCGAGCTCATGACTGCCTTCAAATGTGTCTCGACTCTCGACTATTGATAGCGAACAACACCTAGCACTACAATCCTAAGTCTTCCATAGTCTGCTGATCAAAATTATCTCTATGTTAGCCTTCTGTTAACGGCCGTAGCTATCCCTAACATGGCAACCAAAATTTGATCTTCCATACAAACTTTATGCGTTGGATTCTTCCTCGTTCCAATTGTTTTTTCCTTGGTGATACCCCACCAACTAGGAAAACCCCACACGAATAGAACCGAACGTGATGCACATCTTCTGCTAGTATTGTAGCTACCTTTTGTTGACTATTTTCCATATATATAACTTCATAATACATTCAAATCACACCATAAATCGGCCCGACTTTGACAACACCCTTGCCGTCACCGTTGTTGCAGCCCCTCGCGGGGCTACTTCCCTTTCTCGGAACGACTCTCAAAACCGCTAAACTCTGGTACCAATTGTTGGAAAATCAGGCCCTTTGATCGAAGACAAAACACACGAGATTGAACGAACTCGTTCGATTCTTTTTATTATCAACCAAAGCACACAAAATACAATAGACCTAGCCATCTATTTATACTAAACTTATTCTAATCCTAACCAAACTCAAACTCTGTTTGAATAATAAAATAAACAAACTAGATAAACCTATTTAGTTAAACCAATAATTATCCCTAATAAAAATATAAAAGACACAATAAATAATTTATCAAGAATTATCTATAACCCGTCTTGATCTTTATCTCTTAATTCAAGATTAACGTCTTCAAGTCATGGGTCGTGACTCGTGAGTGAATATTGAGCCATGAGGTGAAAGTGAATCCAAGGTGTGGTATATTATTATTAAAATTAGGTCATGTTTAGTGGGGGTGATGGATGAGGCTTAATGGGGCTTAATGGATTAGAATACTAAAGTAAGATGACAGACTTTATATAAATTAGGTGTGTAGTGGATGAGGGGCTTAATGTTGGGGATATGCACTAATAACAAACAAAAATAACCGGATAATTAAAATATCTGAAGGCACTTAACCGATTTCAGATTGAATCAATTCGATGGTTCAATCGGATACAAGCAGAGATTGAGAGAAGAACCAGAGTGTTTTGACCAAGATAATAAAAAAAATTTAGTTAAATTAGGTCCATTAACTTTCTTTTAGGCAGTTATTACAAGGTTTCAAAATTGCTAAATTTAATCCCTCTAATTCCGAAAATTAAATTCCTGAGAGATTTTTACCATGACAGTTTTAATGGAAATACATTTTTTTCGCGCTGACCCCAGCCAAGGGCTCTGCCCCTTGGACCCTGCTCCCAGGGGCACTGTTCCCGGACCCCAACCAAGTTCATAATAAATTCAAATAGGCATGCACTCCGCACCCTCAGACCTATATGATGTCTTATTATGAATATATTGGTCAAACAGTCAATCAAATTACACTAAAATATCCAACACTTGATGGGGATTAAAATATTATTGTTTAATTGGGTGTAGAAGAAAGGGGGTGTAGAAACTGAAATATATATATATATATATATATATATATAGACAAAAGATCAAATACAAACAAAATTATCATGCGAACAGTACGAACCGAAGGGAGCAAAAAAAAAGTAGCGGTGGCATTTTCGTAAATAATGACCACCACTCTTGTTGTATAATTACTCTAGTGTATATATTTACTCTAGTTATATAACTACGCTATATAATTATTTTAGAGTAATTTTATAATTACTCTAGTTATATAATTACGCTAGAGTAATTACGCTAGTTATATAACTAGAGTAATTATATAATTACTCTAGTTATATAATGTTTCCAATATTTACAGAAATGCCACTGCGTGTTTTTTACTTCAGTTCGTACTGTTCGTACGATAAAGCCTATTTGTACGTGAACTTAACTCTCTCTCTCTCTCTCTATATATATATATATATATATATATATATATATATATATATATATATATATATATATATGTTTAGGATCCTGTATAAAGTACATTTTTCGTGAGAAGTGTGAGAACGACTAAGAATTGACATGTAGACATCATGTTTTGGATTTAGGAATGATGTTTTAGGTTGTTTTAACTTGAAAAACACCAAACACAACAATCTAAAACACAATACAATGTATTATAGTCATTAAATTTAAAAAACAGCTATAACACTACTTAACGCTTAAAACACACTACTAATGTTCTTAGCATGGTGTTTTAAGTTTTAAGCCTAAAATACATTGTTTTCGGTTTTTAATTGTTATGTTTGGTGTTTTTATAGGCAAAACAATCCAAAACATCATGACTAAGTTCAAAAAATGATGCCTAAGTATCAATTTTTAATACTTCTCACACTTCTCACAAAAAAAACACTTTGTACACGATCTTGACCCATATATATATATATATATATATATATATATATATATATATATATATATATATATATATATAGGGAAAGGGTAAAATAAAAACACACTTTTCGTAAAAGAACTAAAGAACCCACTTTTCCACCACACACTTATTTTATTCAAAAAAGATATGTAGCTCACAATTAAAGTGGAATAAAATAAAAAAGGGAATATTCCCTTGCCTAATAAGACAAAATACGGTGGGCCATGGTCGTTTACACTGCTGTAAAATATATTTTTTTTTACGTCGAGGTTACCCGTTTTTTCACTGGTGGAATTTTTTTTTAAAAAAAATTCACATTTTACGTCGGTGTTCTCGCGGTTCTTTCACGAAAAGTGTGTTTTCATTTGAACCTAATCCTATATATATATATATATATATATATATATATATATATATATATATATATATATATTTAGAGTGTGTTGGAGGCTTTTGATTGGCTGGTTTCTTTTTTTTAATCTAACACACAAATAATAATAACTAGCTGATTACCCCGGGAGGGTCCCGGGGTTGAAAAATCTAATTTTACGTGATCAACTATTGCAAATGGCTCAAGTTAACTAACCACAAAATCTTTCAATCATTGCATGTTCATAGTATTCTAATCAGTAATAACTCATATTCCCCACAAAATTTAATTTTACGTGATAACATGAACACTTTGTGTGTTTTTTTCCTGTATGAACGAAACCCCACAAAAAATAGTCGATTTTTTCTCCGTTTTTTATATAGCACTATGGTACTCGTTGGAAAGATAATAAAACGCTCGTTAATTTGGTGTAATTTTTTTCTTTAAAAAATCCCGTATATAAATGATATAAACGTTTAAAAATTATGGGAGGAAATATGAGAGAGAAAATTTTAACTTTATTTTTAAATTCTTTTTTCCTAAAATAACTCAATTTAATTAAAAAAGAAAACAATTCAAAAACACCAAAAACTCTCCATTATAATGCCACGTGGCACTCTTAAGATAAGGTTGAGGCATCCATTGCACGCCACGTCAGCATATACGTTTTCTTTTATGTATATAGAGATAGATAATATTCCTTTCACCCCTATCTTTCCCCTTCCACTCCCCACAATCCCCCCCACATGGGTCCCACAAGTGTCACATGGCGCTTCACCGCTCTTTCCCCCTCCACTCCTTATAGTCTTAAAATGAAGGGAACTAAATTTAATACGTATAAAATTTCCATATAAAAACGCGTAAATTTATACTATTAAGTAAAAAAAAAACCCCTGTATTTTGAGAGAGAGGGAGGGGGGGGTGTATAGCTAAACTTCAGCATATTTTCACGGGTTGTTGAACAAAAGAAAGGTTAGTAATTTTCTTCCGGGTTTGATGATTAATAATGAATGGATTTTTAAACCGTCAAGAGTTAAACAAGAGGTGCACCGGTTCTTTAAGGATCGCTTCGCTGAAGACATGAAGGTTAGACCGGGTCTCGTTTGCCACGATCTTAAATTATTGAATGATGTTGAATCGTTGGAGTTGGTTAAACCGTTTGAAGCGAAAGAGATTAAAGACGCGGTTTTTGATTGTGGGAGTGATAAAGCCCCGGGGCCAGACGGCTTTAATTTTCGTTTTATTAAGAGATTCTGGCATTTATTTGAAGATGATTTTCTGAATATTATGAATGAGTTTGCGAGTTCTGGGGTGATCAGTAGAGGAGTTGGCTCGTCCTTTATTACTCTTATTCCCAAAGTCAATGACCCGGTTAGCCTAGCTGAGTATCGACCGATAACACTTATTGGCGTCATTAGCAAAGTGATTTCCAAAATCTTGGCTAATAGAATTAAAATGGTGATGGGAAAGATTACTCATGAGACGCAATCCGCTTTTCTGTCGGGGAGGTATATTTTGGACGGTCCATTGATTATTAGTGAAATCATCTCGTGGGCTAAAAAGCAAGGTAAAAATTTAGTTTTGTTCAAGATTGATTTTGAGAAAGCCTACGATAACGTGCATTGGGACTTCTTGATTTCGGTTATGAGACAAATGAACTTTCCCGAAGTTTGGTGTAATTGGATTAGAGGCATTCTAGTTTCGGCTAGATCGTCAGTTTTGGTAAATGGTGCTCCAACCTTTGAATTTGCGTGTGAAAAAGGAATTCGTCAAGGCGATCCTCTCTCACCGTTTTTGTTTGTTATTGTGATGGAAGCGTTTTCAAGTATGATTCGGAAGGCATGTGATAGTGGGGCTTTTGACGGCGTTCGGTTCTCTAATGGTCAGTTAACGGTGTCTCACTTATTATATGCGGATGATGCTATGGTTATGGGTGAGTGGTCCGATTTTAACTTTATTGCTCTGAAGAGGATACTTCGGCTTTTTCATTTTGTTTCTGGCCTTCGGATTAATCTGAATAAATCGACGCTTTTTGGCATTGGTAAAAGTATGGAGGAAGTAGAGTCTAAAGCCACGGGTTTGGGGTGTAGACCTGGTTCTACTCCTTTTAAATACCTTGGTATTTTGGTAGGCGCCAACATGAACCGGATTAATAATTGGGAGGTTGTTGTTGATGTATTTAAGAGAAGGCTGTCTCGTTGGAAGGCTACTATAATGTCGATAGCGGGTAGATTAACGCTTATATCCTCGGTTCTTGAAAGCCTTCCGTCATATTTTTTTGCTTTATACAAGGCCCCAAAGGCTGTCATTGACAAGTTGGAAGCTATTATGCGGAGATTTTTATGGGGAGGTACTGAAGATAGAAATAAGATTCATTGGGTCGCTTGGGAGGAGGTTACGAAATCAAAAAATAAAGGAGGGTTGGGGATTAATAAACTCGAGGATTGTAACAATGAGTTGATCCTTAAGTGGTTATGGAGGTATAGAGTTGAACCGGATGCATTATGGAAGAAGGTTATAGATGCTATCCACGCGTCTAACAGGAGTTGGGAACCTATTCCTTTTAAGAAATCTATCCCGGGTGTGTGGAGTAAGATCGTTTTGCTGGGGTCTCGGATAAAGCGGCACGGAAAAAGTTTTGTTAATCTTATTCGGGGTAAAATCGGTAACGGTAAAAAGGTTCGCTTCTGGATCAATCCTTGGTTAGAAGACTGCAGCCTCAAGGAGTTGTTTCCTGAACTGTTTCGGTTGGAACAACATAAATTTTGCTTGGTGGAGGATAGGTTCGCTAGTGTTGAGCAGCGGTATGTGGTGCAATGGTCTTGGAGGCATTATCCCGATTCGCCTGTAGAGGTTCAACAAATGATTCAATTGCACAGAAGCTTATCCGGAGTGGAAATTTCAGATAAGGAGGACGAATGGTTTTGGTCTTACGGTTCTAATCTTATTGTTTCTATCAAGGAAAATCGCCAATGGTTGAGAGAAGGTAGCAACGATAGTAACGGTGTTGAGTTCAAGTGGTGTAATTGGATCCCTAACAAGTGTAATATCTTTATGTGGAGGGCTCTTAGAGATCGTATCCCGACTTCTAAAGCTCTCCTTCGTAGAAATGTCAATGTGGGAGCGGACATATGCAAGTTATGTGGTGATAGTGAAGAATCTACGGGCCATCTTTTCACGGGTTGTGGGATTGCTTTGGGTGTTTGGGCTGGAATTTCGTCTTGGTGCAAGATCCCTCCTATGTTCCTTTTTTCGGTTAGTGATATTATAAAGATGGTCGATTATATGCAGTTTTCAGGAGTTAAGAAAGATATGGTTTACGGGGTTCTTATATTTGCGTGTTGGAGGATTTGGAAGGCTAGAAACGAGAAGGCATTCTCTAACATCATACCGGATGTGGTTAAGATTGTGGCAGACGTGAAAGCTATGGGATTCCTTTGGTACAAGAGTAGATATAAGAACGGTACGGTAGATTGGAAACGGTGGTGTAGTTTTAATTTCGATGTAACTTAACTTGTTTGTATTTGGCTTATCTCTAGCTTAGAGATATAGCCGTGTTTTTCTGGTGTTAATGATATTTGCCTTCAAAAAAAAAAAAAAAAAACCAAAGGGGAGGTCGACATGTGAAGATGATAACAATTGACGATATAAGATGGCGGTAGACTTGTGCACATGTGTGTTTAGTGAGTGTATTATGTGATGTGTGTTTGACATGTGAGTGTGTTTAGTGAGTATTATGTGATGTGTTTTTTACATGTGAGAGTAAGTGTTTGTTTAATTTCTTAACAATGATATATTATATCTTATATAAAATTTACACATTAATTATAAAAGAAAAAAAAGGTAAAAAGACCTCAAATCGCATGTCGTCACATGGAAAATTAACAATTAACAAACACGAAAAAAAAGGTTTTAGGGTTAAAATAATTTTGTAAGTATTAACTTGTGATAGTAGGTCGACACATTCATTTTTTAACAAGTCAACAAAAACTTACACTAAAACTACAATAAAAAGGAAATTAAGGCTAGAAATAATCACAATTATAAAAGTTACATTTGTAGGTTTATATAATTATTTAATTGAGAATTTCATATAAATACACTCCTAGCCTTTGAAAATATCGCAGTACATAAGTATATTGCGCGTGTTGGTATGATATTCTATATATCGGAGGATACATATAGAATTATCTTTTGATTCATATGTTAACTCTATAAATCTATTTTTAATACTTTTTCAACATAAGCATGATGAACAAGACTAAGAAAGTAAGGATGGGAAGTGAACTCGAACTTAGTTGATAAACACAAAAAATATACATTTAAGATGAGTATTCTGATATACGATATGACATTTGATTAGTTTTAAAATTTCACGGGCACTAGACGAGTAGGATATTAGGTGAAATCTGATTTGATTATTGAAACATATATGCATATATGTGTTTACTTGAACCATATGTAAAAGTAATATAATCCACTAACTCTACTGATCTACTAAGCCGTTAAGTTTTTTTTTTTTTTTTTTTTTTTTTTTTTTTGATCTTTGACTTTCACTAAGACAGACGGCATCGAGTTCTCAAAACAAGAACCGCCAACCGAACAAACTACAACAAATATAAGGGGTTGTTATACCATTCCTCCCATAGGAGGTCTTTAAATTTCAACCTATTCTTAAGCCACAAAAAAACCTCAACTTAACACAACCTACAACAAGATTAACCTTAGGGTCCACCCCTCTAAAAGTCTTCTCGTTTCTAACTTTCCAAATGGCCCATAAAGTAGCCACCGTGATACCATGGACCACCTTCTCTCTCCCCCCCCCCCCTTCGTATTTTTATAAAGAAGAAGATCTCGAGTGTGAAAAACATAAACTGGGTCCAACCCACACCACTTCCCAATTTTAGACCAAACACTAAACGAAAATCCGCACCCAGAAAAAATATGACAAGAAGACTCGACATCCACTTCGCATAACCTGCAGATGTCATTAGGAATATGCACGTTTCTTCTAGCAAGAGCATCCACCGTGGGTATCCTAGTCATCTCCGTCTCTAAGCCGGTAAGTGATATACACATTCATTAGGTATTCATTGACGAATAGACATTCGATATTGTCTAACAATAATCCAATTGATATTTTATATATCGATAATATATATATATATATATATATATATATATATATATATATATATATAGGAGGAAGTTATCTTGAAAACGCTAAATACCGTGAGAACAAGTAAAAAATCAATCAAAATAAAAAAAAAAATTAATACAAACCTCATTATAATCAAGATACAACATTAATAAATGAATTTTCTTTCCAAATAATTCATCTTTTCTTACAAAAACACTTTCAAATTAACTTTTTTTACACATGTGTAAAAACAATTTACTTCCGTATACGTTTGAATTTTACGTGTAAATTGTGTTTTTGAAATTGTATTTTAGTAATAATAATAACTGTAGAAAGAAATTTTGAATTTGAATGATTTTAGATCGCGTTCTCATGGTTCGCACGAAATATATGTGTTTTCAAATTAACTTTTCCATACGTGTGTGTATATATCAAAATAAATATCAGCAATGAGAATATTATAAGCTAAAATCTTAACATAAATTTCTTGGAATAGATAAAAGTTACATATGTATACATACCAACACTACTTAACTTGCATAACCCAACCATTTGGTGTCCATAATGAAACATCCAAAGGCATAGCGTGGCAAGCCGAGGTTGTACTCGGGAACAACATAGTCAAAATAAAAAAGCTTCTTAAAGTAAAAGTGACAAAAAAGAAATATATAAAATAAAACTACCCCTCTAATTAACCGAGGGAAATCCCCAAAATCATGGGTCAAAATTATGTATCGCGTATTTTGATCAGCAACGAGAGCCCTTTTTGCAATGGAGAGCTCCTGCATTGGTCGTGAGCGCAGAAACAATCGACGAGGGCCTAGCTCCGAGGCTTGAAGCCCTTGAATAACTAGATGAAGCCCCAGCACCCGATGGCACAAAAAATGCACCGTTCAACATCAAGTCGCCTTCTGACCTCCAGTTCCAGTTTTTCCATTCGCTTTGCGGCGCATCCTCGTGCTTAGTTACCTACATCGTTTTACATTTTAATAAATACTTTTTCAACTTTCAACTAAATGATAGTAACATAATTCATTAAAAACTAAATGATAGTAACATAATTCATAATGTTGTTTGGACATTATTAGGAGTTGTACATTATGCATCAAAAGTTGTACATTATAGTCAAAGATGCTCAAAATCTTATGTACCTCTTTGCTAAATCTTCTATCAGGTGCTAGGAACCTATTCCCTTGGCTATTGATGGTAGGATTTGCACTACCTCCGATTGCGTACATCTCCCAATGTGTATAGTCATTGTTCACCACATGAAAGTAACCATGTCGGCATCTACATTTGATATAGACAAATCAAATTATTTTACAAATTATTATTTTTTTCCTACATCTAAAAAAATGTTAACTGTCGTTGTTTAGACTGTATCACACCTGCATTTTCCATTTTAGGCTTGAACTGTATAACTGTATACAATGCATTATACAGTACAGGCCTTGCAGGTGGGACATAGTATGACAATGACAACAAATATAATATGATGTCTTTAAAAGTATACCTTGGCATTCTTTGGACCAATCCTTCACCGAAGTGATTAAAAGCAATGGTGACTTGCATGTTCTTGTCTTTCTCATACGAATCACTATGGCCTAAAAGCATAACTTTATCATGGTGGGTCATGTAATTGTTCGATATCGTAATGGCAGTGGACCCCATGATCGCATCGATCAGTCCATCAGCGCAATTCGATAGCGAACAATGATCGACCCACACATGACTTCCTCCAAATATCGACACACCATCACCATCCGATATAGTCCTAAATCCGAAATGCCTAGGGGAACTGCGAACCATCGTATTGCCACCCGGCTTACAATCGTGAATATTAATCCCATGGATGATAATGTTGGTAACATATTGTATTGTAATGCACGGTCCACCTGCTATGTGCACGCTCGCGCCACGCCCATCGATGGTTTTAAAACTATTCATGATTAACTCTTCTTTGAGCCTAATTACCATGTCGCGCTGGAAAATAATCCAGAGCGGCTCGTCTTGAATGACAGCGTAACGTAAAGTCCCAGGCTTGGGATTTACGGCATCGTTGTCACTCGAGTCAGTAACCACATAAATCTTCCCATCCCTACCTCCCACAGCTCCCTTCCCAAACCCAATGGCGCAGTCCGCAAGACGCTGACGATTTTTTTCCCAATTGGGGTCACACCGCCAGCAGTCGTCAATTGGGTTTCCTGTCCCGCAGGATAGGAAACCCAAATTCCGCCTTGTTTCATTCAAACTCCTACACAAAACACAAAGTTGAAGTTAGCTCAAAAGTTGGAAAAAAGTAAACCAAATGGTGAGTGGAGGCACATAAATGAGAATGTACCTTTGTACTTGTTGTACTGTGTGCTCAGGATGTTGTACAGTGGCTGAGATGAAGGTGGGAGAAAAGAGAAAGAGTAAGATGAGAGAGAGAAAGAATAGTGCGGCCATTGGTGTGTGTTTGTATGTTTTTGTGGGGTAATGTGTGGGTGTAGAGATTAATGTGGAGAAAGGGGGATATATATAAAGAAGAAATTGGCGTAAGTAATGGCGTGATTAACTGAATTTACGGAGGATCTTCTTTTTTCTATTTTATTGGTAGGTTTGGTCGTTAAAATTTCTGTCACTGTCTCTCTCTCACTTTTTCTCTCTCGCCTTTTCTCTCTCACA
Source organism: Ambrosia trifida (assembly GCA_028751855.1). Lineage (NCBI taxonomy): Eukaryota > Viridiplantae > Streptophyta > Magnoliopsida > Asterales > Asteraceae > Ambrosia > Ambrosia trifida. The sequence goes on along the minus strand of CM054124.1, from coordinate 80,009,123 downwards.
CATACTCACGCACATATACGTATCTATATCCTACTATCCCACATGCATGTGATGTGTGTAAGTATTACACACTTATGTAAGCACATGTTTTGCGAAACTTTAGTGTCTAGGCTCCAAATTTTATACTAGGAGTAATCTTTTATACGGCGGGATAAACTAATTTTAAATAAAAGTTAAATAAAAATGTATACAAAATATTAATAATAATATCACTAATAAAAAAACCTAAAACTAAAATATGTAAAAATAAAAAAATGCTTTAGTTTCCTCCAACGCTAGTCGGTTTTAGAAAGTTTGGTTTAATTTTAGTCCATTCTGGTTTCTAGCATGTGCTGATTTAGCCAAAATAAATTCTATTTCTCTTAAAAGAACCCAAACCTGTTTTCAACGTGAATTGGTTTGAGAAAAAAACACGTTATCTTTAGGCTAAATTAATGTAATGGACACTTTACGGGTAAACAATTATCTTGGTTTTACTAATATATTAAATAGTTTTAAGATTTATAATAAAAAGTATATGTTAATCGTTAGAAACTTGAATTTTTTATATTTATATTTTTTGTTGAAACTGGTGTCTAAATATATATATTTCTGTTTATATTTATACATTTATATACTTGCTAATTTGTTCATGTCATTGGGTGCATAATTATACTCAATGACGAAGCTTGGTTCTCCAAACAGGGGGGGGGGGGCGAACTCAATTTTTTTCTATCGTTAGTGGCAAATCGGTGGGGGCCGGACTCAACCCGAACTCAATTTACCTACGAAAATCGCAAAATTCTACCACTGCGCCAAAAATCGGTGGGGGGCAGGGCATCCCTTGGCCCTCATGATGCTTCGCCTCTGATTATAAACTTTTAATTTTATTGTTGTTCAATTCCTTTGACACTTTTTTTACAACTCAGGTAACTTTTAGTATTCCATGTGCCCTGGCTTCAGTTTTTTCTAATGATTCGGGAGTGGGATAAGGTAAAAGTCACTAATTTTGTTTATTAATTTGTACTGTTTACAACTCCTTATACAATAAAAAGTTCATATGTACAACTAATGTTTTTTATTTTATTTATAGAGGTTTATCATTAGGTGTTCTTAACTTGCAATTGTTAAACCACATGTACATTAAATGTGAAATTATGCCTTCAATTGAATTGAATTGACATGTACAAGTGAGTTTTGCAAAAAGGGGTAGTATTGAAAAGTTGTTCATGACATTTTAGGTGTAAAGCATAAAACTCTTCATATGTCATCTTAAAAAAGAGAGCAAATTACCTTGTTGTCCATCTAGAATGTATTATATAGTAGTATATAGATATAGATTAGATATTTTAAAATTTTATATGTGTGTATTTATGTATAATATATGTATTCAAATGCTAGATAAAAAGCCTAAAGTGAATTACTATTTACGTCCATGTGTGTGTATTTAAAGTTGAAAACTTTAACTACTTGTGTCCCTAAATAGAAATTAACTAACATGTTGAGTCCAAATCACAGATGTCGTTTACCACTTATGTTAACTCACCTCACGTGCAATTCACGTGAGGGGTATTTAAGTCATTTCATACCCAATTTAAAAGCCCTTTCATTCTAATCAGTTTTTAAAACCCCAATATCAGTTTGCACCCAAATCAATATCATAATCTTCAAGGTTTCCATGATCATCAAACATGATAGAGATATCGGCTTGGTCTATACGTTGTTCAGCCGTTCATTTTGATCCATACGAAGAATATGGTAAGTGTCTTAATTTTACATTTTGACCTAAGTTAGTATGATTATAACCTAAATTTTACATTTTTCGTTTGTTTCAATTGGCAATCCTACAATGTTTAGCATTCAAATGTTCCACAGAGGTGAGTTTGAAGAAAACCTTGTTAAAATGTATGTAGGTAGTAAAATGTGCTACTTTGATAGGATAGATGATGACGAGTTCTCAGTAATTCAGTTCAATACCATGTTTAAGATGTTACACTATCCTGCTGATCAAGTTGTATACTATCATTATAAGATTCCTAATAAAAGTCTGGCTGATGGTTTTATAACTCTAGGGACCGATCATGATGTCATAGACATGTGTCAATATGTGAGTAGGATAAAATTCATAGAGGTTTATGTTGAGCATTGGGTTACAAAGGTTGACATATACTTTGTTTCACCACCAAAAGCTAGTTCACATGTGGCAATTAAAGAGATTGATGATGATGTTGGCCCATCTATAGCTACAATACGGTCTAGAAAAACACCTCGAAGTTGTTCCATGAGAAGAAGACTTGCACTTGAGTGGTTTGATGATGATGTTGTTGTTAATGCGCAACATGAACAAGCTGATAAAGTTGTAGGCTTGAATGATGTAGTATGTGCTATTGGTAATGAACAACCTGTTAAAGTTGTAGGATTGAATGAAGTAAATGATATAGGCTTGAATGTAGTGGGTGGTAATGATAATGAAGTACATTATGTAGGCTTTACTGATGGACCATGTGATCACTATGAAGTAGATGATGTAGATTTTATGGATGATATTAGTGATCAAAATGATAGTGAGGATAAGGATTCAAGAAGTGAGGATGATGATTCTCAAGATTCAGATTACAAGATGACTCATGAGTCTGAAGATGACTTTGATGAGTCCAATGAACAAGATGACAATGATAGTGGGCAGAAGCATAAGCACAAGCACAAGCATAAGCATAAGCATAACAATATTGATGATGATGATTTCCTGGTTGATAAAGACAATGTCATACAAGACTTTGAAGTAGACATGGAATCTTTTAAGGCTTGTGTTGAACCTGAAGATGATTTTGATGAATAAGATGATAAGGATGAGCTAGATAAGAATGGCATTGTAGTTGATTTGGATGATTTTGACAGTCCAATTGATGAGGAAAATGACCCTCCGCTAAAGAAAGGTGTCAAGAAACTTATAAAACAGAAGAAGAGGAGGCAAAAGGGTGTTAATGACCCACTTTATGTTGGACAATGTTTTAGTACAAAGGAAGAGATCAGAAACATAGTTAAAAGACATGCTTTAGAAACAAGAAGACAACTGGTGATTAGGAAGAATGATAAGGTTAGATTTCGTGTGGTTTGTTATGGCATAAATCCAGATGTACAAGGCATGCAAGGGCAAATTGGTAATTCTAGCCAACTATATGGACCCAGTCAAAAAGTTGGGGTATCTTCAAAGTCTAATAAAGTTAATAACACCAACCCCACTAATACCACTGATACCACCAATACCACTTCCCAAAACCAAATTGTGATTGGGTCTTACATGTGTCTAGATCTACATCCACAGATCCTTGGAGGGTTAAGAAATTAAAAGATTACCATAATTGTACATATGTTTAGGTTCATTGAAGGAAGGTTTCAAGATGATGGGCGGGGGTATTTTGGGATTAGATGGTTGTTTTATGAAAGGTCCAGTTCTTTTACAAGTTTTGACAGCTGTAGGGGTTGATGGAAACAATGGAAGTTATCATGTGGCATACTCAATAGTGGAGGCAGAGACCAAAGATTCTTGGACTTGGTTCTTGATGAATCTTGGTGATGATCTATATCTTGATTCCAATTTTGATTTTACATTTATCTCAGACAGGCAAGCTATACTACTTACTTACATACATTGATTCTGTTTAGGGGTTAGTACCTGCACCGGCCCAAATGTTTCCCAAAGCTGAGCATATGTATTGTTTAAGGCACATCCATGAAAACATGAAACAAAAGGAGAGACAATTTGTTTAAGGAGATGTTATGGGAGTGTGCCAGTGCCACCACAATACCACAATTCAACAAAAAATGCAAGCTATTAGAAGGGTGGATTCTAAACTCTATGACTGGTTAGTGAAAATAACTCCTAAAACCTAGGCAAGATCACATTTATTGGTATGTAGTTAATAAACTTTGATTTTCCATCATATTAATATACATACTAAACAGAGTTGGTTGTTCAAATTAAGAGGGCAAAAACAAATATTTTGCTAAACAATACATGTGAAGTCTTCAATAGGCAGCTTGTTGGAGGGAAGGACAAACCAATTATCACATGTATTGAGTACATCAGAGAGTATTTGATGAAAAGAATTGTTATAGTCCATAAAATCATAGCAAAATCCAATGGTCCTTTGACCTCCCATGCTACAACAACATTCAATGAAATTAAACATAGGGCAACATAATACAATGTGATGATGGCTGGGAAGGTTAAGTTCCAGGTACTGGTCCTTTCATGGACCAATGTGCTGTTAATGTTTTTGAAAGGACATGTAGTTGCAAGAATATGGCACAAAATGGTTTTCAAACTGGTGTTGTGGAGTCATGGGTTGATGAGGTCTACTGGCTAGAGACCTGCAAAAAGGTATACATGAACACAATTGAACCAATCAATGGTAGAGAATTTTGAAGCCCTTCTGAATGTCCAACAACCCCCACCCCTCCTAAGCATCATGTTCAAGTGGGAAGGCCTAAAAAAGCTAGGAATAAATCATAGATTGATATAGAAGAAGGCCAGCTTGTCAAAAGAGGGAAGTTGGCAAGGAAAGGAGGAACTAAGACTTGTAGCAAATGTAAGAACTTGGGACACAACTCAAGGAGTTGCAAAGGGCAGGGTGGCCAGTCTTCCAAAGTTGGAAAGGGCGGAAATGGCGGTGCAAAAAGGAAAAAGAGGGAACCTCTCAAAAAGTCAACAATGGGTGGAAATGGTGCTTCACAAAATGCACCTCAAGTTAGCCAAGATATGTAGTCCTTGGTTGTAGGTTTATGTTATTAGGTTATGAATAATGGTCATGTCTTTTGGTTGTCTATTGATTTGGTAATGTCAAACATTTGGATGTTGTTTTAGACAATTGTAATGTTTTGGATGGTTGTTTGGGATGAACTATTGTAATGGTTTATAATGTCAGGTTGTTTAAATTTGGATATTGTTTTAAAATTAAATGTTTGATTTGAACTGTTGGATCATGAACTGTTGGATACTGTGCATGTTGTTTGATTTGGATTTGCAAGTAGATCATGAATGTGCAGGTTGTTTTAATTTGGATAATCATGGAATGTGCAGGTTGTTTGATTTGGATAATTAAAGACTGACTGTGTAGGTTGATTATTGCCTATTTTTGACCCATTATGTGTTGATTTAGTTTATATGCAGGTTATTGACTCATTAACTGTTGATTTAGATTATGTGTAGCTTGTGCATGTTTTATTGCCCATTATTGACCAATTAGTGACCATGTTTTATTGACCATATCCAAACTGTATTGGCCATTATTGACCCATTAAGAACTTGACCTTTATTAGCATAATGCAACATCTCAAAACAAGAAGCTTTTAAACACATACAAAAGCATAAAAATTTCATTAATTGAAATCTGATACATTACTTTCTACTTGACCAGTACAATATCATGGGTTACAAAATTAGGTCAAGTTGTTACACATACACTTCATAAACAAACTACCACACTACGATAATCATTTCAAAATCACATACAATACAAAGAAAATCAAACTAAGACATAGCACAATCTTTGATCTTTTCAGCCGTTTGTACCTTCCCATAGCCATTTCTTTATGATTGTTGATCGTTCTAAGTAATCCAGGTATGATTTCAGTAGCCTATGCACACATTGGAGGATCACACCACCTGACAAACCCACAAGTTGAACAACAATGGAACCTTCGGCCAGGATTTAGTGCATTCCATGACATTCGAATTGTTGTTGGAAACCTGCATTTGTAGTTCATGATCGAATTGTTGAATTAGGGTTTTAAAATGGAGAAGAAAGAGATAGGGGTTTTATAAAGGGGAATCTGATTTAAATTGGGTATGAAAGGACATAAATACCTCTCACGTAAATTGCACGTGGGGGGGGGGGGGGGGGGAGTTAATAGAAGTGGTGGACGACGTCTATGATTTGGACTCAACATGTTAGTTAATTTCTATTTAGGGACGAAAATAGTTAAAGTTTTCAACTTTGAATTCAACTAGTTAAAACCACTATAACAAAGAGACACAAATAATAATTCACTCAAAAGACTATATACTTGGGCAATTTAAAAAAAATCGTTTTTTAGAAAGCAAACTTAAGAATGTGCGTTGTGATGGGAGTTTTATTTTCAGTAAAACATTAGCACTTACTATAACAACCGAAAGATGTAACGTAAAACCATTAGAAAAAGTTGTTGCGGCTATCAGTACAATACCATCATTCAGTATACCAACCAAAAGAGATAACTTAAAACCATGGGTAAAAGTTGCGGTGACGGGAGAATTAAACTGAATGAAAAATAGACGTAAAAACGTTTAAGAATTAGACTGAAACGTAAAACATTGAAAAAAAACTTAGTTGATCTCCGTATGAAAACACTACTAAAGTTTGGGAGGTTAGAAGCATATTAAATAAAAACATAAAACAAAATAGATAACATAAAACTATTGGAAAAACGTTGCGGTCGTGAGACGTTAGGACCATTAAACCAGATGAAAAGTAAACGTAGCATGGTCTATATGGTGTGTTAACCCGCAAAAAAGCTAGATCAAAATGTAAGGGGGGACGGGGCGCCTACCAAATTGAGCACGGGTACCTCACTACCAGTACGGTAACACCGCCGCCACCCGTGCTGGTAGTGGATCCGTGAACCAAAAATGGGTTCTATCTAACGGGCTGCTAACAAGCCATAGTTATTGCAACAGTCATTTTTTATAATATATTTTATTACTTTTTGACTGTTTGAATTTATTTAATGTGAAATGGTAATAGTTTTTTGACCGTTAATTTTGAAATGGTATAAAATTGTGCACAGTTTAAATAAAAAACACACAAACAAACAACCAAATTAACCAAAGTACTTTAAAACACAAACAAATCAAATGGATCCAAGGAAATCAAAGAGTGTTTCGAGGGGTGCAAGGGGAACCTCGAAATCTAGAGGTTCTAGTGGTCGAGGCAAAGCTTCGGGGTCGAGATCGGCTATGGTTGAACCGTATAGGCCCGTGATCAATTTTCCACAAACCCAACCCCAACAACAACCGTTGTACTCACAATACCCACCATTCCAACAATTCCCACAAACCCAACAGCCCATTCTATATCCACAATCATATTTTACGCTGCCTCAAATAACAAATTCCCAACTAGAAGACTTCGAGCTCACCCTAGATGATGAGGACGATGACGAGGAGGAAACTGTGCCAGAGACACAGTTTGAGCATCATGTAGATGAATAGGTAGACGATGAAGCGGATGACGCGATTGAAGTTGAAGAAGTTGATGCAGGGGAAAAAAAGAAAGATGCAAAGCGACAGAAAGCTGTAAAGTGGAATACGGCACAAGAGGTAGCTTTGGCAAAAGCTTGGTGCTATGTGTCGGAAAACAGGGAGAAGAGTAACCAAAGAAGCAAGGGAAGTTTTTGGAAAGCTATCCAAAAACATTATGTGTCACTGTTGGGAGGATACACCCAAACAGTTGATCAAATTACTTTGAAATGGACTGCCATGAACCCACAAATGAATGCGTTCAATGGACTTCATCAATAAGCGGTAACAATTATGATATTTTTAACTTCGCGTTTTATTTAGTTATACAAACTTCTCTAAATTATATTTAATATACGGTTATATTTAATTATATAGGAGCGCCTACAAGGGAGTGGATGTAGTGATCTAAACGTCATGCAAACGACGTTGAACGATTACAGAAAAAGCCATCCTTCGGGTTTTAATCATCAAGCGGCATGAGAGATTGTAAAAGACCACGACAAGTGGAAGAAGCAAGTGTTGATGGGTGAAGACCCGTCCGATAGTCATTCCGACAAGAGACGAAAGTCTTCGGAAAGCGGCAACTATCAACCGACTGCCTTTTCCACACCGGACGATACAACCCCCACTAGCCACATGCCGGACCTCAACGAAGATACCAACCCAACGCGGCCCAAACGAAAAATGAAGAAAGCCGCCGCCGCCGAGTCTTCCAGAAAATCATTGGTTGACAAACTCGAGTCATACCGAGCAATGAAAGAAGACAAACTCATCCAGTTTGTCACCCTACAATCTCAACAAGGCGAAAAAACAACGGCGTTTTTAGAGGAACAACGCGAATTGTTGAGACAACGGCAGTATGACCACGACTTGAATATGTATTCAAAACCACACGAGCACCTCAAAGGTAAATCTTTGGAGTTGGTTTTGTAACGTAAAGCAGAAATCGCGGCGAAATACGAATGGGAGCGTTATTGGGTTGAAGACGACGCGGATGATGAAGATGACGAGTAAGATGAAGGCGTATGTATTTTTTTATTTTAGTTGATGTTTTTGTAATTTTTTTATTTTAATGGGACGGTTTATTTTATTAAGGTTTACAAACGGTAGTTTTAATTCAAACGACCATTTTTTATTAAAACACGGTAATTAAGAAAAAAAGAAAAACTAAAAAATAAAGATTTCAGTGAAGTAAATCAGTTAAGTGCTGATACAAAAAATTGAATCAGTGAAGTAAATCAATGAAGTGATGTGTCAGAGCAGGATTGGTTAAAATCAGTGAAGGAAAAACAAAATTCTAGTAACACCCCTTGTGCCCTAATACACAAAAAAAAAAAAAAAAAAAAAAAAAAAAAAAAAAAACTAATTTGACCTCTGTATCATTACTGTATGGTAACTCTATTAGGGCTATGAGAGTAGGGATAGTAACAAAAGTTAGTTAAAGGAAAAAAAAAAGGAAAAGAAAAGGAAAAAAAAAACAGTTGATTAAGGTTAGGGTGGTGAAATGTAAATAACACATATAAAAACAAAATAAAGCACGGTTAAGGGGCAACCAAAATGTGTGTGTATATATAATTACTAGTGGGTGCCAGCGCGTTGCGGCCAGCGTGTTGCGGTAGGAACACAATATTTACTAAAAACGAAGTAACAACAAAAATAAATATGAGATGATAAATGCAAACAAGGTAAGACCACGTGTCATATGGTCTTGTTACCTCTTACATGAGACAAAGAAGGACATCATAGACTCATTATGAAGGCTTGGCACGATGACTAAGCTTCGATATGCATGTAAGTTTTGATTAACATATAGTAATGTAAAGTTGGAAAAAGAGAAGTTTGTCATCTCTTATTATTGTTTATAAATTTTGTGGGTAACCTTCCTAAATACTTTATAAAATAGTGTGTGTGTATATATATATAGATAGATAAATGCATTTTAGGAATTCTCTATGTCTAACTAGTCATGTATGTACAAGTATTGTCCACGTCGGTTGAGGGGAAAATTTTAACCATTGAATCATCCACAAGTAAGGTGAAAATTTAAACTATTGTATCTTTCACATCTTTAGTTAATACTAAAGATTTATTGTCTTTATTGTTTTGAATGATATAGTTTTATTGTTTAAGTTTTAAAGTTTTCAACTTAAACTGCCGGCTTGATTATTACGAATTTATTATTTTATCTATTTTTGCATTTTTTTATTTTAACTCTCATGTTTATAAATAAAAATAAACATAGTTCATTTATTGTTTTACTCTACAAATATGTAGTAAGCTTCCATCATTCCATACTATGTTTATGTCTCAATCTATAGTTATTGTTTAGGTTCAGAATTATTCAACTTAACCTACTGACTACGATAGTTCCATACATCAATATATTATTCGATTTTTTCTATCAACTTCCTAAATATAAAAATACAACACTAGATATTAACTGTATAAAAGATTATAAAACAATAAAGTATGGATTGGTTGGGGGCGTAAGCACATAATGTTTGCAAGAATATTGTTTTAATGGTGAACAAAAGGTTACCTTAAGATCGATACCCTATATTTCACAAAATTTTGAACGACCAAATACAACATAACGGTTATCCGCAATACTCTCGTACACAAAATCTCATATGCATCTATAGAACAAAAGAAAATGGTTCATTAATTGTTTTAATGGTAGAATGTAGCCATAAGATATTAGTAAGAATGAAGCCCCATAAAGGTACAAACTGAAGAAAGAAGTTGGTGACAATGACTACTAACAAACCAAAGATTATAAATAAAATAATGAATGAGAGAGTTTTTTCATTGAGATGCATATGATAACACACAATGGCCACTATTTACAGGGCTCTAATACAAAGTATAGACATAAATGAGATAAAGAAGTTAGGAACATGGATAGTCACTAATAACTTATAAGGGAGTTAGAAACATGGATAGTCATTAATAACTTTATTGTTTCATTATCAACTTAATTGTTAATGTAAAAAGACAACTTCACCCTTAACTACATTCATTAAGTTATTGTACCATATGCATTATATGTTGTAATTACTTAAATTTGGTTGGAATCCTTTCCTCATGCTTTATAATATAGTATAGATATAGATATATATTCAGATTACCGGGTCAAACAGGTTTAGATGAAAACAATCGGTATAAAATGTAGTGGTTTTGAGGTAAAGAACTAACTGTGATGAGTCGAGTCTTTCATCTGACTGGCTAGTCGAATCCGATTATGAAAATGTTGTGATTATATTATATTTAATAACTTTATTATAGTAATGTATAATGTATTGAATATATTTACATGTCAAGTTTGTTTATAGAAGCACAATCTTTATTTGATTTAATGTTAGTTTGTGTATTGGATGTGTCAGTGTGAATAATAGCATAAATTACATTTAGTAAATTGTAATCCTTTATTATTGTAGTTATCCCTCTCATAATTATAAGGAGTATGGTGTATTATAAATATTTGTAAAATTAATGAAGAAATCAAGGGATTATCACTTTCATGGTATCAAGAGTCTAGGTTCCTAAACCCTAGGCCGCCATCATCCCCAAATCATCGACAACCCACTGCCGTCGACTTCTTCCACCCCTGCCTCTTCTCCGATTCTGGTTCCTACTCCCTCTGATGTCCTTTATAGTCCTCCTTACTATCTTAGCCGACCACAAATCATCATGTCCACAGAATCAAATGCTTCATCCACTGTTATTCCGCCCACCCCAACCGAACCCAAGATCCACCCGGCCTCCACCGTAACTAACATCAAAAACTTCATTCCCGTCACTCTTGAAATCGAGTCCTCCCAATACTCTACATGGGCCACCCTCTTTACTCTCCATTGCAAAACACAAATGGTCGATGACCACCTCAAACCACCCCCACCCCCTTTTTCCGCTGAATCCTCTACCACTCGAGATGATTGGGAGCGTGTTGACGCCATTGTTTTACAATGGATGTACACTACGATCTCCAATGATCTCCTCCACACCATCATAAATAATATTTCTAATGCCTATGAAGCCTGGGTTGCCATAAAAGATTTGTTTCACGACAATAAAAGTGCCCGTTCCATTCACCTCATGCACAAATTTTCCAACACCCGCTTAGACGGATTACCCAATATGTCCGCCTATTGCCAAGCCCTTAAAATATTAGCCGACCAACTTGCCAACGTAGCCGCTCCCGTTGACAATGATCGTTTGGTCCTACAACTTCTTGCAGGATTAAACGACCGATATGGAAGCATTGCCACCATCCTCAAAAACCAAGCCTCTCTCCCGTCCTTTTATAACGCACGGTCTAAACTTTGTCAGGCCGAAACCGATAAAGCAGAGCGTGCGTGGACCGCCTCCAAAACCGCCTCCACCGCCCTCACTGCCACCACCAACCGCAACCCACCCTCTGACCATAACCGCACCCCTGACCGGACCGCCTCTGGCCGCGAACGCGGCCGTCCTTGACGTGGCAGAGGGGGCTTCGGTCGCTCACCTTTCCCACCGTTCTGGAACACCAACTATCCTCCTTGGTCACCAGCTTGGGCCACTACTCCATTCGGCTTCTATCAGCCCAACCAGAACCAAACACAACATGCCCAAAGTCACTTCTCCCCAGCCCAAACATTCTCCCCTTGGCCCACCCCTCCATGCCCTTACCCCACTTCCGGCCGGCCCATTTCTAATTCAGCAGCCCAGCAGCCGGGTCTCTTAGGCCCAAGGCCCCAACAGAACAAATATGCTGCCTACAGCCCCACTGATATTGAGCAGGCTCTTTACACCATGTCACTGCAGCAGCCTGATCCTACACAGTATATGGATACCGGTGCTTCTTCCACTATGACTCGTGAACAAGGTGATTTCCATTCCTTTTCTAACTCTTGCTTGTCTCAAAATATTATTGTAGGTGACGGTAATACTATTCCGGTTTTAGGTCAAGGCATAAAATACCTTCCCAAACCCTTCCCACCCTTTATCCTTAGAAATGTCCTTTATTCACCAAAATTAGTTAAAAAAACCTCATATTTGTCCGTCGTTTTACTAGAGATAATTCAGTGTCTGTGGAATTTGACCCGTTTGGTTTTCTTGTGAAGGACCTCAAGACGCGGACTCCGCTCCTGCGGTGCAACAGCAGCGGTGACCTCTATCCTCTGGTGCTCGGGTCCTCCACTACTTCACCCACTACCTTTGCTGCCATCACTGCTGATCTTTGGCACCACCGTCTTGGACATCCTGGACGTCAAGTTTTGAATTCTTTTAAAAATGTTTCGTCTGTTTCTTTTGATACTTTGCATAATAAAGTTTGTGACTCGTGTGTTTTTGGTAAAAGTACTAGATTACCTTTCTTTGCTTCCAATTCTTCTGTTTTACAACCTTTTGACATGATTCATAGTGATGTTTGGACTTCTCCTATTGTTAGTTCGTCTAGTCATAAATACTATGTTTTATTTTTGGATGATTATTCTAATATCTTGTGGACCATGCCACTCACTCATAAGTCTAATGTGTTTCAAGCTTTTACGCAATTTGCCACAAATATAAAAACACAATTTGAACGCACCATTAAAACCTTCCAGTGTGACAATGGTCGTGAGTATGTTAATAACTCTTTTCAAAATTTTTTCACGACCAATGGCATACAATACCACCTTTCATAACCTTACACATCTTCCCAAAATGGTAAGGCCGAAAGAAAAATCCGCACCATCAACAATATCATTCGTACCCTCATGGCCCATGCTTCCTTACCCACACACTTTTGGCATTTTGCCCTTGAAACCGCCACATATTTACTTAATATCCTCCCAAACAAAGTTACCAAAAACAAAACACCCACCGAGCTACTCCATCTCCTAACACCCACCTATGATCACCTCCGAGTCTTTGGTTGTCTTTGCTATCCCTTAACTCCCACCACCACCATTCACAAACTTCAAAATCATTCCCACCCTTGCGTCTTTCTAGGCTACCCTCCTACCCATAGAGGGTACCGCTGTCTTGACTTGACTACCAAACAGGTCTATATTTCACGACACGTCGCCTTTGATGAAACCACATTTCCCTTTAGGCAAACCACCCACTTATGAATTCCTAGACGACCCATTCCCCTATCACCTGGCTCCTCACATCCAACCCTCCACTCAACCTGCTCCTATGCCCACTGCCTAGCCACAACACTCTACCACCTCGCAAATCCCTGGCCCAAGTCCACCTTCCCACTCACCCGGACCCCATACCTCGGCCCACGCGCAAAGCCCAAACATCCCTGAGCCCACCCCGACCCACCATCCTATTCCGACCCCGCCACCTCCACCACCCACCCGCACCATTCGGACCCGGTCCATGAGTGGGATTTTTAAACCCAAACAACCCTTCAACCTAACCGCTACTACCACCCCCTCTGTCGTACCACTTCCCAAAAATCCCGCCGATGCCTTGTCTATACCGGAATGGTACTCTGCCATGACTACAGAGTAAAATGCATTAGTTTGAAATGGAACTTGGGAATTAGTACATCGACATCCCGATATGAATGTTATACGTAGTATGTGGTTATTTAAACATCAATACAGGTCGGATGGCTCTTTGGAACGGTACAAGGCCAGGTTAGTTTGTGACGGCCGTACCCAACAGGTTGGTATTGATTGTGGGGAGACATTTAGCCCGGTTGTTAAGCCGGCTACCATCAGGACTGTGCTTTCCATCGCTTTATCTAAGCGCTGGCCCATACATCAACTGGATGTCACCAATGCTTTTCTTCATGGGAATCTCCATGCAACAGTTTATATGTACCAGCCGATGGGTTTTCGTAACAAGCAATTTCCGGATTACGTTTGTTCTCTCAAGAAATCATTATATGGGCTAAAACAAGCACCAAGGGCATGGTATCAACGGTTCACAAATTTTGTCTTATCTATTGGGTTTCATCATAGTAAGAGCGACGCCTCTTTATTTACTCTTCATCAGGGCACTGACACCGCGTATCTACTTCTTTTTGTCGACGATATTCTACTTGTCACCTCGTCTGACAGACTTCGTCACTCCCTCATGGCAAAATTGGCAGCTGAATTTGCCTTGAAGGACCTTGGCCCTCTTAACTATTTTCTGGGCATCTCCGTGTCTCGTCATCATGACACAATGTTTCTCTCTCAACACACGTATGCTACTGATATTATTGCTAGAGCCGGTATGCAGTCTTGTAACCCGGTTGCCACACCAGTCAACACCAACAGCAAGCTCAGCTCCATAACTAGCGACCTGTTTCATGACCCTACCCTATTTCGCAGCCTTGCAGGTGCTCTTCAATACCTCACTTTCATTAGGCTAGACATTTCTTATGCTGTCCAACAGGTCTGTATGCATATGCACTCTCCCCGTAACGATCACTGGAACGCATAATTAGGTACATTAAAGGGACTGTGACGTTTGGCCTTACTCTTCACGCATCACCTACCCAGTCTCTAGTCTCTTACACGGGACGCCGACTGGGCAGGCTGTCCTGACACTAGGCGCTCCACTAGCGGCTACTGTATTTATTTTGGTGACAATCTGATTTCCTGGTCGTCCAAACGCCAGTCCATTGTCTCTAGGTCCAGTGCAGAAGCTGAATATCACGGGGTTGCTAATGTAGTCGCTGAAATTTGCTGGATCCGGAATCTACTACTGGAGCTTCATCACCCATTATCTCGCGCCACACTTGTCTACTGCGACAATGTGAGTGCCATTTACCTATCCGGGAACCCTGTCCAACATCAACGGACAAAGCATATTGAGTTGGACATTCACTTCGTACGTGAACAGGTGCAACGAGGTCAGGTTCGTGTCCTACATGTTCCTTCTCGCTATCAGGTTGCAGACATCTTTACTAAAGGCTTGCCTCGCATACTCTTCGAAGATTTCAGAGACCGTCTCAGCATCCGGACTCCTCCCGCTTCGACCGCGGGGGTATAATAGCATAATGTATATTTAGTAAATTGTAATCCTTTATTATTGTAATTATCCCTTCCATAATTATAGGGAGTATGGTGTATTATAAATATTTGTAAAATTAATGAAGAGATCAAGGGATTATCACTTTCAGTGAATATTGTGTCGGCATGAGTGTGGTTAAGACAGTCCGGAGTGCGGGAGGGGGGAGCCTTTTGGGCGGGAAGATCCTTACCGGCGTGGAGAGAGAAGTGAGTGTGATAACTGTCATGCTTAAATGGAGTTAAGGTGTTAGCCCACTTTTCATTCATATTCACATATCCGTAGCACATGGTATTAGTTGCAAAGCTCGAAAGCAGAGAGAAATTTCTTTGGTATGTTTTCTTTCTTATCACTTATGACGTAATAAAATATATTATTATTATTATTATTATTATTTTAAACAAATCTCTGCCATAAGTTATCATATTCAAATATTAAAAAAACGAATCTCTGCGCCGAGGTATAAATCTAGTGCCATTACAAATGAATTCTAAAGTTTGTAATCGATCATTCTAAAAAGAACTAACATGATATAAAAGATATTAACATTTAAAAGTTATGGGAGGAAACATGAGAGAAAAATAATAAAGTTTTAATATTTAGATTTAGTAGATTAGGTATTTAATAGATTAGGTTAAAGATTATAATAGATTATGTTAAATCATATTTATTTCTTTTTTTTTAATTGGTTTACACTTGCCACATCACATCCTATGTGGCATCTCTCAAAGGAGAGATTACAAAAGAGTATGACATGTAGGATTAATCCATTTGCAATATATATATATATATATACTAGCTAATTACCCTGGGAGGGTCCCGGGGTTGAAAAATCTAATTTTACGTGATAATCTATTGCAAATGGCTCAAGTTAACTAACCACAAAATCTCTCAATCATTGCATGTTCATAGTATTCTAATCAGTAATAACTCATATTCCCCACAAAATCTAATTTTACGTGATAACATGAACACTTTGTATGTTTTTTTCCTGTATGAACGAAACCCCACAAAAAATAGTCGATTTTTTCTCCATTTTTTATATAGCACTATGGTACTCGTTGGAAAGATAATAAAACGCTCGTTAATTTGGTGTAATTTTTTTTCTTTAAAAAATCCCGTATATAAAAGATATAAACGTTTAAAAATTATGGGAGGAAATATGAGAGAGAAAATTTTAAATTTATTTTTAAATTATTTTTTTCTAAAATAACTCAATTTAATTAAAAAAAGAAAACAATTCAAAACACCAAAAACTCTCAATTATGATGCCACGTGATACTCTAAAGGGAAGGTTGAGGCATCCATTGCACGCCACGTCAGCATATACGTTTTCTTTTATATATATACTAGCTGATTACCCCGGGAGGGTCCCGGGGTTGAAAAATCTAATTTTACGTGATAACCTATTGCAAATGGCTCAAGTTAACTAACCACAAAATCTCTCAATCATTGCATGTTTATAGTATTCTAATCAGTAATAACTCATATTCCCTAATCTAAAACCTAATCAGTAATCATCTAAAGAATCACTTATGTAAGCTGCAACTATTCAAAAACTCATCACATCTCTCTAATTTCTCACATTCTAATGACTCTTATAATTCCTAACCTAATCAACTAAACAAACACTTAAGTTGGAAGTTGTAACCATTGCATCTCATTATGCCTCGTGGCATAAGCAAGAGATGGTTGAGGCCACCATTAAACGTCACGCCAGCAACTATCAATTCTTCTCGGGAGCGTCCCGGTGTTGAAAAATATAACCATTGTAATAATACTAATACTAATAGTAATAATTATTACTCTTGTAATTAAATAAATAAAAAAATAACATTGCTATAAGCTGACACCATGTGTTGAAGTGTTGCGCGATTCTTTCTCCTAGCTTCTCTTGATGAAGTATACCTAGTAAAATTCCAATGATAACATGGCGTTTGGGCTGATTTTCAGCATCGTAGATAAGAACCTGGTTTAAAAGAAAAAAACATGATTAGTGAATAACATGAACACTTTGTGTGTTTTTTTCCTGTATGAACGAAACCCCACAAAAAAATAGTCGATTTTTTCTCCGTTTTTTATATAGCACTATGGTACTCGTTGGAAAGATAATAAAATGCTCGTTAATTTGGTGTAATTTTTTTCTTTAAAAAATCCCGTATATAAAAGATATAAACGTTTAAAAATTGTGGGAGGAAATATGAGAGAGAAAATTTTAAATTTATTTTTAAATTCTTTTTTCCTAAAATAACTTAATTTAATTAAAAAAGGAAATAATTCAAAACATCAAACTTTTTCAATTATATTGCCACGTGGCAGTTTCATGGAGAGGTTGAAGACACCATTGCATGCCACGTCAGCAATGTTCAATTCTTTTATATATATTAATAATAATAGATAGATATAGATAGATATAGATATAGATTTTCGTAATAACTTAGGATGGTGGCATATAGTAACACATGTGTGGTAATAATTTGTTAAGTCCATCGATTTGATTAGTGATCATTTTTAATATATTCTTTACAAAATGTCTGCTTTATAATTATTCTATATATTATCCTATTATTCTATATAATTATCCTCTATATATTAAAAATATAATGGAATGAATTTTTTGTTTGGAGGCTTGAAGTTTAATCGAAGAAACCGTACTAAATGTTTATTTCTTCTCTTTTGTTGCTAACCAATTTAAAGTAACTTAACTAATTTACATATTTTTCATAATAATTTTATTTTATTTTTTGTATATTATGATTCTTATCCTACAAATATATTTTTACAAATATATTTTAACGTGAGAAGTGAATGGGAGGATTTATTATTTTTTTATTTTAAATTTGTTTACCCATCTTGTTGAACATGTATTTTACTACTGAAATATAAAAAAACGTGCAATTTCTCTAGTAGAGTAATTACATAATTACTCTAGTGTAATATACTATAATCTATACTACATTATAAAGGATAAGGTATGCACAAGTATGTCTAAATTGTCCAAAGTTAAGATGACATACCAAGGGTTTCTTTACAATTTTCTAAATTTTACCACTTTTCTTCCTTAAATGCTCCTAGAAGATAATAAACTTTTATATGAAAATGAAAGTCACCCAAACTAAATAAACACACGGGATAACAATATTTTTGAACAAGTTTCATATAATGACGATGAAAGATAATAATTTATGTTACCACAATGAATAATCTTATCTCAGTTAAACTTGTATGAGTTTTAAACTTTGCCATAATAATACTTATATTATAAACCCTTTTCATATATATATATATATATATATATATATATATATATATATATATATATATATATATATATATATATATATATATATATATATGCGTCTACCCAGCGGCAAAGTGGACGGGATAGTTCGGCTCACTAGCTACATTGAGCAATTTTTTAGCTGCTGGGTCAGGTTGGGCAAGTCTATTACAAACTTACAAATCACAACTTTTAATTTCTAAATTGACAGTGACCTTTACATGATAGTGTATACAATATCATTTTATTACTACATGCTTTTGTCATGTAAATGAACTTAATCATTTAGCAATGTGTCTTCAATAGCACGGTTATGTAGATATGCAATGACCGGACAACTTACACAAGAGTGATGTTTATGTTCATATTGGTCTGTTACAGTAACATATCTTTAGTTTATTAAGATTTGTTCAATAAGGAGTACATGGTTTTTGTGGTGAACTGCAATCAGTTGTAAGTGGCGGTGCACATTTCTTTTATTTTTCTTTCTACGAATACTTGTTAAAACATAGTGTGCACATTTCTATTCTTTTTGCATAACCTGAGGCAAAAAACCTGTTAAGATCTGAGTTTGATTGTTCTGATATATTTAGAATAAGATGAGAATAGAATGAAGTGAGTATATATGGAAAGTGCAGCGGAATGATAAACTATAATCAAAACAATAGGAATAAATGTTTTCTTAATCGAATGCTTTCATTAATTGAAAGATTACAATCAATACAAGTACTCCCCCTCAGCCTGATCACACAGTGATTGTTTGTCTGAGAGAATGTTTGTGTGTGATATAATAGAACAGTACAAGCACTGTTCTATTTATAGACAAACCTAAACCACTGGTGACCTGTGCTGATGTCACCTAAGATAGTGACCTCTAACAGAATAACAACATAAAACATCTGCCCTATACAAACTACTGTTGTATTACAAAACACTGTAAAGTAAACTACTGTTGAGGGAAAACTCTGATGGTCTTGCAACATCTGTTGGAGTCTAAGTGCTGTTGACTCCAACAGACCTTTTGTAACGACCCTGGCTGTCGGAGCCGGGTCGTCGGGTCGGGTTATCGGAGTTACGCAGCGGAATTCAGGATAATAACAGTCTTGACTCTTCCAGGATCCACGTCATCATAGCTGTTGGGTTACTTGAACACATGCCAAAAATAGTTTCTGTCAACATAAAGTTGGTGAGGTCGTGTATTTTATAAAGCAAATGGCCAGTTCGTTTATTGATAATTCTTTTATATAAATCATTCTTTTATAAACATGCTTTACAGTTATAATTCTAAGGGGAAAATATATTCTATTATACCAATTCGATTATATGTCAATGTAATATATTATTCCGATTATATTCTATTAGTTGTCATTCCTATCGATGGTACCACTCTGCTTGTGGTAAATATAATTATTCCTACCCTTTACTTGGGTAAGACTGGTTCTTGTCCTCTACTTGGACAAGAAAGGAAATGGCGATATACCGGTCAGTATTGTCCTTGTTGTTTCTATTATCCCCTTTTCTATTATATTTCTTTTAATAATTAAATAAATTCTAATATGTAAAGCATTTCTATATTTTCTTATAAATGACATGTATTTCCCCGAAAACGTTTAATAAAACAGTAAAAGTGGGGAGTTCACGATACTCACAGGTTTGCGTTATATCTTCTGCTTAGTCTTCCTATTATAATTATATTTCATATATATATATATATATTGATACGTTTTACGCGTGGGACTTGTTAGATTGTAATATTTAGGATATATATCATATATACAATTTATACATATAGAATTCGGTATATATATTAGATAGTCTTAAACCCGGGGTTTATTATTGACACGACACGGATATCCTAAATCTAGCTGGCCATTACAGCTTGGCACTCGTAGCTAATAAAGCTGGCCATTACAGCTTGGCACACGAACCTAAAGAACTCTAGACACGAACTTACCCGGATGATGGTTCGGCAGAGCATATTATTATTAACCCGAGTCTAGTATATCGTTTTATATATCGAATCGTATATATATAAACATATATATTTTATATATGATTATTATTCTCTTATTATTATTATCAAGTCCGTACGTTATTCGTATTATATATATATATATATTCGTATAATTCTAATAATCCTCGTCTAGTTATTGGACCGGGTTCTATTCCGGGTGTTGACCGAGTCACTGAGTTGACTCGGTATCTGGCTTGAATTCCCGATACGATTAATAACACCTCGCAATCAATAATTATAAAGATACGTTAATTATCAGGAGATTATATATATAATAACCAAATGATAATTATGTAGTTCATACCATATATTGATCGGCTTCTTATAAAGATTGGAGTATTATCTGATAATGACCGGAACCTGACCGGAAACTCACCGGAGGTTGACCGGAGTTCGAACAGGGCTGATCCGGGACTCAATTGGTCACCTGTTTACGGATGGAAACAGGAACTCGATGGAGATACAAAATACAATACCATACCCGCATCAACAACTATGGTTCGGGTCTGATTAAAGAGATTGACTGGCAGAGAGGCTATTATCGGTTCAAATAGGAGAGATTTCAAACGAAGAACAAGATCAGGTGGTGATGGTTATTGCTTTGGGACTCGGTGGGTTACAAGGATTCATGACAGTCACCACAACTCGGTGACTGTCCGGCTAATAACAGAGGGTTGTTCCGATTAATTATCGGGTATTCATCACAACAGACACAAGGGTTACAGGTTGGAACTCGGTGGTTTTACGAGTACAAACCGGAATCGAAGGGTGGGTTCAATAACTGGCTATCGGCTACCAGACATGAACCGAAGGGTGACCCGATTAAGGTTACTGTAGGTTTCTCCGGTTGGGTTCGGTTAATTATCTGATTTAGAAACAGAAGAATAGGGTATCAGGTTCACGTGTTGGATTGATGGTGGGTATGGTTGCTCGATGGATAGTAACAGAAACAGAGGTAATGGCGGTGGTTAAAAGGATGGCCAAAGAGGGAGGAGGGCTGCCGGACAAGTAGACGGCGCCGGCAGCGGCGGCGGTGGCCGGTGACTTCTGGTTGGCTGCTCTCTTTAACACACATATGTGTGTGTTCGTATAGGATACAGAAGAGGAGGAAGACAAATCAAGGTTTTAAAAGAAGGTATAAAACAAGGGGTGTTTGCAACGAGGATAATAACTGAAACTCGGGTGTTTGGTAACGGTTATTAGGCTGCACAAGGGTGTTTAGCTGTAATTCTAAATGCCGAATAGGGAGCGTTTGGCCACGATAATTTAAATTAAATAATTATAATTTAAATTACAGGATAGTCGGGTATGACCCGACCCGTTAACGAGACCCGTAACACCTCGAGGTGTTACACCTTAGTCTTCAGTACTTGATCAGCAGTTGTTTCTTCATCAGACCTTTGGTCAGTAGTTGTTCTCTATCAGTTGTTCTCTAGCAGTCCTTTGTATCAGCAACTGTCATAGCAGTTGTTTGGATGGAACAGTTGTTAGGGTCAGCAGTCTTTTGGGAAGAGTATGTTGTAAAGACTGTTTATTTATGTGAATCAACTGTTAGCATATTTTGGCTTTTCAATCATCTGTTCTTCTCCAGGTCAGCAGACCCAACAATCTCCCCCTAGAACAGATGATGCCAAAACTAAGCTTTATTATTGATCTTTATTTCTCATCAGACTTTCTCTGATTTGTCCTTTGAATTGAAGTTCAAAGTCCAAGGCAAATAGGTCTTCTACATCTCTTTCAAGCTCAAGGTTCAGCAGTGTTTGGAGGACATCTGCACACATGCTATATGCATCATCCATGCTTAGCTTTTGAACTTTTCCATCTGACCTGAGCAAAGTCAATTCATGGTTGTCTTTATTGACCTTCCATTTTAGAATTTTTGAGTCAGAGGATTTGCTGAGATGCACTTTTATTCTTGATGAGTTTGGTGATGGAGGTCTCCCAATGAGTTCTCTGAGCTTATTAGTAGTGGGATCTGAGAAAAAGTGTACTTGATTGAAGATGCCCTATTTTATGTAAGTATCAGCAAACTTCTTCTGATCTTCTTCAGACATTTCTTTCTATTTCTTGAATTGTCTTCTAGCAGCAGCTGATAGATCAGAAGTGTCCAGTAAACTGTCTAAAGTAAAAGCCTGTTGAGGTCTCTTCATCAGTGGTTCATCAGAGTAGACAGGTTTTCTGGGTAGGCTAGGATCTTTCTTCCTGTTTTCCAGTCTCTTGTATGTTTCAACCAACCTCAGCTCAGACCATCTTGCTACTGACCTCATCTCCCCATAATCAGCAGCCACAATTTATTGTCTCATTCTCTTAAACTTTAAGGCTCTGGCCGGATCTCTGCCTTTACTAAAATCAGGAGCAGAGACTTTAGCTGGGGGATTCTTGGCTAACTCTTCAATTCTCAAGAGTTCTTCTCTAAGTGCATGAGTGGTCCAGCCTGCAAACTGTTTCTTGTTTGCTTTATAAGGCATGGTTGCCAAGATCTGTTCAAGAAGAGATTCCCTAACCTCCTTTTCCATGTCACTGCTGAGAGGCATGGCAGACATGGAGTTGCCCAGGGTCTTAGCAAAATCTTCAATCCTTCTCAATTTGCTAAGCTCTGCTGAATGGATACCCTGAGCAGTCCTGTCATCCTTCCCTTTGCATTTCTCTTTAATGATGACATCTGCCTGTTTAGCCTTGTATTTTAGATATGTGTCAATGTTTAGGGGAACAGGGAAATGTGGAAAAGATCTTTCAGATGGTTGTTCAGTATTATAGAAGGATTGGATTTCCCCCTTGAGTAGATCAAGTTCAAGGGGATACTGAACAGCCAATGGTGTAATGGTTGGTGGTGGTATATGGGATTTGAGTTGTGAAGTGTGTGGTGAAAATGATGAAAGTGGAATGGCTGGTATAGGTGTGGATTGTGTAGTTGAAGTGGTGAGTGGTGATGTGTGTATGTTTTCATCCTGTACAACAAAGGTTGATTTCCTCTTCCTTTTGTACAAGATTTTTGGTGATGGTGGTGTAGGTTCAGATGTGGTTGTAGGTTCAGGTGTTGTGGTTTTATCAGTGGTTTGGGTAGCAGCAGTGGTTTTCAGTTTGGATGGTGGTTTTCTGACATGTTTGGCAGGCATTTTCTTCCTTTTTGAGGAACCCACATCTTCAACTTCCTGTTGTTGTTCCCTATTCTGTTTTAGCAGCAACTCTGCCTTGACTTCCAAAGTATCAGCCCTCTTTTGCTTATCTTCAACAGCTTTTTCAGCTTTTTCATTGGCAGAGTTGTCCACTTCTTTATCTTTGTTGGTTTGTTGTTGTTGTTGTTGTGGTGCTGTTTGAGTAGGCCCTGGTTTGTTGGCAGACTTTGATTGACCTTTTTGTGAAGGTGGACAACCAAAGGGATCTAACTTTGGTAATCTATCTCTGCCACTCTCCCCCTTTTTGGCATCATCAGCTGTGAATGCATCATCATCTTCATCCCTGAGAATGGTGGTAGGGGCAGAGCCAGTGGTCTTCAGCAGGTGGTCTTTAATGGCCTGAATATCTGCATGGGTATCTTTGTACTAGCATCTACCATGTTTCTGATTTCTTCCATGTAGGTTTCATGAGTCTGATCTGCTAGTTTTCTGTGAGCTATGATGATGGGAGAAACAGATTTCCATAGCTCACTAGCAATATCAGCTGTGGATGGTTGACTCTTGGAAAGAGTAGCCAAGGATTCCAATATTAACTTGACATCAGTTTTGATATCAGCAACAGAGGTTTCAATGGTTTGGACTCTGGCCGTCAATTCTTGGTATTTTAACCCATCACCTAAGTTAATAGGATCATCTGAATTCCTACCAGTGGTAGTTTTAACTGATTCAGTCCTAGGAGGTGAATCCAAAGAATGAGAACCAGATGCCCCTTTTTCTTGGTTCTGGGGACTTCCAACTGATTTTGGGGACACTATAGTGGCCTCATCAGTTGTTGCCTTCAAGGGAGTTTTAGTTATGTAACCACTGTCCTGGTGTGAGACAATGGTCTCTACATCAGTAGTGGCTGCTTCACTTGAAAACTCACCTAGAGTTGCATTGAACTCTAGGGGTGTAACCTCCTCATCTGTTTGTGGGATGGCTGATTGAATTTCCTCAGTCCCAGTCACTTGTGGAGGTATACTCTCATTGACAGGTGAAAGAGAGGAACTGGGATTTTCCTGAGTTTTGTCAATAGCCTCAAACAGAGGTTGCATGGTCTGTTGAACATGTGATGGTGAAGGTGGAGGAGTAAAAAGAGAATTAGCCCTAGGAGAGGGGCTTGTGAACATATGGCCAAGTGACTCAAATGTATCATGATGTGTTTCCCCTTGGCTTACAACATGATCCTTTTGTGAGGATGCATGAGGAGTTTGGATAGGTTGAGATATTTCCAACTGTTGTGAGGAAGTACCAACAGTGGTTTCTAGTTGCCTTTTTGTTGCAACAGAGTTATCTTCTTGTATCTCATCTTCCAGAAGTCTCTTTTGAGGTTGAGTGGTGGTTTTTATGGATGGACGTTTTCTTTTGGAGATGGCTGGTGTGGGTTTCACAGCACTGGATGTAGTGCCATGATCACCAGGAGCAGTGGGCTCAACAACAGAGGTTTGGACAACAGTTGTTGTCTTAGTCCTCTTTGTTTGTGTTTTGGAAACTTTGGACACTTTTGATACTTTTTCTTGGGTGTTTGAACCCAACATTCTTGTGAAAGTTTCATCAGTTAGACTCTTCATTTGCATAGACTCACCCTTTTTGAAAACTTTTTCTGGTAAAACTTTTTGAAGGATTACACTTAAGATTCTTGGGTAAATTAGAAAAGCATTATTTGACCCAGACTTTATGACTTTCACATTTGACACTAAGTCCATAAACAGTCCCTGGGATAGATTGAAGTCAGAATCTGACAACATAGCATAGCCCAAGTACTGAATCCTCAATGGGATTTCATTAAAGGAAGTGGACTTAGCGAAGACACAGAGAAGGAGGGTATGGAAGAAAAATTTCATGACTGGTGGGAAAAACTTTTTGAAAAGTGTTGACCCAGTCATCTGAGCATCATACCCCCTTTCCTGAAACTATGTGTGAAGCTCTGTTTTAGGGAAAGAGTCTTTACCTGACAGGTCATTAAGTGAGAAGGTTGTGGATATGAGTTGAGGGGTAATGACGATACTTGTCTCACCAATTTTTGATATAATGGAAGTAGGCTTTTTGTCTTGAAGCAAAAACTCAGCATTCAACTAGAATTCTTGGAGAGTATCAAGATAGATAGGGGCGTCAGCGGTTAGGATTGTCAGGTAATTGGAATTTAGGTTGATGTCGATGGTGGAATGGAATGGAGTATTTTCATCTGTTTTTACCAGATATGGGAGATAATTGTGGGTGGCTTTGGCTTGAAGATCCATTGTAATGGATTCCGAAGGTGAGAGTGAGTGGAATTTGACTAAGGGTTTGAGAACGAAGAAGACGGTTTTAGTATTTTGAATACAATGAGACAGTGTAACGACTGTTGTGATAAACAGGGGTTTTATAGGCTCTGGTGAAACCGCTGATGTGGCCAAAACTCTGCTTGTAGGAGCAGACGTGGCAAACATCTGATGGATAAACATCTGGTGGAGGACAGTTGTTTTGGCAAACAATTGTTGTTTTTTTTATCATTATTATAGATATCTGTAAATATATATATATATATATATATATATATGGATAATAAAACAGTTGTTTTATCTGATCAGAGGTTTGAAACAGATTTTTCAACCAACAGTGTATAAAATGAATGAAACAGTGGTTGTTTTATCTTTAACATATTTTTTCAACCAAAAAGCTATTTTTAAGGATGAATTTTGATTTTCTGAAACATTTTAATGCTTTTATTAAAAATATTTGTGTTGTTTAATCCATGTTTAGCATACCAATTCTAGAAATCAGATTTGTAAAGGTAGATGTGTCTAAAGCTTTTGTCAACACATCTGCCAACTGATCCTCTGTTGGAACATGGTGCAGAGAAATCAAACCTTTTTCATAGCTATCTCTGACAAAATGATGTCTAATGTCGATGTGTTTGGTAGTGGAGTGAGAGACTGGATTTTTGATGATATTTTCAGCAGCTTGACTATCCAACATGAGTGGAGTTTGTAGTGCAGTTATCCCAAAATCCAGCAATTGATTTTGAAGCCACATGAGTTGGGCTGTACAGCTTGCAGCAGCAATGTATTCAGCCTCAGCTGTTGAGGTGGAAACAGCTGCATGCTTTTTGCTTTGCCAAGAGACTAAGGCGTTCCAAGAAACTGGCACCCTCCTGATGTAGACTTTCTTGTGGTGTGGCAGCCAGCAAAATCACTATCTGAATAACCTGAAAGCTCAATGTTTCCATTAGCAGGATACCAGATATCAAGTGTGGGAGCACCTTTTAGGTATCTGAATATCCTTTTCACAGCAATAAGGTTTGACTTTCTAGGTGAAGCCTGGGATCTTGCACAGACACAAGTGGCAAACATAATGTCTGGCCTAGATGCAGTTAAGTACAATAAAGACCCAATCATGCATTTGTAATGTGTTTGATCAACCAGTTCATCCTTGTCATCAATAGTGAGTAGCTTGACTGTACTCATGGGTGTACTACATGGCTTACTGTCATTCATCTCAAATCTAGTTAACAAATTCTTACATATTTATTTTGGTGAATGAATGTGCCATTTTGCAGTTGTTTCACTTGGAGACCAAGGAAACACTGAAATTCACCCATAGCACTCATTTCAAACTCTGCTGTCATGAGTTTCCTAAACTCTTCACACATTTTGTTACATGTGGATCCAAAGATGATGTCATCCACATATATTTGAACAATCATTAAGTCTTTCCCTCTCCATTTCAGAAATAAGGTTTTATCAATTTTACCTCTTGTGAAACCAATGGATAAGAGAAAAGTGGAAAGAGTTTCATACCAGGCCCTTGGTGCTTGTTTGAGTCCATACAAAGCTTTATTAAGCTTATAGACATGATCAGGATGGAATGTGTCTTCAAAACCAGGTGGTTGACATACATAGACTTCCTCCTGAATTTTGCCATATAGGAAGGCACATTTGATATCCATCTGATACACCTTGATGTTGTGGTTGACAGCAAAGGCTAGAAAGAGTCTAATGGCTTCTAACCTTGCTACAGGAGCAAAGGTTTCATCATAGTCTATTCCTTCTTCTTGTCTGAAGCCTTGAACCACGAGCCTGGCTTTATTTTTGACAACAATACCCCTTTCATCAGTTTTGTTTTTGAAGACCCACTTTGTGCCTATTGGACAAACATCCTTAGGCAGTGGTACAAGTTCCCATACTTGTTGTCTTTTGAACTAAAGGAGCTCTTCTTGCATAGCTTCTACCCAACTGTTGTCTTTTAGTGCCTCTTGGTACTTGACAGGTTGTGTGAGAGATAGGAACCTTGCAAAAAGACAGATATTGGAGGATTGACTTCTTGTTAGCACACCCTCTCTGATGTTGCCAATGATCTGGTCTGGTGGATGAGCTCTTAGGTAGATTAGATCTCCCTGATATGGTATGATGGCATTTTGAGGTGAAGGACAGAGGTTTGGTGACTCTGTTGTTGTAACATCTGTTTGCACTTCTGTAGTGCCATCAGATGTTTGAAATGGAAGTGGGGGAATGGGTCCAAGTGGAGTAAAACTGGACTGACTTTTGTCAACAGATGTTTGACTTTTTTCAACAGATGATTGTACAGTGGTTGTGAGAGGTGAAGCAGTGGTTTGAGGGTAAGACTGGCCAACAGTGGTTGACTCAGCTGTGACAAAGTTTTGACAGTTGTTTTCAACAGCTGCTTCCTCTGATGCAGAAGAAATTTTATAGTGACTGGGGATCACAACATCTGTTCTGTAATCTTGTTGTGGAGACTGTGGAATACCTGCATTGTTAGTTTTAACAGTGACATCTTCAAATTTGAATTTATCTAAATCAAACAGTTCAGCAGGATTTGCTAGGATTTTTAGGGATGAAAGTTCATTGAACTTTACATTCAGAGTTTCTTCTATTGTCTTGGTCTTTGTGTTAAACACTTTATATGCCTTGGCAGTAGAAGAATATCCCAGAAAATAACCACAATCTACTTTGGTTGCAAATTTTGAAATGGAATCTTTGAGATTTAAGATGAAACATGGGCAGCCAAAGATTTTGAAAAATGAAATTAATGGTTTGATTTTGAACAAAATTTCATAAACAGTTTTCTGATGTCTTGGGTTGATCAAAACTCTGTTTTGAACATAGCAAGCAGTGTTTACAGCTTCTGCCCAGAAGGACAGTGGCAAACCAGAGTCTGCTAGCATGGTTCTTGCGGCTTCTATAAGAGTTCTATTTTTCCTCTCAACCACCCCATTTTGCTCTGGTGTTCTTGGGATGCTGTACTGCCTCACAATCCCTTTTAACACACAGAAGTCATCCATGATCCAACTCCTTATTTTTAAACTCTGTTCCATTGTCACTCCTGAAGACTTTTACTGGCAAGTCATATTGTTTTTCAACTTTGGTGACAAAGTCCTTCAAAATACCTGTAGTCTCATCCTTAGAATGTAAAAAATAAGTCCATGTAAACCTAGAAAAATCATTAACTATGACAAGACAAAATCTTTTTCTTCTTAGACTCATGATTTTAACAGGGCCAAACAAGTCCATATGCAACAATTGTAGACATTGACTTGTTTTGGACTCATCAATGGATTTGTAAGAGCTTTTATGTTGTTTTCCTTTTAAACAGGAAACACAATGCTCATCACATTTGAATTCTTTTGATGGTAAGCCTTTGACAAGACTTTGTTTGGAGAGTGTGTTGATAGTTTGAAGGTTGGTATGACCCAGTCTCCTATGCCACAATTCTGTCTCCTTTGTGGAGGCAGCAGAAAACAAACAGACATTTGCCATAGGATTGTCCTTTAACATATCAACAGCATACACATTGCCACTTCTATGAGCAACAAGTTGTGCTTTGCTCTCAGCAATGATGGTATCAATCTTTTTCATCACTTCTGGCCCAATAATCTTACAAGTTTTCTTTGTGAAGAATGAGCCATAACCTTTGTCACTCATTTGTGAAACACCCAGGAGATTAAACTTGAGATTATCAATAAGATTGACATTTTCAAACTTGAGTTTCCCAGCTTGTACAGTCCCTGAACCCAACACATTTCCTTTTGAATCATTATCAAAGGATATATCACCCCCTCCATGAGCTAAGAAGTCCAGAAGAAGGGCTCTACATCCTGTCATGTGCCTGGAGCCTCCACTATCTACATACCAAAGACTATCTAAACAAGCAGAAGCTCCCTGCACAGCAGTAATGGATTAGTTTTGGTGAGTGTCCAAAGCCAAGTTGGGTTTGGATGGGTCCTCAGACTTTTCAGACTCAAGCTTTGGAAGATGATCAGTGGTTTGAACTAATTTTTGAATCAAGTTCAACAACTGTTGCTGACCATTTGCCAGTGCTTGAATGTCAACACTTGGGGCAACAATTGTTTGATCACTTCTAGACAGATGATAATACCCATAGGGATTTCTGTTCACTCTTGGTTTAGTGGGTCTTTTTGGCTCCTCATAAACGTGTGACAGATTATGACATGGTGGTTGTCCATAGCCTCTTGGGTACTTGCTTGTGGGTGGAGCATCTGTTACTTGGACATCCCTAGGAGCAGATGTTTCAATACTTTTTGTAACAGATGTTTGGACATGAGTGAAGGTCTGTTTGGGCTTTCATTTTGAAGTACTCACCACGTGATTTGCAAGAGTTTTAGCTTTGTACTCTTGTATTTTTACATCAAAATTTTTGAGATACAAGCACTCTTTGGTTTTGTGATTCTTTTTCCCACATATTGAACATGTGGCTTTGGAATCACATACACTTGTTCCTTTGTTAATGTCATATGCTTTTAGAAGAAAACAGTTTTTAGTGACATGATTCTTCTTTTCGTAGAAATCACAGAACAAGTGGACAGTCTTTTCTTTCTTCTTCCCTTTTTCAGCAGATGTTTGAGCATCTGCTGGAGGGTTTTTCAAGGGAATGATCTTTACCTGAGGTGCTGTCTTTCCTTCAGGAGTTTTGAAATCAACAGGTTTAAAATTCTCAAGAGTACCACATTCATCAGACCAAGTAGGTTTAAATTCATAATTTTCAAGTTCAGTGAATGATGAGGAACCTTCTGGTTTTTCTAGAACAATTTTCTTACCATTTGGTTCAGTGATTTTAATCTCTTGAGCCTTCAGGTTTGTTGGTACTATCTCAACTAACTTTTGATCCTTTTTGTCAGTGTTTTCAAAAGCTCGAGCAGTGGTTTCAAAACCAAAACCAAACTTCACATGACTTTTGGTTTGTTTGTTGAGTAGCATTTCAAATCCTCTACATGATTCCACCCATTTCTGACATTCAACTTGGGTGGACTCAATTTCACTTTTACAACTCTGATATTTTGTTATCATAGTTTGGAGCTGGTCTTTGGTTATGGTTGCTTCATGTTTTAAGCTGCTTATTTCAGATTCTTTTTCAGTTAAACTTGTTTTTAATTCTTTTGAAAGTTTCTCAAATTTAACTTCATCATCTAAAATTTTCTTTCTAAGGTTTTCATTCACCTCTTTGATGTTAGCAAATGCTATCACACATCTGTCAGAACATAAATCCTTAAGAATTTGAGGAGATACCTTAGCAGCAGCCATCAATGCACAATCACACTTGCATTCACAATCATCAGATGCACCCCAGGGATCTGAGAGATTCACAACCTCTTCTTCAGGTTTTTCACCTGCAACTACTTCATCAACAACATCATCAGTCACAACTTTAGATTCAGTCACCACCTCCTCAGATTCAACTTCTTCAACCATAGCCATGAAACAAAAATTTTCAGGTTCATTTTCAGCTTTGGCAACTAGTGCAAAATTTTCATCTGTTAACTCATCTGGTAGACTGCTCCAATCAACAAAGCCTTGTGTGAAGAAGCTCTGTTGACTGGTTTCTGCAGGAGCAGAGGATGGAGCAACAATCGTTTGCACAGGTGCCTGAGCAACAGGTGTTTGCACATAGTGGATCTGAGGAACAGTGGTTTGGACATACTGGACAGGAACAGTGTTTGAGGACTGTGCAAAATGAGCAGTGTTTTGCACATTTGGTCCAGGGGTATTATAGGAATTTTGATAAGTGTTGGTCTGAGGTCTTTGATTTGGATAGGTGATTATAGGTGTACCATGTTGACCCCTTCATTCCCTAGCAAAATAACCAAGTCTATGACATTTATAACACTTTATCTTTGATTTATCCAACCCAACCTTTGATCTGCCAGTTAACCCTGGAAACCTTCTCCCAGTTTTCTTGTAAAAATTGTTAGTTCTTACACTGAGAAGGGCCAATTGGTGCATAATGTCCATTTCTTCCAAATCATCAGGGTCAAAGTATTTCAGATCATCATACTCAAAGGATATGTTATCAGATGCCTGGATATCACCACCACTTGCTGTGAAAGCATAGTTTGGTGAATAAGAATCAGAGTTAAAACCTGAGTTAAAACCTGAAGTTATGTCAATGAAATGATGATAACTCTGATCCTTAGTATTTCCAGACACCTCATCATGACCCAAAAGTGTTGTATTCCCAAATACATAATCATCAGACACTTTTTCAGAGTCCTGGAGCTTCTTTTTCTGGTTCAGCTCTCTCTCATAGGTCAAGAGCTTACCATGAAGCTGGGTCAGTGATAGGTCCTTAAATCCAATTGAGTTTCTCATAACAATAGCAATAGTGTCCCATTTGTCTGGTAATGATCTTAAAAACCTATGGTTCAAAGTTGAATGAGGGTAAGTTAGACCAACCAGTTTTAGTTCACTAATGAGACTAAATGTTTCATATTGTTGGTTAAGTATTTCACGATTGTTTTCAATAACCTCTTCAGTCCCACCAAATTGTTCTTTCAGTGCATCCCACAACTCCTTTGCACTGTTACAGTGTAACAGCCCATAATATATATCATTTGGTAGAGCCATGGCCACAATACTGAAGGCCTTAGCATCTAACTCAATTTTCTGAAAATCCTGGTCGGAGTAGTTTTCAAGTTTCTTTGGCTCCTGAACCTTGGGATCTTCGGTACTCGGCACCATCGGAACATGTGGTCTGAAGATAACCAACTTCCAACACCCAGTGTTCTGTTGAGCTAGAACATGGCTCATCCGACGTTGCCAGATATTGTATTCAGATCTGACAAGCATCGGTGGCTTGTTGTTCGTGCCAGTGTTATGTGGATCGTGATTGATTGAAGCCATTCTCTGATTTTTCAAAAACAAAATCTGTTTATAAACGGTTGAAACGAAAATAAACTATTACTCTGTTTTCAATCCGACAAACAAACGTTATCAATAATTGTGAGCTGATCTGTTTATATTAAATTGATTGATTAGATCGAATTTAATTGACCAAGCTCTGATACCAATTGTTAAGATCTGAGTTTGATTGTTTTGATATATTTAGAATAAGATGAGAATAGAATGAAGTGAGTATATATGAAAAGTGCAGTGGAATGATAAACTATAATCAAAACAATAGGAATAAATGTTTTCTTAATCGAATGGTTTCATTAATTGAAAGATTACAATCAATACAAGTACTCCCCCTCAGCCTGATCACATAGTGATTGTTTGTCTGAAAGAATGTTTGTGTGTGATATAATAGAACAGTACACGCACTGTTCTATTTATAGACAAACCTAAACCACTGGTGACCTGTGCTGACGTCACCTAAGATAGTGACCTCTAACAGAATAACAACATAAAGCATCTGCCCTATACAAACTACTGTTGTATTACAAAACACTGTAAAGTAAACTACTGTTGAGGGAAAACTCTGATGGTCTTGCAACATCTGTTGGAGTCTAAGTGCCGTTGACTCCAACAGACCTTTAGTCTTCAGTACTTGATTAGCAGTTGTTTCTTCATCAGACCTTTGGTCAGCAGTTGTTCTCTAGCAGTCCTTTGTATCAGCAGTTGTCATAGCAGTTGTTTGGATGGAACAGTTGTTAGGGTCAGCAGTCTTTTGGGAAGAGTATGTTGTAAAGACTGTTTATTTATGTGAATCAACTGTTAGCATATTTTGGCTTTTCAATCATCTGTTCTTCTCCAGGTCAGTAGACCCAACAAAACCTAAATATCATAATGTTGTATTGCAATCCATTACATAATTACTCTAGTGTAATATACTATAATTACTCTAATAACGTAATTTCGATAAAAAAATTTAAAATTTTCTTTTTATATTATTTATCTACAAAACATGTTTAAGAAGAGCTGGAAATAAATTTCAAAAAAGAAAAAAATGCCCCATTCACTTCCCATATTTAGTAGGTTAAGCTTATTTGTATTTGATCCTCACCCTATATATATATATATATATATATAAAACTGAGGTGAGGATGTTAGAAATATATATTAGAAAGAATGGCCAATGAGGTAGTGGTAGAGTGGTTGGGAAAAAACTTGCTATTCCTTGTGACCCATGTTCGATTCCCACTCTCCCCATTATTTTTTGTGGCATCCAGGTGAAGAGCGAATACGGGTGACACCGGTTCGACTTGGATAAGAGGCGATGTTTTACCGATTATTCCACTCTCGTGCCTTAGGGGGTGGAGGTAGGGTTTTCACGCATATGGGAGAGCCAAGGGGCTGGCAGTGGTCAGGTAATCGACCTTGGTCACAACGCTTGGTGTCACATTAATTAACACATCGTCCCTTGCCGTTAAAAAAGAAAGAGAATGAAATGATTAGTGATGTTAATTCTATTTTTTATTTTTTATTTTTCTTTGGACGCTTGAAGTTTAATTGAAGAAACAATACTAAAGTGGTTATTTCAATTCTCTTTGTTGCTAACCATTAAAGTAACTTTAACTAATTTACATATTTTTCACTAGTTTATACTGTGGGAGTATTTTAAGATAGACAAATCTAATATAAAGTGAGAAGATTAGTATGCTAAATGATATGATGGATATCTATTAAAGTGAGAAGATTAGTATGCTAAATGATATGATGGATATATATTAAAGTGAGAAGCTTAGAATTCAAAATTAAAACCGATTTCCCCTATTATGTGAAACAAAACTAAGATAAAAGAGCAACTTTTGTAAACTAATAAATTAATTCAATGTTAGAATAAGGAAAACCTAGATTATTACCCTGTCACCTAAACACATATTACTAAATTGATAATATTAGAAGAAAGTAAGAAGAAAGTACCCATACATAGTAGCAACCATAAGTGATGAAAGCATACCTACTTATCCTTCTCTAGATCATTCCTCCCTAAGTGCAGCAGCTTTATCCTTGCTCTTGAATATTTGATAGAGATAATAGTAAAGATCAAGTAGCATACAAATAGGAATACAAGAATCGGAAATTTAGGAACTAAACATGTTCTTATATTTCTATCGAGAACAAAGATGATGATTTCATCCTCTTTCTTATCCAATTTTAACCCATATCCATGCAGTAACACCGG
This sequence comes from Ambrosia trifida, assembly GCA_028751855.1. Classification (NCBI taxonomy): domain Eukaryota; kingdom Viridiplantae; phylum Streptophyta; class Magnoliopsida; order Asterales; family Asteraceae; genus Ambrosia; species Ambrosia trifida. The sequence continues at coordinate 79,974,078 of CM054124.1, read as the reverse complement.
TTTACATGGTGGCACTAGTTTACAGAGTCGAAGAAGGGAAAAGTGAAGTCGATTCACATAAATAAACAGTCTTTACAACAGTAGTTTACAGACCCATATGTAGGTGTGTGTGTGTATTTAAGTTTGTAAACATTAACTAACACATTATAGATTTGTGACATTTCAACACTATGTTTGAGTTCTTTAGGCCAATTATACAAGATCAAAGAGTCACAAGTCGGTTTCTTTCTCGTAGGCCGATTATTAAGAAGCTTTTAGTGTATAGAAAGGTTTATTTAACTTACCTAGAGTCTTGGTCTTGTAATAACCCGATAAAGCCTAGTTGATCCTCCACGATCTAGGATACCCTAATGTGGTTCGATGGTGGTGTTGTGGGTGTGCTCGGTTGAAGGAACAAGGGAGGTAGGGGTTGTTTTGGTGAGTGCCGAAGCAAAGAGGAGGGAAAAGAGGAATTGTGAGCTTTAGTGTGAGATGTGACGTGTTCTCTTGATCCCTATTTATACATGATCGGTTTTGGGCAGGGGAGAGATTCCATGTGATTGTAGTTTCATAACAAGCAAGTCAAAGTTCTTGGGAATGTGTTAATGCAAAAAGTTGTTAACCAAATTGATGTTAGTGTGATGAAAGTAATGGCTCTTCCATGCAAAAAGTTGTTAACCGATTAGTTGTCAAGGATAAGTAGGGAAGTTCTAGTCTCCTAGGAAGGTGTTTAGAAGGGTTGACATTGCTTGTTTGGTGCAAGAGTTGGACATATATTATGAAAGTGACATATGCTTGTTGTGGCTTGTTGTTATCAGCCGTAATACAAGAACAAGAAGTGATCCATTATTTTTGGGTTAAGATCATTCCTTGGGAAATGTTGTGTCATCAACATAGGTTCAAAAAGAGTATAAGTGGAGTTGTCATGGTGTTCTTGTGATGGGTAGCTTTTGGCCGAAATCAATAAGGAAAGGGAAGGTGGTTTTGTTGGTTTGTTAGTTAGGCTATACAAGGAAAGGTTTAGTCTTTGAGATGTGTGTTATGTTAAGATTGAAGATGCCATGTTTGTGTAATAGATAAACAACACATTCATCTTGTTTTTGCCAATCTAGAGCCGAAAATGTGGAAGGAACATCAAGAGGGAAATAGTTGACTTGTGTGTGATTTTTAAGAGTTTGTCATGTATCCATAATGGTATAAGTAAGTTGTAATCTTTATTTCATCTAATATATATATATACACACACACACACACATGTGTATGTGTAAAGGTATTGGTCCATTGTTTAGTCACAATCACATATAAACTTACATGGTTATACATATATAAGTTGTTTAGTTTATCATTCAGGTGGGAAGTGGTATGGGGTCGTGGATATGGATATGTGTACGTGGCCGATTATATATACATAAACACATGGTTTCATGAGCTAGTTATCTTGATTAGATTGTTGGTATATGTGTGTGTGTGTGTGTGTATATATAGCCGAATGTCCATAGGTATATGTGGGTACAAGAGGTGTTATTGATGTCCATTAATTATATATAGAAATAGATCTTCGAATGTTAACTGATAACTCACAAAATTAACATATAAAACAGGCATAAAAAGTCTCATAATAGGGTAGAATTAGGCTTATATTATTGATCTTTGGTACTTAATTCGTTCCTATTTGTATTTCTTAGGAAACTGGAGCTCCAAGCCGGAAACAGAGGATTTACGGGCAAAACTAAGCAAAAACGGGAGATTCCTGAAGATACGAGACTTGTAGCATGTTCCTTGTATGTTTGAAGACCATCCCGGGACTTAAACAGTGATCAAATCAGTTCGGGAGTAACCAAGCACGCCCATGCACACTTGCACGAAGGCCCTGCACGCTAGAAGGCAACGCAGCAAACTTGGAGAGCAAGGAAACTGATTTAACAAGGCATGCACGCCCGTGCTTATACTCTTGGCACGGCCGTGCCAAATACAAAAGCTACAAACAGAGCAAAACTGCAGCAATAGAACGTACGTGTGACAGCAAGCACGCCCCTGCCAACCCTTGGCATGGCCGTACTGCCCCTGAAGCTCTATAAACAACAAGATAACCCCCACTATTTGATCATCCCATTCCACCTTGACTTGAGCCCTTCTTGGGTCGACTTCCAAGAGTCTTGCAGAGATCTTGGGGTCCTTTGGGAGGCCTTAGGGCCCTCCTAACACACCCACCAAGCTTAGGCCTCGCCCTAACTTGATCAACTCGACCAAGCATGGGATCGTAGAGTAGTTATGCAATTAAACATCGAGGGTCGTGAAGATCATGCTAGATACATATCACTTGGAGATGGAGAGCTTGTCTATGAGCAGCCATATTCACGTGTTGATCATTTGTTATGGTTCTATCTTTTCATTATTCCCAAACCCGCTTCGATTTGTAGACTTTTATTATTATTATTATTATTATTAATAGTTTATTTTTAGTTACTTGTTGTGTTATCTTTTTCTAATCCTTGTTTGTTTATCTTGTGGCAGGTTTAAATGATGATTAACTTAATAACTTAAATTACTTTAACTGAATTAAATAACTAGAGGTTTAATCAGTTTCTGGTAGCCCCGAGCTAGATCCAAGGTGAGGAAACCGGTAGTGAGACAGATCCTTCGGGCTTCTGATATCCAAACTGGGTTCTAAGCCATGGCTACTGAAGTGGACCAGATCTGTGTGACACATTTCTGGTACTTACCAGATGACTGAATGATCTTCTTGGTAAAGGGCGGATTCCCTATGGGTACACCAGTGATCTTCGAATTGCACACCTTTAGGATTATGTTCCACCTTTGTCAAAGGTATCATTCGGCTCGGGAGGTTATGGGTTGGGTTTATTAAGTTATCATTCATTTAACCAACTTTATATTTAATTGATCACTAAATATTAAAGTGTCACTTTAAAGATAAATAATCTAAGGATTCAATTTCTAGTTCTCGTTAGTACAAAGCCGTTAACCAATGGGAATAGGAGTTTCCTGAGTCAACTATAAAAGAGATCCTTCGGTCTTCATGATCGTTAACCTACTTAGGGGATACGAGGTTGCCGGGATTGACACAAAGGAGAGATCCTTCGGTACGAAACGCGAGAGCTAAGGGAGGTGTACGGTGTTCCAGGTCGGAAGTTAAGCCTCCAATTCAAGACGAAGATAAGTCTGAGGTCCAGAGACTTGATCGCGGTTTGAGGAGCCCACTATATACGAGGCCCTGGCGGAGTACCTTCATGTGGGCCCGCATTGAAAGGTTGTGCATTCTACTTAGTAGTGGCCCCGCTTCTCTATAAAGGTGTCTACACCTCAAGATCACTCTCGTCTTCCTCACATTTAATTAATTTAAATAATTAATTTTAATAATAAACTTAACTATTTATACGGAGGGCCCCGAGATATGCATATTAGTCTACTCTACTATTTTATCTTTTATTTTATCAAAACCAAAGCTTTTTTTTAAAACGGTTTTCTTTTAAAGAACCCCTCCGTTTTATTCTTCTTTTAAAATCCAATCGGTTATCTGATGAAATGTTGAGTAGGGGAAAGTGAGTTCTTTGGAATATGATACTCGATATTTACCCTAGCAAGCTATACTATACATGTTAGGTTCTCTGCCTATATGTTGGTTTTAGTTTCTAAAGTAATTATCGTTTACTTTATAAATTTAAAACTTTGTAAGAAGGTTTAGTAAAAATCAGTCGTTTCCCCCGAACCAATGTTTTGGGATTGACACATCAAGTTTTTGGCACCGGGGAAATTGACATCTTTTTAAACTACTAAAACCATATGCATCAAATTTTTTGGTGCCATTGCCGGGGAAAACAATGATTTTCAAAGAAAAACCCCAGTCACTTGAGTGATCGGTTGATTTTTATTTTTCATTTTATTTTCACTTTATTTTTCTTTTTATTTTTGGTCTACTTTATTTTTCTTTTTCAATTTTATATCTGCTTTATTTTCGATTATTGCGGTTGTTTTAGTTTTTCTTTGCAGGTTTACTTTCGGATTGGCCACTTCGGAGAATTCCCCGTGAAGGAAGCCGAGACCACCAATTTCATCAACTTTCTTTTTAGAGGGTTTTTGTTTCTTCTTTATTTTCGTTGGAGAAAGGTTTGTTATTCCTTGAGCATCGCTAGGTAAGTAAAGGAAAAAAGTGGAAAATTAGCCGGGGGAAGATTTTCAAAAAATTAAAACTTAAACTGTTTTCAAACTCAAAATGGGGTTTTATAAATTATTTTGGAATAATCCAATTAAAAAATTTTTAAACCGAACCTTTAAAAACAGTTTAAAAAGTGAAAAACGCGAAAGACGGGAAATTTGCTGTGAAGCACGCCCTTGCCACTTCTGGAGATAGGTCTGGTGGGATATTTAAAGGGTCTTTTGACTTTTCAACTCAAACCCTTCTTCCCCAACTCACATACCCGTCGCTTCCCCCCCTTAAATCCGCCATTTTCACCATTTTTCTTCATTTCAGGCTCTAATCTTAAAGATAAAGAAACTAAGGATTTTATTTCTAGTTCTCGTTAGTACAAAGCTGTTAACCAATGGAGATATGAGTCGCCTGAGTCAACTGTAAGAGAGATCCTTCGGTTTTCATGATCGTTAACCTACTTAGGGGATACAAGGTTGCCGGGATTGACCCTAAGGTGAGATCCTTCGGAACAGAACGTGAGAGCTAAGGGAGGTGTACGGTGTTCCAGGTCAGAAGTTAAGCCTCCAATTCAAGAAGAAGATAAGTCCGAGGACCGGAGACTTGACCACGGTTTGAGGAGCCCGCTATATGCAAGGCCCTGGCGGAATACCTTCATGCGGGCCTGCATTGGAAGGTTGTGCATTCTATTTAGTAGTGCCCCCGCTTCTCTATAAAGGAGTCTACACTTCAAGATCACTCTCGTCTTCCTCACATTTAATTAATTTAAATTATTAATTTTAATAATAAACTTAACTATTAATACGGAGGGCCCCGAGATGTGCATATTAGTATACTCTACTATTTTATCTTTTATTTTATCAAAACCAAAACTTTTTTTTTTAAACTGTTTTCTTTTAAAGAACCCCTCCGTTTTATTTTTCTTTTAAAACCCGATCACTTATTTGATGAAAGGTTGAGTAGGGGAAAGTGTGTTCTTTAAAATACGATAGTCGGTATTTACCCTAGCAAGCTATACTATACATGTTAGGTTCTCTGCCTATGTGTTGGTTTTAGTTTCTAAAGTAATTATCGTTTTACTTTATAAATTTAAAACTTTGTAGAAAGGTTTAGTAAAAATCAGTTGTTTCCCCCAAACCAATGTTTTGGGATTGACACATCAAGTTTTTGGCACCGGGGAAATTAACATCTTTTTAAACTACTAAAACCATATGCATCATTAACATATGCATGTGTGTGATCAAATGTGTCAATAATATGTGTAATTGTAATAATATTATTGATATTGTTATAAATACATATGTTATTTGTTGATGAACATGTGTTGTTTGATAATATTAACCCATGTTAACACATGTTTAGACCTTGGTATTGCACGTGTATTTTCGTTTGTTCGTACGTAGTAATTTGTCACACCCTCAAATTTCCACTGCCGGTTTTATACTGCGAGGCGCGTGACATACCAGGATCCCATAGCCATAAGTCACATGAACGACTCTAAATGCCCAAACCATTTAGTTCGTTTTCAAGAAAACAAGGTTTAAAAATCAACCATAAGTTTTAAGAAAAACGCGGAAGCAAAATCAAAATAGTTAAGTAAATAGCGCAAAACAAACGCGCCCAAACCAAAGTGAAAGTAATTAAATGATAAAGATAGTTCATAACGTTTAGTGTCCCTGACAAACATGATGCACGACCTAATCGTGCTCCAATCTAACAACCTACAAAAGCATGCTAGCGTGTGTCAACATAAAGTTGGCGAGTTCACAAAGTAAAGTAAGTAAAAGTGTAGGTTACCAAAACCATGTAAGCCACCAGTTCAACGTAATACCGAACTGCTAATTAACATGTACTCACATCAGTGAGAAAAAGGCCCTCACATCATTTCCTATCAACAATGATAATGTGTTAAGTCACAGTTCACTCCCGCACCCCTAGTACGGTGTGAGGTTTGTCAAAGTTATAGCGCTATCAACTAGTATCCCGCCGTAACACCCCAACCGATGGCGGAATCATCGAGGTGTCACGTAGTGACGATTGTTCAAAAGCACATGGTACTAAAATGTAAATATATTATTGAATAATTCAAATTGTCTTACATGGAAACGAAAAATACAAAGTCTGAATGAAACATGAAAATTGAAATAACTTATTAAAAACAAGCACTAAAAGTCCCATGCTATAGTACTAGATCAAACTGCACCTGAAACATGTACAAAATAGGTTTGGTCAACATAAGAAATGTTGGTGAGCATTCCTAGTTTTAATACATATAGTAAGTTGAAAAAGGTATACAATTCAAGAGCAAGCTACAGTGCAAATATGTAAACTATGCATCATACAAATGAGCGAAATCAATCCTGTGACCGTATAATGTACTAAATGAACGGCGGTGTACTTATCCAATAAATGGATAAAAAGCTTAACAATGACCACGGATTCTCCAATGAAAAAGGGGGAGAATCAACCTAGGCGGGTTGTCAATCCAATAGCGCTATCCAATGTTAAGGTCGGCTTGTACCATGTTAATGATTTCACTAAGTACAAATGTATTCTACATGTATTGTCTAAGCATAAAGCACGTTGTAAGCAATGCACATAGTACTAGAATTGTATTGTGAAAATGTAAACTTATATTTATAAATTGTAATATTGTACATGTAACACCCCAAAAATGAATAAAAACAAAAAGGGGATAGGAAGTACTCACAGTTTGCGTAAATAACTTGAATCTCTACCGAACAACGTGATTTGAATTGAGATTATCCCAAAGGATTAACCTAAAGAATTTGATAATGTGTAAGAGAAATAATTCTAGGATGCAAGTAATTCTAGGGTTCCTGATTTGGGGATATGTATTTGTTTAATTATTAATTAGGTAAATTGTTAATAAATGAGAGAAATTCAGAAAATAATTAAATAAAAGACTATTGTAGGTTTTTGATTTAGGATGATCACATTATAGGGTTTTAAATATAAAAATAATTTTTATAAAATTATTTCCTCAAGAATTAAATATTTAGTATAGTTAATTCTATTTGTCATAGATATAATTTTAATATCTAAGAATATTAAAATTAAAGAAATTTCAACTTAAAATTTATATTTCTGTTCTAATTGAACAGAAATAATTTATGTAAAATTTTGGGATAAAAATATTGAAAAATGAATTTATTATGATTTATTTATGGTTTAAAATAATAAAAATCAATTAAAAATATAAAACGAATGATTTTTTTGAAATAAAAATTATTTCTAAAATGCCTATTGATCTATAAGTGTAGAATAATTTTTGTGGAATTTTATAAAGTCGTTTTGATATTTTTATAGAATTTTATAATTATAATTGAATAAAATTGTAATATTTATTATATATAATAAATAATTAATTTTTGAAAAACTAAAAGTTGGATATTAAACTTTATCATAAGAATAACTCACAATAATTTTTGTAGAATTTATAAACCATGTTTAGTATTTAAAATCTATTTTTAAAAATAATATTGATTATATGGGTATAAAAGAATCTAAAAAAAAAAAAAAAAAAAAAAAAGATTGCATGTGCCAAGGCTCGAACTCGAGTCCTTGGCCGGTTCCTTGGTTTTAAAATCACAAACCAGACCAACTGGTCTGACCCTGAGAACGAATAATTCTTGGTTCCAATTAATTATATAGGTTATCTGATTTGATTTTATAATTGATTTTAAAACAAGAAAACAAAATGGTACCTGTGGGACTCGAACCATGGCCTACGGCCGGTTCGTGTTTTAAGCAACAGAGGAACACCAACTGATCTACAGATCAGTTGGTGATAAGTTTCACTCGTTTTATATTTAACTAATGGTCTGCACGTATGTTTATCCCCAATTCACTACTTATGAACCCTAGTTTTTCAATAACGTTAATTAGCAAGCAATAGCCCCTGAAATGTTGGGGCTATTGCTTGTACAGGGCCGATTAACATACCACATCAATAAAAACGAACTTACAATGGGTTTAAAAGCACGATTGGTCGGTCAAAAAGAAACGTCAAACGCGAATGATTGCAAGTTTAATACAAGGTTTTGATAGAAATTGAGAGTGAGGATATGTATTTCGGCACTTTCAGTCTCTAAGGGTGGGTTCAATTTATAGTATTACATACGGGTTTGTAATTTTAGAAGTTTTGACCCATCTTAATTATAATACGCGTGATTTAGCTAGATTAGGAATGTTTTAATGGTTAATTGGCGTGGGAATGAAGCAGAGAAGGTCATTCAACACATTTCCATACACGAATTGCATTAAAAACGCGGATTGAATACTTGAATTGGAAAGATGGTCTCGCAGTTGACTTTAGGAAGTCAACTGTGCATATGTAAGGAAGGTATATATCTGTTTTGTTTGGAAATAAAATACTACAAAGGCTGTAGCCCAACTGGTTAAAATGTGTGTGTGTTTGGGCCGGTTTGGGACGCGGGTTCGAACCCCGTCCCAAACATTTATTTTTTGGGCAATTATTTCAAGTTTTTATATTAATATATCTTTATAGTATGATTATATGAGTCCAAAAGTGTCACAAAATATTTTTTTTGAGGGTACGGTAATGATAAAAATGCAACGTTTTATTAATTGAAGTTTCGAACGTACGTAGAATAATACGAAATGTTAAAATAAATACGAAAAGTGACGGATGTCACAGCATCCCCTACTTTTAGAAATTTCGTACCGACATTCCTTCAAGTGGTAGTCTCTGGAAAAAGATGAGGATACTTAGACTTCATTTGGTCCTCATGCTCCAAGTAAACTCTAGGCCTCGTTTGGACTCCCAACGAACTTTGACAATTGGAATTCGACTTCGTTTAAGTGTCTTGACATCTCGATCCATAATCTCCACAGGTTTTTCTATGAAGCGCATCGACTCGTCAATTTGGATATCCTCTAAAGGAACATGGAGGTTATCTTCAGCCAAACACTTCTTTAGATTAGAAACGTGAAACGTTGGATGGACATTGCTGAGCTCTGGTGGTAAATCGAGCTTGTAAGCCACCTTCCCAATTCGCTTAAGGATCTTAAAAGGGCCTACAAACCGAGGTGCAAGTTTCCCTTTCTTTCCAAATTGAAATATACCCTTCCAAGGTGAAACCTTGAGAAGTACCATGTCTCCGACTTGAAATTCTAGAGGCTTGCGTCTTTGATCGGCATAACTTTTCTGTCTACTTCGAGCAACTTGCAAATTCTCACGAATGCGAAGAATTTTGTCTGTCGTTTCCTGTATTAGCTCGGGACCGGTGATTTGTGTTTCGCCAACCTCGCTCCAACAAACAGGGGAACGACATTTGCGACCATAAAGTGCCTCAAATGGTGCCATGTTAATACTGGAATGGTAGTTGTTATTATACGAGAACTCAACCAAAGGTAAGTGCGTGTCCCAATTGCCACCAAAGTCGATGATGCACGCTCTAAGCATATCCTCCAATGTTTGGATGGTTCGTTCAGTTTGACCATCCGTCTGTGGGTGATAGGCCGTGCTAAGTTTCAGTTGAGTACCAAGTGTGGATTGAAATGTTTGCCAAAAGCGTGAAGTAAACCAACTATCACGATCGGAAATAATGTCCAGAGGAATACCATGACGACTGACAATCTCATTGATATAGATTTTAGCCAGTTTCTCAGCTGTGTAGGTCTCAAAAATGGGTAGGAAGTGAGCAGATTTGGTCAATCGATCGACGATGACCCAAATACTGTCATGACCACGAGTGGTGCGTGGAAGTTTCGTAATGAAGTCCATAGCAATATTCTCCCACTTCCACACTGGAATTTCTGGTTGCACAAGTAAACCAGATGGACGTTGGTGCTCAGCTTTGACTTTGGAGCAAGTAAGGCATATAGCCATATATAGAGCTATGTCCTTTTTCATACCGGGCCACCAATACAAGGTACGCAGATCCTGATACATCTTATCTGCACCAGGGTGAATGGAGTAACGAGACTTGTGAGACTCATCCATGAGGAAGGTACGCAGGTTGTCACGATCAGGGATCCAAAGACGGTTCATGAAGTAAAGTAAACCATGTTTGGTTTCCAACTGGTTTTCGGCTCCGCACGGCATTTCATCGTACATGTTGCCTTCAGTAATAGAGACATGTTGGGCTTCAATGATGCGGAGTTTGATATCAGACTGGACCTGGGCATGATAAAGTTGGGCATGATCTTTACGACTGAGGGCATCGGCTACAACATTCGCCTTGCCAGGATGGTAGCGAATCTCGCAGTCGTAGTCGTTTAACAACTCGACCCATCGTCGTTGACGTATATTCAGATCTTTCTGGTTGAAAATGTGTTGAAGACTCTTGTGGTCGGTGAAAATCACACATTTTGTACCATATAAATAGTGCCTCCAAATCTTAAGTGCAAAAACGACCGCTCCGAGTTCAAGATCATGGGTAGTATAATTTTTCTCATGGGTTTTCAGTTTTCGCGATGCATATGCTATAACCTTGCCTCGTTGCATGAGAACACAACCAAGACCTTGGTTAGAGACATCGCAATAAACTACGAAATCCTCATTGCCGTCAGGTAAAGTGAGGATTGGAGCATCACACAGTTTCTGCTTCAATGTTTGGAATGCTTCTTCTTGACTGGGTCCCCATACATATGGCTTATCTTTATGGGTTAAAGAAGTGAGAGGTAAGGCAATCTTGGAGAAGTTGAGAATGAAACGACGATAATAACCAGCTAGACCAAGGAAAGAACGAACTTCCGTGGGAGACTTGGGTGTAATCCAATTTTTAACGGCCTCAATCTTAGCTGGATCCACGTGTATTCCCTTATCACTGATAATGTGTCCCAAAAATTGAACTTCCTTAAGCCAAAATTCGCACTTGGAAAATTTGGCATACAGTTGTTCATTCTTCAAAAGACTCAAAATTTGTCTAAGGTGTTGTTCGTGAGCTGATTTGGTTTTGGAGTAAATGAGAATATCATCAATGAAAACGATTACGAATTTATCCAAGAAGGGTTTGCACACACGATTCATGAGATCCATGAAGACAGCAGGTGCATTGGTTAGTCCAAAAGGCATAACCATGAACTCGTAAAGACCATAGCGTGTACGAAAAGCTGTCTTTGGAATATCGTCTTCATGAACTCGAAGTTGGTGATATCCAGAACGAAGATCGATCTTTGAGAAACAAGTCGAACCTTGAAGTTGGTCAAAGAGATCATCAATGCGGGGTAATGGGTAACGGTTTTTATTGGTGAGTTTATTAAGCTCCTGATAATCGATACACATTCGAAAAGATCCATCCTTCTTCTTTACAAATAAGACTGGAGCTCCCAAAGGTGATGAACTGGGACGAATGAAGCCCTTGTCTGCCAACTCTTGAAGTTGACTCGCAAGTTCTTGCATCTCAGAAGGTGCAAGGCGATATGGAGATTTTGCAATGGGTGTGGCACCAGGTACAAGGTCAATACGAAATTCAACAGGACGCACCGGTGGAAGTCCAGGTAAGTCATCAGGAAAAACTTCTGGAAATTCACGAACAACAGGAACATCTTGGATACTCTTGTCTTTATCTTTCTTTTCCACAACATGGGCCAAGAAAGCTACGTATTTCTTACGTAGATATTTTTGTGCTTGAGTGCAGGACATGAGTTTAAGACCACTGGATGGTTTTTCACCATAAACCCGTAAAAAGTCACCCGATGAGAGAGGAAACCGAATAAATTTTTCAAAGCAAACAACTTCAGCATGGTGTTTAGAAAGCCAATCCATACCCACGATGACATCAAAACTACCCAATTTCATGGGTATGAGATCAATGGAGAAATCATGCTCGTTAAGACTAAGAGTACAACCCTGAATGATGGAATCGATAGAGATGGGGTTTCCATCCGCGACCTCGACAGTGAAAGGCGCTCCTAATCTAGAGCGAGTGTGAGATATTAAAGGTTCGAATGCTAATGACACAAAACTTTTATCAGCACCAGTATCAAATAAAATCGAAGCATAATGACCATCAAGTAAAAACGTACCACTCACCACATCATTTGTTTCCTGGGCTTCTGCTGCATTGATGTTGAAAGCCCTACCACGAGCTGGACACTGATTTCTGAGGTGGTTTGGATCACCACAATTTAAACAGGCTCGACCATATGTTATGGGTTGTGGGTTTTGGCGAGCTGGTTGAGGATTGGCTGGCTGAGGATTAACTGGTTGAGAGTTGATTGGTTGAGGTCTAAACACTGAACGACATGTGGTAGCTACATGACCATACCTACCACAGGTGGTACAGTGACGACAAGGAAAGTTTGAGGGGTGATGGTACTGACAGGTAGCACATTTGGGTAAGTTTCCCCCATAAACTTTCTTGACAGGAGGAGCCTGGACCATTGGAGCCTGGGTTACTGGGGCTACAACGGCATAGTTTTTACTTCTGAACTTTCACTTCCTAGAGTTGGAACCGGTATTGTCTACAGCAACTCTTGATGATTCAGTAGTAGGGGTGGGGGTCTTCTCAGCTGGTTTCTTAGTTCCTTTCCTAACCAGATTTCCCTTTTTCACGTGCTTGTCAGTCAAGGAGGCTGCAAGCTGGATGGCTTCTTCCACCGTAGTGGGTTTGCTTCCTGCGACTACGTCTTGAATCAGGTCAGGTAATCCCTCGATATATTTTTCGATTGCTCGAGAGACCGGGGTAACCATGTGTGGAACCAATATGCTGAGTTCATGATATCGAGTGTTGTACGCAAGATTTTCACCACTGTCTTGTTTCAGCCCATGGAACTCTTCCTCCAGTTTCCTGATTTCGTTCCTAGGGCAGAATTTGGCGATCATGAGTTCCTTAACCTCAGCCCAAGACAAAGATAAAGCAACATCAGCGCCCCAATTGCGCTTTTCGCCATTCCACCAAGTTAGCGCCCCCTTTTGAAGGACATTGGTAGCATAGCGAACGCGGAGTTCATCAGGACACTCGCTGTTCACAAAGGTGCTCTCCATACTTTCAAACCAATGGAGGAGGCCAGTAGTGTGACACCCCAGGAAAATCCCACATCGGCCGCGGCCAGGAGAGATCCTTGGTTCATAAGTAATGTCTTTCCTCTTAAATCATCAACGCGTTTTGGGGCTTAATGTTAGTGGATGAGAGGAGAACTCCACAGTTAAGCGTGCTCAGGTGGGAGCAGTTTCAGGATGGGTGACCTCCTGGGAAGTTTCCACCGGGGCACCCAAAAACAAATCCGTGAGCTCTGGATGGTCAACCCATCGGGGCAAAGCGGACAATATTGGTGGTGAGAGAAGCTGGATGTTACAGATGGTATCAGAGCCACTCCTGTGCCGTTCGGGATGGTGGGTACACACCTCACCAGGGACGATGAGACTCTAACAGGGGGTGAATGTGACACCCCAGGAAAATCCCACATCGGCCGTGGCCAGGAGAGATCCTTGGTTCATAAGTAATGTCTTTCCTCTTAAATCAACAACGCGTTTTGGGGCTTAATGTTAGTGGATGAGAGGAGAACTCCACAGTTAAGCGTACTCAGGTGGAAGCAGTTTCAGGATGGGTGACCTCCAGGGAAGTTTCCACCGAGGCACCCAAAAACAAATCCGTGAGCTCTGGGAGGGCAAAGCGGACAATATTGGTGGTGAGAGGGGCGGGGTGTTACAAGTAGCACCCTCCTCACCAGTGAATTTTGTGGGGTTGCAGGAGTTAAAGTGTTTGAAAGTGCACCGAAATTGAGTCGCACCCTCTGTGTTGGTATTGTTACTATTCTGGGTTAACTCACTGACAAGGTTTGGGATCACTGCAGCAATTTGCTCAGCGACTAGAGATGCGAGGCGACGATCAGAACGTTGTCCAGAAGCACGAACAGTGCGTTGGCTAGCATCACGGAGCATGCGGCGAGCAGACATCTACAAAGCAGCAATTGAACAATCATGAGATATTAAAATGTAAGTGTATAATTGTACAAATGATTATGAAAGTATGAACTTGTGAGCAATATATGAAATACAAAATATTGTATATGAAACAAGAGTGTATTATTGAAAAACTTGCATTAAATGCTTGGATTGCCCTTGTCTAGCTGTAAAGCCCAACAAGAACGTTGACTTTTCAAAGGAATTGAACCCAATGGTGATCAAAGAAGACATGCTTTAGCCTATAAGTGGACACTCACTCTAGGAATCCCCAGGTAAGCATAACAGGTCCGTCATTGGATTTATGCGCTATGCTTGCCTATGCCAGAAAACCCAGTGTACATGCATCCACCCTTCCAGATTGCACGTGTTCCTACACACTCATTAGAGCTCAACAACTTTGAAGGAGCAAAATAAGAGTAGGCATTATGCCTAAGAGTGTCTTCATGAAAGGTACTGCTCCCGCTCCATGATGATGTAGTCTTTCCACTCCTTGTAGGACACCATCTCTATGCATCATGATGAAGGATGAGGAGAAATGGAGAAGAAGGGAAAGATAGAGGGAGGAAAGTAGAGGGAAATGAGGGGAATGGTAAATTAGGAAATATTGTACCTGAAAGTTGAAGTTCGGTTATAGTCTAGGCCAATTCATCTAATAACCTAGTTCCCTATAACCATGGCTCTGATACCAATCTGTAACACCCCAACCGATGGCGGAATCATCGAGGTGTCACGTAGTGACGATTGTTCAAAAGCACATGGTACTAAAATGTAAATATATTATTGAATAATTCAAATTGTCTTACATGGAAACGAAAATTACAAAGTCTGAATGAAACATGAAAATTGAAATAACTTATTAAAAACAAGCACTAAAAGTCCCATGCTATAGTACTAGATCAAACTGCACCGGAAAACATGTACAAAATAGGTTTGGTCAACATAAGAAATGTTGGTGAGCATTCCTAGTTTTAAATTTTAATACATATAGTAAGTTGAAAAAGGTATATAATTCAAGTGCAAGCTACAGTGCAAATAAGTAAACTATGCATCATACAAATGAGCGAAATCAATCCTGTGACTGTATAATGTACTAAATGAACGGCGGTGTACTTATCCAATAAATGGATAAAAAGCTTAACAATGACCACGGATTCTCCGATGAAAAAGGGGGAGAATCAACCTAGGCGGGTTGTCAATCCAATAGCGCTATCCAATGTTAAGGTCGGCTTGTACCATGTTAATGATTTCACTAAGTACAAATGTATTCTACATGTATTATCTAAGCATAAAGCACGTTGTAAGCAATGCACATAGTACTAGAATTGTATTGTGAAAATGTAAACTTGTATTTGTAATTTGTAATAGTGTACATGTAACACCCCAAAAATGAATAAAAACAAAAAGGGGATAGGAAGTACTCACAGTTCGCGTAAATAACTTGAATCTCTACCGAACAAGGTGATTTGAATTGAGATTATCCCAAAGGATTAACCTAAAGAATTTGATAATGCGTAAGGGAAATAATTCTAGGATGCAAGTAATTCTAGGGTTCCTAATTTGGGGATATGTATTTGTTTAATTATTAATTAGGTAAATTGTTAATAAATGAGAGAAATTCAGAAAATAATTAAATAAAATACTATTGTAGGTTTTTGATTTAGGATGATAACATTATAGGGTTTTAAATATAAAAATAATTTTTATAAAATTATTTCCTCAAGAATTAAATATTTAGTATAATTAATTCTATTTGTCATAGATATAATTTTAATATCTAAGAATATTAAAATTAAAGAAATTTCAACTTAAAATTTATATTTCTGTTCTAATTGAACAGAAATAATTTATGTAAAATTTTGGGATAAAAATATTGAAAAATGAATTTATTATGATTTATTTATGGTTTAAAATAATAAAAATCAATTAAAATTATAAAACGAATGATTTTTCTGAAATAAAAATTATTTCTGAAATGCCTATTGATCTACAAGTTTAGAATAATTTTTGTTGAATTTTATAAAGTCGTTTTAATATTTTTATAGAATTTTATAATTATAATTGAATAAACTTGTAATATTTATTATATATAATAAGTAATTAATTTTTGAAAAACTAAAAGTTGGATATTAAACTTTATCATAAGAATAACTCACAATAATTTTTGTAGAATTTATAAACCATGTTTAGTATTTAAAATCTATTTTTAAAAATAATACTGATTATATGGGTATAAAAGAATCTCAAAAAAAAAAAAAGATTGCATGTGCCAAGGCTCGAACCCGAGTCCTTGGCCGGTTCCTTGGTTTTAAAAACACAAGCCAGACCAATTGGTCTGACCCTGAGAACGAATAATTCTTGGTTCCAATTAATTATATAGGTTATCTGATTTGATTATATAATTGATTTTAAAACAAGAAAACAAAACGGTACCTGTGGGACTCGAACCCTGGCCTACGGCCGGTTCGTGTTTTAAGCAACAGAGGAACACCAACTGATCAGTAGATCAGTTGGTGATAAGTTTCACTCGTTTTATATTTAACTAATGGTCTGCACGTATGTTTATCCCCAATTCAATACTTATGAACCCTAGTTTTTCATTAACGTTAATTAACAAGCAATAGCCCCTGAAATGTTGGGGCTATTGCTTGTACAGGGCCGATTTACATACCCCATCAATAAAAACGAACTTACAATGGGTTTAAAAGCACGATTGGTCGGTCAAAAAGAAACGTCAAACGCGAACGATTGCAAGTTTAATACAAGGTTTTGATAGAAATTGAGAGTGAGGATATGTATTTCGGCACTTTGAGTCTCTAAGGGTGGGTTCAATTTATAGTATTACATACGGGTTTGTAATTTTAGATGTTTTGACCCATCTTAATTATAATACGCGTGATTAAGCTAGATTAGGAATGTTTTAATGGTTAATTGGCGTGGGAATGAAGCAGAGAAGGTCAGTCAACACATTTCCATACACGAATTGCATTAAAAACGCGGATTGAATGCTTGAATTGGAAATATGGTCTCGCAATTGACTTTGGGAAGTCAACTGTGCATATGTAAGGAAGGTATATATCTGTTTTGTTTGGAAATAAAATACAACAAAGGCTGTAGCCCAACTGGTTAAAACGTGTGTGTGTTTGGGCCGGTTTGGGACGCGGGTTCGAACCCCGTCCCAAACATTTATTTTTTGGGCAATTATTTCAAGGTTTTTATATTAATATATGTTTATAGTATGATTATATGAGTTCAAAAGTGTCACAAAATATTTTTTTAGAGGGTACGGTAATGATAAAAATGCAACATTTTATTAATTGAAGTTTCGAACGTACATAGAATAATACGAAATGTTAAAATAAATACGAAAAGTGACGGATGTCACACCCGCTTGCCAACCCGGCAACTCATTCGATATATGTTGGACTTCAATGATAATGTGTGGTTTAGTTCATCAAGGACAAAAGATGTAAAACTAATAAAATCCGATTCACCCCGTTAATCAATGTATCCTCACTCGGGATATAATTTAGTCCCAACTGGACTAGAAAATTGAGTTATTCCCAAACAGGAATTAATGTGTGTGTCTCCAACCAGAGACGCATGCTTTTAAGAAAATTAGTGAAACTCACCTTAGGTTGCAAAAGCTAAATCCAAAATCCGCAAGTAATAAGGACGTGCTACTGACTCCCTATTATATGTGCCACTACGTGAGTATATGTATATACCACAAAACTCGTTTGTCCAAGATGTTAAATAATGTGAAAACGTTTAAGTGACACCTAGTGTAACTACATGCACAAGTAACCCTACGAACCCGTTGGTGAACATTATGTTTAATAGTAGTTATACACATCGTATACATCTCATACAAGTGTACATACAAGTTCAAGTCACAACCGAGTCATACAAGCCTTCAAACAAGCACCTATACACGTATGTCACAATTTGTGTTATAGGACAGATTATGCGATGTCAAACGATTTTATGAAAAATACTTACACAACATATTAGACTCCAAAACTTTTACTGAATTTCCTACGATTCAATTCGTCATGACTATATTTTTATGGCAAAACCTTATAGAAAAATTATGAAAAATCGTTTACTACAACTAGGTTTTGAAAACATTCACATCAGGTCAGTTTACAAGAAATTTTTTTCAAAAATTGTGTATTCATCCAAACGGGATGAATCCAATTGGAAAAGCCAAATTATCCATGTACCTATTTATTGACCAAATTTTGTGACTTAACTCCTTGTAAATTCAAGTTATGGCTGTTTAAAGTTGTCCCAAAAAAGTAATCCGAAAATCAGTTTTGACCCATGTTTGTATAAAATTCCAAAAACACATCAAACGATAACCAAATCGCACAATCTTACCCTCTACAGAAAGCTAAGGCCACAACCATGTAAAGAAACAATCAAAATAATTAGTTTAAGGTCATGATACAGAGCCTACAAGTCGACCTATGTATTCTGTCTAATTTAAACATGTAAAAATATTAACTTTAACAAACCCTAGATGTGTATTATCAATCATGGTCATCAAATAAACATCATAAAAGACTTATCATACATTAACATGATCAAAACATGCAAGATTCATCGTAAATAATATCATCTATAAGCCCTAAATGTTCAACAATCATCAACATATAATAACATGCAAGCATATCAAATAACAATCATAAAACTCCATGTTTAACATGTTAATCTTTTAGAAAACACATGTTCTAATCTTTATAAACATATATCACATCTGGAAAAACTTGTTTATGGTGCTTTAAAACATAATAAGGAAGAATAAGACACAAAAGATCAAGTATTATACCTAAAGCTCTTCAATATCACAACTGAACACCTTCAAAGTCTCCCAAATGATGTTCTTGAGCCCTAGGAAGTGTGTAAGGGTTATATTTTTCGTATGGGGGCTGTAAGGGACGATTAGGGTTGCGTTTATGAGAAAGATGGGGCTTTAATACATTTTTATAGTGGTGTTATGTCGGTTCCTGAGTCCAGTCCCCGCCTAATGCCCTTTCGCTTCTGCCGAACGGCCGTTCAGATAGACACGACCCGTTTCGGGCGGGCTGGTTCAGCGTATTGCATGTTTTCTTCATTTTAATAGTTATTTTGGACCCCACCAAAGTGTAACCCCATGTTTTTATACCCGAAGTATCCTATCACACAACAATTTACACATAGTTTCACACAAACATGTAATTGCAAATAATATTAAACAATTATTTCACAATTATCTAGTTTATTACATCACCAACGTTCGAGGTTCGATACTCGTGTACGTAGTCCAGTAATTCCTTAAATTACTTTCTTATGTAGTTATTAACCTATAACTATGCAACATGTGACTCACCTAAGTAACCCTAGTTAAGTAACATGCTATGAATGTAAGTGAAAGTTAACTACAGTTTAGTTAAAGTATGAACCTGAAAATGCGAGGTGTCACATAATTGGATGCTCGGTTGCTCGGTTGCTCTCTGTTGAGCGTGTGTTTGGCTTGATTGTTCAATGCCAATTGTTTTGGATAATTCAGGTGTTTTATGCATAAACGGATAATGTATTGAATTTATTCCATAGTTCAGACTTTGCTAGACTAGGAATGGTATAGTAAGTGCTAAAGATGTCTAATATAGTAATATGCACATGAAATGACATAGCTAAGTAAAATGTGTACGGATCTTGACCTGATTTGTTGACAGGTGTCACCATCCTGGAGTTCCGGAATAGCTTAGAAAACCTGCAATTATAAGACATAAAGGATTTAGGCGTGTTTTTCTATGATAAATGTATGATTTTCTTTAATAAAGAGGGATAAAGACACATGTAAAACATGTGCAAAATGATGGTACATTTGTAATATCTCTATCACTAACTAAATGCTTCAACCCTTCATCACCGGGAATCAAGTGATAAATGTGGAAATCTTTAATTCGTACAAACTGGTTTCTAATACATAATCAACTAGCTCAAAGTAAGAAAGCTTATAAATGCTCAACCTTCGCAATGTTGATTGACCCACAACATACCTAATTCTGGGAGTAGCAACTTCGAACATACCACCATACCAAAGCTTGATATAAATGACTTTTTCCATCTGATTCACTAGCAAAAGAGAAGCATAGTGAAGAAACCCTAGAATAAAATCAAAACTTATATCATTCTTAGATGACATCTTCGAGATTTCTTTTGTGAATCGTTGTGTTTGTGAGATATTTGAGATCAGGGCTTTAATAAAATGTTAAGTAGTCCTTAAAAGTGAGGAAAAAAAGCATGTAAGCAGCCATATAAAGACTCAGCTGATGGAAGAAAGTAATATCATCATACATGTCATCAATCATGCTAGTTGACCTTTATTAGGTTAGACTTTAATTAGAAACAGTTTGTTAGAAGAAAATAGTTTGAAAGTTGGGATTGTCATAAAGAATTTCTTAAACTGAGATTGATGACAGTCAATGAGCCAAAGTTAAGTTTATTAGAATCTAATTTCCCTATCTTTAAATTCACATGAAAGAAGTGACGGAAAAGCCAGAAAACACTTACCATAAACTATACACTTAGTTTAGTTTCAAATCTAAATTTGTTTCTATAATTAACCTATAATCATTCAAAAAATATTTATTAGTTCACACATTTTTTTTTTCACATAATTATAATCCTCTATAAAGATGATTTAGGTATTTAGCTGTTTTTTTAAAGGTGAATTTCTTTTAATATCCTGCCTTGTTTGGGACTTGAACCTAAGACCTCTAAACCTAGGTGTTCTTAAAGGCTTTGCTTTCGCTAATGGACCAAAACCCGATAACATGTATTTATAATAGGCTTAATGTAAATTAGAAAACGATTGTATAGTGATTAACATAATATATCTACCTAATATAGGAGATCCTCTTGTATAGTATATATGGATGATTTGTGTATGAGGGGAAATCAATCGAAAACATTCTTTCATGGTATCAATCACCAATCTCGATCCTACTCTATTTTCTTTCTTCTCGGCAGCCTGCTAACCCTACTGCAGGTTTTCTGCAGCCGATAACCACTGCAGTCTTCTGTCTACAACAACCGGCTTCTTTCCCCTTCACCCTCTGTCCCGATTTCTCCTCCTACCCCTACTCTCATGGATCCCAAATCTCACCCGGCTCTATCGGTTTCTAATATAACAACCCATGTTCCTATCAAGCTTGAAAACGACTCCACCTATTATCAAACATGGTCGGTCGACTCTATTCAAGGTCCACTGCAGGGCCTTCGAGGTTCTCCACCATTTCTCTCCCAAACCTGCTAATGCTGCCGAATCCTCTTCTGATTCCACCAAAGCCACTGCCGCCGCTGCTGCAGAAACTTTGTGGTAGTGTCTGGACGCGATTGTCCTTCAATGGATATACGCGACTATCTTTCCTCCCTTCCTAAACATCATAATCTCCCAAGGTCAGAATGCATATGAGCATGGTGTGCTCTTGAAAATCACTTTAATGATAATAAAACACCCAGGGCCATATTTCTTGGACAGGAATTTGCAAGTCTCTGTCTAGAAAATTTTTCTTCTATGGATGAATATTGTCAAAAGGCAAAGCACATCGCAAATCAACTTGCAGCTGTTGACGCCCCGATTGACAATCATATGCTGGTCATCAAGGTTCTCACAGGCCTTCCTGAACAGTATGATAGCATCTCCACGGTTTTGTAGAATCGTGAACCCCTTCCGGACTTTAAAGATGTTCGGTCCCGGTTGAATATGGAGGAAGATAAAAAGAAACGCCAAAGTGCTAGGGCTGCTCAACAATCTGCCACTGCTCTCGCTGCTTCTGTCACCTACTTGAACCAAACTCATTCAGCCAACCAGCCTTCATACCCCACTTCTGATCGCGGCCGTGGTCTCTCTCGTGGGGGTGGTCATGGTCGCGGACGCGGTTCTTATAACCGTGGATGTAACACCAACAACCAAACCAACACTCCCAACCACCCCTACATTATCTTTCCCAGCAACTGGACCGCAACTAATGGGCCAGTCTCCTCAACTCAAACTCCACCTCCTGGCAAAACCAATCTACACCCGCAAACAACCCCCCTTGCCCCTACCCTTCTCGGCCTAACCCTACTAATCAAACGGGTCAGGGTATCCTTGGTGCTCGACCCGTCCAACCCAACACCAACACTTATACCCCAACTGATATTGAGCAGGCCCGATACACCATGGCATTGAACAAACCGGAGCACGGATTTATGGACACGGGAGCATCCTCACATTCAGAAAACGAACAAGGTATATACTCTCCGTCTAATTTTAATAAGTGTACTGATAAAAATATTATTGTTGGTAATGTCATGGCAATACCCGTTTTGGCTCAAGGAAATTAAACCTTACCCCTGCCCTTCCCACCCCTTACACTAAATAACGTCCTTTTTGCCCCTAAACTTATTAAAACCCTGATTTCGGTCCGTTGCCTTACCACCGATAATCTTGTATCCATCGAGTTTGACCCTTTTGGTTTTTTTGTGAAGGATCTCAAAACTCGGGCGCCTATCCTTAGATGCAATAGCACCGGTGATCTTTACCTGCTGACTCGACCACTCTCCACCATCACTCAACCTACTGCTTTTGTTGCTATTTATCAAGATCACTGGCATCAACGCCTGGGCCACCCTGGCGCAAATTTTATTGCATTCTTTAAAAACTTCTTCTTGCATTAATTTTGGCAAACCTTTTAATAAATTGTGTGAACCTTGTGTGTTTGGAAAGAGTGTTAAATTACCTTTTCATGATTCAATTAATTGCACTCGTTTACCATTTGATATTGTTCACAGCGATTTATGGACCTCCCCTGTTCTAAGCACGGGCGGTCATCGTTATTTTTTTCTATTTCTTGATTATTACACAAATTTCTTGTGGACCTTTCCACTCGCCACAAAATCTCAGGTTTTTGCCACCTTTACTAAATATTATAACCATATCACCACCCAATTTGAAAGAAAAATAAAGCAATTTCAATGTGATAACAGAAGAGAATATGCTAATAACATTTTTTTAGCATTTTGCAACACCCACATTATGCACTTCCGTTTTTCGTGCCCCTATACTTCCTCACAAAACGGGAAGGCGGAACGAAAAATCCGAACAATAAATAACATGCTTCGTACCCTTCTTACCTAAGCCAACCTACCACCAAACTTTTGGTATCACGCCCGTGAAACTGCCACTTACCTATTAAACATCCTACCAAGCAAACCCATGATTTTAAATCACCCACATCCATGCTCTACCAATGCACACCCGAATACGAGCATCTCCGCGTCTTCGGGTGCCTTTCCTACCCCATCTTGCCCCAAACGACCATAAATAAACTTGCTAATCATTCTCGACCATGTGTTTTCCTTGGCTACCCACTCAACCATCATGGCTACAAGTGTCTAGACTTACAATCCAATCAAATATTCACTTCATGCCACGTCCAATTTGAGGAAACCATATTTCCATACCAAATCCGCTCACCTGAAAAGCCTCAATCATACAACTTCTTACACCTACCCATTCAGCCATCTATGTCCAATCCACCAGCCCACCAACCCATCACCAGCCACGTCTCATGACCCTCTCACACACCACTCACCTTCGGCCTCAATCCACTCGCCCTCACCTCAACAAACATCCTAACCATCCACTTCCCAGTCCTCGCCTCCCCAACCCTCCTCGGCCCAATCTATACCCCCTAGCCTAATCCCACACCAGCCCATCAAGTCTCACCCCAAACAGCCCAATCGCCTCCCCTAAACCCCAAACCGGCTCACACCACAGCCTTGCCCCAACCAGTTCCGCCCATCATTCTCCTTCGACCCATCAAGCTGACTCGACCCAACAAAAAACCCCCTCACCACCACCTCCCACACCAGACCCATCACCCCCACAACCGCCTCAACACACAATCCATACCCGTGTAATGAGCGGAATGGTACAACCAAAACAAATATTTAACCTTTCCACCATCACTATCGCCCCTATACCTCGCACTCCACAGGTTGCCTTGACCATTTCCGAGTGGAACCGTGCCATGACTGACGAGTTCAGTGCACTTCTTAAAAACAAGACCTGGGAGTTAGTACCTCGTCACCCAAACATGAACATTATCCATAGTGTGTGGCTCTTTAAACATAAATTCAGGTCGGATGGATCTTTGGAAATATATAAGGCTCGCCTTGTGTGTGATGGGAGTCGACAACAACCGGGCATTAACTGTGGGGAGACTTTCAGTCAGATTGTTTAACCGGCTACTGTTCGCCTAGTCTTATCATTGGCTTTGGCACGTTCCTGGCAAATTAATCAATTAGATGTCACTAATGCCTTTTTACATGGCAACCTGAGTGAAACTGTTTATATGCATCAGCCCGTGGGATTTCGCAGCTCAGAATTCCTAGATCATGTTTGCCTGTTAAAGAAATCATTGTACGGTCTCAAATAGGCCCTTAGAGCCTAGTACCAATGGTTCACTGACTTTGTCATTTTGCAGGGATTTCGACAAAGCAAGTCAGATAATTCTTTATTTGTCTACACCCAGGGCCGTGATATTGCATACTTATTAATTTATGTTGACGACATCATTCTCACAACTTCTTCTACTGCTCTTCGTCAGCGCATTATACACAGCCTTGCAGGGGAATTTGCTATGAAAGACTTGGGCTCCCTTTCCTTTTTCTTGGGCATTCGGGTTACACGTACTTACAACAACATGTTTTATCTCAGTCTGCTTATGCTACAGATATTATACATCGTGCTTCCATGGACTCCTGCAAACTTGTATCTACCCCTGTGGACACTCAGACCAAACTGAGTGCTGATACTGGACCAATTCATGATGATCCTAACATATCACAGCCTTGCAGGTGCCTTCCAATATCTAACATTCACTCGCCCTGACATCTCATATGCAGTTCAGCAGGTCTGCATGCATATGCACTCCCCACGGGTTACTCATTGGAATGCCTTGAAGCGTATAATCCGGTATATTCAGGTCACCAAGGATCTCGGCCTACATCTTGGGCGTTTTATCAAACACCTAGTAGGCATTCTTGCTACACCCAAGATTTTTCATTAAAGACATCAAGACTTCCAAAAATCAAAGGCATCTATTTCACATTTTATCAATTTATTCAAACATAGGAATGACACATGTACATACATTGCTTGTTTAACACCTATAATGGTGGATTCTTCACAACCCCATTTCAAGTGAAATTTTATAATTACCCCAACCATATCTTTCAGTCAAATTCTTGTGATTATGAGGTTCCTATGTTTCAATGACATCACTATTATTCACAGATTTGAAGTATTGAACACAACCCTCAATTTTTTCATGATAGCAAGGTTATAAAGGAAGCATCACATCAAGAAATCAAGGTTTATCTTAGAGCTAGATGGACCCTAATTGACCATGTTCTTCAATTGCATGTGTTTATCCCTTCTAATTTATCTTTGATTGGATAAGATGCAAGATTTTTTAAGTGTGTGTATATGTGTGTGTGTGGGGGGGGGGGGGCAAATTCTAGGAGTAAGGAAATGAGGATTTCCTCTTCCACTCCCATAACACACCTTATATATTCTACAATGCCCCTTTTAGTCCCTCAACTATTGCCTTGGTTTGTTTTTAGCCATAATGTAACCTTGTGGAGGCCACGATTTGTGTCTAGAGTGTTTTCTTTAAATTTTAACTTTCAAAGTTTGGTTTTTATTATTCAAATTAATTCCTGTTTCCAAAGTTTCCCAAATAAATAAACACAAGGCAACAACTGAAAGACTTTGGGGCGTTACAGGCTTGTGGTAAATGTATCAAATGGATATTGATTGAACTCATTCAAACGGCATTAGAACCATCTCATTGATCCTTATGATCTAAGTTTTTAGGGTTTTGCTTTTTTTAGCTTGTGGTTTTTGGAATTTGTGTTAGATCATTGTGTCTTTTTCTTATTTTCTTCATTGTGTCTTTTTTTTCTTTTTTTCAGCATTGTGTTATATTTTGTTATCTATTATGTTTTTTTTTGTTGTAGCATTGTCATTCTTCTCATTTATTTTACACTACACAAGATTACTTGAGCCACGACACTTAATCATTCATACAAAAAAAACCCAATATATCAAATGTGACCAATTTCACTTGAGTATTTATATAATGATTGCAATCTTAGATTTTGTATTTCATTAGGGAATGTTCAATTTAACCCTTAGAATCGATTTTGAGTGTTTGGATAATAATATCCAAACTAGCATCTAGAAATCTTACAAATGTTGATGATGAAATCACTTCTTTAACTTTGATATCATGTTGGATAATAAAAGAACTCATCCCCTCTCCCAGTTAGCATAACATAGTATCTCGATCATGCTGCCTTTGTTCTTTATTCTATCACATGGTAATTGGTGGTACTTTCTCACCAGAAGTTTAGTGCACCTAACATTGCCTTCATCTTTTCTTTTCGTGTGACTTCCATTTGGTCTGTCCATTTAAGTTTGTTGAAGTCTTGGCAAACCTTAGAGTATATAGTAATTACGTAAAGTTTGTTAGAACTGTTAAGCAAAAAATATGATACAAAAAACTATACAAGCAAACTTTGAGTCTTAGGATTATCCTTCTAGATAACTCGCCCTGGCTATGTACTTAGATGGGTTAATGGCTAAGACTATTCAACGATCACCTTGAATTTCAAGAGTTGTAGGTAAAGATCCCATGGATTCTCTGTATAAACACTTGAAACATGCCTTGGAAAAAGTGGATGGGTCAAGATACATAAAGTGACCCAAAGCATACTCTTATATAGTTCCTAAAGACTTTATAATCATAAGTAATTATAAATAAAATGGAAAGAACTACATTTCCCATCAAAAGTATCACAAATCCTATCTGTATACCTAACTTATGGATTATTTAGACCTGACAATCTTTACTCATCTAATTAAGTTTGAGTAACTTTCGGCTTAAAACTTAAAATTATGGGTTAAGGTGGGTTTACTATAATTTTCAAGAGAGTTGGAATGGGTAATTTTAGATATTGAAAATAAGTAAGTGGGTCAGAATGAGTACGTCATAAAAAGAAAACGGGCCAGTATGATATTTTCAGATAAACTCTTTGTAATCTGAATTAAAAACTCACCCAACACCAAAAGCTTTAATGTTCGATAGAGATCTGAGGTATTAACAACAAGCGATTATATGTTTTACATTTGTTGACGGGCGTGGTTGATTCAAAACCGTCCAGGTCATTAATAGGCAGATTCGGGACCAACGGTTTGGGTCGTTACCGGAACGTTTTGGGTCAAAACAGTCTAGCAAGTTAACGGGTCTGGTCCAATCAAAACGGTCTGAGCCTTTAAAGGCCGCTTCGGGCCAAAACCATTCGGGTCGTTAACAGGCCCAATCGGGTCAAACAGATTTGATTCGTTAATGGGCCTGGTCTAGTCCAAACAGTCCGGGTCACTAATGTGCCAGTTTGGATCGAAATGGGTCGGGCCAATAAGGGGACTAGTCGAGTCAAAACGGTCTGAATCATTAAACGGGTCGGTCGAGTCGAAACGACGTGGTTCGCTAAATGGGCCATTCGGATCATAACGGTTTGGGTTGTTACCGAGCCCTGTCGAGTCGAAACAGTTCAGTTCGTAAATGGGCAGGTCGGGTCAAAACTGTCAATGTCGTTAATAGGCCCGTTCAGGTTAAAACGGTCTAGAGCGTTAACGGGCGAGTTAGGTCAAAGCAGTCCAGGATGTTTAACGAGTCAGTTCGGATCAAAACGGCCCGGTTGTTAAACTGGTGGGTAGGGTCGAAATTGCAGGGGTTGTTAAACGGGCCGGTCAGGTTGAAATGGTATGGTGATAACTCACAAAATTAACATATAAAACGGGCATAAACAGTCTCATAATAGGACACAATTAAGGTTATATTGTTAATATTTGATACTTAATTCATTTCTATTTGTATTTATCAGGAAAATGGAGCTCTGAGATGGAAACAAAGGATTTTCGGGTAAAAACAGGCAAAATCGGGAGATTCCTAAAGATACGAGACTTTCAGCCAGTTCACTATATGTTTTGAAAACAATCCCGGGACTTAAACAGTGATAAAACTAGTCCGGGAATGACCCATCATGCCCACGCACACTTGCACGGAGGCCCTGCATGCTAGAAGACAACGCAACAAGCTTGGAGAGCAAGAAAACGTACTGAGGACACGTGCACGCCCGTGCCACATCACTTGGCACGCCCGTGCCCAGAAAAAAGTACAGACAAGGTAGAACTGCAGCAACAGAAAGTACCTGAGACAGTGTGCACGCCCGTGCCAACTCTTGGCACGCCCGTGCTTCCCCTAGAGCTCTATAAATAGCAAGCTAACCCCCACCATTTGATCATCCCTTCTTGTGCTCTCTTAGGCCGACTACCAAGCTTCTTCCAGAGATCTTGGGGTCCTTTGGGAGGCCTTCTGGTCCTCTTAACATCCCTCAATGGTTAGGCTTTGACCTACCTTGATTAGCTTGGCCAACAAGAGAATTGTAGAGTAGTTCATATGCAATAAAACATCGAGGGTCGTGAGTTTGTTAGATGCATATCACTTGAAGATGGAGATCTTGTCTATGGGCAGCCATGTTCTTGGGTTGATCATTCGATATGGTTATATCTTTCTATTATCATGAACCCATTTCGATATGTAGACTTTTATTATTATTATTATTAGTTTAATTTTAGTTATTTGTTGTGTTATCTTCTTCTAATCTTTATTTGTTTATCTTTGTGACAGGTTTGAATGATGATTAACTTAATACCAACCTTAACTTAATTAATTAATTAAATAACTAAGGGTATAATCAGCTTCTGGTAGTCCCGAGCTAGATCCAAGGCGAGGAAACCGGTAGTGAGACAGATCCTTCGGGCTTCTGATATCCAAATCGGATTCTAAGCAATGGCTTTGAAGTGGACCAGATCCGAGTGACACATTTCTCGTACTTATCAGATGATTGAATGATCTTTTTGGTAAAAGACGGTTTCCCTACGGTCACACCAGTGATCTTCGGATTGCACACTTTTAGGATTATGTGCCACCTTTACCAAGGATTTCATTCAGTTCGGGAGGTTAAGGGTTGGGTAATTAAGTCGTCATTTATTTAAAACCAACTTTATATTTATCAGGCCTATAAATATTAAAGTGTCACTAAGATAAATAAAATAAAGATTCTTTATCTAGTTCTCGTTATTACAACACCGTTAGCCAATGGGGGCCCGACTTCCTGAGATAGCCGTAAGAGAGATCCTTCGGTCTTCATGACCGATAGCCTATTAGGGTATACAAGGTTTCCAGGATAAAGAGACCTTTCGGTACGGAACGCGAGAACTAAGGGAGGTGTACGGTGTCCCGGTTCGGGAATGAAGCCTCCAATTTAAGAAGATGATAAGTTCGAGGACCAGAGACTTGACCGCGGTTTGAGGAGCCCGCTATACGCACGGCCCTGGTGGAGTACCCCAGGTGGACGCACGCTGAAGAGGTTTTGCATTCTACTCAGTAGTCGCCTCCGCTTCTCTATCAAGGAGTCAACACTTCAAGATCCCTCTCGTCTTCCTCACAATTAATTAACTTGAATTATTAATTTTAATAATAAACTTAACTACTTATTCGGAGGGTCCCGAGATGTGCATATTTGACCTCTCTACTATTTTATCTTTTTCTTTTATAAAACCAAAACCTTTTTCAAAAACTATTTTCATCAAAATAACCCCTTCGTTTTATTTTTCTTTTCAAAACCCGATCAGTTAATGAATGAAAGGTTGAGTAGGGGAAAGTGTGAAGTCTAGAATACGATACTCAATACTTACCCTAGAAGCTATACTATGCACGTCAGTTTCCTTGCCAATATGTTGGTTTTAGTTTCTAAAAGTAATTATTGTTTACTTTATAAATTTAAAACTTGTTAACAAAGGTTTAGTAAAAATCAGTCGTTTACCCCGAAACTAAAGTTTCGGATTTCAAACATCAAGTTTTTGGCACCAGGGAAATGACATCTTTTTAATTTGCTAAAACCACGCACATCATATGGGTCATTAACGGGTCCTGTCGGGTCGTTAACAGGGACGTTCAGGTCAAAACGGCATGGGTCTCTAACAGGCGCGTTTGGGTTGAAATGTTCCGAGTGAATAAAGGGCCGGGTCGGAATGTTTTGAGACTTTAACGGGTCCGGTTGGATCGAAACGGTCTGGTCGTTGATGTGTCTATGGGACGAAATGGTCCAAGGAATTAACGGGCCCGATGTGGTCAGAACGGTCATGTCGTTAATGAGCCCGATCGGATTGAAACAGAACAGGCCGTTTGGTCAGGTAGAAACGGTCAGGTGTGTTTAATGGGTCGATCGGGTTATGAAACGGCTTGGGTCGTTATCAGGCCCGATCTGGTCAAAAGGGTCTATGTCATTAACGAGTCGATTGCGTCAAAATTTTCCGGGTTGATAACGGGCTCGGTCGAGTCGAAATGGTCCAGTCATTAACTGTCCCGGTTTGGTTGAAACTGTTCGGGTCTTTAACAAGCGTGGTCAGGTCGAAACTATCTGGGTCGTTTAAGGGCCGCGTCGTTAACTGGTCCGGTCTGGTTGACTTTAATTTACTTTTTATTATTTTTAATATATATTTTTTAGAGAGAATTACAAAGAATGTCCTTTAATTATTATAAAAATTGCACGTTCTGTCCTTTATGGAAAATTTTCACTCATTCTGTCATTTATTTTCTCAATTTGCTACACCCTATGTCGTTTAGCCTAACTTAGTTAAAAAAATTTGGTTAACTTTATTTTCTAAGTTTACACTTTTAGCCCTTATAGTTTTGATCGAACCCTAACCCTTGATTGACCTTGAATTCGACCATGGAAATTAACGAAATCATAGGGCTATTATAGAACATCAAATTCCGATCAAAACCATGTATAATAATCGTACTGACCTGATCGTTTTCGAGGCTAAATATAACGATTAAAATTGCGACTGTTGATCTTTTTGTTCAAATTGCGAACAATTTGGTGGGTGTTTATGGTATATTTTTGCACAAAAACGATGGACTAAGGCATAAGATGTTTAGCACGTTCCATGAATGTTTAAAAATGTATTTTGATAAAATAAAGGTCTTTAAACGTTTAAAAACCCACTTGCAAACCGAGCTTCTATACCATAAATTTAAACCTATTATAATATCTTATGCCTTAGTCGATCGTTTCTGTGCAAAAATATACTATAAACACCCACCAAATCGTTCGTAATTTGAAGAACAAGATCAAACAGTCGCAATTTTAATCGTTCGATTTAGCCTCGAAAACGATCAGGCCAGTACGATTATCATACATGGTTTTGATCGGAATTTGATATTCTATAATAGCCCTATGATTTCGTTAATTGCCGTGGTGGAATTCGGGATCAATCAAGGGTTAGGGTTTGATCAAAACTATAGGGGCTAAAAGTGTAAACTTAGAAAATAAAGTTAACAAAGTTTTTTAACTAAGTTAGTCTAAATGACATAGGGTGTAACAAATTGAGAAAATAAAGGACAAAATGAATGAAAAATTTCCATAAAAAACAGAACATGCATTTTTTCTAATAATTAAAGGAAAATCTTTGTAATTCTCTCTATTTTTAATTATATTATTTTTGTTTTATTTTTTTAGTTTAATATTTTTAAGCCATTCTAATCCGAACCCATTCTGATAGGAAACCATCCTCACCCTTACTCATCCTAACCACTCTTCTATATTACGCATCCTGACCCAAATCATGCTAATCCAACAACCATCCTAACCCATATGCCAATTGATGTTACAACCGTCTTATTCTATCTTCTCATACAAGTAATACTACTTCCATACACATTCATATTGGTGACAAACATAAACTTGACATAAGATGTATATTCTTTCTTTTTCCCCTTTTGTAATTGCCATTGTCTATAAATGTGAGTAAAAAGTCCCAAAAAAGAACCTTTTCTCTCTTGCATGTGGTGATGGTAGTGTGCAGAAAGAGTGACTTGTTGCTTCAAACAAAAGTAAAGATTTTGTTGATTGTATCCCACTAAAACACAATTTATGCAATCAACTCCATTTCCCTTTTTTTTCACTCATTTTATTGAGCTCTTATATTGTATCCCACTAAAACACACTACATGTTATATTATCTTTTTGCAACTAAATTTGCATGAACTTTACAAGATGACCTTTTAAGTCTTTAATTGAGAATTAAAAAGTGTGTATAAATGAGTTGTTTGGAATCAATTAGACTATAAATGACTTCCTAACTACATGTTTTAAAAATATTTCAAGATCTGATTATTATAATAATATTAATAAACAAACTTAATGAATAGTAACTATATTATTATTTTATTCATAGTAACTATATTATTATTTTATTCATATTATTTTATTCACCATTTGACATCCGTTTTGCTTCTGTGTGGGTTGTTATGTGCCCAATGATGATGATTAAATACATGGCTTCTGGGTGAGGTTAAGTCGAATGATTGTGGGTTTTCATCATATTAGTTGAATTTTGAATTAACATGTTTGTTACGGAAATGAATGATAACATGTTGGGCATTGAGTAAGTTTGTTTAAATATTGAGTTTGGAAAATCCTAATATTAATAAACAAACTTAATGAATAGTAACTATATTATTATTTTATTTATAGTAACTATATTATTATTTTATTCACCATTTGACATCTGGTTCGCTTCTGTGTGGGTTGTTATGTACCCAATGATGATGACTAAATACATGGCTTCTGGGTGAGGTTAAGTCGAATGATTGTGGGTTTTCATCATATTGGTTGAATTTTGAATTAACATATTTGTTACGTAATTGAATGATAACATGTTGGGCATTGAGTAAGTTTGTTTAAATATTGAGTTTGGAATATCCGCATTAACGCGTCATGTGAAAAATGTGCAACACACGTATTAATACACCTAGTTATTATACTATAGTTTACAAACTTAAATGAATAGTGATTAAAATGAATAGTAATTATAATAATATTTTATTCAATTAACTATATTATTATTTTATTCATATTATTTTATTTAAAATTATCTTTATTATATTATATACTATTAATATAAATAACATAATATTATCTACAAATTTCATGTGTTACCTCATGTGTAGATTTCTTTATTTTTTTTAACGTTTGCAACCAAAATGGAATCTCGATTGTATAATTCATTAATTGATCAACACCTCATCTAAATCTCGATTGTAAAACACGCAACGCGCAACGCGCGTGATTTTATACAACTAGTTTTTCTAAAAAAGTAAATACATTATTTTTAGTTGGATCCACATTTCTTTTTTAAACGATCAAATATGAAAACATTAAATTAAAATGTTGTTTCATGAAACTTTTAGGGTAAGCAACTTAACTACACAAACCCTGAAAGAACGTTTCAAGCCTTTTTATTTACATACATAAACTTTTATAAGACTAAGAACGTTTCAAGCCTTTTTATTTACATACATAAACTTTTATAAGACTTTTGTAAGGGGGACGGGGCGTCACCAGAATTTGTCACGGGTATCTCACTACCAGCACGGTAACACCGCCGCCACCCGTGCTTGTAGGGGTCCCGTGAACCAATTTCTGGTTCTTTTAACCGTGCTGGTACAAAGGAAACTGTTATATTTCTTGACCAATAATTAATTTCCAAAGTTTTTTTTTTCTTTGACCGTTTTTTTATATATGACCGTTTATATTTTGACCATTTTTTATAATTTTACCATATATTTAAACATCATATTTACACATACAATATTTTTTACAACTACATCTTTGAATATGGGTGGTGACAATATGTTTCTGAATACGTATCATCAACGAAGATCATCCCGCCCCGCAACACATCAACCAACTACACACCCACCGACTACAAAGCCTCCCCCAACATTTGAATATTACGAGCCACAAGATCCTGACGATTTGTCCACGGAAGAATTGATTTACGCATATGATTACACAATGACTCTACTACAACTAGGAGCAATACGGGTTGGAGATGTCGTAAGAGTGAGGGATATCAATACGAGAGGTCGGACGGGCGTGATAGTGATCGTGATATTTCTTCGCCCGAGTCAATTGCGTATTCTTTCTTTTTTTTAGTTATGTTTAAGTATTATTTTAATTAGGTTTATGTTTATGTTTAGTTAATGTTTTAATTAGGTTAATTATGTTTGTATTTTGATTTTTAATTGTTAACTTTAATTTTTGTTCTTGTAATGGTTATTTTCATTAAACATTAAACAACATTAAACAGTAAACATTGAACATTAAACAATACACATCATTAAATATTAAACCTATCGCACAACAATCGTCATGCCGCAACATGGTTGAAGTTACTCCCATGTGCATTCACATAGGCGTGGCGCGTGGCTAGGATTGCCATGTCTTCTTGAAGATTAGGGTGCCGCTCAATCATGGCTTCATAGAGGGCGTTCCATCGGTTACACTTGGTGAAGAGATCATGCCACTTACTAACGAGTGAATCCTTGTTGCGGTCATTTGTTCCGGTTATTCGATTGAATTCCTCCGACACGTTGCTCCAAAATGAATCTCTACGTAAACTGGCATGATGATTTATTTTTCTTACTGCCAAGTATGCCCTCGTTAACGCGATCTCCTCATTTACATTCCACGGGACCATTTTTACGATATGATTAAAGTGATAACCGGTTTTGGTGTGATTTTGGTATTAGAAGTTATGGGGTTTTATAGGTGTAAAAAATGTAGCCGTTAGGTGTAACGGTTATAAAATTAATTACCGTTTGAAAATTAAAAAACGGTTACTTTTTGATTTTTTTTATTCAATTTTTAGATTTTTATTCCAACAAAAGGGGCAAATTACATAATAATAGCAGGTAGGCGGGCAACAAGTTGCGCCGCCACCCCCTTCTGGATAGAGAACCCTAATCTAAAGAATACAAATCCTTGCCCCTGGAGAGTCGAGAAGTTGCTGTGGACCACCCGCTGGACTCT
Source organism: Ambrosia trifida (assembly GCA_028751855.1). Classification (NCBI taxonomy): domain Eukaryota; kingdom Viridiplantae; phylum Streptophyta; class Magnoliopsida; order Asterales; family Asteraceae; genus Ambrosia; species Ambrosia trifida. The sequence continues at coordinate 79,938,988 of CM054124.1, read as the reverse complement.
CGTTATAAACCTGATCGTTTCCTCCAAAATAGTGTTTCAGTGAATTAATCAGTGAAGTAATGTGACAGTACATGATTGGTTAAAATCAGTTAAGTGAAAAAAAAAAAAAAAAAAAAAAAGTTAGACAGACGCCCCTTCCCCCTAAGTATAATTATTATGTACGGGATTGGAAGCAATAAGAAGAAGATTATCAAGGCAATTATCCTAACAACAATTTGGGTGATCTGGTTGACAAGGAACAGGAAAATTTTCGCAGGAAAACGACCAAATTTGGATCAATGTTTAGGCGAAATCAAGTCGCTCTCCTACAATTGGGTAACCAATAAAGCAAAGCATGTTTCAAAGGAATGGAAGAAATGGATTGTTTTTGATCTCACTGTGTAATGTTATGTTAGGTATGGATGGTACATTTAGATAGGCTTGGCTGGATGGTTTTGTTTATCTTCTTAGCATCTTGCTATGAGATATCATGTAAATACTTGGGCTTGGTAATAAAATGATGTTTGCCTTTAAAAAAAAAAAGTATAATTATTATGTAGAAGGCAGCCAATAGACTGTGAGAACTCGTTTGATTTACAAAATCCTTTGGATTTACTTTAGAGTTAACATCACTATAAATTGGGTTTGATAAAATTAAAACTCGAATTAATGCTATAATTAATGGAACTAGGATTTTACACCCGTGAGGGTTGCGTCACGCTAAACTAGTAAACTGTGATATAGTAACGGGAGTTGCTGTTCCATGAACAACCAACACGGATTGAATACGCTGGTACGTTGTTCGCCTCTATAGAATAAAAAATCATGTGCTTTCAATGTAAACGTGATTACAAGTGTAAATTATTGACACAACACAAGCAAAATGTACAATATATTCCAAATAAATGAAGTAATGAACCATGGGACAACTAACAAAAACATGAACATAAATTAAACTAGGATTCTAATACCCCGCGCTTCGCGGCAGGAGCCCCTGTTGCGCTGAGGGTTTGGTGGACGTTAAAAATCGTGCGTCGTTGTGGGAGCTCCTGTTGCGTGGAGGGTTTCGCGGAATAAAATATAATATTAAGTGACTGTTATTCTCGCTTGGGCTTAAAAAAAATACTCGCAGGCAAAAGCTATATAATAATACCATACTCAATTTAATGAGAATAAAAAGGATGCTTTTATGGCATATTTTTTTAAATATTAATGTAAGAAAAATTTGTGATCGATTAAAAATGAGGTATTTAGGAATTATACACCTCTAATTAGGATTCATACACCCTGACCCATATCACACACCAATAGAATACTGTCACATACCTCAGAATGTGATGTCACACCCCCAAAAATGATGGTGTAAATTAATTCAACAATATGTTATGAAGGGTTGTCACATGCTTAAAAATACGAAAATTTTCCTTTTTGTCCACCCTATCAATGCTAATCATTTGTACCATGTACAATAAAGTGTTTATTTTATAGGGAAAGTGAATATGGGGCTGTTACGCATCTAACTTAGATGCGAAACCTATCAAAACGACGTAGTTTTGATTTAAAAATCCCTTAAACACATTCCATTGAAATCACGTCCTCAAAATCTCACGATTTCAATCTTGATTCTACAATTTCAAAAGTTTTTTCGTCTTCCTGCTCATCGACGAGTTCTTGTCTCCAATCCCAATTTTTCTCTTTTATGTTAATTATAAATGACCAGTTAATAAGGAAGTTTGGTGCGGCAGATGTAATTCTTCATTAAATCATAAGTAATCAATTACAGTTAAAATTAATGGTTAAATTTAAGTACAAAAAAAAGGTCGAAGAAGTTTTAGACTTAATTGATGATTCGAACCTGTTTGATGAAAGTATTGTTGTTAGGCCATGGGGTATACTCTAACATATGTAGTGTTAAAGGTGACATGGCATGTTAACTTGCATTGTACACCACTCCCTTCTTGTATTAAAGGGTGTTAAAAAGGTTATGTGTTAACATATTAACATGGTGTTAAAAGTCTACATTAATTTTTTCCTTTTATGAACCTAAAACTACTAAAAATATATGATTAGTTGAAATTGATTAGATTAAGCCATTTCCTTAGGGTGAAGTGGAGTCAAATGAGAAAAAATGGATGATGTGGCATCTAAGTGGAGTTAAGAAGGGTTAAAGTATACCCTAAGGCCTTATGTGAGTGCTTCAAATCAAGAATTTAATATTTCAATCCACCATTAACGAAACATTTTTCTCCTTGGGGAAACTGCATTTACCCCCTCCCCTCTAATTGATTCAACCAAATCCTAACCCTTTCCATTCTGGATTACTATTGTGTCAATTTCTTGGATCGGCCTACGAAATACCATCCAATCCAGCACCATCGAAAACCCTAGCAAAACTACAATTTGGGATACTAACTTTTTTTACTAAACTCGTGTTCGTTTGGATTAATGATTGAAACAATTTTAATGAAATATAATCATCTGAAATTGCAGAGAAAGGAATACCGAACATCACACTAGTTGATAACGACTGGTTTAGGAAAGCTTAATCAAAACGACGTAGTTTTGATGAGTTTCGCATCTAAGCTAGATGCATAACAGCCCCATATTCACTTTTCCCTTATTTTATTGATTGATATTTTTGGGCAATTTTCTGGGCATTTTTTTGGGCGGTTCCATGGTTTTCTAGGCGGTTTTGGAGCTTTTTTTTTTGGGTGAGTAGGGGCATTTTTTTGGGCGGTTTAGGCACAGGATGTTGGTACGACACTGTAGAAGTGTCGTATAATTAACAGATACTATAATACAGATTAAAAAGCCTTTCGGTTCGATAACATGCCCATTGCTGCGGGACACAAAGATAATTCATTGGTATCGGTTTGTTATGTCTCGTTACAATGATACAATACTTAAAGTCTTAAATGACAAATACCAAATAATTAAAATCAAGAGCTTCTTGGTGATGGTTGCTAGCCCTAAAAACAGGAACAGAGTGGAGAAGGATTTCATTAGGTTGAAAGGAGAGTCAACTGAGGGAGGTTTGTGGTGAACTGGTGATTGTGTTTTATTTCCTTATATATAGTGTTGTTTATTTTAATAAAAATGGGTAAAAAGACATAATTACCTCTCTAGTAACGCTAAAAGTGGATGAGGTTAATGAAGTTGATGAAAATGACAAGAAATTGAAACCCTACCAGGTGCGAGAAAAGAAACTTTTTGGATGTGAGTGACAAAAGTGTGTAATTACGTGGATGGATATAGAGATGCTATTGTGAATACTCTTACGTATATTAAAAATAATTACGGGGGGCTCCAGTCTTGATTCCGGCGGTCGCTGTTGCGCTGATCGCGAGTTTGTTTGTTACCGATGATATTTCTGGCGTCGCCGGAGGTTGAGTATCGGCCTTCGTCAGTGGAACCTGAGATGCAGTTACAGACAGATGCTCGGTTATTGCCGCGGTTGCGGCTGTTGCTGGAGCTCCCTCGTTGGTTTTGGCGCATCGTTTTTTGGTTGCCCGCATATAGTTTGGAAATGCGGACGACCTCTTCCCAAGAATCTGGGACGCCATCTTTCCCTTGGAGGGTGTGTTGGAGGCCGTCGTCGTTGACGTTGGCCAGGAAGGAGGTCCGGGTTGCCTCGTCCCCTGTTCCCAACTGGAGTGCTTCTTTGTTGAACCGTACGATGAAGTCTTCGAGCGGTTCAGTGTCTCTGCGTTTGCACAGAGAGATCTAGCTTTTGTCGCGCTTGTGACGACGTTGTTGGCTAAAGTGGAGTGAAAATTTGTCGATCAGCTGCTCGTAGCTGTCGATGCTTCCGATGGGGAGGTTATCAAACCAGACCCTGGCAGCTCCGGTAAGTGTCTTGGCAAACATGTGACACCAGACGGGTAGGGTCCATCCGATGACGGCCCCGGCTTGGTTGAAGATGCCGAGGTGATCGTCCGGATCGGTGAGACCGTCATATATTCTGACGTTGGTCGGCAGGCGTTGGCGTGGCGGGATTGGTGCTTGGGATATACGCCTGGTGAACTTGGACTTGTCCGCGAAGGCCGTGGGCCTGTAGGGGAGTGACAAGTTTGTGGTGGCGTCGTCGTTGTATCTGTTTAGTCGTTCCCGCCTGTAATATGGGCTATGGCGATAGTCCCTGGAGGCATCGTCTTCCCATGAACTTTCATCATAATCTTCATCGTCGAACCGGTTGCGCTCTGCACGGGCCTGGTCCTTAGGGGATTGCCCTGGAGCTTCCTCGTGACGGGCGGCAGCCGACGTTCGTGCGGGTGGTTTGGAGGAAGAACCCGCAATTGCTTTGCCGGTGCGTCGGCGTCGTTCCAGCTGAGCGTCTAGAATACGCCTCTGGTTCTCGTACCAGTCGTTATTCAGGGCGTCGATCTCCTCCTCGGTTGGAGGTGCTGGGTCAGTGAGGTGAAATTCTAGGTTTCTGGGGGTGACGATGGGGTGTTGCTGGTTATTGTTGTGATCCCCAGATGTTGGGTGGGATGCTGGAGTGGCGTCGGTGATGTCTTCGACGGCTCCAGATGGGGTGAACACTCTTGGAGGTGAAGTGGTCATTTTTTTTATGGGTTAATGGATGTATTTGTTAAAGTTGTTTCGTTTAGAGTATTTGTGGTAAGGTCACCGATGGCGCCAATAAAGAAACACGAATACTAGGTTACCGAACAGGCGCTAACCCAATGAGTGGTTCTACTGTATTTTGCAAAGAGAGTGTGTTTGGAAAATACGTGAGGGTCTAAGGACAAGACCAGGGAATTTAGGAGACTACTGATTAGAAGAGTCGAGCCTCTAACAGTTAGTATAATAAACAAGGGGTTGAAGAAGGTACGAAAGAGTTCGTATACATCTTGAGTGAAAGTGTGAGTGATTAGATGCCAATAAAAGGAGAAGGGGCTCCTCCTTTTATAGTACCTAGATCCTCTACTTTCTCAGCCCATCCTCTACCTTTGATGGGGCCCGACCCAAGTAGAGGCGTCTCCATAATCCGGCCCAAGTCCTCAAGCCCACTTGGTGCAAGTGGGTTTTGATAAAATAGGAGAAAGTAAAATGCTAAGGGGGATGTTACCGTCCTGACGGTTGGTACACGTGGCGCCCATTGAGTGGACACTGGTGGTTGGCGGACACGTGGCGCCTGCCCATTGGTAGACCGAGGGCGGTGAGTAATCATACCTTTCTTGGACTTTGAAATGGGTTGAGAAAGTCTGCTTTGTCAGGAAGATATCTTGGCTGAGAGGCCGCCACGTCATCGTCCTTTCTGTTCGTCAGACTGGGAGCAGTCTCTGATTGGAGAGGAACTCTGATGGGCCGCCTGCTGTGTTAGAGATATTTTGTTTGGGGCAGGGGTGAGTCCCAAGGCTGCCCCAAAAGGTATCTTCCACTTGTGTTGGTGAAGCTTGCTAAGGAAGCTTTGAAGTATATGGGGCCCGCCGATGTAAAATGGGCGGGCGTGCTTGCGCCTGGCGACGCCAAACGTTCCGCTGACATAAAACGGGCAGATGGACGCCAAACGTTCCGCCGACGTAGAACGAGAGGGTAACGCTCGCGTCAGACGACAGATTGTATCGCTGACGTAGAATCGGGCTAGTGGACGCCAGACGTTCCGCTGACGTAAAACGGGCGGATGGACGCCTGGCGAAGGCGGTTCTAGTTGGGCGATGGTATGGTATTTTTAATGCTTTGATACCATATCCCTTCACTTCCTATTTTAAATAACGTCTAAAAAGTTACGAACTTTATAAAAGAATAAGAGAATATGATTGTAACTTGCATGTAATTTTAGAAAGTCAACTTATGAAGAAGGTTCGGTTACTAGTTCGAATTTTTTTATTACATCCGGTATTATGATAGATGGGAATCATCGATTGAATATCGTAAACGTTTATGCTCCTCAAAATAATATTGAAAAAGAAGATTATGGCAGGAGATTATTCGGGCTATTCAGTCTATTCATTGGTGGTGGGTGGTGCTTGGAGATTTTAATGCCATGAGATATAAGGAGGAAAGGAAGCACACCGTTTTTTATCATACTTGCGCGAAGGATTTTAATTATTTCATTGATGAAGCGGGTCTTCGGAAGTACAATATGAAATGTATGAAATGTATGAAATATACTTTTTTTGGCTAGTAGAGGGGATGTTTGTAAGATGAGCAAAATAGAACGAGTCTTGGTTTGTTCGGATATGTTTAATACTTGGCCGAATGCGTGTTTGAGGGCCCTCCCTAGAAGGATTTCAGATCACTCCCCATTAGTTCTTTCATTGAAAGATACCGACTTCGGTCCAAAACCGTTTAGATGGTTTGATTCTTGGTTGGACAGGAAAGGTTGTGAAGAAGTGGTTGGGAATGTTCAAAAAGATAATGATTTTTCGGGTCGTCCAGATATCATTTTTCTGACAAAACTTAGAAGGCTCGGAGATAAGTCAAAGAAATGGATTGAAGACCGTAAGAATTTGGAAGGGGAAGAATTGGAAAAATTAAAAACTAAAAAACAAGATTTACAAATGCTTATCGAGGAAAGGAATTTGGAAGAAGAAAAAATGTGGGTTTGGACGGAATGTAGAAAATGTATTAATGAAATTGACTTTCTCAGAGCTAAAGATGTAAAGCAAAAATCTAGAGTTAAATGGGTGGCTTTGGGTGATGACAATACCAGTTTTTTTCATAGCATGGTTAAAGGGAGGAAAGCTAGAAATGCTATTCCAGGCTTAGAGGTCGATGGAGTTTTGGATTTTTAAGCCTACCTTGGTCAAAAAAATAGGTGTACAGGTTTTTCAGGGAACATTTTAGAGAACAATATATTGAGTATCCTACTCTAGAATGCGATGGTATTAACTCTATCCCTGAGCCCTCTAAAACCGATTTAGTGGGCCCCTTTTCTTTATAGGAAAGTAAGATCGTTGTCTTTGAATGTGGGTCGGATAAAGCGTCGGGACCTGATGGGTTTAACTTTGATTTTATCAAAACGTTTTGGAATTTGTTGGAAAAAGACTTTACGGATATTCTCACGGCCTTTCATCAGTCTGGAACCATAAGCCAAGGTTGTGTGTCGTCTTTTATTACTTTGATACCCAAAGTTAACAATCCTTTGGGTCTCAAAGATTACAGGCCTATAACGCTTATTGGACTATTAGTAAAGTGATTTCAATAATCCTTGTTAATCGTCTTAAAAAGATATTGGGTCTTTTGATTTCTAAAACACAGTCGGCATTTATTCAAGATAGATTTATTCTAGATGGCCCTCTCATTGTTTCTGAGATAGTGGAATGGTTGAAGAAGCATAATAAAAAGACGTTTCTATTAACGATAGATTTTTAGAAGACTTATGACAATGTGAACTGGAACTTTTTGATTGATGTTTTGGCTGAAATGGGTTTTCCTACCAAGTGGTGTCAATGGGTAAGAGGGATTTTGAAATCAGCTAGGTCTGCGGTATTGGTAAATGGGTCCCCTACGTTTGAATTTAAATGTGAAAAGGGCCTTCGCCAAGGTGATCCTTTATCCACGTTTTTGTTTTTAATTGTTATGGAGGCCCTTTCGTGGATGTTGAATAAAGCTAGAGATGTTGGTGAAATGTCGGGTATCAATATTTTGGGTGTCGACATTACTCATCTTTTATACGCGGACGACACGCTTATTTTGAGGGAGTGGTCTCGGGAGAACTTGGAGATAACGGCACGCGTTCTTAGATGCTTCTACTTATGCTCGGGACTTAGAATTAATCTCCATAAATCCAATTTGTTTGGGATTGAAATGGAGGACTTTGAGGTTGATGATATGTTGGGAGTTTTGGGGTGTAAACATGGATCTATTCCTTTCAACTATTTGGGAATCAAAGTGGGTGCCAACATGAATCGAATTAAAATTTGGGACTTGGTGATTAACGTGGTGGAGGCGCGGTTATCTTCATGGAAAGCTAAACTGCATTCTATCGGTGGCCGTTTGACTTTAATTAGATCGGTTTTAGAGAACCTCCCTATTTATTATTTCTCTTTATACAAAGCTCCCAAGATGGTTATCGAGAGGTTGGAAGGTATCATGCGGCAATTTTTATGGGCAGGGTCAAATAATGATAAAAAATCAACTAGGTAGCTTGGGAGAGGGTGGTGTGGCCTAAGAAGCTGGGAGGTTTGGATATTAATCGTTTAGAGGATTCTAATGTCGCTCATCTTCTTAAATGGGGTTAGTGATATAAAAAAGAGACCAAAAGCCTGTGGAGAAAAGTTATCAAAGGGTGTCATGGTGGGTCAAGAAGTTGGTCGTTTCTTTCCTTAAAACCCTCGGTTCGCGGGTGTTGGAAAGAAATTGTGAACATCAGAGAAAGGCGATTAACGAATGGTAAAGTTTTAAATAGCTTCTTATTTGATGTAGTCAGCGATGGTTCCTCTGTGCGTTTTTGGTGTGATCCATGGATTAATGGGCTTCCATTACGGTTGCGTTTAAACTTGAAAAATACAAATGGTGTTGTGTTGTGGACCAGATTAGCTTTCAAAATGGAGCAACTGTATGGGTCAAGAAGTTGGTCGTTTCTTTCCTTAAAACCCTCGGTTCGCGGGTGTTGGAAAGAAAATGTGAACATCAGAGAAAGGCGATTAACGAATGGTAAAGCTTTAAATGGCTTCTTATTTGCTGCAGTCAGCGATGGTTCCTTTGTGCGTTTTTGGTGTGATCCGTGGATTAATGGGCTTCCATTACGGTATGCGTTTAAACTTGAAAAATACAAATGGTGTTGTGTTGTGGACCAGATTAGCTTTCAAGATTTGACGATTCCTAAAGAAGACAAACGGGTCGCACATTGTATTGTGATAACAACTAGTATTTAGAATGCGAGAAATGAGAGGATTTTCCGAAGCAAAGAAGCAAAACCTTTCGAAGTATTCTCCAAGGTTAAGTCATACTCGTTTTTTTGGATCCGAAATAAATCTAGATATAAATGTATAGATTGGAATGCTTGGTGTAAGTTCCCTTTTGGATTGAAGTAATTATGTTCCCGGGCGGTCCTTGCTTTAAAGACTAGGTTGTGTTTGTGTGAATAAAATTTATCTTTCAAAAAAAAAAAATGTTGGATGTGACTCGTTTAAAATCAACAGCCAAGATCACTTCATACTCTTCATGTTATTTTTAGTTTTTCATGCATACCCAAAACTATATGTGTGTACATATGCCACTTGCCAATGATTTTTAGTCCAGTTGGTTTGAGGTAGGGTGAGTTTTCACTTAGGGTTCTCATTGTGGGGGTAGGTCACATATTCGATCCATGCACACCACAAAAAAATTCTCTCGTGACGGTTTGAGCTTAGTCAAGGAGGACACTGGTGTGTGAGTAGGGATTCGAATTTGGGATCGCTAGGTTAGGATTGTATAAGGATTTTCACTAAACTAAGTCTTTCAAAAAAAAAAAAAAAAAACATATGCCACTTGGGTTGTAGCCCAGTGGTAAAAAGCAAAGCCTCTTTAAAGAAAGACCTAAGATTAAATCTCGAGCAATGTGTAAATTAAGTGGAAACTAGCCATTAAAAACATTTGTCTACATATAGTACGTTACATTATATATACTATAATTATACGACACTTCTACAGTGTCCTATTGCTATAATAAGCCTGTGCATGTACAGTTACCGTTATGTCCTCTTTGAAATAGAGAAATTACTTTGCTACTTGAGATAGTAACACACAGCTCTATAGCATCATATGATTGGACCCAATTGATGCATTGCGTGGCAGCCACCAACCCAATTACTAATGCTCATTTATCTACTTATTGAAATAAACAAAATAACTAAACTACAAATATTAGTGAATTGATAATGGGCCAAAAGAGTATAGGTTTACAAAACTTTTTAGTTTTTAGGATTTCAAACTTTAATCACTCAACTTTTTTAAACTTGCATTGCATTTTGGCTACTAACTTTCTTACTAACTTATGTACTTTATTTTCCTCCAATTTGACCACCAAAATTTGACAACCAAACTTTTAGTTTTTAGGATTTCAAACTTGGACCATCCAAATTTTTTAAACTTGCATTGCAGCCACATCCACCGCAACATCTTTTAGCTAACCATTGACACATTTTTTCTAACTTTGACTTCAAATAAAGCGTACTACTAAACATGTATGCACAACAGCCGCACCCGTAACGAAGCGCGAGCCAACTAACACCTAGTTTTATTTAAAATAACGAAAATATTGTTTTAATTTTAAATTTTAAATTTTAAATATACTATATTCTCTCTCCTATCTGATCAGTAATAATTAGCCGAATTTTACGCACTTTTTAAGCCTGGTTTTAGCCAGTTACGTGACATTGAAAACGAAAGAATATTTCATGTAATACTAAATTAATTTAATGACCTATGATACACAATAATTTTGGAGATCCTATGGGACCTCATCACTTTGTTTTCTATATTATGAGGGTGAAAAGTAAAAGGTTGAATCAATTGCATAATGTACACCGGCGAGTTAATTATTACTATTATTAAAAAAAGGAAAATAATCAACATTCCACTAAACTTATTTAAATATAAAATATGACTATTATTTAGTCATTTTATAACAGCTAAATGTTACTCAATAAACAATAAATATCTCGGAGATTATTGCTAATCACCGAGTGGTGTATACTTATGTTACTGCAAGTACGTTCCTTTACTCAAACCTTTAATTTAACCCGAGAGTGTAATGTGAGTGAGTGTGTGTGATAAACGTAAGAAAACGAAGATGTAAGTGGTTCTGTCAAACAAGACCTACATCCACTGTGAAGAGCTGGTGATATTATTACTTTGGAGAGTGCAAAGTATTACAAGCAAACCTAGCTCTATGTTACAAGTCAGTATTTTCGGATCCTTTAGAAAGGAGCTGATGTATTCTATTTATAGTGGAGGTCGTGGGCTTGACAAGAAGCCCACGAAGAGTCTTGTATTCCTTGGGCCTAGCCTCGGCCCACCTACCTTTGGTTCTTGGAAATGACAGGAAAAAGGACGTTTACTGTAGCTGACGTCAACGGTGACTAACGATGACTCACCAGGCAGACACGTGGCAGCTTGTGACTGGCCGCCGCCGGTAGGTCGTTCTGAACCAGCATGGTTGACTTACATGCTGGTGTCTGACGTGACCCCTGACAGCAGATAAGCATGCCTGGTCAGCACTGTAGGGGCAGCATGGTGGAAGCATGGAACCAGTCACGTCAGTGTTGAACGTTAGTGGTTGTTGGGCTAGTGCGGACACGTGTCGCTACCCGGTTGGTGGTGTCAGTGATCCTCTGCAGATGGATCTCCCTGACCCTTGATCTTCCGTACCTCGTACCTGGGAATGTTATGAGGTGAAATAGTCCGCACGTTGGTAGATGCGCGTCTGCTTTTCCCTAGTGAAGTCTGTGAGGCTGTTTTGTGGCTCATCTCTTCTCCGCGGAGTTCATCCTGCGGGGATGTTTCCGCGGATCTTCATGTGGCGGGGATAGGGATGCCGCGTTCGCGTGGATTAGGCTCCCTATCCCTTCAACCCCCCCCCTTCTCCAAAGGTGCACACGAGTCGAGGCGTTTGCGAGCTACTTGACCTCGGCTTGGTAAAAAGCTCGAAACGAGTCGGCGGTGGCAGGTCTAGAAAAAAAAATTTAGAAGTATCGTTAAAAAAAAAAATTTCGCCGTAGTTTCATACAATTTAAAGGAAATAAAAAACAAAAAACATGATAATAAATAAAGTTACACACATACCTGATAGATTTCGCCTTTTGGTTCTTAAAAGCTTGAAATCGAGTCATTACGTCATCTTCTTTAATAAATCAAAAGTTTTCCTTTCAACTGCACAAATCAAACCATTGTTCAAATAGTCCTCACCCATTCTATTGCGTAAATCCGTCTTGATAATTTTCATCTTATAAAACACCTCTCAACAGTTGTGGTTGCAATCGCAAAACCAATGCTAACTTCAATACCCGATAAACCAAAGGAAAATTTTTATGTTTTTCGGTTTCCACCATTACACAAGCAATGTCACACATCCTATTTAATTTTGCAAATTTATCACCTTCCTTTAATGTGTGATAAAATACCGAAACATACCCTCTTTCCTCTTCACTAAAATCATTCGGATACATCTCAGAACATGCTACGATCTTAGGTATGTCAAACTTAGAAAACGAATCACAAGAATTTAAACCTGACACATTTTCTATCAAAGTAGTTCATACCTCATTGAAACGATTTCCAAGTTCTTGAATTTGCAAATCCAAAACCGTATCAAAAACTTCAACTTCAAAATGATGTCGGTTAGTAACGACATTCGTTCGGTTTCTTTGATTACCATAATTTTCCGACATTTCTTCCATTTCAATCTTATTTTTTTTCACAAATAGATCACATTTGCCAACATTCAATTTTAAATTATTCAATGCTCGCTTTGTTCCGTTTATCAATTTAGCCGCTTCTAATAAATCTTAACTCTTTTTTAAAGATGTTTTGATAGAGCATTTGTGAGGCCTAAAGTGTGTTCTAACAAGTGTATATAAAACAAAATTTCAAGCTTCTTAAAATATGATAAAATACCTCTTGCATTAGATCGTTGTTGAATATCCTCTCCTTCTTCTTTAATAAAAGCAAAAGCAATTACGTCGACAACTTCCATAAATAAAAAACTTGGGTGGGCTGCTTTGGGTTAGGACTTGGGTTTTGATTGGTTAATTTTTTTGGGTATAAAAAACTTAGGTTTAGAACGTGTTACGTGGTTCACTCGAGTTTGATAAATACTTTTTCGAGTAACATAACGTGATAACGTATAATTTATTTTAGTAGTAATGTAAATTAAATTTTAGTAGTAACGTAAATTTATTTTAGTAGTAATGTTTTCCAAAAATCGTAAAAAAATCCACTACACTCGAAAACCTGGGGAGGCAGCGGATGCGTCCCCTAGCACAAGGCTAGGTCCGCCCTGCGAGTCGAGCCTTATCGAGCCAGAGCCGAGCTCGAGCCTGAATGTGAAGCTCGTCAGACTCGGTGAGCCTTATCGAGCCTTTGTGTAACAATAGTTTTATTAATATTTAATGATATTTACTACTCACTTTTTTTTTTCATTCCATCCCTCATTCACCCTTCATTAACAACACTATAAGCCACCACCCACCACCATAGTCACCACCCACCACCGCTGCCACCACCACCCGCCACCGCCATCACCAACCACCACTGTCTCACAGCACCGCCGTCACCAACCACCGCCACCCACTACCTCACCCACCCACCCACCACCGCCGCCATCCAACACCACCCAATGCCGCCGCCACCGGCCCCCACTGTCACCCACCGCCGCCTCCACCACCTGCCGCTGTCATTAACCACAATTTCCTCTACCCACCACTACCACCGCCTCCACCCACCACCGCTACTAGTCACCATCGTCACCCACCCACCATCACCGCCATCCACCTCCACCCACTGCCACCATCGCCAGCACCCACCGCCGCCGTTGCTACCCACCACCACACAACCGCCACATGCCACCACCTACCATCTCCGCACCAACCACCACCCACAGCCAGTACTCACCTCCGTCGCCCACTCACCATCACGGCCATCCACCTTCCACTATTGCCACAACCACCGTCGCTACCACCACATATCACCACCCACCATCACCGCCACTAACCACCACCCACCATCTCCACTCACCACCGATTTTATTCCTTCGTCTTTTCCTACCTATCCAACAACACAAAGTGATGTTTTATTTCATTTTCACATGGCAACCAAACAAGACATAGACAGGTAATGATTCATTCCTATGCCATATTGGATGATATTAGAGGCGAGGTGTTACAGAATGGTATCAGAGGCACTCATGTGCCATCCGGGATGGTGGGGTGAACCTCATCGATGAGTCCCTGGGGGGGTGATTGTAACACCCTACGCATATCCCACATCGTCCGTGGACAGGAGAGATCTTGGTTCATAAGTAATGTCCTGCCTTATAAATCACCAACGCGTTTTGGGCTTAGTTGGCTGTGGAGCACATGAAAACTCCACAGTTAAGCGTGCTCAGGTGGAAGTAGTACTAGGATGGGTGACCTCTTGGGAAATTTTCACTCAGGCAACCAAAAACAAATCCGTGAGCTTCTAGTGGGCAAAGCGGACAATATTAGATGATATTAGAGGCGGGGTGTTACAGATTGGTATCAGAGCCATAACTATAGGGAATTAGAAAAATTGACATGATTGACCTAGTCTATAGTTAGGAACCTTTATTTGGCTACTTCTTTATCATGCTTAAAATACTTGATTTTCATACTTATTTCTTTCCAATACCTTCATATACATGCCTTCCCTAAGGCAAAAATATGGTACAAAAACAAAGACTCGTATTTGCCAAACGAAAGGACCTCACCAAAATACGAGTGAATCCCTTAATTTGGTGACAACTTTCATTCCCTTTTTTTTCTAAAATTTTTGAAATTTCACCATCGAGATAGGAGTGATTTCCTTAACTTGATGGCAATTTCACTCATCTCACTCTAGTGGAACCTTACCAAAGAGTTAGGATTAACTTCCTTTACTCAATGGATAAGTACCAATCCACAATTCGAAGACGACGTCATCGAGTTAGGAGTGATATCCACATCTTGATGACTAGCTTCATATTCCCTCATCTTGTAGAAGCTCTACTACCATGTTAAGAGTGAATTCCTCTATCTTGGTAGCGCTTCATTCCTATACATTATCATAGCAACTTTATCATCAAGCTAGGGATGATTCCCTTTACCTTGGTGATTAGTTCCATTCCTTGAATTTTTCAATCTCTCCAAAGTCTTGAACCTTCGATTGACAAGGGACATGTAGTAACTGGAAGGGTGAGTACCGTTAACCGGAATCTCGGCTAGAGTATTCTACCTAGTAGGCCAAAGCATAATTCCCGAACTCAAAAGAATTTTCGACCACTTTGGTTAGTCGTAGTTTCGTTCCGGAACAATCCAAACCTTGTAAATATCTTTTACATTCTACAATCAATTTCAAGTCCATTTTATTAGATGCGTTACTTCAACCTCTCTCACTTCTGCCTAATCCTAGTTTTGAATTTCTCAAAAGTATCGGTAAACATCATCATTTTTGAAAATATTTAAATTTTTAATACCTTCAAATATTTTAATCAAATATTTTATCATAAATCTGGTTTCATATTAAAGCGTTTTACTATCAAATATTTTCAATTATGAGTCTTACAGAGTTTTCTCCAACCTTATACATTGATTGGCAATCGACTCTAAAAAAAAGAATATTCTAAACAAACCGAAATTTTCGCATTTATGACAACGTGTTCAAATAAAATATCAAATAAATATTTTCGAGTATTATAAATTTTTATTATTATAGAAATGCCAAAATATTTATACATCAAAAACTTTAACTTTATACACATGTTTTTACTGATACTATCAATATTTCACATTCCATTCTTATCACTATACCAAATTAATTTTAAAATGAATTAATAATCCAATTATTATTCTATACCTTCTAATACTTGTTGACATCTTATTTACCAAAAAAACATAATGTCAATTATTATTTTACATTATCCTACATATGCTATATAAATCTCTTCACAACATGCTCAAAAGTTTTAACAAATAATTACATATACTTTGCGATTTTATTATCTTTCGTATTTTCTTGTTGCCGTTCTAAATCTTCCCTGTATTTTCCAAAAACAAACTGATTCAAAACAGGTACACAATTATTTTCGTTATGCGTGATTTCGTAATGCTAAAAAAAATATTTGCGAATATGAATTCTTCTTTCATGACACATGAAGTCCTTTTATTTACCTAGTTCATACATGGTTTACAAAAGAAATTTTTTTACAACATATGAAACTTGGCCTTCTCATATATGGGTTATAATAAGGATCATAAGCTCTTTTCGCAAGCAAACGGCTATAAATTATTAACTCTTATTTTTGTAAAACCAATCATTTTCATAAACTTTATTTTATGTCAACTAGTCTATACCCATATATCTACAAATTTGCAAGTTTTAATGAGTTAAACTATTTACCAACAATATTTTTCATTTTTCCACAAACCAAGGTTTAAATTTCAACTGTATTCCATATACATCATTCCCTACGAAATTTGATTATTTATCAACAAAAACTTCATTTTTCCAATATCAGAAATTCCTTATCATCCATCATCCACTTACGATATGTGTCCTCTATTTCTACAATCATTTACTTACATATTATTAATATCCTCCAACACATTCTACACATCTATCTCCTACAAAGCATAATTACTCATTAATTCTCTTGCCAAGGGAATGACTATTTCATTGTTCAATAAACTCAAACATTACTTTCCATCCTGATTGTCCACAAACCTTTATCTTTGTATGATACAATCACAACTATGTCTACCTATACATTCACATTCGCATCTTGATACTTTTACGAATACACTTTCACTTTAATACATACCTCCACTCAACAACTAGGAGAGACCGTTATCCCTACTTAGCAGTTGAATGCATACTAGTTACACCTTCTAAGATACAATTATACTTATAATACATTACTTGATATGTTTTGATACATATACATCTTCTCATAAACTATGAAACCTGATACTTGAAATTCGATGTTATTCTATGCTACTTGCAAACTTGATCATACATGAAACCTATTCACCCATGAAACCTAAGACTTAATTATGCATAAGACTATATTTTCCAATGATATTGAAAATGAGTATTCTATAATACTTGTAATATTCTATAAACTTAATTTTTCACTTAATGCATATAAATCGCCATAAAAACATTCTATCCACAAATTTGAACTCTCTTATACCTAAAACTCAAAACATCCTACTCATCTAAACTTGACAACACGAACAACAACCCTTACATACCTATACTTCCTAGTGTTCGCAATAGTATCTAACAGTCTTTTCTAAATAAATTTCGGGATGAAATTTCCTAAAGTAGGGGAGACTGTAATGCCCCGCTTTTCTCGAATAATTTAACAATAATATTTTATTCATAAAACGATTCGTTAATTCGTTAACAATATTATCTCATTAACAAGAAATACATTCCTATTTCATTTATATATTTAATTATCTAAATTCGCCAGATAACGCGTTGTGAGTAATAACATACTAGTAAACCGGCACTTAATTTTTAAACGCGACAAGAATATATATATAATTATTACGTAGTTCAACTACTCGTTTTTAATTAGTTTTACATTTATACGTAACGTGAAATAACTATCTAGGGGTTTAACGAGTCCAGTTCATAAACGAGACCCGAGTCGGTTACTAGTTCGTTTAAACAATAACTCTCCACCTAACCTACCTACCAAACCCTAACTATTTAAACACCTTATCTTCATCTTCCTCCTCATTCTAACATCCAAAACCATAGCCACCATCACATTTGAGCTTCACCCCCAAACCTTTCCTCATATCCTTCTCTGCACTCCTCCACACACAACACATACCCAACGTTCATCTCCTCTCCTCTATCCCTTTGAAGATCACCGGCCGCCTCCCTAGGCAGCACAGCCAATAACCACCATATCCTCCATCGCCAACCACCAGCTGAGCCACCAACAACCCCGACATTCCTCCACCATACTTCTCTACCTCTACACCAGCCGCTAGTCGGCCATGGGTGACACCCCTGTTGACAGCGGCGGCAGACAACAGTATCAGCAAAGGATTGGCCTCGTCTAACCATCATTGAACCACCATAAACCTCATCCACCTTTCCCTTCGCCCACTATGCACAGCCACGACACATCCCTGACGATTTGACTCGAGATTTGCAGCTCCTGTGTCGGCTACAAAGACGACAATCAGTGGTGGTTCCCGATTTGATTATAGTGCATCATTTGGCTTGGTCCTCGCTTCGTTTGGTTTGTTGGTCCCGAATCAGATCTGTTACGGTGCAGCAACAGTGACGGCAGCGTAGCATGGTACGTGTTATGGGTTGTTATGGTGACAATGGTAACGATCGATGTTGGTATTGATTGTTGTTGCGGTTCGTTTTCTTTCGGGTCAAACATCGATCAATGCCAGTCAACATCAGTCAACCATAGCCAAAGCTGGTCAACCACATTCAACTATGGTCAAAGCTTCTCCGCTATGTTCGGGGCACGTATGTATCGGTTCGCGAGTTGTCATAGGAAGCTATAACGTGCACCCGTGTTTTCGGTTTATTATCTTGTGTTTTATTGTTTATAGACAAATATAGATAGATATTCTAAATCCGTAATGAACTGAACTGACTTGCTTATGTAAAACACTTATGTTAACGAAGAAAAAATAAAGGGATATAAGATATATATATATATACAAGTTTTTATATATATATATATACTCATATTTACGAACTATTTTGTTGTATAAACGTTTGCATTAATATATACAAACTCCTAATCTAGCGAAACAAATACTATCTAAATTTCTAAAAGGTTTGGTTCACTTATGTCGTGTATTTTGAAAATAGGCGTTTGAGTAATTAATAATATATTGGTCACTCGAGTAGGCGAAGTTTATAACTACTTATAAGTAAACTTATATTATTAACACTATTATTCAAGTTTAATACTAGTCGACTTACTATTTTGTTTTCGAGCCATCAAATAAAGAGTTACTTATACTTATGCAAACCATTGTTATGTTTATCAAATGCTGAACTATAATAAATAAATGTTACTTGTCGAAAAGTATAATTTACTCGCTTATTATCGCTTTTGAAAGTTAAACCATGTGCCGTGTATTTGTACCTTTGATGTTTTGGGAAAATATAGACAGCTTGAGTTGTCTGGTTTTATGCAAAAACAGAGGAAACTCAGCCCAAATTTTTATAAAATATAAGAAACATATTGGGCATTTAAATCTATAAATTTGTACAATTAAATCAACGCAACCTTGAATACTACATTAAAGTATATATATTTATAGTAACTATAGATACACATATACTTTCGAGAAACAAAACCAAGTTCCTATCGGTTCGGTAAGTCATACACACTACAAGACGCACATTCGTTCAATGCAAGTCTAGGTAGTTGAATAAACTATCTTTACAATCAATAAACGAACAAACTTATTTGCATTAGAATTTAAGGCATCATTTATTTGTAATAGGATACAAGAGTTCAGTTAATCCAAGTTCAGAATTGCTGCTACTTGCTAGTACTTACACAGTGAATTTCAGGTGAGTTCATACTTGTCCCATTTTTATTCTTTAACACTTTGGGGCTCAACATGTATCTATACAAAAACCTTAAACTTTTTCATACTCTTATACTCTTAAGCTCAATCTAATGCTTATATGCTATGCCATGCTAGAATCTAATTCTTACATACAAATGTCTATTAGCATACAACCCACCTTACATGTATAGCGCTATAGGATTGACACCCCGCCCCCTTTATGGGTCATGTTAAGTTTCTCTCAATTGTGTATTCGAGTGTTGTTGCCTTTTGTATGGTTCTACATGCGCATGACTATAACATGATGATTTGAGTAAAACTTTCTTATACTATGTACGTAAGTCAAAACTATTATGCTCACCAATACTTTATGTGTTGACGGATATTTTATACATGTTGCAGGAAAAAGCTTGATGAGATGATACAAGAAACATTACTTAGGATTCGGCCTTAGAAACAAACGAAACAATTTTTATTTTCCTTCATGTTTATTTATTTCCTCGCGAACAAATTGTATACTTGTTGAATCTTAGATACAAATGAAATCTATTTTAATACATTGTCGCAATTTAGTGTTATGAAGTCTTTGAACAATCTATCACAAGTCGCGCCTCGATGTATTCCGTCATCGGTTAGGATGTTACAATTACCTTGTACATTCCAATACCCCGTCCATTCCATTACCTCATACCAAACATGCCCATATAGGTATTTAAAACCCCCAAAATTATTTTGTTAAATCTTTCCAACTTAGATATTTTAGAATGAAAGATAAAGAAATACTTTACAATATCACTAATTAACCACTCACCTTCGGGTGGAGTGATATAGAGGCCTAATGATAGGTGACTTGGGGTCTGATAGTCATAAGTTCGAGCCTTGAAGGATACCAGGTTTTACCAATTATTCACTGTCGTGCCTTTGGGTGGGTGATCGGGTTTTCCCTGGATTGGTGGACTTGGAGGAGCGGGTGGCCCGCGGATATCCTGAACTCGTCATAAAGGGAGTCCCACGGGAGCCCGTGACGACTTTGCTGGCGATTTAAAAAAATATCACTAATTAAATTGCGTTGATTTTGGAAGGGGGGGGGGGTGGATCAAAATTCAACACTTGTGATTATGATGCTTTGATCGAGCAGTTTCAACTTCCCTTTAGACAAGGGCACATGCTTTCCCCCAATGACTCAAACTTTTATGGGCCCATATAACCACCATTGTGCTCTCAATTTTCTTCATATGGTAACAAAATTTTAATAAACTTTAATATTTTTAGACA
Source organism: Ambrosia trifida (assembly GCA_028751855.1). Classification (NCBI taxonomy): domain Eukaryota; kingdom Viridiplantae; phylum Streptophyta; class Magnoliopsida; order Asterales; family Asteraceae; genus Ambrosia; species Ambrosia trifida. Next base: position 79,918,520 of record CM054124.1, on the reverse strand, counting down.
TTGGCACAACTTCTCAGGATCAAAATTTAGCGATTGTAACATGACATTTCCCTGGATCATAATATGCACTTGTTATTGCTGGTAAGACATTAAGCCTTGGAGACATGTGTGATGAATTGACCAGTGACCACCACCCTTCACATGCATTTTCGCCCAAGCCGGACCCTTGCACCCAATTGTTGATCAAGATAATCCGATTCGTTGATTGTAGATATGGGAATGAAGCATAACCGTTGATAGAATATCATTTAGAACTTGAATTATACTGATTTAAGCTGACTACTTTCATTCCCTTGCAATTGTGTGGTTGCTACCGGTCAATGTAAGCTCTTAATGTGATGGATGACATTCATAATTGAAAAGGTGCACATCATTTTCCAATTTGGCATTAATTTTTGAATAAAGTGTTTTAGCCATGTTAGTTGATGGGCTAAGATGGGGAGTCTTTAGATGCTGATTGATTGGTGGTATATGGCATTATAGCTAGGAGCATGTTGGGGTGGATAAAGCGTAGAGACCATTTGATCATGGTTTCGTTTTCTATAAGGAGATTGAATTGGTGTAAATGCATTATTGTCAAGTGAAGATGGATTTAATCGAGTGATTTTGTTGATAGCACGATAATACTTTAGTGGTCCGTGAGTAATTACTCAAATTTGTCGTTATAAAAATACTGATCGGTGAATTGTTGATTGTGACATGGAAACAAATTCATCAACTGTAAACAAGTGTCATCCACATGTTTATGCCACATGGAAGTCACTCTCCACCAATAGTTATCCTTCAATTGCACATGGGCTTTCATTGATGTCTTCACATCATACTCTTAAATTGAAGGGTTTGAAAATTCAAGATTTCCAACATGAAATTTTTTCCTCATTTTAGTGCATAATTAGTGGCAAATTTAGGCTGTTCCCATCGTACATGATGTTATAGTAAACATACATTTTTCTACGCAAAATGAACCTAACATGAAAATATGATTTGTTTTACTAAAGAATTCAACTTAATTTATGTCAAACTTATGAACATCTTTAACTAAATAAATTGGTCCAAATCAATCAATTATGGATTGACTAGATTAATTTTGTAAGTTTAGAAGGGATATTTTTATCTCAAAACTTAGACAGATTTATGAATCACTATTATAATATATTTTTTTTTAAAATGCAATAATTTAAAAATTAATTTCAAAACTCAACCCCAAACATTCTCTAAGTAACCTTTAAATTTACGGATCACTATAGCATTTGTTTTTATTGCTTTTTATTGCGTGTTTGTGTTTCTGATAGAACCCAAGCACAAAAAATGAAAAACATTAACATGGAAACAAACAATACCACATCAATTGTTGACGAAGTAAATACCACCGCACATATCAATATGTTTGAAATTAAATTCCAAACAAAACTCAACCGACCCTACCAACCCTAGAGCCGTCACATTATCACATGCTTAGTTATAGTCTAAGACATTTACTAATAATCTAATTCCTTATAATTACGGCTTTGATACCAATATATAAAATCCCAACTGATGACGAAATCATCGAGGAGTCACGTAGTGACGATTGTTCAAAAACTCGAGGTACCGAATGTAAATATTTATTAAACCAATATTAATGTCAAACATCAAATTCCAACACAATACATCAAGTTTCCCTGAAACAAGTACAAAATACAACATCAGCAATAATGTTGGTGAGTACAACTTAGTTTGTGTACGTATAGTAAAAGTATAAAAAGGTTTTACAATCCAAGTGTCATGGTTCATTCAAGGTAATATGGTAAACACGTAAGTACACATTTCGGGTCAAATCTGTAACACCTCGACCGATGGCGGAATCATCGGGGTACACGATAGTGACGATTGTTCAAATGCTCATGATACTAAAGCGTAAATGTGAATACATTGAATTTAATAATTTAATGCATTGAAATGAAGTACATAATGTACAAAGTGTTTAAAGCAAACTTACACTACTAGAGAAAAAGGCTTTTGCTACCGCATTTTCGATAGTAAAACGGTGGCAATTACCATTTTGACACCATTTTGCTATAAAAAAGTCGGTAACAAAAGCACACATGGCAATTGCCCTATTGCAACCGATTTGCTACCGTTTTATGTTTTAAGATCATTTTTCCACCGCTAGTTTGCCACCGTTTTGCTACCGCTAATTTGCCACCGTTTTGCTACCGCTAACTTGCCACCGTTTTGTAACCGTTAGTTTGTCACTGTTTTGCTAATACTTCTTTCCACGGTTTTGGCATCGCTTTTTGTCACCACTTTGTTAAGTTTTTTGCCATATTTTTGCTACCATTTTGCCGTATTTTTCTACCATATTGCCATTCCATTTCTTTTATTTACCTGCTGCCATTCCATTTCCTTGCAAAATGTATCCATTTATGAAAATTTTAAATCATAACAAACATCCAATTCAATACATCAAAAAATCCAAACTAAATCATCCAAATCCAAACTAAAAAAGTGTTTACACGTAGTGTATGTTGTTAACATAGCCCTCAACTCTGCAATGATTTCATTGAATCTTTCTTTATCTTCTTCATTTCCTCGTTTAACTTCTGAATCTACAAAACAAGCAATGCATAAGCCTTATTGATATTACAAAACTTACAAAAAAAAATTATTAAAAACTTGAACGCAAACCTAAAGCTCAAATAGACCCACAAACCCCATGGATCAAAAGCCGCTAGTAATCAAACCAAATCATAGAAAAGACTCTACACTAATCGACCCGTTTGACCCAATCAACACATTATCTCCACTATAAGCAAGGATGTAGAAGGAGCTAGCAGGCGGTGGGGTCTAGCCTAGGGACTAGTCGGGACTAGGCAAAATTAGGCGTTTTGGAATTTTTATACGTATTATATATACACACACACACACACACAAAGAGATTTAGGTGTTTTTTGAAAATATGTTAAGATATATACACATAAATATGTTAAGGTTCATTGGTTGGACCGGTCGAACTGGATGACATTATAAATAATATATATATTTGAAATATAAATAATATTTAGAGTGTTAAATATTCCAGTTTTATAATAGAAATGATTAGAACTTGAAGGATTGAAAGTGCTAGTGCTTCATTTTTGAGGAGGGTTTATTGAAATTATTGTTAAAACCCTACATATCTAAACGCTAAAGATATGCAGCCGCACATATCCCCCCCTCCTCTCTCTCATATTATTGTTATCTTCTTCTTCTTCTTCTTGTTCTTCTTCTTCTTCTCTCTCTAATATTATTCTTTATCTTCTTCTCCTCCTCTGTATACATTCATCATCTTCTTCTCCTCTCTCTAATATTATCGTTGTCATCATCATCTTCTTATCTTCTTCTCTGTATACGTTAAAAACAGCACCACCTAGCACCCGCCTAATGTCCAAAACGCCTAGATCTCCGCCTAAGGGCTTATTCCGATAGTGGTGGCCGACTAGGGACTAGGCGGGCGCCTAGGCGACCGCCTAGCCAGCCTTTTACAACAGTGACTATAAGTTGACTTTAGGCAACTTATACCCACCCATTTGACCCGTTTGTCTAATCACATCTTCGTCATGAAAGTTTACATACATTTCACCCATTGAATTCACAACTTCAAACACTAGGTGTTCAAGTTGGGAACCAACAAATCAACTTTTAGGCTTCTACAATTATAAATATAACTGACATAAGTTTAATATCAACACATTTCTTGTGTAAAACTATTAAGTTAGAAGATTTCAGACCTCTGATGAAATCCTCAGCCTCCTTTTCTCGAACTGTCACTCCTTGCTAATAGGCATTAAGATGATCATAATCTATTGCACATATGAACATAACATGTGTTTTTTTCCATAAGATTGTCGAACCCCATTTTACTCATTAAAATAAGTTTACCGGCTGAGGAGCAAATTTAAACGTAACAAATTGCAAAACGTTACTGTGACTTTGTGGGTATCCTAATGAAGAATGTACCTAATTAGGAGTGTTGTAGCTAAAATACTCGACGGTTTTTCTTTGGTCTTTTGCTTGCTCAGCCTTTATATCTTGCTCTGCCAGCATCTATACCCTCTTTTGAGCTTCAAGTAGTTCTTCTTTTGTGGTTAACACATATAAATTGTCAGAAGTTGGAAGATCATTGGCCAAAATCTTCTCTGAGGGAGAAAACATACCCATGCCTGCAGAGCCTAGATTTTCTAAAAGCTGAAGTTACCAACACAATTAAGATCAACGTGTTAATGATTTAATGGAGTCATTTAGGTAAGAAGCAATACTTACTGACACGAATTCTATTTCAAAAATTCCATGGTCGTTAAGCTTCGCTAAATTCGATCTTCACCTTATAAGATTCATGAGCACACACATACGTGATAACAAACATAACTAGTAGGGTACGGGGAGGTAGGGTGCGAGGGCAAAGCTTTCCTCTGTCCCAGGGGATAAAGCCGTTGCTCTCCCACTGAGATCCCGCCCCAAAAACACATGCATACCAGACACTCACCATGAAATGACCAAGATAAAATGATGAGTTTCATCTTAACACGACGATCTTTTGCTAGCTCAGCTTCTTTCTTCTGGACAGACACATCATCACCAAGTTAAAATGATGAGTTTTCTGGTCTATTAGATAATTTACACAAATGTGACAATAGAAAATAGTTTTCTGGCCATACCATCCATGGTTATTGTTGCTACAACAAATAATAGCCTAACGTTAGTTCTAAGTCACAGGAAAGGTTAAAGGGTTCAAGGGTTTAAATCTGCCTAACGCAGGTCGTGGTGTCCTCCTACGTTGCAAAATGTAGAAGGAGGTTCAAGATAATATTATTTTTTAGTATTAGAATTCTGGTTTGAGGGTGACTCAAGACCAGAATTGATATTCTAAAACTCAAGTGATGTGCTCGTGTGATGGAGAGATTCTCCTCACGTGTGTGTGGACCAAAAGAATAGAAGATTGAGTGTAAGAGAGAATAATCAGGGATGGATCAGATCTGTGGGATTGATCCTGATTATATAGAGAAGGTATCTTCTGATTTAGGTAGGGATATTATCTTGGAATATGATGCAACAAGAGGACAAGCCACTTTAAGCCGATGGTGGCTTTGGACCTGCGGTCCGAGCAGTGCAATGTCTATACGACATTCGCTTTGGGTTGGCCGAGGAAAAGATGACAAGACAGGTAATCTTTTGATCTGTGCTTCTCCGTCCATTGAACCTTCATAGGTTTCAACACTTCAAGCATAGTTTCGTGATAGTTATTAATCTTTTTGCCTTAGGCTACCCACGTCATCAGCCCCCCAAGTCAAGAGTCTTTGTGGTGTAGCTAAAAGGCTTCTAATTGTTTGCTATTTTTTGTTTTTGCTTGAAAGGTTCAAAGGTTCGTCGGTTTTGGGCGGTTATTTTCTCTGGATTTGAATTGTGATTTGCCTGTTTGACATGACAGATGTCAGCCGTGCAGCCTCTGTATTAATTGTAAGGCATCATTATTATTTTTATTATTATTATAACTGCCTTTATATTACCTTTTTACCACAAAATCACTTTACACTTTTTTCTTCTTCTTCAACGATTCTTCTTCAATTCCTCTTAGGGTTTCGCTGTGCAACTATCAGGTCAGTCCTTTCTTCCTTATTTTTCTTTGCCTTTAATCATCCTTCAAGGCATTATGGGTGCTAAGAAGGATATATCTATCACCTTCTCTTCCCTTACACAAGAGGATGTTGAAGCGTTCTGCTTGGAGTGGGACATTGATCGGTCCTTCAAGCCTACTGCTCCTGGTCTTACAGATCCTGTTTCTCATTATCCTAATGGTTCGATTGCGTTGTATTGTCGTCATTTCGAGTTTTCCAACGTTCGTCATCCATTTTCTATTTTCTTGCTTAATGTTCTTGAATATTCTAGGGTTTCGTTAGGTCAGATCCATCCTCATGGGGTTGGCCGTATTTGCATTTTGAAATCCTATGTAGGGCTCTTGGTTATGACCCAACCCTTCTTATGTTTAGGCGTTTATTTCGCCTTGCCAAGAATGGTGATTGGTTTACTTTTGAAGGGTCTTCGGTTGAAACCAACTTGATTTCCTCTCATGTGACAACCGTTGGTCAGTGGAAAACAAGGTTTTTTCTGGGTTTCTGAATCCATCTTCCCCTTTCAAGCCTATGTGGAGACATCCCGAGGCTGTTCTTAATGAAGCAGAACCGTTGGAGTCTGAATTAGATGAAAATTTTCTTAAGGCTATTCGGGCATGTCCTTCAAGGCTTCGTCCCTTTGGCGAACCTTTTTTTGGTTTTATCCGGTATTAGCACTCGATGGGACAAACAGGGTAGAGACCCTGTGTTGATGAAGGGTGATCAGGGTATGCTTATTTTTACTACTGCTTTTGTTTGCTTTCCTTTTCATGTCGTTTATGTTCTTGTTTTTCTTATTGTTTACTGTGTAGTTATGTCGGCCTTGGATTTCATTAAGGGTGATGATGCTTCAGTAGTTGTTTTTAAGGATGCTGAAGCTGCTGAGGGTGAGGATGCTTTGACTAAGTATGAGAAGGGGAGGTATGTTGGTGCTAATTATGTTGCTGCAAAGCCTGCTGATGTTTCTGAGGCGGTGAATGTTAGTGATGACATAGAGAATTCGGAGGAAGAGAAAGATCAGGATGTTGAGAATGTTGTTGATGAAGTTGCTGGGAGGAAGAGGTGTATACCCCTGGTTGGAATGTGAAGAATACTGAGGGTTCCACAAGTGTTGATGGTGAAGGGGTGTATACCCCTGGTTGGAATGTGAAGCCTTCTGATACGTTCAAGTCTTCCTCTGTTTGTGAGGATGTACTTGCACATCTTGCTACCCCGGGTGCCAAGGCTTGCTTGGAAGGGTTGGATGATGATGCCCTGCTGACGAAGATGATGGTTGGGACTTGCAACCTAGCTGCGATGCTTCCTGAAGGTGTTAGCAGGTTTAGGAAGATGATGGGAGGGTATGGTGACTTTGCCAAGAAGAGAAGAGAGATGAAGCAAGCTTTGGCTTCTTTGAAGAAGGACTCTTTGGAGTGGGCTGAAAAAGAAAAGACACTTGTTGGTTTGATTGATGAGCTGAAGAGAGGGCATGAAGCAGAGGTTGCTAAGCATGAGGCTGCTCGGGTGAAGATTGAGGTTGACAGGTTAGCACTTGAAGCAGAGAGGAAGGTGTTTGAGGAAGAGAAAATTGGGTTGGAGGCTTCCTTTGCTAGTGCTTTGGATGACAATTAGTGGCTGATTGAGGAGGGTTTTCAGCAAGTTGTCACCTACCTGCTTCATTCTGCCGAATTCAACTCTACTCTTAGGGAGGTTTACACCAAACTCCTTGTTCATGGTAAACATGCAGGTTTTGTTGCTGGTTTTAAAGCTTATGAGTCGGGTGAAGTTATGGAAGAGTCTCCTTTATATCAGCCTAAGTCCATGGATGTTTTCAAAGAGGCGGTTTTGAAGATGGAGCAAAAATCCTATCTTTATGTTTCCCAGGTGTCTTCTTGCTTTGGGAAACCTTTGCAGATGCTGAAACATATGAAGCCTGTGGGATTGAATGAAGCTGTGTGTGCTAAAGTGCTTGAGTCAGTTTCCAAGAAAAGGGCTCATTCTGGTGATAGCGAGGAGACTTTTGATGTTGACGAGATGCCGTCCAAGGATGCTAGTGTTGAAGCCTCCGAGGCTGGGATTGTTGCTGAGAAGCTGGCGAAGAAAGGGAAGAAGTCTAAGAAAGCAAAGGTGGCAAAGGTGGTTGGAGAGGATGAAGCCTTGAAGCCTTAAGGGTCTGGTGGTATTGCTTAACTTCTTTCGGGTCTTTTATTCGTAGCTATCTTTTAAATCGTTATGTAAACAATTAACTGATGTTTGAACAGCTTTGTCTTTTGGTGGGGTTTAGTGGGTTCCCCTCTGTTGTTGGGCTTTACTAGCCTTATGAACAATTTCTAATGTTTGGTCGTTTAGTGCCTTTATGTTTAATGTTTAAGCCTTTAAGGCTGTGTTAGGGATCCTTTCTTTGTTGGCTTTCGTTGTTTGATTTTTGACCATGTTTGTTTTATGGTGTTTGTCTTTGTAATGTTTGGGAATGTTTAACCGGTAGCACCTTAAAAGGTTGAATGTTGCAGTCATTCATCCTAAAGGTAGTCTAGGCAAACAAGTCACCGGCTATCATATATACACTACTTTGTGTTTTTTGGTTTTTCGTAAGTTCTGTTTAGAAACTTAAGGAACGATTGGTGTAGGTTGTTCAAACCCGTCGATGAGACATGTAAAAAAATTTGTAAGTCTCATGGAGTTGGATTGTTCTAGGAACTCACCCCTTATATAGGTCCATTCAAACTTTGAACCTATTGAGCGATGTGTCCTGGGAGCTCATCCCCTTACATGGCCCTTGCCATGGAGTTTCTTGCAAGGTTCTCAACCTGAAAGTAGGATAGAAAGACAATTTTTTAAAAGGGGATCAACTGATCCTTTCATTGATTTAACATGCCTTTTGTTACATCATTCAACTTGTAAAGAACAACATTTCTTGAAAGTCTACACAAAGAACTTTTTAAGGTTCTTGCCGTTCTAGTGGCCTGGTAGCTTCTTGCCTTCCATATTGGCAAGTTTATAGGATCCTCCTTTTTGGGACTCTAGGATGGTGTAGGGACCTTCTCATTTGGGTCCCAGCTTTCCTTGGCTTTCTTTCTTACTTTCTTCATTGTTCCTTAAGACTAAATCTCCTGGTTTGAAGTGTTCATGTTTTACCCTAGCGTTGTAGTAGGACTCCATCTTTTGCTTGTATTGAGCTTCTCGAATTGCTGTTGAGTCCCTAGCTTCTTCTAAGGTCTAGGTTGAGCAAAGCTTCTTCTTCATTAGTCTTAACATCAACATGAAGTGTTCGGGGTGTGGCAACCCCAATCTCGGTCGGGATGACTGCTTCGGATCCAAAAGTAAGGCTGTAAGGCGTTTTCTTGTTACTTGTTTTTTCGGTTGTTCGGATGGCCCATAAGACGCTTGAGAGCTCATCCAGCCACTTTCCTCCTTTCTTGCCGAGCCTAGCCTTGATCCCTTCAACCACACTTCGGTTCATTCTTTCAACCTGGCCGTTTGATTGTGGGTGCGCCACGGAACTGAAAACTTGAGTTATTCGATATTCTTCGCACCAAGTGCTGAAGGGTTTCTTTACAAACTGCTTCCCATTATCTGTGACAAGTACTCCGGGCAAGGCATACCGACAGATGATGTTTTACCAAACGAAGTCGATGAGCTTTTTTCCGGATATCTTTCCAAAAGGCTTCACCTCTGGCCATTTTGTAAAGTAATCAACGGCAACCAACAAGAACTTGACTCCTCCTTTTGCTGGTGGGAAGGGTCTAACGATATCCATCCCCCATTTGTAAAACGGCCAAGTTGAGTTGATGGGGATCAAGTCATGCTTGGGACTTTTTGGGACTGGGGCGTGGATTTGACAACCTTCACATTTTTTCAACTGTTCAGATGCATCACGATGCATGGAGGGCCAGAAGTAGCCGAGGTTCATGAGTTTTGCCACCACTGTTCTTGGACCACAATGAGCTCCACATATGCCCTTGTGAACCTCCTTTATTAAGTATTTGCTTTGTTTAGGGCCGACGCATCGAAGCAATGGGGCCAAGTATCCTTTTTTATAGAGTATATCTTCTTGGATGATGTATTGCCTTGACTTGATTCGGACCCTTTCAGCTTCAACGTGGTCTTGAGGTAGTTCACCTTTTTTCAGGTACATTATGAATGGAGTCATCCAATTTGGTTCATTTTCAGTAATTACATCTTGCACTTCGAGTTCAGATATGGAGGGGTGTTGGATTACTTCAACCAATACCTTCTTGGTGAGATGGGTGAAATTTAATGAGGCAAGCTTGCTAAGAGCGTCAACCTTTTTGTTGTGTGATCTTGAAACTTGTTTGATTTTGCAGGATTGGAAGGTGTTCATGATTTCCTTCGCCTTTTCTCTGTATTTTTTCATGTTTGGTTCTTTGGCTATGTAGCTATCATTTACTTGGTTGGAAACTAGAAGTGAATCAGTGAACACTTGAAGCTTTTGGACAACCATCTTTTTTGCAAGCTTCAACCCTGTTATCAGGGCTTCATATTCTGCTTCGTTGTTGGTTGTCTAAAATTCCAAGCGAAGTGCATATGTAAATTCTAATCCTTCGGGGTTGATTAAGACAAGACCTGCCTCTGATCCTTCAATGCTGGAAGCTCCGTCAGTATAGAGCTTCCAGGCTTCCGAGTCAAGAGGTTCGTCTGTTGCAATGTTAACTTCGGTAGTTTCCACCTTTGGAACTTCAGCTATGAAATCGGCAAGTATTTGTGCCTTTATTGCTTTCCTCGGGACGTAGGTGATTTTGTGTTCACCTAGTTCGACGGCCCATTTGGCCAACCGTCCCGAAGTTTCAAGTCTTTCAAGAACACTCTTGATGGGTTGGTCGGTGACCACTTGTATGGGGTGTGCTTGAAAGTACCTTCGGAGCCTTCTGGCTGTTTGCACTAAACAGGTACCTTGGTTTTATCTCTTTTAATGGTGAGAACAGCACTGAGGGCTTCGTCAGTAACACAAAGATAGATAGAGATCGTTTCTCCTGCTTCGGGAGCTGCAATGGTGGGAAGGGAAGCCAAATATTGTTTCATTTGGTTGAAGGCTTCCTCGGCTTCTTCTGACCACCTGAAGTTTTTCTTGTCTGTGCAGCCTTTGAGAGTTTTGAAGAAGGGTAGGGACCTTTCAGCTAGCTTTGACATGAAGCGTTACAAGGCCGCGAGTTTGCCATTCAAGCTTTCCACTTATTTCTTGGTTTGTGGTGATTTCATGTTTAGGACGGCTCGAACCTTGTTTGGGTTGGCCTTTATGCTTTGTTTCCCCACGATATGTCCCAAGAATTTTCCGTCTTCGAACCCAAACGAACATTTCACAGGATTTAGTTTCATGTTGATCTTTCTGAGGTTGTTGAATGTTTCTCTCTTTCATTACTTCATTCTTTCCATATCCCTCTCCTTTGTTCTCAGTTACTCATCAAATGGCTTGTATGTCTTCATGCATTTGTTCCTCAATCTTGCTTTTGATGACTAGATCATCCACGTAAGCCTCCATGTTCTTGCCAATTTGCCCGGCGAACGCCTTATCGACCAATCTTTGGTACGTGGCACCTGCATGTTTTAAACCAAAAGGCATCTTTTGGTAACAAAAGATACCCTTGTCAGTATGAAAGGCTGTTTTCTCTTCATCTTCCTCCTTCATTTGTATCTGGTGATACCCTTGTCAGTATGAAGGGGAAACCTGACAATGAATCAACTTTTAGATCAACTTCAGGCAAAGGATAACAATCCTTGGGGCAAGCCTTGTTGAGGTCCTTGAAGTCTATTCACATTCTCCATGAATCATCAGGCTTTCTCACCATCACCGGGTTTACAACCCAGGATTGGTATTTGACTTCACGGAGGATTCCTGCTTTAACTAGTTTGTCAACCTCTTGGCATGCAGCCTTGCTTCGTTCAGGGGCAAGGCTCCGTTTCTTTTGGACAACCGGTTTGACATTTGGAGGAATCTTGAGTTCATGTTCAGCAACGTTTCGAGGGATTCCAGTCATGTCACTGGGACACCAGGCAAAAATATCAACATTGTTTCGTAATAACCCTTCAAGCTTCGAAAGTGTTTCTGTAGGGAGATCTGTATTAACCCGTATTCTCTGTTCTGGGTATTTTGGGTTGATGCTGAGACCAAGCTTCCCTCGGTCACTGCTGCTTTCGTTTACCACCAGTACTGAGGTTGAGTCTTGGAGGGTTGCGATCCCATCCTTTGTGGGGATCTTTGCACTCTTCCGACTAATGGAGATGGTCATGTCAAAAATCACCAATCCAGGCCTGCCAATGATAACATCATAATTGGATGGCAGGTCTAAGACGATGAAGTTTAGTGGTTCAGTTCTTTGCATCTTCCCATCGGAGAAATTCACATCGAGTGTTATTTCTCCCAAGGGCCTGATGGGTATATCTGCAATGCCTTTAATGGAGGCCTCTGTGTGTTGGAGCTTGGAGCGTTCCTCCGGGCTTAGGAGGTTAAAGTATTTAACAAACATGATCTCGGTGGCTGCTCCTGTGTCTATGTAAGCCTTTTGTGTTTTTACTGAACCGACAATGGCTTCAAGGAGGAGGGGATCACAATGTTTGTCTTCTTTGGTGTCAGGAAAATAGACGCCTTGATGCTCCCAAGCTTCCAACCTCTGATGGTTATTTGGTGTTCCTTGCTCGAACAAGACCATAACAACTTTCTTTTTGCTGTCAGCCATGTTTTCTTTTACACTTTTCACCAAGTGGGCAAGCTCCCCTGATTTGACGGCTTCTTCCATTCTCTTTTTAAGTTGGAAACAGTCATTGGTGTGATGTCCCTTTTCTTTATGGAACTCACAATATTGGTTGGAGTTTTCATTTCTTTTGCTCTTTGGCAGGGGACGGGGAGGTCGAAAGGTGTGTTTGACTTCTTCTGTTGCCAGAATTTCTTGAGGAGTTTTGGTGAGGACTATGAAGTTGACACTTCTGTCCCTGCTTGGAGGGTTCCTGCCTTCTGACCTTCGGGACTCAGACCCCCTGGGTCTTCTGTCGTGAGTCCCATAATTGCCCCTCTTTCTGCTAGGACTGTTTCTTCTCCAGGTGGAGCTCCTTTTTCTTTGCTCCTTGATGTCTACAGCCTCTTCTCCTCGGATATAGGCTTCAGCCCTTTCTAAGGCTTCTTCAAGAGTTCGTGGGAGACTCTTGTTGAAGTCTTTTATGAGGTATTTCGAGTTGATGGCGTTCATGAACCCTGCAACCTTCATCTTTTCATCTGCACCGACATAGGTGAGGCCTTCTTTCTTGTATCTTTCAATGAAGCTTCTCAGGCTTTCATCATCTTTCTATTTGATCTGAAAGATGACTGTTGCATCCTTGACACAACGCCTTTGTTTTGAGAAATTGGCCAGGAATCCTTTTCCTAGGTCGTTGAAAGTTTTGATGCTTTCCGTAGGTAAATCATTGAACCATATCCGGGCAGATCCGACTAGGGTCTGCATGAACATGAGGCAACCTTCAGGGTCGCCCCATTTTCAATGCGAGCAGCCCCAGAGAAGCTCTGCAGATGGTCTTCAGGATCATCGGTACCATCATAGGTTCTGATGTGAGCTGGCATTTTTAACTTGTTTGGGAACTCGTAATCTGCTATCTCTCGGGAGAAGCAGGATAGGCTGTTAGGTTTATATGGTTGACGGGTGATGTGTTCCACCCTGTTGTTGTTGTTCTCGTTTGGGTTCCCTTGTTGAGCAGCAATAGCTTGATTGATGAGTTGTTTCCAGGGAAAGTGAGGCATCATTTGGGATATCATGTAGGGCATAAGGTTAAAGCCTTGAAGTCTTTCGGTTGCCGCTACGTTGTTCCATGGGGACACTCATGGAGGCACGACGAGCCATGGGTAGGGTAGCCATGGCCTGAGCCCATGAGGTGGCAGCTGGTAGTGGGACACTAGCAATGGGCGACTACAAGAGTTGATCCAGAGTGAGTTCATACCTGATGGGTGCACTAGTGGTGGTGGCTTGGGTAGTGAACAAGGGAAAGGTAGTAGGACTGGGCCTTGTTGCTTGATAGGGAGTAGGAAGCCTGTTGCTTGGACCTGCTTCGTAGTTTCGAAAAGTAGTTTGGTGACCAGGCAGATCAGTGAGAGGACGAGGTGGTCCAGGGGAGAGTGACACTTCCTCTTTGTTGTAATCTAGTCGGATGCGGACTCCTTTCTCTCTTTCCTTCATAACGTGCTGGTTTAGGAGGGACCTGAGTTGTAAGACGTTGCTTGCAACTCCCTCCGGAGTCAGATCTATACGCCGGGGACCTTGCACGTCATTAGGGAGAGGAGACATCACCCCCTGAACGTGTGGGAGGTGGAGTCTGGAAGATTGTAAACTCAGGGCAAGTTGGTGGAGTTTGAGTACAAGCAGGGGTACTACCTGGAGTAGAGAATGACACAGATCTATTGGGAGAGGCCTGATCTGGGCCTGGTGAGATCTGATTCACCTCTTCTTGAGACTCAGGGTCAGACATGATAGAAAGTTGGAGCTACACGATCGATATTTCAAGGAGATAATGGCGTAGACCCATGGTGGGCGCCAACTTGTTGCTACAACAAATAATAGCCTAACGTTAGTTCTAAGTCACAGGAAGGGTTAAAGGGTTCAAGGGTTTAAATCTGCCTAACGCAGGTCGTGGTGTCCTCCTACGTTGCAAAACGTAGAAGGAGGTTCAAGATAATATTATTTTTTAGTATTAGAATTCTAGTTTGAGGGTGACTCAAGATCAGAATTGATATTCTAAAACTCAAGTGATGTGCTCGTGTGATGGAGAGATTCTCCTCACGTGTGTGTGGACCAAAAGAATAGAAGATTGAGTGTAAGAGAGAATAATCAGGGATTGATCAGATCTGAGGGATTGATCCTGATTATATAGAGAAGGTATATACTAATTTAGGTAGGGATATTATCTTGGAATATGATGCAACAAGAGGACAAGCCACTTTAAGCCGGTGGTGGCTTTGGACCTGCGGTCCAAGCAGTGCAATGTCTATACGACGGTTGCTTTGGGCTGGCAGAGGAAAAGATGACAAGAAAGGTCATCTTTTCATCTGTGCTTCTCCGTTCATTGAACCTTCGTAGGTTTCAACACTTCAAGCGTGGTTTCGTGATAGTTATTAATCTTTTTGCCTTAGACTACCCACGTCATCAGTTATCAAACCGATGAACCTGGAACAGTGACAGACATAACTACACAAACAGTTTTATCATTTATGGTTAAGAGAAAGATTAATTATTACCTGGAAGATCTCATGGACTAAAATCATAAATATTAATCTCAGCAACTGCATTAACGGTAATTTTCTTGCCTAACAGCTTCCTTTTCAGGTATATTTAATATTAAGGTAAGACATAATGATATAAGATTGTTATAAGTAACTGGTTTTGTTTTATTTACTATTAAGCATTTTGAAATGGTATATATGATATTGAATTAAGAATGGTAAAAACAAAATTGTTTATTTTTATTTAGCTATCTGTGACTACAAAAACCATAAAAGATGAGTTGTGTGAAGTGTGTTACCCAATACACAGACATACTGATGGCCATGGCTTTTGCACTTATTCAGTTTGGAAATGTTTTTGAGAGGAGATCAGGAACGGAATCGGCTGACCAATTCCAATAGCAAATAAAAACACAAACATGTACATAGCAATACAATAAATTTTACATTTTTTAAATTTGAAAAGTGAAGCATTTAAGAAGATGCGGTAATTTCAATACATTTATGTGATAACATGTCAATTTGGATTATACTTAGCTGCTAAAAGTCACAGGATTATGTACAATATATATAACTAAAAGAAAACAAGCCAAAGTTATCTAAACTGAACTCATATCTTTTATCTTTACAACCTCTAAAGATGCCATCCTAATGTAATTTGCCATTCTTTTTAGTTTAAGGATTACTTTTCTGTTTGTGTATGTTTTTTATGTTTATTAAGTTAGGATTCTATCATTTGAAATCGGAGTCTCACTCTACTTGAATTGGGTTGTATCTATCTTTAATTTTCAGTAATTAAACAGTCAATGTCTAGGGTCAATCATTGAAGAAACGCCAATCTAACAATCCATATATATAAGCACAAGTATATGAGCACAAGAAAAGATATGTTTCTTATTGATAAACAGCGGGACAAATACAAGACTTCAATACAAGATTGTTACAGAGTTTCGACTATAATCTATCCTTCACAGCTATATGATGAATTCTCTACTGCGGACCGGATCCCTTCTTCTTGTGATGAAGGGGGGTATTTATAGGCCCCTGAGGTGGCCTGTGCTTGGCTGTAGGGAGAATGACAGCTGGCTCGTACGATTACGGCCGTTGTTGTCATTTGCGTTGTCGCTCTGTGATTGGTCCACATGTCTTGTGATTGTCCTTTCTGTCCTTTTCTGTACCTCGTACCTGTAGGAGATCATGGAGCAGGGAATAAATGCCTCTGATTGGCTATGTGTCCCTATCATTGTCGGGTGACACCTGTCATGTATGAGGTAACGTGCGCCGGCTTCTAGAATTCCACGTCAGCTTACTGCGCTGACGTGTATGTGAGTGTGGGGCCGTGCGCATGCGTGGGAACAGATCTCTTCAAGTCCCCCTAGTCCAGTGTGTTGTATGCGTAGCATGCGGGACGCTGGACTTAGTAGAAAGGAAGTGTTAATGCGAGGGCTTTTTGTGCTCTTATTTTAATTTCCTGCGCCGGCGCGCAGTGTTATGCAAGTGGGTGATTCGCGCACGTCAGTAATTAATGCACACATCAAAACTGTTAGGGGGCGTAGTTGAAACGACAAGTTGGTAGCCGGAACGTCCATGACAGTTGTACTGTGTCAGGGACGTGGTGGGCCCTCGCTATCGTTTCATATGCTTTTTGCTCTCTCCTTAGGTGACGTGTAACTTTTTCATTGGCTGGTTGTGCCACGTCCTAGAAACCGTCAATGGCACGTGTTGCTACCCTATTTAATCCCCTTTTTCCTTCATCTTCCTTCACACTTTTTGCAGATTGTTTTGGCAGATTTCTCCCAACTTTTCAAAAATTGTTCTCATATTTTTTCATTGTTCTTTAGTATCCGAAGGGTGTTTACGCTTTGATAGATGGAGAACATCGTGAATATTCCGAAGAAGAAGCGTAGGGGTTCTAGGAGGGGTGATGATAGTTCAAATAAGGGCACGCCGCATGCTAATGAGGTCATGGTGGTGTGGGCTAAGGATGAGTTTAGAAAGTTCCGTAGGGAGTACGGGTTCCCTTCTTCGTTCGGTGTAGAGATACCTGCTCCGGACAAGACGATCCTTGAACCCCCTGTTGGGAAGATTGGTCTATATGCTGCTTATTTTAGGGATTGCAACGTTAGGGTTCCGATCACCAGATTTCTGAGAATTTTTGTACAGAAGGTGGGTGTGCATGTTAATCAGATCCACCCGGATCTGATGTCTCGATTGATGTTTTTCGAGTTCTGTTCTCATGCCCACAAGATAGAGCCTTTGGTGGATATGTTTTATGTATTTTATAGCTTAAGTTTTGTGGAGAGCTGGCTCTCTTGCAGGCCGCGTGCTGGAGTTCCTGCGTGTGCGAGAGCCGGTATGAAGAGCTTCTGGGAGTGGAAGCCAAAATTTTTCTGGATTAACCAAGGGGTTATTCCGATTCAACTCCCAAAGTACGCGTTTTCGACCATAATTGCACGAATTCGGTACTTAACCGCTTCATATGTTTATTGCAGGTCTTAAACGACGTCCCACGAACAAAGACGAAGAAACCGAGCGGAATTTGGACCAAATGGGAAGTTGCTGCAAAAATCAGCTAAGTCTGGAAGAAGTGCATGGTCGTGCACCCCAGGTGCACGCCCGTGCGGGCTCACTTTGCTCGGACACAAGGCTGCACGGTCAGGTGCACCAGCCAGTGCCCTCGAGTTACTCGGACACCAGCAGACCCGCACGACCGTGCACCCCAAGTGCACGCCCATGCGGGTATCAAAGATATTTCCAGAAACCAGCCAATCCACTTGTCCACTTGCACGTCACTTCGTAAAGTTAAGGTGCACGGCCGTGCACTTTATGCGCACGGCCGTGCACAAATCCAAAAGTTCTATAAAAACGGAGCAGACCACACAGATCAAATATTGGGTGATATTGGGGTTTCTCTGGACGATTTGGGGCGATTTCTGGACCATCAAGGCTGTTGGAAGGCCGTCTAACAAGCTCGGGATTCAATCCGGATCATCTAGCATCATCCAATCCATCACATTCAAGATTTATAGTTTGATCTATTAAACTTTAAGTTGATTCAAATCTGAATATTTTGGCTTGTATATGTTGTTTATATATTACATTATAGTCTACGGATAATATTTAGTAATCGTTAGTAGTAAAAACAATCGTTTGTATGTAATCATGTTTTGTATAAATTTGGCATTTTCCATGTTTGGATCTTGATGATCATAGCGCAACCTTGTTTCATTGTTATTGGATTTGTGATAGTGTTTGAATGACTTAGATGATTGTCAAATGTGTTAGGCGGATAAATGTTGAAAACCCGTCCGTTTAATCGTCCGGTAGCAGACTAGTTAACTTGTTAATAAGTTTACGCCATGAAACTGTAACCCGGGTATTGGTTTGGTTAAAGTCAGTCGAATAACTGTTAAAAATGCTTAGTGGCACGTAAAAGGGTTTTAAAAGCTTAATGGTGTCGTTACTAATCTTTGACATGGTTAATGATCTTTGGTAGTTATTTTGGTAAAAATAGCGATCTTAGTAGATCTGTGTTCAAAGTTGGTAAAATGGAATAGGTTGTGAAATGCTCTACTTTATGCTAGTTTAGGTGGCTGTATTGTGTATTCGGTATCGCTTTCCTGGATTAGTGAGGTTAGAAAACTCTTAACAGATGACTAACTTATCTTTAGAAGATCTGCATGAGATCATATCAGCTGCTCGCTAATAAACGACTTGAAGTGGTTAACGTGTGTATTCGTGTTAGCTTTCTGTATAGTTGTCATGTTAGGATGCCCGAAAGGGACACTAACTGTCAGAAAATGGGAATGTTGATCACACGCCTGTATTTCTTATTATATGTAGATGACATGCTAGGATTGGTATATTATAGTTTATATAGTTATATTTTCTATTTGAAGTCTTACTTGTGTTATTTATATGTTTTAGAATTAATCTAGTTATAAACAAACTTCAAACTATCTTTTCCTACTGGTAAATCGGGGATAGAGTTTTAGTACCATTGCTCCGCGCGCGTCCACGGATTGATATCTGGTTCTTATCTGTATATTACTACATATATGACAGGGTACACTTGCCCTATTGTGTGTGTTTTAATATTAAGGTCTAAACCATTTTTATAAATATTAAAGCAGAAACGTGTGTTATTTTATCGCTAAATTATGCATACTAGCAGCACGTCAAGTTTTGGCGTCGTTGCCGAGGATGCAACGAGCTTTAGGAACGAACCGAGTCAACTTTTTACCAGTGTACATGCTTGTAAATACTTTTTTATACTTCGTTGATTCGTTATTTCATTCATTTATTTGCATATATGATTCTTTGATTGTTTATTTGATTTATCTGTCTGTTGATATTTTGGATTGATTTTTGATTGGTTTATAGGTTTGCATATAGATTCGTTCATTTATCTGCTTATAGGATTGATTAGATTTGATTATTCGTTCATTAGGATGTTGATAGATTTAATTTATTGATTATTGGATTTATTTGTTTGTCTATGAATTTGATTTGTTCGTTATTTGATTGGTTAAATTTATTTGTTCGTATTTGGACTACTTATTAATTTCATTCTTTGTATAGTTTTAGGCTTAGTCTGTTTATCTCTGTTCATTCTATTGATTCTATTAGTTTTTATTTGATTTTCTCGAGTATATAGCTTTCCGTTATTTTCGTATGTATTTATGGATTGTATATTTTATTTATTTATTTTTCTGTCTTTTATCGCCTTTTGGGTTTGTCATATATTCGCCTGTTGCAACTGTATCATTCTTATATGCAGGTTGATGTACACGAACCGCGGGCCTTCTGGTGATCTTTCTGAGGAGGAGCGAGGGCGTGTCTTGAGGAGAAGCGAGAGGATTAGACTTCATAAATTTCGTCTTGTTTCTGATATTCTTATTTCTGCTCCTATAGTTGAGGTCCTAGTTGGCGAGGCGAGGCACGATCTGGCTGACGACGAGGGGTCGGAAGCCCATAGTGACATTATCATGGCGGACGATGACATTCCGTTTAATGATAGTGGTCGTCCTGGAGGGGATGGACTGGCATCGAGTATTGTCCGACCGGCTATTTTGGCGGACCATTTCAAAATCAAATCCAGTATCGTTAATATGATACAAAATTCGATGAAATTCGGTGGACTGGAACATGAGGATCCAGGCCGACATATTGCTGCTTTCTTAGAGGTTTTAGCCACCTTTAAGATGACGGGTATCTCCGATGATGCTATCCGTTTGAGACTCTTCCCATTCTCATTACGGGACAAAGCCCGGAGTTGGCTTTTGTCACAACCCGCAGGGACGATCACGACATGGGCAGAGTTATCGCAACAGTTCATGCAGCAATACTTCCCTCAAGAAAAGAGTCAAAAGTTGAGGAACCGCATCATGACATTTCGTCAAGATGACGGGGAATCACTGTGCATGGCTTGGGAGAGATTCAAGGACCTACTCTTAAGTGTCTGCATCATGATATTTCAAAAAGACATTTGGTGCAAACGTTTGTATCAGGGGCTCGAGTATGAGTCTCAGGAATGCCTTGATGTATATGCTGGGGGAGACATCGGAACAAAGTCCCCTAATGAAGCATGGAGCATTATTGAGAAGGCGTCCCTGAAATCTAAATCTCGAAAGAGTGACTGATCCAGGTCTTCATCTGTCCGGTCTGGTTTACATGTCGTGGATAACTACATGGCCATTTCTGCACAGATTGAGGCTCTGGTTACGAGATTTGATAAATCTCATCAACATGTAGCGCAGACCCAATGTCTGTGTGAACAGTGCGGGGTATCTCACGAGCCTGTCTCGTCTGCTCAGGGGTTATGTATACTGGCCACGAGGAAGTGGACTACATGGGTAATCAAACGAGACCCCAAAATAACCCCTATAGCAATACTTACAATCCGGGTTGGAGAAATCACCCAAACTTTGGGTGGAGATCTGGTTCCTCTAACCAGAACCCTCTCGGATTCTAGCAACGAGCCGCCGCACCACAGCAATCCCACCAGTCCCAACAATAGCCTTACCATTCTCATAACCAATCTTACCAGTCTCGACCGAACCAGTACCAGAATCAGGGCGCTAGGGGCAGTTCCCAGCAGCACGCCCAGGGTGGTACGTCTAGGCTGGAGGAGATGATGTCTCAACTCCTAACCAACACCACAAATACCAATCAAATTGCCGAGCAGCGCTACCAGAAGCACCAGGAGCACTTCTCCAATTATGAGGGTGAGATGAGGGGCCAAAAGGCGTCTATGCAGGCCATTGAGAATCAGGTTGGCCAGATGGCTAAGATGATGTCTGAGAGACAGCAGGGTGGTCTCCCAGGCAACACTGAGCCGAATCCGAGGGGGCATGTAAATGCCATAATGACGAGGAGTGGTAAAACCACGGGACCTGACACATCGGGCTCACCTCCGATCACTGAGATGGTCCAGACTGAGTCTTCAGACAAGGTGCACGCTAGGCGAGTCCCAGCAAGTACAGCACAGTTGCCAAAGCCAGTCACTGACTACACTCCTCCTGGTCCATACCCTGGCAGACTTAGAAAGCAAAAGGACGAGGCCCAGTACGGGAAGTTTCTTGAGCTGTTCAAACAGCTACACATAAACATCCTGTTTGTGGAAGCCTTGGCCCAGATGCCTAAGTATGCTAAGTTTGTGAAGGACATCCTCACAAACAAGCAAAAACTTGAGGACCTGTCATGTGTGCTTTTGAACGAGAACTGCTCTGCAATTCTGCAGAATAGACTGCCCATGAAGATGGGAGATCCAGGTAGTTTCACCATCCCTTGTCTGATAGGGAACATGTCTGTCAGTAATGCACTTGCAGACTTGGGTGTGAGCATTAACCTTATGCCTTATAAGGTTTTTGAAAAGCTGGATCTGGGTGAGCCTTCACCCATTAGGATGAGTATTCGTCTTGCTGATCGTTCGATCAAATATCCGAGGGGATTTGTTGAAAATATGCTTGTCAAAATTGACAAATTTGTATTCCCTGTGGATTTTGTCATCCTTGATATGGATGAGGACTCTAAAGTGCCTCTGATCCTAGGACGTCCTTTCCTTAACATGGCGAGGATGAGTGTTGATGTGGCTGCGGGCCAGATCACACTCTGGGTGAATGATGAGCATGTGACTTTTGATGTTCAAAGGTCGATGCGTCATCCTGAGAGTCAGGATGACACACTATACTATCTTGATATAGTAGACCAGTGTGTCAGTTCGCACTTTCGAGGCACGATAGAGGAGGATGTTTCGGGCACACATCTATTGTGTGGGGACTTAGATGGCATTGTGAAGGAGGGCCATAGAGATGAGCAGCCGGTCTATCAGATCGGTGATGATAGTTCCCAGAGCCCAGGGCGTTATATGGATATTGAGCGTGAGGAGACCGATAAATCTAAACCGTCTGTGGAAGATCTGCCGTCATTAGAGCTGAAAGAGCTCCCACCGCATCTCGAGTATGCATTTCTTGACGAGGAGGGTCGTCTACCTGTTATTATCTCATCTTCTTTGTATGCGGTAGAAAAGAGCGAGTTGCTCCGAATACTGAAACTTCATAAAAAGGCAATCGCCTGGCAGAGTATGGACATCAAGGGGATTAATCCCTCATTCTGTACTCACAAAATCTTGATGGAAGATGTCCATAAGCCTTGTGCGCAGCACCAAAGGCGTCTGAACCCGAACATGTAGGAGGTTGTGAAGTCTGAGGTCATAAAATTTCCCGATGCTGGATTGATATATCCGATCTCAGATTCTGTTTGGGTGAGTCCTGTACACGTTGTGCCCAAAAAGGGTGGCATGACGGTGGTTACAAATGATAGGAATGAGTTGATTCCTACGAGAACTGTCACGGGGTGGAGAGTTTGCATTGACTACCGCAAGCTCAATGATGCCACCCGAAAGGATCACTTTCCGCTTCCATTCATCGATCAGATGTTGGAACGACTTTCGTGGAAGTTGTACTATTGTTTCCTTGACGGTTTCTCTGGGTATTTCCAGATCCCTATCGATCCTGTGGACCATAATAAGACGACCTTCACATGCCCTTTTTGGCACATTCGCCTACAGGCGTATGCCATTTGGGCTGTGCAATGCGCCGACAACCTTCCAGCGTTGCATGGTGGCGATATTCCATGACATGATCGAGGACTCCATGGAGGTATTCATGGATGATTTTTCAGTCTTCGGGAGTTCTTTTGATCAGTGTCTGGGGAATCTAGAGCGGATGCTTCAGAGGTGAGTTTTACATAGCCCCTTTTCTATTACAATTGTAGACTAGATAGACTTAGACATATTTATTACCTTATTATAGGGTGATACTTGACACATTTGGGCAACACCACTATTCAATTTTCAACAGATATAACATTTTGCTAAGGTGAGTTTTGCATAGCCCTATTTCTATTTATCACCATTTTTGGGATGAAACATGTTACAACATCATTTATGCAATTCAATCATCAATGTGTCTATGTGTTTTTCTATGTTGCATTATGTCTTGAACATGACTAGGGTAAGCACAATTATAGCATAAACATTAATCAATCGACGGTATACATTGATAGATCTATTGGACTGACAATCCCACCCGAATACGTGCCTCCTACAAAGGTAGCGTGGGTGTTTGTTACTGCAATATAAACGAGTGAACCATGAGCGTATGGGATGTACCACAATACAACAGTCACAAGGGTTGATTATGCACACGATTTACTTCTAGTATGTTTTCACATGTGGACAAGATTTGCAATGACACATGAATTGCACAACAATTTTATTCGATTATCAAAACCTATGTAATTCTCACCAACTTTTGTTGACCCAAAATATTTTCAACTTAACATGTTTCAGGTTCTACTTGCTTGAAGATTTGAATTAATGCTTGAAGATGTGTGCATGGTTTTATTCAATTTGATGTACGAATTCTTATAGAACAATTGTATGTAATTTATTTAAATCATATAATGAAATTTATTATTTACCATGAGTTACTGAACAATCATCAATACGTGACATCCCGATGTTTCCGCCATCGGTTGGGGTGTTACAGATTGGTATCAGAGCCATGGTTATAGGGAATTAGGTTATTAGAGAAATAATCTAGTCTATAACCATAGGATTTAACCAGTACTTGCTTCTTTTACCTGCTATTCTCTATCTCCCTCCTACTTCTTATCCCTACTTTCATCCTTAAAAGAAGGTTGCTCTCCATCAGTGGATCTACACTTAGACCAATAGGACAAAATCCTCAGGTTTAACCTGAACCACCTTGAGATCTCGTCAAAGTTCTAGATTTTAATAACGAACACGTGCAATCTGGAAGGGTGAACGCCTGTATTCTGAGTCTTCTGTCTAGGCTGGCATTGCGCATATATCCCAATCAGACGAGGGACCCGGATGCCTACCTGGGAATTCTCGGGATGAGTGTTCATTTATAGGCTAAAGCATGTCTTCGTATGTTATTAGAATTCAGAATCTTTGATAAGTCAACGTTTTTGTTTATTCGTTTTAATTAATGAATAAATGATTACATTCCTTATATAACCTCATTCATGTCTTATTAAACTTTCATTGTGTCTCTTACAGATTATGCCTCCACGTCGCAGCGCTCGTCTTAACAGTGGTGACAATCATGATGAAGGGAGTAGCAATCACAACCATAACCATGACACTAACCACAACAACAACCACAACAACAATGGTGTCGATGCTCAACTGGCTGCAATCATTTCTCAACAAATGGCGCAGCAAATCGCAACTCTGGTTCCCAACTTACTAGCTCAAGTCATCCAGTTGAACGGCAATGGGAACGATAACGGCAACGGGAATGGAAATGGAAACCACAACGGGAATGGGAATGGTCTTCCAGCCTGCACTCTCAAGCACTTTAATTCCTGTAATCCCCCAAAGTTCAGTGGAGAAGAAGGAGCTACAGGACTCCTACAATGGTTTGAGGGTATTGAGAATACCTTCATTAACAGTGAGTGCCCCGACAACTTTAAGGTCCGTTATGCCATGAGTGTTCTTCACAAACGAGCACTCACTTGGTGGAATGAGGAAAAGCGCACTCGTGGGGCTGAAGCTGCACTGGCCTTAACTTGGGATCAAGCTAAAGACATTATGAAGGCAGAGTTCTGCCCTCGTAATGAAATCAAGAAGCTGGAAGATGAGTTTCATGATCTTGCTCAAGATAGTGGAGAAAACCTTGCTTACAACACTCGTTTTCACGAACTTAGCCTACTGCTACCCCACAAGGTCACCCCCTTGCCTATTGCAATCGAAAAATACATTGGTGGCTTACCGATGCAGATTCAAGACACGGTGTGGGGAAGGAACCCTGCTACTTT
Source organism: Ambrosia trifida (assembly GCA_028751855.1). Lineage (NCBI taxonomy): Eukaryota > Viridiplantae > Streptophyta > Magnoliopsida > Asterales > Asteraceae > Ambrosia > Ambrosia trifida. The sequence continues at coordinate 79,893,347 of CM054124.1, read as the reverse complement.
GGAGGAAGCAAAGCGTTTGGCTGCCACCCTAACAGATAACCATGTGAAGGCAGGAACCCTGACTCGTAAAGGGGAAAAGAAAAAGGATACTCCCCAACCTGCCGTTGATATCAAAACTGTGGCCTCAACCAACAGAAAGTGCAAGGTCAGGAATTTTGCAATAGACACCACTGTCCCACCCAACAAGAAACGATACAACGGGAACAAACCTAAGTGTGATACCTGCCAGTATCACCACCCAACCCAAGTTCCCTGCCGACAGTGCACCAATTGTCAAAGGTATGGGCATCTTGCGGATGCTTGTCGAATCCCTGCTACAGACGCTCTTGATGCTCCAAATAACCCCGCTAGAGACCCTCCAGCTACTTAACAGCAAATCCCACCATTTGAATGATGTCTACTTTTTAAATTCTATGTATTGACATTTTGATTCAAGTAATAAATTCAAGTATTATCATAACATCTGAGTGCATGCTTGTTTGAATGTGAACTAATTGTTATATCTATAATCATACTTGCTTACTTGTACAACAATTAGTTGATTACCAAACAACCTACTTAACGATTGGTAGAGGTCATCATGTCTTTCCAACAGTCGGGAGAGGCCCTACCACCTGCTCAACGACTGGAGGAGACTATCGAACCTGCTCAACAATCGGTAAAGTCATAAAAGGACGCAAAACCCTAATGTAAGGTAAATTGGTAATTACGGTCCGGAACGTAATCATGAATTTACAGGTACGTTAAGGTAGTGAGAAATTTTATCAAGGTTTTCGGTAGTCGACCAATTGCCAACCTAGTGTTTTTCTTTTAACTTCGGGACGAAGTTTCCTAAAGTAGGGGAGACTGTAACATCGCGAAATTTTTCCAAATTTTATTATAAAAGCCCTTATTTTTGTTACATAAATGTGCCTAAGTCTCTAACATCCTAACTCACAACTTATATATATATATATAATATATATATATATAAAGGTTTTTAATAATAATAATAATAATAACTAATATAATGGTTGATCTAAACCAAACCTTCAAACAAAAACAACCCAAGCCCACTTCTGATAGCCCATGATTTCAGCAAACCCAACAGTGACCCAGCCCAAGAAACTAAGCCCACTACCCCCTCCTTCCCTTTTCAGTTTTAAAAAAAAAAATAATGTTAGGGACGGGGATCGAACCCGGGTCCCTAACCGGTTCAACCTCAGCACACAACAACACAACCAGCTGCTCCATGCTTGTTCCTTGGTTTAAAACCAACGCGTTTTTATTATAAACGATTCGAAAATCATCTCAGTTGACTTGGAAAGTCAACTGGGAATCAACGACTTGCCAAAATCACCACCATAACTCGTAATTTGTCGAGGATTGATTGAAGAGCATGATTACCGGCCTATCACAACTAATTACATGTTCAATTACCCTTCAATTCATACCATTTTTAGCTCTTGACGCGTCAACATTTAAAGCCAAAGTCAAACATACCAATTCGGCAACCCAGACCATTATACTATAAATTGAACACCCTCAAACCTGCTACACTCGCCAATCATCTCAACTCAACCTCTAATTTCTCTTAAAAACTCTCTGTTCATGGGTTTCTGTTCGAATCTTTGACTTTGGGGTTTGACCATTTGTTCGTGTTCGATTAAGCATTGTAAGTCCGTTTTTGATTGTGGGTTTTATTAATCGGCACCCACACAACATAAACCCTAAGATTAATCGGGTTAATGTTGTGTGGATTGCCCGATTGCAAATCTAGGGCTCGTATGGTGAATTGGGGAAGAACACGTATGTTATTTATATTAAATAAACTAAAACCAAACACAACCACTGGTCTGGACCAGGTGGTTGTGTCTGGTGCCTTCTGTACAAGCCACACGGGTTCGAGTCCCGGCTGTGGCAAACCCTTTTCTTGTTTTGTTTTTAATCAAAAACAATTAAAAATTAATTATATATAATACTTATAATGTTATAAATTGGTTTTAAAATATGAAAACTCTTTTATTAATTCTAAAAAAAATTATTTTAAGTTAATCTGATGAAAAAGTTTAACTTACAGTTTTTAGTTTTCAAAAATTTATTAATTTAATATATTTAATAAATAAATCAATTTTATTCTATTATATTTATAAAATTCCATTAAAATATGAAAACAATTTTATAAATTTCCACAAAAATTATTCTGAGTTTATATAATGATAAACTTTTCTGAAATGATTTTTAATCCAGGAAAATCATTTATTTAATATTTTTAATCAATTTTTGTTAGTTTTAATCATAATTAAATCATAATAAATCCAATTTTTAATATTTTTGCACCAAAATTTTACACAAATTATTTCTGATTATTTGGAACAGAAATATAATTTTTAAACTGATAATTCTTTAATTTTAGTATTTTTAAAAAATTTAAGTTAAATTTTGACAATTTGTAATAAATAGATTTAATAGTCTATTTTAAAGAAAATAATTTTGTAAAAATTATTTTTATACTTTAAACACATTATTGTGACCATCTTAAATTTAAATTTTATAAAAAGATTTTTGTCTATTTAATTACTAAATTTCTCTCAATTATCAAACATTTTTAATATTAATCATACGAGCATTTATCCCCAAATTCGAAGCCCTAGAACTTATACAATTGTAGACTAGATAGACTTAGACATATTTATTACCTTATTATAGGGTGATACTTGACACATTTGGGCAACACCACTATTCAATTTTTCAACAGATATAACATTTTGCTAAGGTGAGTTTTACATAGCCCCTTTTCTATTTATCACCATTTTTGGGGTGAAACATGTTACAACATCATTTATGCAATTCAATCATCAATGTGTCTATGTGTTTTTCTATGTTGCATTATGTCTTGAACATGACTAGGGTAAGCACAATTCTAGCATAAACATTGATCAACCGACGGTATACATTGATAGATCTATTGGACTGACAATCCCACCCGAATACGTGCCTCCTACAAAGGTAGCGTGGGTGTTTGTTACTGCAATATAAACGAGTGAACCATGAGCGTATGGGATGTACCACAATACAACAGTCACAAGGGTTGATTATGCACACGATTTACTTCTAGTATGTTTTCACATGTCGACTAGATTTGCCATGACACATGAATTGCACAACAATTTTATTCGATTATCAAAACCTATGTAATTCTCACCAACTTTTGTTGACCCAAAATATTTTCAACTTAACATGTTTCAGGTTCTACTTGCTTGAAGATTTGAATTAATGCTTGAAGATGTGTGCATGGTTTTATTCAATTTGATGTACGAATTCTTATAGAACAATTGTATGTAATTTATTTAAATCATATAATGAAATTTATTATTTACCATGAGTTACTGAACAATCATCAATACGTGACATCCCGATGTTTCCGCCATCGGTTGGGGTGTTACATTGGGGATCTACAACGAATTGGAGACGGATTCAGATGACTTCCCATCAATTCACTGCTTTGCTGGATAATGACGAGCGGGCTGCATTCTGGGCGTCAATTGCTACTGATACACCATATAATCCACGGAAGTCCAAAGCATACAAGATCAAGGACCCTTTGTTACGTATGCTTCACCACATTTTCAGCCACACGATCTGTGGTCGAAAGGACGGTACGAGGAACTGTCCCACTCCCGACTTGCTTTACTTGTACCATTTCTATGAGAGAGCCCCCTTGAACTTGGCCGCACGGATGGCCGAGTTCTTTCTGACAGCTGGGGGGACCAAAGATGGGAGCGAGATTCATGGTGGCGAGTACGTCACAGTGATAGGGGAGGCTTTAGACATCTTGACCGACGAGGTCAAAGCTACGTTGCACCTTGTCACAGAGGGGACATACCTTGATCTGCGCTCACTTGATCATAGCCAGAAGCTCGTTAGGGCTACAGATGACGGACCCTGCCTCATTTCACACGGTGTCATTTGGGATCCTTTGCCTCCCACACCCCCTGAAGATGAGGTTATGCTGGACCAACAGTAGCCAGGGGGCGACCAGCCCCACACACCAGCAGGGACGTCACCACAGACTCCTCCGTGTCCTGATCAGCAGCACTGGCCGCAAGGCATTCCCTCAAACCCTGAGTTTTATCAGCAGTTTCAGACGATGGACCTAAACGTCCGAAACATTAGTGCTCAGCAGGGAACCTTTCAGCAGGAACAGCAGTACCTACGTAACGGTCTAGAGAGGGTTCAGCAAGACATACGTTATGGGTTCGAGTATTTGTTTGCAGGGTTGGAGCAGGTTCACCAGGGTTACTTTGCTAACCCTCCCGTGTACCCTTATGGAGCACCACCTGGCGACCAGCCAGGAAGCTCCGGTCAGCATCACGGGGACCGGGACGATCAGTAGCCGCTCCTTCTTCATGATCAGCTGTTAGTGGTTCTTGTTATTTGCTTTCAGTATTTTATTTTCGGGTCTGCGTACCCAAGACATTTTAGTTTATTTGTGTTTGAACTATTTGCTTTCAGTATTTCAGTATTTTAGTTTATTTTATTTTTTGGATGTTGATGAATAGGTTTGATGAGTTTGTTGTGTCAAGAATGTTGATTATGCAGGTAACTGGCGAGCACCGTTATCGATGCTCATGCCGTCTATTTACCCAGGCGTTTCTTCGACACGAGGGGAGTATTATTCTCCTTTTTCACACTATAGATAGCTAATTCATAAACGCTTTCTATTATCACATTGGGGACAATGTGAGTTTCAAGTGTGGGGAGGGATTATATCTTGTATCTTGTTTGTCCTCTTGTATATATATAAGCCTTTTAAGTACATATATGTATATATATTCATATAAACATCAAGCCTAACTAATTTTTGATAAAAATAACTTGAGGCGCGACAAAAAGTTGAGATACGAGCGTGTTAGATTCGTACACTTGCACCTATTTCCTTCCGGTTACGTGAGCATTTGAGCGTTAGAATAGATTTTCATTTCTTTGACATGCTTTCGAGTGAGCCGGATGTTTTGTATAATTTAGAACTTGTCATTAGCATACTTGTTTAGATCAGAAACGTGTGTGATTGTACGAACATGATTGAGGCATTTAGGAAACCCTTTTGATTTATCCTTTTCTTTTCGTTCTATCTGTTTCCCCGCACCCAAACATTATCCCCTAGTTAACCATGTTGAACCTAATCCCGTGTTTTTCTTATTTACCACACCATTTCACCACTAAACCAAATAGCCTTTTTCTTTTAAACCCTTTGCGTTAAAACTCGGTTTAGGTTATTGTTTAACTAGTATTTGTATTGTAAATAGTTCGTTTTCGGGTGTATCTATCTAGAACCCGTATGTTGATTATATATCAGTCTTACTTCAGTATATATATCATAGATATATATGTTATAAAAAAATCTTGAAAAATAGAACACCCTAAAATAGGGTGAATTAGCAGTATTCGAGCAGTTTTTAGAGCATTAAAGTCAGAAATTATAAGTATAGCTCGATTTAAAATAAAAATCGCCTATATTCACGTTTGTGTTGTACAGTTGTATTAGTTGATATTAGTTAGACATAACCGCCGGGTTTTAGCCGTTTTGTCACTGTAAATATCCATTCCATACCCTTACCTATGCCTAACATTACAACCCGTATAAGACCTCTTGATTTGTGCTTTTTCACGCGTTAGTTGGTGACGATTAGATCTTTTGACAAGCTTATGATATTGCACGATTCATTGTCTTGGCAATGGAGCGATTTACATATACACATTACACGTATGTATCATAAATAAAACCGAGTGTGTGTGAACATTGTGAGTCGTGTACGGGTTTGCGTGCTTGTAGAGCGGAAGTGAGTCGTTGCTTTTTAGTTATCTTATCACCTGTTTCTATATCTTTGTTGGCTTGACTATTATCGTCTGTACAGATTATATTTTGTCTTTGTTGCCACTTGGCGAGTTTTTCGTTTATTTCTGTTTAGTTGTTTGCTTGAGGACAAGCAAAGTTCAAGTGTGGGGAGGTTTGATATACGTTAAAATATACATCTATAAATCCCCGATTCAACTCCCAAATTACGCGTTTTCGACCATAATTGCACGAATTCGGTACTTAACCGCTTCATATGTTTATTGCAGGTCTTAAACGACATCCCACGAACAAAGACGAAGAAACCGAGCGGAATCTGGACCAAATGGGAAGTTGTTGCAAAAATCAGCTAAGTCTGGAAGAAGTGCACGGTCGTGCACAACAGGTGCACGCCCGTGCGGGCTCACTTTGCTCGGACACAAGGCTGCACGGTCAGGTGCACCAGCCAGTGCACTCGAGTTACTCAGACACCAGCAGACCCGCACGACCGTGCACCCCAAGTGCACGCCCGTGCGGGTATCAAAGATATTTCCATAAACCAGCCAATCCACTTGCCCACTTGCACGTCACTTCGTAAAGTTAAGGTGCACGGCCGTGCACTTTATGCGCACGGCCGTGCACAAATCCAAAAGTTCTATAAAAACGGAGCAGACCACACAGATCAAATATTGGGTGGTATTGGGTTTTCTCTGGACGATTTGGGGCGATTTCTGGACCATCAAGGCTGTTGGAAGGCCGTCTAACAAGCTCGGGATTCAATCCGGATCATATAGCATCATCCAATCCGTCACATTCAAGATTTATAGTTTGATCTATTAAACTTTAAGTTGATTCAAATCTGAATATTTTGGCTTGTATATGTTGTTTATGTATTACATTATAGTCTACGGATAATATTTAGTAATCGTTAGTAGTAAAAACAATCGTTTGTATGTAATCATGTTTTGTATAAATTTGGCATTTTCCATGTTTGGATCTTGATGATCATAGCGCAACCTTGTTTCATTGTTATTGGATTTGTGATAGTGTTTGAATGACTTTGATGATTGTCGAATGTGTTAGGCGGATAAATGTTGAAAAACCGTCCGTTTAATCGTCCGGTAGTAGACTAGTTAACTTGTTAATAAGTTTACGCCATGAAACTGTAACCCGGGTATTGGTTTGGTTAAAGTCAGTCGAATAACTGTTAAAAATGCTTACCGGCACGTAAAAGGGTTTTAAAAGCTTAATGGTGTCGTTACTAATCTTTGACATGGTTAATGATCTTTGGTAGTTATTTTGGTAAAAATAGCGATCTTAGTAGATCTGTGTTCAAAGTTGGTAAAATGGAATATGTTGTGAAATGTTATACTTATGCTAGTTTAGGTGGCTGTATTGTGTATTCGGTATCGCTTTCCTAAATTAGTGAGGTTCGAAAACTCTTAACAGATGACTAACTTATCTTTAGAAGATCTGCATGAGATCATATCAGTTGCTCGCTAATAAACGACTTGAAGTGTTTAACGTGTGTATTCGTGTTAGCTTTCTGTATAGTTGTCATGTTTGGATGCCCGAAACGGATACTAACTGTCGGAAAATGGGAATGTTGATCACACGCCTGTATTTCTTATTATATGTAGATGACATGCTAGGACTGGTATATTATAGTTTATACAGTTATATTTTCTATTTGGAGTCTTACTTGTGTTATTTATATGTTTTAGAATTAATCTAGTTATAAACAAACTTCAAACTATCTTTTCCTACTGGTAAATCGGGGATAGAGTTTTAGTACCATTGCTCCGCGCGCGTCCATGGATCGATATCTGGTTCTTATCTGTACATTACTACATATATGACGGGGTACACTTGCCCTATTGTGTGTGTTTTAATATTAAGGTCTAAACCATTTTTATAAATATTAAAGCAGAAACGTGTATTATTTTATCGCTAAATTATGCGCACTAGCAGACACGTCAACCCTGTTGAGGGGATAGGGAAGGTGGTCTTGATTGACTACAAGGACCAGGATTGGCTTAAGACTTTGACCAGCCATCCCGTGGATCTTTGTGAGATTCCAGAAACTGGGCTTGTGATGGCCGGTATGAGCATGAAATATGATGTCAAGGGTCGCAATCCTCACCTTACTGAGGATGGGAAAGGTTAGCTGCCCTTCTTGTCGTTTATGTTTTATGCTCTATCTGCGGGTGTTGTTAACTTGTTTCTGTTTTTGTCGTGTTTTCAGATGTTGAAAGCTTATATAGCTTGCTATTGGGCGGAGACAACATGGGCTTTGCGTTCCGAGAGTTGGCGGACAACGAGCTTTACATTCTAGAGAGGGCTTGGGATACGTTGGTGTGCCCTCAGCTAGATTCGGCTGCGGAGGAGAGGGCCAAGCCGCAGCTACTCATAACTGAAGCAGGTGAGTCCTCTCCGCTTTTTGTTAATCCTTCGCCCGTCAATATGTTCATGCAGATGGGTTTCCCTTTATTGTTATATCTAGTGATAAGTCTTCTGACTCGTCTGCGTCTTCTTCTCCGCATTCGTCGTCCGCAGGCGTCAGCGAGCCGAAACCGTCGCCTGCGTTTGTGGTGGAAGACAGTGACGAGGAGACTGATAACGACAACTACATCATCCACCAAGTTCACAAGCCACGGTTGGAGGAAGGTGGGGAGAACTCTGGAAGTGAAGACTATTGCTTTATTTTGAACCACGAAGTGGTTAATAGGTACCTTGAAAATTACAATTCAATTGAATGCAGCTACGTTGACCTTTCAGATGCTTTTGTTCAAAGGAGGACTGCGGTCAAGCTAACTAAGGAGGTGAGGGGTGTTTCGTTGACGAAACCTGTGTTGGTGGATGCGACAATGACTGGGCCCGTTAGTGAGGATGTGTCGCGCAAGAAAAAGCGGTCCAGGCATCCCGGGTCTCGTCGTGAGTCTAAGGATAAGGATGTCGCGGGGTGTTTAACATCCCCAGTTGGAAAAAGGGTGAAGTTGAATGAGCTTGTGCATTCCGCGGAGGATAGTATATTGGGTGAGTTTGCTTTTTCATTCCCTTTGTCTTTATTCCTCATAGATATCCTTGCTTATTGTTTGTATATTTTATGTGCAGCGGACTTGCTAGGGGAGAATGCGCAAGGGGGTGTGTCAACAGCTCTGTTTTCTAAGGAGTTTAATGTTGACCAGTCCCAGAAACAGAAGACTCCATCTCAGGAGACTCACGAGCCTGCTCAGACTGTGATTCAGAGTGATCCGCTGGTACAGGCTTCGCCAGTCCGAACTTTGGCTTGTGATGACCCGCCAATACAGTCTCCGCCTCCGCGTCAACCCACGCCTGTGCGTCAACCTACACCACAATTGTCCTCCCCAGTTAATCCTTTGACCAGCCCGACTGGTCCGCATGACGTGGTGGAGACAAGTCCTGGGCGTGTTTCGCCCTCTGATGTAAGCGAAGGTTACGGGCGGGGCATTAAGATGCATGTGGATGATGATGATGAGAAAAGGGTGCACGGAGCCGGATGGCAGTTTCTCCAATGCCTCTCCACCTAGTGGCGGCAAGGCATCTGCTGGTGTCTTCGTACTGAATTTGACTCTCACTCCTGACACCCGGTTCTTGGATGTGGATAATTGTCGCCAGTTCTTGGCTAACCCCGTCCCTCCTGCGGAGCGTGAGCACCAGGCTACCCGCCTACGCAGTGATCTGCTTGATAATCATATCATGAGCGTAGCGAACATGCTGTTTGCTTCTGCCGAGATTGTGCGTGAGTGGGGGTCGATGGCTCACGATCGCAACAGGTTCCATCAGGATTTGAATCGTGTGACTGAAGAGCGCGACCAGATGCACAAGGATCTGAAGCGTGCTAAGTGGGATGTTGTCACCTTCCGCGAGGAGCGGGATAAGTTGCAAGGGCAGTTATCCGAGAGGGAGCAGCAGTGGAAAGTTGCCTGTGCGAAAACGAATATCAAGCTGGAGGCAGCGGCGAAGCGAATTAGTGAAACTGACTTGAGGAACGAGGAAGCTGCCAAAGAGGTTTCTCGTTTGGAGGTGCTTGTGAAGCAACGTTACAACTTGTTGCTTGAGGCTCGTGGCAAGTTGAGGGAGAAGGATGCTAAGATCGCCCAGCTGTAGAAGGAGAGGGATGGTATGGATAGAGACAACCTGCTGTTGCAGCAGCAGAATGCTGACTTAGAGGGAAATTTGTTGGATGCTCACAAAGAGGCGAGTTTGGCGCAAGAAGATCGCGAATGGCTGCTCACCAGTTGTGTCCCTGAGGTTTGTCTTAATGTGCTCCTGTACTTCTTTGATATCAGTACTTTTTGTAGTAAGTGTTTTGTTTTGTTGCTCGCAGGTTGCGCATTATGTAAAGAACTGTAGGGAAACCCGCGAGGCTGTGGCGGCGATGAACACTGCCGCAAAGCTGGTGGGCGCAAGGCGGGGTTTTTGGAAGGCTACCAACATGCCAAAGATGGTAAGGCGTCGGAACAGTTCACGCTGCATGGTCGGGACTTGGATGCTGTGCTTGAAAAGAAGGCTGCAGGGTATGATCGGTTGAAGTATGAATTGGTGGATTTCGTTGTTAACCACTGAGATCAACCGTCATGTTATGAGCTAAAGAAATCCTTTGAAAAGCATGGTCTCATTCATACGCGGCGCAAGTATGCCATCAGGAAGGCGATGAAAGAGCATGCGCCCTTAGGTGACCAGCCGGAGGCTAGTGAAAAGTTGGACCTGTCAGACTCCGAGGAAGAGGAGTATAGTGATGCGTTGTCAGACTTCAAGGATTGAAGACTCTTGTTGCTGTATTTACTTTATCTGTAATGACATGAAACACTTTTAATATCTTTAGTTTGTGTTGTCGAACCTCTTGCTTATGAATGCAAGTTTGGTATAATTTTTGGTTCTATATTTGCTGCTACTGATGCTTGTCGTTTTTTGCCGTGTTTGGTGTGTAGCAGAGTATAGGTTTATAGTTTAGCCACGCGACTTTATTTTAGGGCGCAGTATGTTAGTAGCACAACGTTGTTAGTAGTAGGACGTTGCACTTTGTTTGTGCGACATTTAGTGCGCGCAGTACCTCTTAGTGTGTACTGCGCATTTAGGGAGTTGCATCTTAACCATGCAACTTTTTATTTTTGGACGTTGTATCTTAACCATACAACGTCAAGCCTAGGACGTTGCACTTTGACGGTGCAACGTTTAGTGTGCACAGTACCTCTTAGTGTGTACTGCGCGTTTAGGGAGTTGCATCTTAACCATGCAACTTTTTATTTTTGGACATTGTATCTTAACCATACAACGTCAAGTTTAGGACGTTGCACTTTAACTGTGCAACGTTTAGTGTGCGCAGTACATTTTAGTGTGTACTGCGCGTTAAGGGAGTTGCATCTTAACCATGCAACTTTTTTATTTTTGGACGTTGTATCTTAACCATACAACGTCAAGTTTAGGACGTTGCACTTTAACTGTGCAACGTTTAGTGTGCGCAGTACATATTAGTGTGTACTGCGCGTTTAGGAAGTTGCATCTTAACCATGCAACTTTTTATTTTTGGACGTTGTATCTAAACCATACAACATCAAGTTTAGGACGTTGCACTTTAACTGTGCAATGTTTAGTGTGCGCAGTACATTTTAGTGTGTACTGCGCGTTTAGGGAGTTGCATCTTAACCATGCAACTTTTTATTTTTGGACGTTGTATCTTAACCATACAACGTCAAGTTTAGGACCTTGCACTTTAACTGTGCAACGTTTAGTGTGCGCAGTACATTTTAGTGTGTACTGCGCATTTAGGGAGTTGCATCTTAACCATGCAACTTTTTATTTTTGGACGTTGTATCTTAACCATACAACGTCAAGTTTAGGACGTTGCACTTTGACTGTGCAACGTTTAGTATGCGCAATACATTTTAGTGTGTACTGGGCATTTAGGGAGTTGCATCGTAACCATGCAACTTTTTATTTTTGGACGTTGTATCTTAACCATACAACATCAAGTTGAGGACGTTGCACTTTAACTGTGCAACGTTTGTTGGTTTTTTGCGTGTTATCATGAATGAGTGTTTGTAGGAAGTTATTAGTTCTCATTCGATTAAATGGCTAAACAGCCTTCATTACAATTGTGAAATTGGCTACATGTAACATTTTCTGAGTTAAGCTGCGTTCCATGTGCGGGGGACGGGTTTGCCTTCTAAGATTGATAGTTTGTATGCCCCTTTGCCAAGGACTTCTATGACGCGATACGATACTTCCCAGGTAGGTGTTAACTTGCCTTGGGGGATCGCGCCACTAGCCTCGTTGTTTCTGAAAACGAAGTCCCCTGCGCGAAAGGCGTGGAGCTTAACTTTAGCGTTGTAATACCACTCCAATTGTTTTTGTAGTTCGCTTCTCTGGTTGCTGCCCTGTCGCGGCGTTCTTCTGCCAGGTTCAAGTTGATGCGCAGCTCTTCCTTGTTGTTGGTGTGGGTCACTGAGAGGACTCTTGCTGATGGGCACCCAATTTCTGCTAGTATCATGGCCTCAGAGGCGTATGTTAAGCTGAATGGAGTCTCGCCGGTGCTCGTTTTTGTCAATGTGCAATTAGCCCATAGCACGCTCGGCAGTTCCTCTGCCCAGGCTTTCCCTTTGGTGCCCAGTCGTGACTTAATACCTTCCACCAAGTTGCGGTTCGCGCGCTCCACTTGGCCAATGCCTTGTGGGTGCGCGACCGAGGTAAACACTAGTTGGATGTGTAAGTCTGCATACCACTTTAATAGCCCTTTGTGCAAATTGGGTCCCGTTATCTATGACAATTGTCATGGGTAACCCAAAACGACAGATGATGAACTCCCAAATAAACTTCTTTACATGGTTAGCTGTGATTTCAGCAAGTGGTTTAGCTTCTATCCATTTCGTGAAGTAGTCGATTGCGACTATCAGGTATCGTCTCTTTCTGGTTGTCATTGGGAATGGTCCTACGATATCGATGGCCCACTTCTGAAATGGCCATGCAGAGGTCACTGGGATCAAGTCGTTGTTGGGGCGCAAAGTTTTGGGAGCATGACGTTGGCAGGAATCACATTTGCGGATGATCTTCAACGCATCTAGGTGCATGCCTGGCCAGTAATATCATGCGTTCATGATTTTGGCCACTACCGTGCGCGGCCCTGCATGTATCCCACATATTCCTTCATGTATCTCCCGCACTAGGTAGTCTGCATCGACCACGTCTACACATTTAAGCAATGGCCCCATGTAAGATTTTCGATATAGCACCCCGTCTTGCATTTGGTATTGTAGGGCTTTGTGCTATATCTTCTTGGCCTCTGCGCGTTGCTCTAGCAGCGCGCCTATAGTGAGGTAAGAGACTATTGGGGTCATCCAGTTGTCAACACCCATTTGGATTACATGAACTTCTTTGGGTGGAACAGACGATTCGTTCAAAACTTCAACCCGAACCTCTTTTGCTAGATGGCCAAAGCTTGTTGATGCCATTTTGCTTAGAGCGTCCGCCGGCTTGTTTTGGCTGCGGCTGATGTGTAACATCACGCATTAAATACTTGTACGTTACGCATGACATTTAATAAAACGTCAAGTTTTCTTAATTATCGTCGCATTTATTATTTTTGTCGCGTTTATGAACCCTAATATGATATATATATATTATAATATATTAAATGTGTGTTGGTTTGTGTTAAATCAAAAATATAAAAAAAATCCTGCTCTGGCCGGGGTTCGAACCCGCGCCAGAGCCACACTGAACCACATACACAACCAACCGGGCTAGCCTTCTGTTTTGATAAAACCCGGGCACATTATTAATATATACACACATTGAAACTCCCACAGTTGACATGGAAAGTCAACTGTGGGTTGTCTTGGTGATCAATCCAACATTCTAACGCGTAATTGTTTTATTTTTGGCAAATTCGTGTATAAACCGGCCCATTATAACATAATTGCACAACGATTACACGGCAATTGTTGCCCTAATATTCAATTTGACGCGTTTTATAAAAAGGAAAGTCAAACTATCTAATTAACCCTAACCCTAATCCTCTAGTATAAATTGAGGCTCTCTGGACCTTGTCTAATCGCTCACAACTCTCTCTCAATCCCTATTTCTCACTAATTCACTCTGTATTTGATTTTCTGCTCGTGGTTGACTTTTCTCTTTGACCCGACCATCATCATCTATAACACACTGTGAGTCCAATTTTTTTAGTGGGTTTAGTTCTTCGGCATCCCAGTAACAATAGCCCTAACATTAATCGGGCTATTGTTGCTTGAATCATCTGATTGATAATCTAGGGTTCATCGCGATTCAATTTGGGGATAAAACTGGAATTGCATATGATATTTATTTATTTTAAACCAAAGGATAACACAACCACCGGCCTAGGCCAAGTGGTTGTGACCCTTGTTTGACTCTGAGGTCACCCGGGTTCGAGTCCCGGCACTGACCAGTTTTTTTTTGCATTCTTTTCCTTTCTTTTCTTTTTAACTATATAATTAATTATATATATATATTAATCCTTTAAATCTTTTAAATTCTTTTTAAAATACCTAAACTATTTTATAAACTCTAAAAAAATTATAATTACTTAATCTGATATAAAAGTGTTATTTACAATTTTTATTTTTCAGAAATTCTTTTATTTAATATTTATAATAATTAAATCATTTTTATACTATTATAATTATAAAAATCCATTATTATATCAAAACAGTTTTATTAAATTCCCCAAAAATTATCCTAACTTTTTATAAAGTTAAACTTTACTGAAATAATTTTTAATTCAGTAAAATCATTTATTTATTATTTTTAATCAATTTTTGTAAGATTTAATCATATTTAATTCAAAATAAATCCAATTTTTATCATTTTTGCACCAAAATTTTATACAAATTATTTTTAATCATTTAGAACAGAAATATGATTTTTAAAAATAGATTTCTTTAATTTTAGTATTTTTGCATATTAAAGTTAATAATTGGTTATTTATAAATAAATAGATTTAAAAATCTATTTTAAATGAAATAATTTTATAAAAATTATTTTATTGCTTCAAACACTTTAATGTGCACATTCAAAATTCAAGTTTTATAAAAAGACTATTTTTCATTAATTATCCAATTTTCTCTATTTAATTAACATTTTTAAATTAAATTTAACAATTGATTATCCCCAAATCGAAACCCTAGGATACACATATTAGTTATATAGACTTAGACTTATTATATATTACCTCATTATAGGGTAATATTTGGAATCACTTTGGGCAACACAATTATCATATCTTTTTCAACAAGTTAACATTTGCTAAGGTGAGTTTACATAGCCCCTTTACTCTATTTTCACTATTTTCGGGGTGAAACATGTTTAAACATTTTATACTATCATTTACTCATATTTACTTGTGATTCAATTACATCATCATTCTATTATTTGACTGTAACAAAAAGACACAGTACAATCATTAACAATGATCAAGCCGCCTGTTTAGATTATAGCGCTATAGGTCTGACAAACCCATCCCACCCGCATAGACTCAGGGATGATCGATAACAGTAATAACATTTAACTAACTTGCGAGTTAGTCATCAGTCGACACAAGGTTTGGTTGTACAAAGACGCATTGTTACATGTCGGACTCATACTCTATCATTATACAACTGTGATTGTTGTACAAACTATTATTATCTATCATATTCCAAAAACCTATGTAATTCTCACCAACTTTTGTTGACCCAAAATATTTTCAACTTAACATGTTTCAGGTTCTACTTGCTTGAAGATTTGCTTGAAGATATGTGCATAGTTTATTTGATGTACGAATTCTTGTAGAACAATTGTATGTAATTTATTTAAATCAATTAATGAAACTTATTATTTCTCCATGAGCTACTGAACAATCATCAATACGTGGCACCCCGATGTTTCCGCCATCGGTTGGGGTGTTACATGATGTGGTCGATCGTGCAGCTGGGAAAGTTGTTCATGAGCACTTTCGCCCGCTGGAGATACATGATCATAGATGGTTCCTCTGCTTCATATTTCCCTGTGATGTGGCCCGCCACTAACATTGAATCGACATGCGCGAAGACGTGTTTTGCGCCCAGATTCTGCGCGATGCGTAGTCCGGCGAGGAAAGCTTCGTACTCAGCTTCGTTTTTAGTGGTTTTGAACTCAAGCCTGATTGCATAAGTGAACTCTGTTCCTTCAGGACTAACGAGCCGAATCCCGGCGCCCGCGCCGTCTTTGTTCGATGCTCCATTTGTGTAGAGGTTCCTGATGGCTTTCTCGTCACATGTCGGCTGTGGCTCTTGTTCTGCTTTACATTCTTCGATTTTTTCTTGTGGTACTTCAGCTATGAAATCTGCTAGGACTTGCCCTTTGATGGTGTCACACCCTCAAAATCCACTTGCGGAGTTTTACCGCGAGGCGCATGACAAACCAGGATCCAAACCAACGATCACAATAAACATGTCTAAATGTAATTAATGCAATACCAAAACATAGTTTTAAAATCCCGTTTACAGCGGAAGCTTATTCAAAATAAAGTTCAACATAAATAACCAAAGTTCAATGTTTATGAAATCATGCAACTCTATCTAGACGCCGTGCAGACGCGTGCGTCCTAGTTCCATTGTGCTACCTTAGCGACCTGAGAAAACATGTAAAAGTTTACGTCAGCACAAAAATGCTGGTGAGTTTACAGGTTTGCAGTTCAAGTACCAAGTCCACCTGTCCATACTATAACAAATAGAAAACCAGTATACGCTAGCTAGGCGTACGTTTGTTACTACCACGATTGGAAAACCATTACTAACTCGAATACCAAAAGTATGCCCGATGTATGTTCCTGTTGTTCCTGTTGTTCCTGTTTGAGACAATATGCACCCGCCGACCCTCCAAGTCGACGAGCGGGGTTGGTCACTCCCAATAGCGCTATTCACATTTCCCCGTTGTGCAAACCCGCACATTCATGGTTCCCCCCGGGACTTCCAAAGATCGTGTAGTACACAAGAGAAACCCATAGTATGACAGTAGTTACCAAATATAGTTTTAACACATGTTTTCTCCCCCGAAAGTATAAAACCAGTTTAAAAGAGGGGCCGTAAACTCACCTTAAGTTGCTTTACTCCTAATCCCGAGTAAACTCAGCTGCTATGTTAGTCCCGTACAGTGGCGACCTAACATACGACAGTTACAAGTACTTAGACTAATAACCCGCAGGTTAATTAGTCCCTAGATGTCCAGACCATAACCAAGTTCGTTTAAAAATACCGTGACTGTTTAACTGACCCAAAGTACAAGACTCGACATCCCATTGGTGACCCGAGACTCCCCGTGTTATGTTTACGCTCCAAAACATACAATAACGCAAGTACACTTAACACACGTTAACGTTCAACAAGTTATAGCACATAGTTCACGTATCACCGAAATACATCCAAATATATGTTACCAAGTTATTAGACATGTTACGAGGTTCCTAGCATGTTACTACATGTCAAATCGGGTCTCGGAATGCTAATTTACACTTACAGCAGCAGTACACGCGATTAGGGAGGCTAATCGTGTGAATGGCCATACGACTAGGGCTAATCGCCCCTACTGTTGAGCGAGTAGGGCTACTCGCCCTTGTTGATACGCGATTGGGCTACTCGCCCTTATGGTCAGGCGAGTGGGGCTACTCGCCCCTGTGTCACGCGAGTGGGGCCTAATCGCCCCTAACACAGGCGATTAGCAAGGCTACTCGCCTGTAACCTTGCTGTTCCGGTTTTTCGCGCGTTTAACGCTCCAAATCAGATCCAGAGCGTGTGTAACTACCCAATATCATCCCAAACACTATCCTAAACATGTTTAACCCAAAACCCTTCGTTCATCCTCGTAGAATCAGTCCTGCATGCAACCGAAGCAATCCAACACATACACATAGCATGCAACATTCAATTAACGCATGTAATCATAACCCTATTATCCAATTACTGAGATTTCTATCATCATACTAACAATATTAATTCTGACCTAGCATGATAACACATCAAAACATCATCAAGATTCATAAAAATCCTATCTTTCTAATCATACATACCCATAACGCATGATTATTTGTTATAATCCGATTAATAACTCTTATTGACGATTTTCAGAAAGCTTTTTCGTTTATGAACAGGTCTGGACCATTAGGGATTGATTAAAAACGTTTACAAAGTGTTATGGATGAGAATCAAACCTTGGAATTGTAAAAGATTGATGGTTAGACCTTGAAACCTTGTGTTTTTGATCAAAATCGCCTCCCAGAGGTTGTTTCAGTGTTTGGGGCGGTTATGGGATGACTAGGGTTGATATTAGGGAGTTTAGGAGGTTAAGTATTGTATTTATAGGCGTTCCTAGTCGTTCCAGCACGTATCATGCGAGTGTGCAGGTTTATACGCGAGTAGGGTGCCTAATCGCATGACTGTTCATGCGATTAGCCCTATTCGCCTATAGGAATCTTCCTACTCGCCCCAAAGTCATGCGATTAGGCTATCCACCAAGCCTAATCGCCTATAGCCCCTATGTTGGTGTGTTTTGCGCGTTAAACCCCGTTTTAACATATGTTAATGCATATTCATGTACCGACAAGTCACATAATGATTGTAAACACATAACACAAGTAAATACACATATTTACACTCGTTCACCAATTCCCGGGACTCGAGACTCGTACGTTCCGTATGCCCTGACGATCCTACAAATCGTCACCGTTTGTACACTTGGTTAAGGACCGACATCTAATGAACCTCTAGACCAACATCCAATGATCTTCTAGACTAACTAATAGTTCCCGAACCATAACCCGACTTAACTAACCCAGTTAAGTACAAAATACGCGTGACTCGCTAAGGTAGACTTTCATCTAGACAACGTTGTTAACCCGAATTTGCCAGGTGTCACATCATCCCCACGTTAAAAGAATTTTCGTCCCGAAAATTTGTACAAGTACAGAAAGAACAAAAGAAATAACGAAGGAAACAAGCAAAAGGTAGAAACCAAAAGAGAGAGATTTACCCGAGTTGTCACATCATCCCCACGTTAAAAGGAATCTCGACCCGAGATTCATTCAGCTGCCGAAGAGACGTGTCTCGACTCGAACGCTTCCTTAGGAAAGAGATGAGGATACTTAGACTTCATCTGATCCTCCCGTTCCCACGTATATTCCGGTCCCCGGTTCGAGTTCCACCGAACCTTAACGATACGAATCTTGCTGTGACGTAGGCTACGAATCTTGTAATCAAGGATCTCCACAGGTTCTTCCACAATCCGAAGACGATCATCAACCTTGATCTCTTCTAGTGGAACGATGAGAGACTCGTCAGCCAGACACTTCTTCAAGTTTGACACGTGAAAGACGTTATGTACGTTACCGAGCTCCGTCGGTAGATCAAGTCGATATGCCACCGGCCCAATCCGTTCCAGGATCGTAAATGGTCCGACATACCGTGGGTTGAGTTTGCCACGCTTCCCAAAGCGTATGACGCCCTTCCACGGAGAAACTTTCAGAAGCACCTTGTCGTTAACTTGGAATTCCAGTGGTTTGCGACGCCGATCGGCATAACTCTTCTGCCGGTCCCGTGCCGCCGCCAACCGATTACGAATCTGTACGATCTTTTCCGAAGTTTCGTACACTAGTTCAGGCCCAGTGAGTTGACTCTCACCCACTTCAGCCCAACAAAGAGGAGAGCGGCATTTCCGTCCGTACAGTGCCTCGAACGGAGCAGCCTTGATGCTCGTGTGATAACTGTTGTTGTACGAGAATTCTACCAACGGCAGATGAGCTTCCCAACCCTTCCCAAAATCGATCACACACGCCCGCAGCATGTCTTCTAAAGTTTGAATCGTACGCTCACTCTGACCGTCAGTCTGTGGATGGTAAGCCGTACTCATGTCTAGTTGGGTACCCAAAGCCTTGTGCAAAGACTTCCAGAAGTGAGAAGTAAAATGGGAGTCACGATCCGAGATAATAGAAACTGGTACCCCGTGCTTAGAAACAACTTCTTTCAAGTAAAGACGAGCCAAACGATCCATAGTGTCGGTCTCCTTAATAGCAAGAAAATGGGCTGATTTCGTTAACCGATCGACAATCACCCATATCTTGTCGTTCCCGCTTGGTGACTTAGGAAGTTGTGTGACAAAATCCATAGTAATCCGTTCCCATTTCCATTCCGGAATTTCAGGTTGTTGCAGGAGACCCGACGGTTTCTGGTATTCCACTTTGACCTTAGCACAGGTCAAGCATTTGCTCACGTATGAGGCTATGTCCGACCTCATGTTTGGCCACCAGTAAAGCACCTTTAGATCTTGGTACATCTTATCCGAACCAGGATGAATAGAATACCGGGACTTATGAGCCTCATCAAGAACAAGCTCCCGTAGTCCCCCGAATAAAGGAACCCATATGCGTTCTGCGAAATAGTGCAGGCCATCAGGCCTTCGCTCTAGGTGCTTGTCGGCACCGTGCATGGTTTCAGCTTTAAGGTTTTCCTCCTTCAAAGCTTCCAATTGGGCAGAACGGAGTTGATCAGGTAACGACGAATGGATAGTGAGCTGCAACGCCCGAACGCGACGAGGTTTAGAAGATTCCTTCCTGCTCAAGGCGTCTGCTACAACATTCGCCTTGCCAGGATGGTACTTAATAGCACAATCATAATCGTTCAAAAGTTCAATCCAGCGACGCTGCCGTATGTTCAAGTGTTGTTGGTCGAAAATGTGTTGGAGACTCTTGTGATCGGTGTAGATGGTGCATTTGGTACCGTACAAGTAATGTCTCCAAATTTTCAACGCGAATACCACGGCACCCAACTCCAAGTCATGAGTTGTGTAGTTCTTCTCGTGCACTTTGAGTTGACGAGAAGCATACGCAATCACTTTCTCGCGTTGCATCAACACGCAACCGAGTCCATGAATGGAAGCATCACAGTAAACGACAAAATCATCAGGACCCTCAGGTAAAGACAGAATAGGAGCAGAACACAGTTTAGACTTTAGTTCCTCAAACGCGGACTCTTGTGATTCACCCCAGTCGAACTTCTTATCCTTCTGAGTGAGAGTGGTGAGGGGTTGAGCAATCTTCGAGAACCCCTGAATGAAACGACGATAATAGCCCGCAAGGCCTAGGAATTGCCGCACCTCAGTTGGCGTCTTTGGTGCTCCCCAGTCCTTGATCGCTTCGATTTTTGCTGGATCGACATGAATTCCTAGTTCATTAACCACATGTCCTAGGAATTGAACTTCGCGTAACCAAAAGTCACACTTTGAGAACTTGGCGTAAAGTTGCTCCCGTCGTAAAAGTTCCAAAACTAACCGCAGATGTTCCCCGTGTTCGGTCTCGTTCTTGGAGTAGATCAGAATGTCATCAATAAACACAATGACAAACTTGTCCAGATACGGTTTACAGACGCGGTTCATCAAGTCCATGAAAACCGCCGGTGCGTTCGTGAGACCGAAAGGCATGACCAAGAATTCAAAATGGCCATAACGTGTTCGAAAAGCAGTCTTTGCAACGTCAGCCTCCCTGACGCGCAGCTGGTGATAACCGGACCTCAAGTCGATCTTGGAATAATAACTAGAACCCTGGAGCTGGTCGAATAGATCATCGATACGTGGAAGAGGATAACGGTTCTTGATGGTCAACTTGTTCAGCTCTCTGTAGTCTACACACAATCGGAAACTCCCATCCTTCTTCTTGACAAATAAAATTGGGGCTCCCCAAGGGGAAGAACTTGGCCGGATGAAACCCTTGTCTAAAAGTTCCTGTAACTGACTAGACAACTCCTGCATCTCGGGAGGTGCAAGACGATAGGGGGCCCGAGCAATAGGAGCAGCCCCTGGTACAAGATCAATACCGAACTCGACTTGACGATGAGGAGGAAGACCAGATAAATCATCGGGAAAAACATCAGAAAACTCGCGTACCACCGGAATGTCGTCAATCTTCTTCTCATCACTAGTGGAAACAGATAAGAGCGCCAAAACGGCTGGATAACCCTTTCGAAGACACTTAAGGGCTTTCATGCTAGAGATGATGTTTAGCGAAACACCACCCTTGATACCGTATACAGAAAGAAATTCTCCATCAGGGAGAGGAATCCGAATAACCTTATCGTAACAGACGATCTCCGCGCGATACAAAGATAACCAATCCATTCCTACCACAACGTCAAAACTACCCAAAGGTACCGGCATAAGGTCGATGGGGAACGATAAACCCGACAACTCTAACTGACACTCCCGAAGAACACTAGTAGCTTCAATTGTTTTACCGTCAGCCAACTCAATAATATACTTGGTCTCTAATGGTACAGATACTACATCTAGCAGTCGACTAACACCCATGGATACAAAACTCTTGTCGGCACCAGAATCAAATAACACGCTAACAGAATGATTATTGAGAAGAAACGTACCGGTGACTGTATCAGGGTCCTGCCTAGCCTCAGCAGCTCCAATTACGAAGGCACGTGCATTTCTGCCGCCGCCCCCGTTGTTACCATTCCCGTTGCTTCCACCCTGTTTCAGTTTTGGGCAATCTTTCTTGTAATGCCCAGTGTCACCACAGTTGTAGCATCCTTGTTTCCCTGTAGTACCCTGAGTAGTCGGAGCTGAACTGTTAGTCGGAGCCTGAGTCGATGGAAGTGTAACCCGACAATCCTTAGCATAGTGCCCAGTCCGCTGGCAGCGGTGACAACGGTTACTGTCGCAGTTCCCTTGGTGATGGCGTCCACACTTGTTGCATTTGGGCAGTTTTCCCGCATAACCACCCTGCTTATTACCCGAAGACGATGAACCCCCATTATCAAACTTTTTACCCTGCTGTGCAGACCCAGACCCTTTCCCGTCGTTTTCCCACTTGCGCTTATTGTTCTCTGGAGTCTTAGCAGTCGAACCTTTCGCAGGCAAAATCCCCTCATTTACCTTTAAGTTAGTCATCCTATGTGCCGATCGAACTACCTCCGCATAAGTAGGATGATTCCCAGCAGCCACTAACCCTGCAATTTCCGGCACCAACCCTGAGACATAATGTTCAATCTTTCGATACTCTGGCACGTGCAAATCGGGACATAGCACTGCCAACTCATTCCTTCTCACAGTATACTTCTCGATTTCCGATCCAGTCATCTTGAGGTTCCACACCTCATGCTCCAACTTCTGTACTTCTTCCCTCGGGCAATACTCCCGCTTCAGCAACTGCACAAAGTTCTCCCATGGCATAGCATATGCCTCCCCAATACCCATGTTCTGGGTGATACCATTCCACCAAGTCAATGCCACGTCCTGAAACAACGCAGCCGAATACTTCACCCGATCTTCTGGGAGACAGTTACACATCAGGAATACCGACTCCACTTTCTCCAACCACCTAAGCAAACTGACCGCACCCTCGGTGCCAGAAAATTCCTGGGGCTTGCAGTCCCGGAACATCTTATAGGTGCACATGGGTGGGGGTGGGTCAACAGGACCACCTGAAATGAAACGTATGAGAAACCACGAATAACGTACACAAGACTCACCAATGAGGCAAAGAAAATGGATAAAACAACTTACCACCACCGTTGTGCCCTAACTGAAAGGCAGCCTGGAGCAAGTTGTTCAGATCGGCCTGTGACAGGTTAATACCTCCACCACGACCACCAGCACCACCACGACCACCACCGCGTCCACCATTGCGACCACCTCCTCGTCCTCCACGTACTCCAGACATGATTCTGGCAGAAAGAACGAGAAAATTTAGTTTCGCAGTTAAAGATAACCACTAATGTTCACAAGATCACAGCTAGATCCAATCCAGGACTATCCCTTCAAACCCAGAGCTCACTAGGGCTTCCATGCATTTCGTTTTATGATTTTGTGTGCACCCAAAATGATAAAACGCTCTACATGGTCCTCCAAGTGTTCTCCTAGTTCAAAGTTCAAATCACCGAACATAGACTCTTAGCTATACACCGTAATACTACGGTAGTTCATGACAAGTGTTTCTATTGGAGTGCGAAAGGGAGATGTCCGAGCCTTGGACAAATCTCAAGAGCACACGAGTTACTCCAATAGACCACACTGCCTAGAAAACAAGTAACCCAACCTAAGATAGAACGGATGATGTAACGTAGAAAGACCAACGATTTAGAGACACCCCGACAAGACCATACGTAACCCACTATAACGTTTAGTACCATGTGATCGTCTAGTGTGTGCGACTCGGCTATAGACTAGACTCTACATGCAGTCCTAGTTCACTATAACCATTGGCTCTGATACCAATCTGTCACACCCTCAAAATCCACTTGCGGAGTTTTACCGCGAGGCGCATGACAAACCAGGATCCAAACCAACGATCACAATAAACATGTCTAAATGTAATTAATGCAATACCAAAACATAGTTTTAAAATCCCGTTTACAGCGGAAGCTTATTCAAAATAAAGTTCAACATAAATAACCAAAGTTCAATGTTTATGAAATCATGCAACTCTATCTAGACGCCGTGCAGACGCGTGCGTCCTAGTTCCATTGTGCTACCTTAGCGACCTGAGAAAACATGTAAAAGTTTACGTCAGCACAAAAATGCTGGTGAGTTTACAGGTTTGCAGTTCAAGTACCAAGTCCACCTGTCCATACTATAACAAATAGAAAACCAGTATACGCTAGCTAGGCGTACGTTTGTTACTACCACGATTGGAAAACCATTACTAACTCGAATACCAAAAGTATGCCCGATGTATGTTCCTGTTGTTCCTGTTGTTCCTGTTTGAGACAATATGCACCCGCCGACCCTCCAAGTCGACGAGCGGGGTTGGTCACTCCCAATAGCGCTATTCACATTTCCCCGTTGTGCAAACCCGCACATTCATGGTTCCCCCCGGGACTTCCAAAGATCGTGTAGTACACAAGAGAAACCCATAGTATGACAGTAGTTACCAAATATAGTTTTAACACATGTTTTCTCCCCCGAAAGTATAAAACCAGTTTAAAAGAGGGGCCGTAAACTCACCTTAAGTTGCTTTACTCCTAATCCCGAGTAAACTCAGCTGCTATGTTAGTCCCGTACAGTGGCGACCTAACATACGACAGTTACAAGTACTTAGACTAATAACCCGCAGGTTAATTAGTCCCTAGATGTCCAGACCATAACCAAGTTCGTTTAAAAATACCGTGACTGTTTAACTGACCCAAAGTACAAGACTCGACATCCCATTGGTGACCCGAGACTCCCCGTGTTATGTTTACGCTCCAAAACATACAATAACGCAAGTACACTTAACACACGTTAACGTTCAACAAGTTATAGCACATAGTTCACGTATCACCGAAATACATCCAAATATATGTTACCAAGTTATTAGACATGTTACGAGGTTCCTAGCATGTTACTACATGTCAAATCGGGTCTCGGAATGCTAATTTACACTTACAGCAGCAGTACACGCGATTAGGGAGGCTAATCGTGTGAATGGCCATACGACTAGGGCTAATCGCCCCTACTGTTGAGCGAGTAGGGCTACTCGCCCTTGTTGATACGCGATTGGGCTACTCGCCCTTATGGTCAGGCGAGTGGGGCTACTCGCCCCTGTGTCACGCGAGTGGGGCCTAATCGCCCCTAACACAGGCGATTAGCAAGGCTACTCGCCTGTAACCTTGCTGTTCCGGTTTTTCGCGCGTTTAACGCTCCAAATCAGATCCAGAGCGTGTGTAACTACCCAATATCATCCCAAACACTATCCTAAACATGTTTAACCCAAAATCCTTCGTTCATCCTCGTAGAATCAGTCCTGCATGCAACCGAAGCAATCCAACACATACACATAGCATGCAACATTCAATTAACGCATGTAATCATAACCCTATTATCCAATTACTGAGATTTCTATCATCATACTAACAATATTAATTCTGACCTAGCATGATAACACATCAAAACATCATCAAGATTCATAAAAATCCTATCTTTCTAATCATACATACCCATAACGCATGATTATTTGTTATAATCCGATTAATAACTCTTATTGACGATTTTCAGAAAGCTTTTTCGTTTATGAACAGGTCTGGACCATTAGGGATTGATTAAAAACGTTTACAAAGTGTTATGGATGAGAATCAAACCTTGGAATTGTAAAAGATTGATGGTTAGACCTTGAAACCTTGTGTTTTTGATCAAAATCGCCTCCCAGAGGTTGTTTCAGTGTTTGGGGCGGTTATGGGACGACTAGGGTTGATATTAGGGAGTTTAGGAGGTTAAGTATTGTATTTATAGGCGTTCCTAGTCGTTCCAGCACGTATCATGCGAGTGTGCAGGTTTATACGCGAGTAGGGTGCCTAATCGCATGACTGTTCATGCGATTAGCCCTATTCGCCTATAGGAATCTTCCTACTCGCCCCAAAGTCATGCGATTAGGCTATCCACCAAGCCTAATCGCCTATAGCCCCTATGTTGGTGTGTTTTGCGCGTTAAACCCCGTTTTAACATATGTTAATGCATATTCATGTACCGACAAGTCACATAATGATTGTAAACACATAACACAAGTAAATACACATATTTACACTCGTTCACCAATTCCCGGGACTCGAGACTCGTACGTTCCGTATGCCCTGACGATCCTACAAATCGTCACCGTTTGTACACTTGGTTAAGGACCGACATCTAATGAACCTCTAGACCAACATCCAATGATCTTCTAGACTAACTAATAGTTCCCGAACCATAACCCGACTTAACTAACCCAGTTAAGTACAAAATACGCGTGACTCGCTAAGGTAGACTTTCATCTAGACAACGTTGTTAACCCGAATTTGCCAGGTGTCACAGATGGCCGGACGGGTTTTGTACATGATGGCATGCTCGCCCAACTCGATGGCCCATTTTGCTAGCCTCCCCGAGACCTCTGGCTTAGATAGGACATTGTTCAGCTTGTAGTCACTCAGCACATTGATGGGGTGGCCTTGAAAGTATCTGCGCAATCTGCGCGAGGCGTGGACAAGGGCCAGGACTAGCTTTTCCATGGTTGTGTACCTTGTTTCTGCGTCTGTCAAGACTTTACTGATGTAATAGATGGGCGTCTGCACCAGTTTTCGGTCAACCATTAGTACCGCGCTTACTGTCTTTTCCGTTGCGCAGAGGTACATTGTCAATGGTTCCCTTGGGAGCAGTGCAGTGAGTGTTGGGAGGTCCATTAGACACTCTTTCATCTCTTGAAATGCTTTTTCCGCCTCGGCGGTCCACTTGAATTGATTCTTTTTCAAACAATTTTTCAGTGTTCCGATGAATGGAATAGATTTGCTTGCATGATGCGATAAGAAACGGTTGATTGCTACTAGGCGCCCATTCAGCGTTTGCACTTCTTTTAGCGTGGATGGAGAAGGCATATGTGCTATGGCTTGTATTTTTTCGGGATTTGGTCGGAAACCGTCCTTAGTGACGACGACGCCCAAAAACTTCCCTTCTTCCATTCCGAACGCACATTTGCTTGGGTTTAGCTTCATGTGTATCTCTTTCAAGTGTTTGAAGGTTTCTTCAATGTCTTTCAACATTTGATCTTCTTCTCTACTCTTGATGACCAAGTCATCCACATAGACTTCTAGATTCTTCCCGATCTGTTTTGCGAATGCGCCGTCCATCGATCTTTGGTACGTGGCGCCCGCATTCTTTAGGCCAAATGGCATCTTAGTATAGCAGAAAACTCCCTTGTCGGTGCGGAAAGCTGTTTTATCCTCGTCCTCTAGCGCCATCTGAATTTGGTGGTATCCTTTGTAGGCATCCAAAAAACATTTGAATCTGAAAGGCGCTAGTGAGTCGATTTTTAGGTCGATTTCTGGAAGAGGGTAGCAGTCTTTTGGGCACGCTTTGTTGAGGTCTGTGTAATCCACACACATCCTCCAGCCGCCGTTGCTCTTCTTGACCATTACTGGATTGGCAACCCAGGTTTGGTACCTTGTTTCTCTTAAGATGCCGGCCTTCAGTAACTCGCCTACCTGCTCGTTCATCGCTTGTGTTTTTTCTGTGCTCATGCTTCTGTGCTTTTGCGCGATGGGTTCAACTGAGCGGTAGGTGTTTAGCTTGTGTTGGGCGAGTTCGCGTGGGACCCCGATCATGTCTGATGGTTGCCACGCGAAGACGTCCATGTTCTTTCTGAGGAGCTGCTTGAGGTGGTCCCTGATGTTTTCTGAGATTGCTAGTCCCAAAGTGATGGTTTGTTCCGGGAACTTTGGGTTGAGGATCCACTTTTCCGGCTCTGTGCGTGAGCATGGCTTTAACATTTTTGTTGGGTGGGACTCTGTGGTCATGGTGCATTCTCTGTTGGCCCATACGATTGCCACACCGTTTGGGGTGGGGACCCCTATGACGCCGTGGACTGTTGAGGTGACCATATTGTATGCTGCCATGGAGTCTCGTCCCAAGATGATGTCATGCTTGGACTTTGTTGGGATGACGAGGAAAGTGACCTCTTCAGTTCTTGAACGCCCGTGTGTTCCCAAGGTGAGGGGAAAAGAGATTTCCCCGAGTGGGGTTACAACTTCGTTTGAAAATCCCATAATCGGAGAATTGATGGGAAGCAGGCGTTGTTTGTCTTCGTCATCCAACAGGTCGAAACACTGCCCGTACATGATGTCGGAATTACTTCCTGTATCCATGAATGCTCGGGTGGTGCGGTAATGGTCGAATATAGCAGTGACGATAATTGCGTGGGTGGAGGATGGTCCACCTTTGACCACTGGGAAACAAACTTGTTGTTCCTTCCATTCCGCGGTGTTATCAGGCTTGCGTTTTTGCTGCCGGTGTCCACCACCATGGATCATCATGCTTACGTTCTTGATCTTTTTCGGTGGTGGTCCCGCCACTTGTTTGCGTTCGACGTTCTGCAGTAGGTGGCCGAGCTTGCCAGACTTTAAAGCATCCTCGATGGCTTGTCTCAATTGATAACATATGTCGGTGTCATGACCTATGTCTTGATGATAGGCGCAGAACTTGTTGTGATCTAAGCCTTCTCTTATTTTTATGACCTTTGGTTCTCGGAGGTCTATGTTCTCTGTGGCCAAAACTTGTGCCGGTGTTTTCATCAATGGTGTCCAATTGTTTTGGCTTCTTTTTCCTTGCCTCTGAGCGAATGACGTGTTGTGTTTATACTCTGGAACTTCTGCGGGCTTGGTTGCTGTTTGGGTGGCCCCTTGAAGCCTGGTCCATACAGAACTCCTGCCTTTCCTTTCATGTTTGTTGCTGCGATTGCGCGCGGCTTGGGCTTGTGTGTCTGTGTACTGGGGTGCTTGGATTCTGCTCCAGACATACAGCTCCCGCTCAGTTTTTGCATAGTTTTTCGCGCCTAGCATTATTTCTTCCCACGTGTTTGGCATTCCGGGACATCCTGCCAGGGTGCGGATTAGTGAGTCACACTGCACTCCCTGCATGAAAGCTGCTTTCATGAACTCGAAGCCAATTGGCCCAATTTAGAGAGCTTCGCGATTGAACCTGGTAATGTAATCCTCAATGGACTCGTTGTCACGTCTCTTAACTTGTA
Organism: Ambrosia trifida; assembly: GCA_028751855.1. Classification (NCBI taxonomy): domain Eukaryota; kingdom Viridiplantae; phylum Streptophyta; class Magnoliopsida; order Asterales; family Asteraceae; genus Ambrosia; species Ambrosia trifida. The sequence goes on along the minus strand of CM054124.1, from coordinate 79,863,999 downwards.
AGATGTCTGTAGAGTCACACTCTATTCTTTTGTTTTGGCTGAAGTGATCAGAGAACTTATCAGTCAGCTTTTTCAGGTTATCTATCTTGCCATTTGGCAGACTGTCAAACCATACCCACGCAGCGCCCGTGAGCGTCTGCGTGAACATGTGACACCATGCAGGCAGACAACACCTCGCGCACTTTCCTGCAATTTTGAAACTTCTCAAATGGTCATTAGGGTCGCCTGTGCCATCGAATTTTCCCAAAGTACTTGGTATTTTTGTTCTTGGGGGCAGCGTAGCGAGCGCGATGCATGGTGTGAATTTTGACTTCTCACTGAAAGATGGAGGGTAGTATGGTTGTGTGAGATCGTCTTCACCAGATAGCAAGTGTGCTCGATCAACAGCGTTGGTCAAGAACTGGCTTGTGTCACGGTGGAAACGGCTTTGTGACTCATCGGATTCTTCCCTCCAGGTGGCGTCAGTCACCTGATTGCTCCCGCTATCATGTCCCGCAGTTCTGGATGGCCCCTCCGATATTGTAATGGGCCTTCCTTCGTTAAAGGACAACGCGCGGGATGCCTCTCTTAGTTGTTGTTCTTTTAGCTTTTGCATAAATGCCTACTTCAAGGCTTCCTTTTGCTGGGCGTACCATACCTCCGGGCTAACCATTGGTGTTGTACGACCAACTGGGGAAGTCTAAAGATTATCTGTAACGAAATGGAAAGATGGGGTCTGTCTGGTCCCGGAGGACGGAGTGTGACCGGCATCTACGACGTTAAGTTGTTCATCTGTGGTATCATTAGGCTGGCCAGCGTTTGCCTGAGCAACACCGGTGCCTGTTGTACCTCCAGTGAAAGTAGGCGTTGTAGGCAAAGAATTCATAGCTGGGTTTTAGAAAGATAGAAGTTTTTAAGTTTGTTGTTCTTAAATGCTCAAATTACGGATGATGCCAATGAAGAAACACCAATCTAACAATCCATATATATAAGCACAAGTATATGAGCACAAGTAAAGATATGATTCTTATTGATAAACAGCGGGACAAATACAAGACTTCAATACAAGATTGTTACAAAGTTTCGACTATAATCTATCATTCACAGCTATATGATGAATTCTCTATTGCGGACCGGATCCCTTCTTCTTGTGACGAAGGGGGGTATTTATAGGCCCCTAGGGTGGCCTGTGATTGGTTGTAGGGAGAATGACAGCTGGCTCGTACGATTGATGTGTTGCCAAATGCATCACATTTATATATTAATTTTGTATAGTTTTTAATCGTTTATCGTTCGTTTATATCATGTCTTAGATACTTATTTGTGTCTTGGTGTTAAGCAGGTGTTCGTGGGCTAAAACGAGAGAAAAAGAGCTTAGTTGGAGAGGAGACGAGCATTCGATGAAATTGGAAATCAACGATTAGGGCCGTTGTTGTCATTTGCGATGTCGCTCTGTAATTGGTCCACGTGTCTTGTGATTGTCCTTTCTGTCCTTTTCTGTACCTCGTGCCTGCAGGAGATCATAGAGCAGGGAATAGACGCCTCTGATTGGCTATGTGTCCCTATCATTGTCGGGTGACACCTGTCATGTATGAGGTAACGTGCGCCGGCTTCTGGAACTCCACGTCAGCTTACTGCGTTGACGTGTATGTGAGTGTGGGGCCGTACACACGTGCGGGTACATATCTCTTCAATCATTAAGTCTGATCTAACATTGGTTTATAACATTACATAAGTTATCAAAAAGATTTGGTGGTGAAACAGGCAGATGAAGCAGGTTGGGTACTGGGTGGAACAAGTAGTCTTTTAGGAACTACGCCGCCACACTTTGTCCCTTGTATTACCAGACACTAAACCAAATCTTGTTCATTGCAAATGGTTATTTTGAACCAAATTCAAACCGAATGGTTCTATTGATCGCTTAAAAACTCGCTTGGTAGCCATCAATGGTCCGGTTTAGATTACACTGATCTATTATTCTCTCACAAGATCTGTACCAACACCCTTACATCTTCATGCTTTCATCGATGTCGATTGGGCGGTTGACAAGCATACTTATCAAAGCACAACAAACTTCATTACATATCTTGGTTTTAAACTTCTAACTCGATCTCTTTGAACTCCAAACGCCAAGCTACTCACTCATTCCTCTACAGAAACGGAGTCCCTGGCTGTAGCATCTACAACAGAAGTTCAATGGCTAATCTGTTTACTGTCCGAGCTGGGTTATCGATCCAATGTCACACCATTTTATCAGTTGCGACATTAAGCGCCACATACTACGCCAATCCAGTTTCACTAATCATCCTGCTCTCGATTTGCATTTTGTGTGAGAAGGTTCATGATGGCTCTATCCGTGCTACATGTCACGGGATGATCAACTTGCGGACTTTAAACAATGATTTTTTCACATTTTATCCAAGATTGGCCTTCTACCCTTCTCCAACAGGCGTCCATCTTGCATGGGCATATTAATCCTAAACCTGGTTTCCTTAACACCGGTCAAATATATGAATTTATATTCATATCATGATTGTATGGGTTGAAAAAATCTAGATTCCGACAAATCATTCAAAAATACTCATGGTAACACCCTAATGATTGAAAATCATCTATACATACATGCTACAACAACATTGAACATTTAATCATAGTACTCATCTGAAAAAACATTAGTTTGAACCCCGTTAACTTCAGGTTGCGGCTCTGAAACAATTTCGTAAATGATGTCGTCCACCTCATCATCGTCGTCCTCCTCTTCCTGTGCCGTTTGCTTTAGTTCATTGGCTTGTGTTTCATCCCGGTTCTTCATGGCGTCTTCATATGATGATTCATACCATACCATTCCCCTGCCGATAATTCCTTTGTTGTGGAAATCTCTCAATCGGTTTTGCTTGGTTTTTTCGGAACTCTTCGGTTCTCCCCAATAATCGTATCTGTATAGCGGATTTTCTGGGTCGTATTTGTCTTTTGCAACCGTGCTTGGATCATGGTACTTTCCAGGTTCTTCTAACGGTAGACCAACAGCTCTTCGGCTGTCACAAATTAACAATAGTTATTGATAAATAACTGATTACTTTATGGATTTCAGTATGGCTAAAGAACCCAAACCCGACAAGCAATGTGTAACGGCAATGAGATATGATTTTTTCATCGGTGTGTAGACGAACCGAGCAGCTTATGAGCTACTCGAGCCGAGCTTTAGAAAATAGAAATAGAGCTGTAAATAATTAAATAATAAACAAGTCGAGCCCAAGCTTGATAAACTACCCACGAACCGAGCTTTAGAAAATAGAAATAGAGCTCTAAACGAGCCGAGCTCGAGATCTCTAAAGTTAAACATGGCGATCTCAAGCTCGAGTATAGGCGAGCTCAGGCTCTGCTTGGCTCGTTTACACCCTAATAATCGGTCATGGGACTGGTGTTACCAAAACCCGTCTCATATCCGACCCATTAGCATCCCTAGGTAAAAAGAATGCAAATTACCAGCTTATGTCTCTAAGTAAAGCTTCTCTTTCCTCAACTGACCGACGCCAATGAACAAAATCATATTCATCCATTTCATGATTACGCCTCAGCTTTTCTATTCTGTAAGACGTTGCGCCTTGTTCCATCGCTTGTGTTTTCAATGCATTGTGATGCTGTGCCAAAATATGTGTTAAATTCATATGCAAAACTCATTGGTTCAGATAAACCATCAAATACAGGGTGCTTTTTGAAAGTGACCAGATGATATTTAATGATTAGAAGAAGATAATAAATTGTAGAAGGTGTTTGGATGCAATTTTGATATTTAGAGTTGTAATGATCAGATGAACAAGCATTCCGAGTATTTGGAAAATCGGATTATTTATAAAACTAGTAAATAAAATCACCAAAAGAGACCATTTTGTGAAATGAAACTAATAGACTATCAAATGAGGTCAAAATTAAGAGTAAATACTAATTAGGTAATTTACATTTTCATAAAAGCTGGTATCAAACTGAGGGTGGCAACCATGTAAGGCTGGCGGTTTGAATTGATGAACCCGAACATGACCCATTTGTTTATTAGCGTCAAAGACATGGACCCAAATTCAAACACTTCAAATATTGAACCCTTTAGTAGAGTCAAAGACATGAACCCAAATTCAAATACTTCAAATATTTAATCCGAACACAACCCTGGTAACCCATTTATCCATAGTTGTCAAAGCGCCTAGGCGCACTCAAGGTGCATAGGCCGAGCCTCGAGCCTAGGCGCATAAAAAACGAGGGCTTTTTATAATTAGGCGCATAGTATAAAATACATTTTTTAGGGATTTTAGAGAAGTTTTAGGCTTGTTTAGGGCTACTTTAATATGTTTTAGGGTTGTTTAGGACTTGTTCATAGCTCATTTAGGATGTTTTAGAGGTTTAGACAACTTTTAGCCTGAATTTGGCCGGAAATCAGCCTGAAACAGCCCTGATAGTGCGCCTCAGCGCCTAAATGCGTGCCTCATAGGGCGCGGCGCACTTGGTGCGCCTCGCGCGCTTTTGACAACAATGTGTTTATCTAAACAAGTATTGACGGCTTGGCAAATTGTAATTAATGGGTTTAGGTAAGTAAACATGTAAATAGGTTGACCTTAAAATTCAACACAACCCAGGTTAAACCTGATTATTTTTGTGTCATGTCAAGAATTGCCACCTCAGTATGATTATTGTGATTTTAAGTGGCAATGATGTGGTAATTAGTATCAAAACACATATCCAAACACCCACAAACAATTTTTTTTTTAAAAAAAAAAAGTATAGACTGGAACATTTTAATTAAGGAACTTTTACCCACCTGGCGCTCTTCAAATGCAGCTTCCAAGTCGAGATCTTTTACGCTCACGTTCTAGTGCACAAAAAATAACAAGAATATAAGTTAATGAAAATTTAACAAGCAAAGTGATCAGAGAACAAAGAGTACTCACCACAATTGTTTTGGGTAGCAAACTTTCCTTGTAATAATCTTGAGTATATTGAACACTGTTCTCTTCATCAAATTCCACCTCATCGGTTAGCTCCGACAACTTTTTACCCTTGTATTTATCTGGATTGATCTCCATATCATCCATAATCATTTGTTCAGCAACATGTATTTGCCATAACTGCAAACCAAAAAAAAAAAAATAAGCGTACAAAATAATAGGGTATAACCAAGCAAAATTTTTATTTCAGGAAATAGATATTCACTCCTTATTGCTTATAGATTGTCATCTATATATACATCCATACCCAGGAAAATCCCACAAAATAGCGACGCTTATAGATTGTCATCTATATATATTTCATGAAATAAATAGATAATGTCAGTTCGAGAAGAGAAGACTACCGTATTAACATAAGGGTGATTACATAGTAGTGGTTCCTCCTCCACCTTGATTCCTGGATCATCCTTAGAAACAGGCGGTCTTCGACAATCACGCTAGTAAAAGGAACATGTTAAGTATTGAGGCTATCAAACACGGCACATTTACCACATATATGATTTCTAACATTTCAAAAAAAAACCATATATGTACAAGTGTGCATAAAGGAAAAGTTATTTAACAGTAGTTACGTTCCTTTATTGTTCCACTGAAGTCACTCAAAACTTTATTCTTTCAAAACTCACTGAAGCATCAATATTGTTTCATGGTTGCTATTTCGTGATCAATATTTTCTGGCTTAAAAAATTCTATAAATGATAATCAAGTTTCATAATTGTTCTATTTAAGTGACTCGGTTTAACCAAATGCCAAAAAAAATCACAACTAGGGGTGTAAATAAGACGAGCCACTCGAGTTCGAATCAAGCCAAGCTTAAACGAGCTCAAGTCCCAGCTCGAGTCTATGTTGGAGCTCATCTGATAATGAGCTCAAGAACGAGCTTCACATACTGAGCTTGACCAGGCTTACAAGCATATAATTTAATTTATTTTTATTTACTATATTAGATATATGTTAACATGACTATTATTTTGTATTAAATTATGATAAAAATTACAAAATAATATATATTGTATTACATATAAATTTAAAATTAAAATAAATAAACAAGTATCAAATAATAAACGAGCCAAGCTCGAACTTTAGAAATACAACTCGAAATGAGCCGAGCTCGAGCTTGGCTACGCTTGTTTACACCCCTTCCAACCGAACAATATTGAAACTTGAATGGTTTTAGAAGTTTGAACAAAGTTTAAGTGACTTAAGTGAAACTTGGTTACTATTTCATGGTTTTCTCCCTTTAAAAGAAAGTAAAATAGTCAAATCTTTTCCAGAAAACACAAAAATACTTACACGCAACTCATCCATACTAGTATCTTCCTCACGATGGAAAATTGGTGGGTAGTCGAATCTCTTAAAACTGCATGTAGAAGGACAAAGGAGTAAAATCACAGATCAAGCATTCAATATTGCTTTCAGTTAGAGATGGCAAAAGGAGGGTCAATGAGTCATGTAACAAGTCAGGACGGGCAAAGGGTTGCGTTGACTGTTGACTAAAACACTGTTTGTCCAAAACTTTTAGATTCTTATATAATAATCCCATTTTTTATAAAGTGATTTAGGAGCCTCAAGCACTAAAATTAACATTTTTGCCGACTTTCAACCATCCATTTGACCAATTTTCTTTTAAGCTAATTTCTTTGATTTTATCCATATGACCCATTACAGATAGAGCAAAACCAAAATTGACTCATTGATGGTTAAAAATGCCACCTTTAACTATTATATAGATATAAAGTTGAACAAAAAAAATCGAACATACACAAGGTGGTCAATATTAGGGTCGACAAAACGCATCTCAATAGGAAATCGGTAACGGTAAGGATCTCGCTTTGCCTGCAATATAAACCAATGTTGAAAACAGAATGCATAACGCACTATTTCCACATGCAATCAAATGATTAAAACTTTAAGCATTTAGATAATGAAAACTCACCAGGATTTCAACAATGACATGCATACCAACTTTTATATGATGTCGGATCCAAAACCAATCATTACGTTTAATGGGGACCCACCTGCGATGGCCAGAGCTTAAAGTTAGGCTAAGAAGCTGCATCATGTGGTAGCAAAATGGGTGAGACATGTTGTGTAACGGCTAAATATGATTATGTAATCCCAATTGTCTAATATAAGATTTGGAAGAGGAATACTTACCCGTCATGTACACCTCCAATGTCAACAAAAGCACCTTGATAAAGATGCACAGTAGTCACCTTGCCAACACAAATCTGCATGATAGATTACCATTTAACTTCTTTATATGAAAATATTATATTTGTGCAACATGGATCAGAGTTTGGTATAATAAAACTTATAAGTTGATGTGGCGTACTAAAATCAAGGGCATACAAAAACATGGCTGTATATTCATAAACCAAAACAACTTTAAAATGGTATACAAACTAATTTCTGATTCTCTAAACAATTGTGTTTCACAGCCAATAATGAGACATAAATCCTAAATACAAACACTACAATCATCCTTGCATAACAGGAATCATAAGTGTACAGAACAACTTACTTGTCCCGGGTAGTAAAATGGTAGCTCATACTGCAAGAAAGAAAACATAGAATAAGTAAAAACTACAAGAATAATCTATATCAGTCGCGTTTATACCGATTAAACAGAAAAACCAATCTTACCATTCCCTCTTTATAATCTTTCCCTCGTTTCCTCCTCCCGGGAAAATAATCTTGATCATACTACATAAACATTACCAGTATCATCAGTACATAAACAGGATATGCATTTTCAAGTAACTATTGCAACCTGAATCCATCAAATCATTAGCAAGTAGCAACAACCACCACCTTACCCATAATATTCCCACCTATAGCCATACTAATGGTAGGGTCTGGGGAGACTGGGATGTACACAAGCCTTACCTCTATCCCAAGGGATAAAGAGGCTGCTTCCATTCCAAAACCATATCCATACATACGTCTCTTATAAAAACATACATACACACATAACTACTAAAAAACAGTAGAAAAGCAATATTATACTACAAATATTCTTAGTAAGCTACCAAACAACGAAAAACATATAATAGTGACAAATAACAAGTCATATGCAACATAGTTGTCAATAGCGAATAGCGCACGACTGGACGATAGCTAAAATACACATATAAATACCTTCCTTTTTCAACCGTGATTCACAAAACCCTAGATACGCTAATATCTTAGTCGCTATATTAATATTAAAACGAAAAAAATAAAAAACAAAAAATCCTGAATATCCGCTATGTTCCCGCTTTTAAGTCGCTACACATCAGATAGTGTCAGTTTGGCCCTTCGCTACATAGCGGGCTATAGCGATCGCTACTATCACTACTAACAACTATGACATACAATCAATAATCATTCTTAAAGTTAACCATATTTGAAGTCTTACAACAAACATAATCCTCTATAATTTCAAACACATTATCTATAACACATAAATCAACAAAAAAATATATAAAAAAAAAACATATTAAAAACACCAAAACTTATCTAAAAACCAAAGTCTTAAACCAAACCTTATAAGACTCCTCTTCCAACCTATCTCTATTAGCCTCAACCCATTCATTATACTGCTTCAAAAACACCTTATACCTATCCAAACACAACCCATCTGTATCCTTCCTAGCCTCATTAACCACCTGATCAATCCCAACCCTAACATCAAACCTATGAGCCTCTCTAATAAACTCCAGCTCGTCCCGGTCCACCTCCCACCCTCTCGGCGGCCAATCTCGGGGCGGAACATGCCTTACCACCATCGGCCCGGCCCAGAGCGTCTCCAACGGGTCAGGAACCTCCCCCTTAATCTCAAACTGCTTCGCGTAGAACTCGTCTTCCGTTAACCCCAATTCCTCCATTTTCTTCTTCCTGTAGCTAGGTTTGAGCATCCTAAAGGCCTCAATTGTGTCAGGGTTGGTTAATTCGACTTCTTCGCCTTCGTTGAGGGATTTTCGGGCGAAATCGGCTTCGGGAGTGAGGATTTCTTCCCATGGAGCCCAACCGCCTTCGATCCAGTTGCGGCGGCGAGCTTCGTCTTCGGTTTCGACGTCTTTGGGGCCGAATTTGTGGAGGAATTCTTCGTCGACTGGGAATTCGTCTGCGGAGAATGCTTTGATGGTGAATTTGGAGTTGGTTGTGGGGAATGAGGGTTTTGGATAACGGGATTTGTGGGGTTTAAGGTTAGGGTTTAAGGTGGGTTTGGGAGGAAGGAAGGAGATTGGGTGAGGGTTTAAGAGGGTTTGCATTGTTTTTGAGTTACAGTGTGAATGAAGTAGAGTGGAGTGGATAAAGTTGGTTATTTATAGTTGTAATAATATTATTGTAGACCAAATTGAGAGAAGGTTTATACATAAGGGACTGTTTTTGTAAATTCAGTAAAGTAGGAATTAAAAGTGCACGTAAATAATAATAAATAGGTTTGTGTAGGCTGGGGGCTTGTTTGTTAAACGAGTTTATCATATTCATTCATTTGGGATCGGGTTTGTTTAAGTTCGACTTGATACAAAATTACAAGCTTTTTAGCTGATTGATGTTGAGTAATTCACGAGCGAATTGGCTTGTTTACACCTCTACTTGTAAGCACTTTTAACTGGCTTCACACGTATTGATTTTTTTTTTTAAATTTGGGTTGAATTTTGTAAGATTAGTTGAGATCATTTATTCAAGTCGAAGGAGAAATTATTAATGTCTAGCATTTTCTTACGTTCGGATATAAATGAGTTGGCTTGATCTTGATCTACTCGGTCGGTATGGTTCTTTAAGATCTTGATCTTAAACATGATTGAGATAGCTCAATTCTCATTTGATGTTAGTTTCATACACCAAGCTTGATAAGGCTTATAATCTTAAACGGGACTATTACATAGATTTGTAAATCTATAATGGTCATTTTATAGAATTTAATGGACTTACTAATGTTGATTAAATGATTAGCAGTGGCGGAACCAGACATTTTTAGCTAGAGGGTCACAATATAGAACATGTTTTTACATTTATTATTACACTAAAAATCATTACATTTCTCTCTCATTTTCTATGTATTAATAGTTATTTTATACTTTTATCATTACCTTTTCTCTTTTCTCTACTCATAAGCGCTTTTAAAAATATTAAAAAATTATGGAGGGTGAACAATGTATACTCCAAATTTACTGGTAAACAATTTCTTTTTTCTTTATAAATTAGAGAAAGATCTTTAGGAAAATAATATGAGTTTTGTATAAGATGAATAATACAAGACGTTAGGAAATATCAAAATAAAATAAAGTAAACTGTTTGTCAGTTTGAGTGTTGTGGACTCTATTTTTTGTTTATCGATTTAAAAAAAAAAAACAAAAAAAAAAACAAATTGTATAGTAGGTATAAAGTGGGTTATAGCCCAATAGCCATTTAGTACTTATTGGGTTTGAGCCTCGTAAATATAAGAATAAGATAAATAGGAAATTATCTGTACTTTATTTCATCTTCTTCAACAAGAAGAAGCCCGTAGCCATTATTCCGTCAACTAGTGCTTTCGTCTACCGGAAAAAAAAATTCTAGCAGGCCGTCTTCACCTTTTTTTCTCAGTTCTACTACTCTTGTACATATATTTGAAGGGGTCAAACGGATGTATTGGTGTTGAGCTCATATACCTTGTAAACAAAAATTCTGGCCGGTCGGAGGTTCAACGGACCCTCCTGACCCCCCTGTGGTTCCGCCTCTGATGATTAGTGAAAATAAGCAAATATGTTACAAGTTGATAAATAGTTCTTAATGGTAAGAACTATGGATTTAGTTCTTTTGAGAATAAGGATCAAAATCACAACCAGATTGTATTACATAACCTTACAATATATTTCTTCCGATGTGTTGTGTTATATACAACTAAAATTAAATCTACACAAAAAGTATTTGTTAGAAAACTTACATTGAAATCGAAGATGAAATCGTCAGCATGAACTAGGCTTGTGTTTGACATAATTCCCTTAAACAGATTCACGGTCTGTTCTCAGGGTACATTGGTTCTAAACAGTGGTGGTGCACTGCCGGACTTGCACACTTGCCTGAAAGATAATTGAAACTTGGTTGCTACTCTTGAGTGTATGTGTGTTGCAAGAGTTTTTAGTGTATATTTCTCATATCTCAAATGAGGTACAAAGCCCCATATGTATACATGAACCATGGCTAGTGAAAAGTCTAACATAATTAGAGACTTAAATTTTCTTTATTAGGGGGAGGGACACTACCCCTAAACATTTTCAACTTCACTGATTTCTACCAATCCTGCACTGTCACATCACTTCACTGATTCACTTCACTGAAACCGTTTTTTAAAAATAGCATTCCACTGTGTAACACCCCAACCGATGGCGGAAACATCGAGATGTCACGTATTGATGATTGTTCAGTAGCTCATGGTGAATAATAAATTTCATTAAATGATTTAAATAAATTACATACAATTGTTTTACAAGCATTCGTACATCAAATTGAATAAAACTATGCACACATCTTCAAGCATTAATTCAAATCTTCAAGCAAGTAGAACCTGAAACATGTTAAGTTGAAAATATTTTGGGTCAACAAAATGTTGGTGAGAATACATAGGTTTTTGAATATAATTGATAACCATAGTTTGTACAACAATCACAGTTGTATGATGATAGAGTATGAGTCCGACATTTAACAATGCGTCTTTGTACAATCAAACCTTATGTCGACTGAGACCTAACTCGCAAGTTAGTTAAATGTTGTAACTGTTATCGATCATCCCTGAATTTATGCGGGGGGGGGGGGGGGGGGGGGGTTGTCAGACCTATAGCGCTATAATCTAAACAGGCGGCTTGATCAATGTTAATGATTGTACTGTGTCTTTTTGTTACAGTCAAATGATAGAATGAGTAAATGATAGTGTAATTGAATCACAAGTTTCAACAATGTAAGAATGAGTAAATGATAGTGTATAAAATGTTTAAACATGTTTCACCCCAAAATGTAAAACAGAAAAAGGGGCTATGTAAACTCACCTTAGCAAAATGTTATTTCTGTTGAAAAATTGAGTAGTGGTGTTGCCCAAATGTCAAGTATCACCCTAATAATAAGGTAATAAATATGTCTAAGTTTATCTAGTCTACAAATGTATATATTCTAGGGCTTCGATTTGGGGACAAATGCTCGTTTGATTATTAATTAAAATGTTTGATGATTGAGAGAAATTTAGTAAATAATTAAACACTATCGGCAAGTGTACCGATCGCAAGTAGCAAGTAGGCAAGACCAGACAAAGTAAATGGGAACAGACGCAGATAAATGGCTTCCTTAGTGATGTGGGAAAGATTGAAAGTGTCATAGATACGCACAAATCGATACAGATGTCTAGGAGCATCATCCTCCTCAAGACCATGAAATTAAGTGGCGTTAGTAATAGTGGACATGACATGGGAGGGGATTTGCCAGTTGTTGGCATCAGCAGTAGTAGGGCGAGCAATGGGAGAACGAATCCCAGTAAGTTCCTCAGCGGCACAAGAGTGCACAGTGCATCTGACATTTCCTTCAGCCATTTCAGCAGCGAGTGGTGGGAAAGGAATGGGTCTTGGTAGAGAATGGATGGTGGGTTTGGTTTCAGAAAAAGAAAAAGATGAAGAGGGCGGAGAAGACGAGCGTACCTGATCAATTTTCTTCCGGATGACCGACCGAAATTCATTAAGGCACTCGTGGATGTCGAGGTTGGGATCCGTGCAGGTGGTGAATTCAGGTGGTCCTTGTGAGCGAGTATGTGGCATACACTGAGAGTGTAAATCACGCTGGAGTTACTAATGGATAGCAAATAACCTAAGACTAAAAGCACAAGTAGCATAGATAATCGCAGGTAAATCCAGCAAGCAGTAAACAAGCAAAACAAAACAAGTAAAATAAAAAAGTGCAAGTAAAAAGTCCCCGACAACGGCGCCAAAAACTTGTTGTGAGCAAATAAGTATATAAATAAATTGACCAAGTTAAAATCCTAGACTCTTCTAAAACCACACTATCGGCAAGTGTACCGATCGCAAGTAGGCAAGACCAGGTATCGAACCCGAGGACTTTATCTAACACTTTTGAGATCACTTTTAATAAATTACCTGATATATTATTATTATTATTATTATTATTATTATTATTATTATTATTATTAAATTGATTTGTTAATTGATGGGTTTTAAACTGAAATTAAAAATAAATAATTAAAACTAAATTACCCTAAATTACATTAAATTAAAAACTAATAAAGACTAGAATAAAAACCGAACTAAAGTGATGGAAAAACTAAGTAAAGGAAAGGTTAGCTACCTAGGTAGGAATCCTTAGACATAATACTCAATTCTGACTAAGAAACCCGTTTGGAGACCCTAATCTCATCTAACTACTCTCCTTCTGCAGGTAAGGCTAGTAAGCTAGAATCAAGGTGGGATAAGTGTAGAAATGCTAAGATGGATCTGGATCGCCATGGCGTACCGAAATCCTATAGAAATTAAGTTACAATCTCTCCTGGACCGAAACCTTTTAACTATGAAGCAGACATAAACTCTAGTGAAAAAAGCCTAGAAAAACTCTAAACACAGACAAGTTGCGACTCCCACCCTAGCGCTTGTCAACTACCGAACAATGCCTAGTTAGTTACCTAGCTATCTTGAGTTAGATTTCTCACCCTCAAAAATGGACTAAACGATTTAGTTGATTTATTATATTAGTTTGTTATACTTGTGTCGTACTCCAACTCCAAATACTGGCACGCTAACCTAAGTTGACGAACTTGATTGATTTCTAGAACTTGGGAGTATCTCTACATGCCTTGTTCCACAAAACCAATAAACAACAAATAAACTCAACACCAACAAACATATATCAAATTCAACAATAAAAGTTAAAATCATGTAATTCTACACATTCAAACGGAAATCAAACGTCATTCAATCATATTATTATCTAAATCATCATCCTAAGCAGCCATGAAAATGTTTAGCCACTCATAGTTCCACAAAACATGTCAAAAGATTCAAAGAAAAACAAAGCAAACATGTTCAAGAAGTGAAAAATGAATGAAAACGCGTTAATTTAACCGAATACTCGACAAGAATCACTCCTAGCACTTTGGAATGACCTTCTTGCTCCCAAAATCACCCAAGAACGGCAAATATTCGTCTATCTCTCTCTAATGACGATTCCCCTCTTTTTATATGTGAAAATTAGGGTTTAAACCATCAAATTCGCAACAAACTAATACATTCACGCAAAACAGTTTCCCCGCAGGTCGTTAAGGAAAGCCTTAGCGGGTCGCCGCGCCAACTTTTTCTGATTTGGGCTTTAAACTTGGGCGAACTCTTCTCTCTTGGGCTCCTTCTTTTTGGGCTTGTTTTCTTTTATTCTTTTCTTTTGGGCTTGTTTGTTCTTTCTCTTTAACTCTCTAGCCCACAATTCTTGAATGATCCAAAATCACGAACTACAAACTCGACTCGCTTGGCGCTCCGTCCCTGAATATCATCTTATAACGCAACGAACCCCTGTAACGAAAAACAACTGAAATAAATAGAAAATGATACATAATTAAGTAAAAACTATAAAAAAACAAATTAAGAGAAAATCTATTAAAAACTACTAAAAACCTAACCAAAACGACTCGAAAACACCTAAAAGACCTAGGAAAACTAGATGTGTTTTGCATCACATCAGTGGCACCCATAGTGAAGTCTAGGAATTTCTTGGGCTGAGTCCACATTCTTTCACTCTTCCTTAGTTGGCCTGAATCCATAGCTTGTACATTATTATTACTAGACTGTCCCAATGGGCTCATAACGAAAAATAAACAAATGTTACAAAATGATAGATAATAAGGACTATGGATTTAGTCCTAAGAATAAGGACCAAAATCACAATCATATTGTATCACATAACCGTACAATACATTTTATTCGATGTATTATGTTATATGCAATTGAAACTAAATCTACATAAAAAGTAAATATATATATAAATGAACAAATACAATTAAAGAATGGACGAGTCAAGCTTGGTTTGTAAAGTTGGTCGTGAATCATTAGACATAGAGCTTCAAATACGTTGACATCGATCTTGTGAAATTGCATACTACACGATTTCGAACGGTCAACACTCGCGGAGGCAGAGCCCTCTTAGTTAAATGAGATGAGTTAGACTCAAAACTCTAGACTCGCAAAAGTCACTTTTCACTGTTAGTTTATATCATTTGTATATTTTCACTGTTAGTTGGAATCATTTTGGTGGATGATTATAAGGGCTAATAGGTCCGATTTCGACATGGTAAAGTGGTATAACTTTTCATTTTTTTATAACGGTTAGCATTGAATAGACTAATAGTTCGGTAGTGGTAGAATGAAGATGATGTATTTTTGGGTTAATATTGCATTGGTCCAGGTAGCAGCTTGCTTAATGGGCTATTTGGGCGATAAAGTCGATGTAATCTTTGGGTGATATGAATAAAATGTTTCGTTTGATTGGTCAAAAAAATAGTTTCTATTGATGGAGAGGGGTAGCCGCTAACCAATGGATGTCATGCGGCATCCGCTAGATTTCTTATTAATTTTTTTAATCTCAAAATTTATATATAAACAAGTGAAAGCAAATTCGTATTCTAAAACAGTAGTGATGGAATGGTTACGTTGTCTGGACACCTCTGAACTTTAACCAGTTTTTCTTTCTTTTTCTAAAAGTCAAATTACGTTGTTACCCCTAGACTTTAATGCAATTACTTTATAACTTACTGAACTTAAATTAAAAAAATCTTTAACGAACATTTTTTATCTACATCTAGATATAACTTTTTCCTAAGATTGTGTTGCTTGTAGTAATGTACAAGTAATCGTAACATAAACGTAGATGTTATCAAGCCGAGAATAATTCGGTTTAGAGAAAGATGTATTCGGTTTTATAGATTGGTCCATTCGATCAAACTAGTAAACTGACAGGATGGCTCGTTTAATGTGCGGTCTTAGTTTTATAGAACTGACTGATCATCTGGTTTAGTTAATCCTAGAACAGCTGATCCAACATAAAAAAAACAGTTGATCAATATCTAATCCAATTTTTAGAATGGTCACACATAGCAATTATAAAACTATGAAGTTGCATAGGTTACATGATAGAATAATGTTGTGTGCCACATCATGCACATGAACAACAACGTGAATATGAAGAGCAGAGTGGGTCATAGTCCATTTACTTATTAGTTATTTGATTGTCTTGAGTTTGTCTTTGTTTTAGTCATGGTAGAAGTGGGGTAAGCAGTTGTAGTTAGCGGTTAGTATTTTCTCATGTGTATGACTATAAAATTAGTCCATAAGTCCTTCATTACGGGTATGAATGAAATGAATTAAAAAGAGAGTTATCTCAAGTCTAGTATTCCCCCTATTTTCTTTGAGTTTAATCCACTCTACGGATTATTTATCCAAGCGATACACATCAAATAACAAACACAATATTTTTTAATTTTAATATAAAAACTTTTTAACATAGAAACAAATTTTACTTCAATATATATAACCACAAAAAAAATAAGAACCGGATAACGTAAAACAAGTAAAACAACTCATAAAAAAATCATTTTTACTTGTAAAAAGTTGATTTTTGTTAAATATTTTCCAGATCTATGTAAAACGACAAAAAAAAAACAAAAAAAAAAAAATTTAACAAAATTTGTTTTTTTTTTAACTTTTTTCTATATGTTTTAAGAAAAAACAATAATTATTAATTATTAAAATTAAATGAAAAAACATATTAAAATAGGGATCAGATGGTTTAAAATTAGAGGTGCCTAATTGTCGTAACAGGCTTTAGGCAAACACCCCATCTCGCATATTTAAATGCGAGCAATAACCACTCCTCATTTCCCATCAAAACTTGCCTGAAGGATCATGACTTTACATACAATCCTTAATCCATTTTATAGCATCGGCTACTCTGTCCCTTTTCTTCTAACTTTCGATGTGGGACTATTAATAATAATCTACAGTAACATTTGCAGATGGACAAATAATCCAACACTTACTTTATTAAGGAACTTGTTAATCAACAGCATTAACTAATTTAACTCATAAAGTTCTATTGAGTATGAAACAAGTGCAGCAAGTTCATTTGCAAGAACCGAGCCAAATGGAGGATACTACAGTCAATAGTTTTTGGTTCACACGAGTCAAGAGGCATGAGCAACGAAGGCTAGGAAGCTAAGCCATATCGTGTGGATACAAAGGGAACAATACATATATACCTCTCCTCTAGTCTCTAGAACCTGCATTCAAATAGGTTCGAGTAACCTACCAACCCAAACTCTCATTCTATAAGCTATTATGCAGACATAACTCTTAATTTTTAAGGCATTAAATCTTACAAGTGATGATGTGACGCGTCTGCCAACAATATTCGCAATCCCTCCTATAGGCTATACAATTGGAAACTTTTAGTCCTTGCATTAGATTATCTTTACCCTTGATTCAAAGGAATCATGTGTTCGCTAATACATAAATATATTTCTATGGACGTATCCTGAGTTGGTTGAATGATGGGTCGTTACGAATAAACTTTTAGTTAGAAAAATATGCCTAGGACATACTGGTACAATGAAATTAGTGATATAACTCTTAAAACAGTTTCATCAGCAAGTTACAATTTCTATCGACCATGCAGTGGAATGGTTGAAGGACTGACAGAAGACCTTCGACTTCTTCGAGTGAAGAATTTTTAACCATGAAACTCTATCATACGTTTTAGTCTTGCAAGGTTAGAATCTGTTTTAAGATCCTTAACATATTAGTTGCCTTTGTTAAAATCCCAAGAATCTTAAGTTTAGTCTTAGAGCCTATAACCTGTGATTCAAATAGTAGTTCCTCACATTTGATAATAAGTGTCCCTGTTAAAGAAAGAGGATAAAACTAGTTTTTGTAGATACACACATAAATAAATAAATCCATTTTTAGATAAGGAGAGATAAGTCCGTTTATGGATTGCATTCGTTTACTTATACAGATAAAGATAAATTACAAAATCTGACCATCTGGGTTAGCATATAACTTATGAACTCAACATTGATTTAAACTTGGTTACAACCAAACCTAGCATTAACATTGTCTCATTTACAATTGTTCTGTTTCGGCTGTAAAATTGCTCTGACTTTTGACCTCAAAAGTCAAACTATCGTCAACGCTTAAAACATCGGCAAATGTGCTCATGTGTAATGATCTGACGGAAATGAGATACAAGATGAAACAACGGAAAATGTACTCGTTAGATGATTTGACGGAAATGAGATGAAGAGGTGATACAAGATGAAACAAATCAAGCGTGTCCAGTCTGGTTCAGCCTTTCTGGCTCAAACAGCTTGAACCCGAACTGATTTCTTTCTTTTAAAAAGATAGATAAATACATAAAAGGCTAAACACAACACAACACATCAAAACTAAACCGCGAGCTGAACTGCCTAAATGTTAACCTGTCAATATATCAAAATTAAACCGCGAGCTGAACTGCCTAAATGTTAACCTGTCAATGCATCAAAATTAAACCGTGAACCGAACCACATAAATCTCAAACCAGCCGACATGTTATGGCTTAGATGACTTGAGCTGTCGATAAACACAACGAAATAATCTGAGAAAAGGTAAGAAAATAACTAGAGCAGCATTGTATCAAAGATCCAGTCTTCTCACCATAAACTAGGTTTTCCAAAAACAACCATTTTTATACATCTGGTAAGATAATAAACAAATTAATTCACGAAAACATATAAGCTAACACCGACAAAGGGCTTCATTCATATCTGTAACATAACGCGTCACCTCATCACCACGTCATCGCCGTTACATGGATACCAGCCATCCTCTAACCACAGCATGCTCATAATAAGCCTTAAACTTGTCTTCAGCATCAGGAATATCAAGTGCCAGGTCATCAAGCCCATCTTTCACCCTACCAAACCCTTTGGTCATCTGATTAGTAGTAATAAGACCTTCACTATAACACTCTTGTAACAAATCCAGCATCCTGTTGTTCTTCTTCTCCATAGCCATCACCAGAGCCTTCTTCACCACCTCGTGGTTGAAAA
This sequence comes from Ambrosia trifida, assembly GCA_028751855.1. NCBI lineage: Eukaryota > Viridiplantae > Streptophyta > Magnoliopsida > Asterales > Asteraceae > Ambrosia > Ambrosia trifida. The sequence continues at coordinate 79,844,928 of CM054124.1, read as the reverse complement.
ACGGCATCCCCAGATCGCGGATACACTGACACGCTTCACCAACAACGCCTCCAGTTTCGTATTCTTCAAGCAACTTTACTATCTTGTCCTTGGCGTCTTCCACAGCCCACCCGGTCCCACCGCCCCAACACCTTAGGAGTCTCTCACCTGCGTGACGGGCGGCTATAAGCGACTGAGCCACGTGAACAGTCTCGCTCCCATTGCAGTTTGGTGCTAAGCGGTTCCCGATTTCCTCAAGATTTAGTGGAGCCAGTACGTCATCAATAACGGCCCGTGCAAGGAAAAGTGCTAGCTCGTTTGATGCATCAAGTATGTCTAGAGCCGTGTCTTCTGCAGATTCTAGGAGGAGGGTAAAACCGTCAACTATATCTTGCGTGGAAAAGATTTCTATATGCAGTGTAGAGATTAAAACAGATGCCATTTCCTTCTCTCGGTTTTTTCTATCCATTGCAAGAGTAATCAGCTTTTTCAAGAACACCGAGTTGTATTCTGGCGACCCAAGATCCTCAAGGCTCCTGATAAGTTCAGGTATGTCATCTGAAAGAAAATACTCGTGAACTATGCTAACGATTTCCTCTTTGTAACTTCTAAGTTTTTCATCATCTTCGGCTTCCAGAATCGTCCCGTCTCCTTGTGAGTTCAAGAAGGATGAATCAAGCCAGTTGTCAGTAACTGCAAGTTGGACTAGTGACTCGAATAATGACTTGGCAGAAGGGATGTCGAGTGCCAGGTCATCAAGGCTTTCACGTAAACGGCCGAAACCTTTGACCATCTGACTTGAGCTAATCAGCCCTTCCTCTGATGCTTCTTTCAGTAGCTTCAAAATAAGTGGCTCAGCCGCACGATTCTCCATGGCTAGAACTAAGGCCCGTTTGACAACTTCATGATGAAAGAATGCAACGCCTAGCTGGCGGATACACCTACACGCCTCAGAAGTGTCCCCACTTTCTGCATATTCCCTCAACAGATCAGAAATCCTTTTCTTTACTTCCTCCACAGTGACGTGGGTACTGCCACCCCATCGTCGCTCAACTAGTTCTGCGTGATGTGGGGCCGAGAGATAGCTTTTTTCAGCAGTTTGAAGAACTTCAAACCCTTTTGATGATTCTGATAATGATTTTTTGGCTCGGGTCACAAAGGCTGGTGGAAGGATATCATCAACAACAGCACGAGCAACAAATAAAGCAAGAGTCTCAACTGTGTCGAGTATGTCAACCGCCAGGTCATCAGCAGACTCCAAAAGCATAAAAAAACCTTGCTTGATTTGTGTAGAACTGATGACATCAGAATACAAAGCTGAAAGAAGAACCGAAGCCATTTCTTTCTCCTTGTCATGTCTGTCCATGGCCATTGATACAAGCCTCTTAATGAAGTACGGATGGTATTCAGATGACCCAAGCTCCCTGAGTTCAGATGCTGCTAAATCCACATCACCAGTAGTGAAGTATTCATCGATGATTGATGCCACTTTTCTTTTGTATTCATCTAACGGGTCGGAAACGGCAGACCCCACAAGTTGATATGGCTCCTGAAATTTCATGAACATATATAACCACTCACATGTGTAAGCTAACAAAAGGAACTTCAAACACGGATTAGATCTGGCAGGTGAAAAGTACTACCTCGCCGCTATCGTAATTTGGGTCATTACGATCAATGTGAGTAACTCCATCAGTGTCAAGTAGCTTACCCCAGGTACCCTTGCCACCAGCACCATCTGATTTCAGGGTTGGTCAGCAAAATAGTATGATATAAACATTTAAAGCTACACCAAATAACAGAAAACCAGACCACTTATGCATACCAATTAGCTATAACTTATAAAGATAAAGATAAACCAAGCAGAGAGTAAAAATCCAGATTCAACCATAAAGAAAGCTGCGAGGCTTCAATGAAGAAGCAGGAAAGAACCGAGTATTAGTACAGATGTATTAAGATAAGCCAGGCAGAGACTTTGATGAATAAGCATTGTGTTCTTATTAATATCATACAAGCTTAAGAACAATGACAATGCACATATAACATTTCTCCTCAAAATCCATATGAGAGATGGCGTATAATCTTCCTATAAGTTGTATGATACCAAATATGCACCATAACTTCACAGGATCAAGGTTGAAAAGTAGGTTTGCCTGTAATCCTAAAACACATAAATCCCGTTCAGATATGTACGGCTGTACGCCTAAGAATAATAACGATTCACGTCCAACATTTCTCAACAAAATCTATATACGAGATGATGGCATATAATCTTCCTAAAAGTTATATGATACCAAATATGCACACCATAACTTCACAGGATCAGGGTTGAAAAAAAAAATTGACTGTAATGTAATCGCAAACGGCAAAACACATAAATCCTGTTCAGATATACATAAAACCTAAAACGCATATCGAATCCACATCTTAATGACAACATTTATGCAAACAAAAACATAAAGTCGTTTCACAGTCATCCGGTGTCAACCTCCGGGGTATGAAAACAGAACTGTAACAATCAAGCAATCATAACCCGACTCAAAAGCTTAAGATTAAATGAACCTCTTAAAATATCAACTAGCCGAGAAATACACTTCTAACCATTAATAAAAAACCAAAACACACTTTTTATCATAAACTCTAAGCAAAAACAAAAGGAGGACAGCACAAGTTCAAAGGCCAGCACCTATTGTTTCAATTATATTCAGCCATATAATATTCTAATATCTACTCAACAATGCAATTCTCAATCAATATCAAACAAAAATACGTACACCTAAACATATACAAACTAGAAACAGCAACACAAACAGTCACACACCTTTCTTAACCCTACCAAACTTCCCCGAATGTGAACGCTTCACATGCCTAACCGCAATTCCAACATTCGGCGCCCGTTCACCAGCCGGCGCTTTAATCTGATGCTCAGCCATCAACCACGAAGGCGACTTCGGCGACGACGACAACACCTCCGAGCTCTGCGTCGCAGTCTTCAACACCTCCCTCTGTTCATCAGTCAAAAAACCCTCACGAGCCGCCGCCATCACCACACACACAAATCCTACAACAATATCACCACAATCACAATTACACAACTGCATCCAAATTCAAGCTCAAATCAACTAACTAAACCATCACACAACATATGCTGTTACAGATGTTGTTACAGATCTGTCGATTACTCAACTTCACTTGCACAATAATAATAATAATAATAATAATAATAATAATAATAATAATAATAATAATAATAATAATAATAATAATAATAATAATCAGACTTCATTCGATACAGAAACAACAACAACAACAACAACAACAACAATAATAATAATAATAATAATAATAATAATAATAATAATCAGACTTCATTCGATACAGAAACAATAATAATAATAATAATAATAATAAAAAGATGTGATTTGATACAGATACAGAAACAGAAACAGCACTTACAAGAACAGATTAATATTCTTCTTCCAACTGCACTTGGCTCGGGATCTCGAGCCAAGACAGAAGAGATATATCAACAATCTAACAAATCAACAGTCAACAGTCAATCAATAGGAAGTAAGTCAGTGAATTAATAATCAGTAACTTAATCCGAAACCTGTATGAGGAACTAAATCGATCTGATAATCGATTGGTTTGGGATTAATAATAAAAACACACAGTTACAGAGTTACTGTGTGTGTGTGTGTGTGTGTGAAGATGATAATGAGATGGAAATGGATGAGGACGAAGGAAAGAAGTACGGTTTTATAGGGAGGGTTGGGTTACGTGGACACGTCACCGTCTATTAGCGAGGTTACACGTGGCGATTGGGCTAGTTTGGAGTTGTACCGTACATCCTACTCTCATTGGTCTTGTGTTGTCATGATGGCTTCGCTTCATTCAACCAATCTAGGGTTTTCGGGGTTTGTGAAAAGACGGATATGGCCTTGTGGTTTGGGATTAAAAACCGGTTTTTATATCATACCAGAGACTAGTAGAGGGTCCGCGCGATGCAGTGGGAAACACAAACACTTCTAAGGGTGTGTATGGTTCTGTTAAGTTTGATTATTAGCCTCAACCAAAACTAAAATCAAAAGTCATCAATTAATAAATCTTATTAAATAATTGGTTCCTTGGTTCGATTAATATTGTTAGATTATCGGTTTTAGTCCGGTTTAGTTAATTTTTTAGTGAGTAACAAAAACAAGCTTTGGCTAATTGTTTTTGCCTAGAAGTACATGAATTAGCTAGAGGTATAAATACATGAAATAGAGGTAAAAACAGCCCTGTAAACGAACCGAATGTTCTTGAGCTGTTCGTGAACTTGTTCGGCAGAAAGTTCGTTTATGTCGTTTATTTAATAAACGAACAATCACGAACAAAAAAATTGTTCGTTTAGTTAAATGAGTGAAGATGAACAAACGTTGAGTTTGTTCATTTATGTTCGTTTATTTATGCTTGTTTAAGTTTATTAATTACATACGTAGTTATGTTTACATAAATGTGATACCCCGTAATTTCTGGTCCTTACATTAACCAAACTCTAGTTACTTGCACTTAGATTCCTTGCATTCTACTTAACTATAGTTAGCTATATAAGTCACACGTTGCACAGTACAAGTTAATAACTGCATGAATTGGTGATTCGGGGAAATTATCAAACTACTTATACGAGTATTGAACCCCGAACGTTGGTAAATAGTGAAAATAAATAATTGTGGATTAATTAATTAATATGTATCATAGGTAAGACAAATCCTACACACTAGAAACAATGACAACTCAACACGACTAAACTCTTACATACATATTAAGCCAAACAACCTATATATCTACATGAAAGGGACAACACATTGATTAAATAATAAAAACACTTCAATTAATCATGCATACATACGTATATATGTGTAGAGACAATTGCTAAACAAGGATTGGTTCCCACATGAGACAAAACATTCCTTTACACTAAAATAGAAATCTTACACATGCACCTCTACACTTGATCCTTACCTTTTTGTCCCTTGATTCTCGGCCAAATACATCCACAACACACCAAGAAACTTCCAAGGCTATAACTAGCATTCTATGAACTATCAACATCTAATAGTATGGACAAACTTGTCATATAGATGTCACCATCAATCATATAACTCTTCATTATAATCGGCCAAATTGCAATCCTCAAGAAGTGAAAGTGATGGAACATGAAACATTCTAGAATATGCAACAAGACTAACCCCTATGATCCATCACCATCACTTGACAACTATCTAAGTTATACCAAATTAGCGACTATTTATCCCTTACACTAGTAAACTACCCTTACCTCTTTTACTCACACCACTCACGGCCAAACAAGAAGAAACCAAGAAGTGATACTTGCACTAAAGACAAGAAATGACAACCCATAAATCCATGAGCTATCACCATCATCTAGAACTCTTGTCCTCTCCTCCTCTTGTATTGCGGCCGAAATAAATAAACAAATTACAACTATGACAAGTCCCTTTCAAATGAAAGACAAACTCTTGTAATACTTGCTTCCATGATAGGTCTCTATCACACATGATTATCTCAAACTTTCATGTTTCTAGCAAAAGACAACTAAAAGAAACCATCCTTACACATAGAACCTTTCCTAATTTGGTTGTAACCAATCAAACACAAGAAGCATGGAAGAAACATCACTATCTTCATGTGCCTACTAATCCTATATCCATGATTTGTCTCAATCACTTTATCCCCACCCCAAGAACTTCCGGTCACCCCTAAACCCCATGTGATAAACACCTAAGCAAACACTCACTTATACCAAAGTAGTAAAGCAAACAAACTATGACAACAAGCCTCTAGATATGAAAACACTCCTAAACAAGCTGGCCATATAACTCATCGGCCACATGCATGGAAAGACAAGGAATGTGATAAGCTATCATCAAGTTACACCAAAATAGGCCTTGTTTAGAAACAACACTAGGCATGACATTATCCCAAAACATGTAGTCTTTCTTGATTCCTATAGCTCGGCCGATCCCCATGAACACAAGAGCTCAAGTCCCTTTCAATCCAATGACAACCTCTTACACAAACTTGGGATGTACTTGCAAAGTTACAAGGATCCATGGAATGAACTTGCCATGAATTACACTATAAATAGGAGGCTTGTGAAAGCTTAACACTTGCACCAACATTCACCCACAACACCTCCCAACCTTCGGCTACCACACACCCCTTCTAAATCCAAACCAACGAGCTCCTAGGAAAGCAACTAGAGGTCCCAAGGCTCGCCCATTGTCACCGAGGCTCAAGGTGAGTACTAACCCCTTCTAGTCACTTATATGCGGTCCTCATTGTTTACCCAAGCCTAAGCCTCTTGATCATTGTGACCGGCCCTCAACTAGAGTTAGTAAGTCGATTTATATGTACTTAGTAATCGAGCTTCTAAAATCAAAAATATTGTGTGCACATTGTTTCACTTATATAATCAATTATGTTATCTAGTGTTGAAATAATTGGTTTCACATTTCGCACGGATTCATGAAACATTTTTAGATCAAACTTCTTATACATGAAACATGATCTACACAACTTGATGTGGTTCACAAAAGTGGGTGCCAAACTTGTGTGATAAACAAGAACATAGTTTAATATGTCTTAATACTCATAGGGAGATCTTTGTCGGAACGATAGTTACTTTCTCTGCTTTGCTAGATCCCTCGCACAAACACCAGGTGAGTTTCACTACTCTTTTCTCAAAAGCATGTGTCTCGGGTTTGAGACAACTTACTTAACTTCTTCTAGTCCGGTTTGGGACTACTTCATATCCCGGGTTTGGGGTGCTATGACTCCTTGTGTGGGTCGGGCTTTGCTAGTTTCACACTCTGTGTCCTTGATGAACTAAACTGCATTCTATCACGGAAGTCCTCTACTATTTACCGAATGAGTTGCCGGGTTATGGCAAGCGGGTTACTAGTTGATAGCGCTATTAGGTTTGTCAGACCTCACACCGTTCTGGGAGCCGGGCGTGAACTACGACCTTAGACTTTATCATTGTTGATAGGCAATGATGGGAGGCAAAAACCCGCTCGCGGGGCAAGTGCATCGTTTGAATAGCAATTCGGTATATCATTGTTTAGTTATCATGAATGGGTTAGCTACCCTTGGCATACGCTGAACTAGTGGTTCGTGGTTATTGGTTCTTGTTTCTTGGTTCTTGGTTTTGATTAATGATTACTACTTTGGGTTTGAGGAACCTAATAAACATTCTTGGTTTAGGAAACCTACACTTTTACTTACCCTACTTTGTGAACTCATCGACTTTATGTTGACACACGATATACATGCTTTTACAGGTAGTTAGCTTCCGGTGCCGCGATTAGAAAGTCTGGTCACTAGTTTCAGAGCACGTGTAGGGCATGCATCATATAGCATCATTGGGATATGAACACTTAACTACTTTCGAATGTTTAATGATCTATTATGATTTTGAGCGCGTTGTTTTATGCAGACTATATGGTTAACTATTATCTTTAAATTCACTTTCGCAACTATTTGAATAAATGATTATCTAATAAACTTGCTTTACAACAACGAACTAAATGGTTTGGGTATTTAGAGTCGTTCATGTGACTTATGGCTATGGGATCCTGGTATGTCACGCGCCTCGCGGTATAAACCCGCAGTGGAAGTTTGAGGGTGTGACAATAAATACAAACATAAATTGGGCTTCAGCTCCTTGTATAAATATATAACCAATTAGTAATTGGGTTTTTTCAGTAATACAAAATCGTTCACATTTATTATGTCCGTGAACGTTTGTTAATGTTCGTTGGTGAACTGTTCGTTTAGGTTTTAATAAATGAACATGAACACAAAAATGTGTTTGATTATGTGTTCGTGTTCAGTTAAAATTAAATGAACATTCGGTTCATTTACAGACCTAGGTATAAAAGCTACAAATTTCAAAACCCCTTTTATTTATATCGTCACTACAATTCATAAACCTATCTACTCAGCTTCAAACCATATTAGAGTATAATTTGCTATATAATTTCATTAAAAATTTGATTTTTTTACGTGATTAACAATATCTAGAGGTGAACAATAATTGAAACTCAACCGAAATCGAAAAAAAAACATACAAAACAGAACATAAAATTAACCAAAACCGAGTTAACCTAATATCGTTTTTTTTGTACCCTAAGTTAACCAAAATTAACAAACCAAAACAGAACCATTCATACATGTATATCCTTTATACATCCATTACATGTATTTATACCTTCATTTCATGTGCTTCTAAGCAAAATTTTAACCAAAGTTTAGTTTTGGTTATTAACCAAAATTAACTAAACCGAACTAAAAACGACAATCTAACCAAATATACTGAACCAATTAACCAGTTGGTTAACAAGATTGATAAGCCGACAATGTCGATTTTTGTTTCGGTTGAGGCTTATAATCGGACTGAACCTAACCCAACTATGAACCATTAGAAGTGTCTGTGTTTCCTACCACATCGTGCGGGCATACTGTTATGAATATATTAATGGGTCTGTTTCAGCTTAACTAATTTGGGTTAACTAAGGGTACAAAAAGATAACGATAACCAATTTTAAGTTAAATCGGATGTTTTCAGTTTTCAATAGATTTTGGTTCAGTTTTGTCAGATTTTTGGTTTGGCTTCGGTGAACAGTTTAGTTATTGCTCACTCCTATATATCGTTAATTACGGAGCACATAAAGATTTTTTAAATAAAAAATAGTAATACTATACTCAAATTAAAGATAATAAAATGCTCATTATTATGATATAATTTTTTTTATAAAAGTATAAACGTATTAAAAAAATATGACTATTTATAATCATGGGGGTGGTTTGCTTAAAATATGGAAAAGAAATTTAACTATAATTTAAATAAACAAAAGTTAAGTAAAGTTTAAAGGATTAAAGTGTAACTAAGATAGGGTATTAAAATGTAAATAATGTATGAATGACTATTTTACCCTCATTTTAGAGTTATTAATGAAAAATAAGTTCTTAACTTTTGGGTATCTTAAACTACCCATCACTCATGCATTATAATATAGTATAGATTAGGCTTAGAAACAGTTTAACCAATCGTATCAGGTGGTTTAACCGGTTGAACCATTTGATATGAACCGGTTTTTAAAACATTGTATAGATATAAACATCTAATTTTGTTTTATTACGGTAACTTTAATTTTTCAAAAACACATGTGCAACTTTACTGTTTCAATTACACGTATCTAAAAAGTTAATTTTAGAGTGGTTTGAAAGAAAAAATGAATTATGTGGAAAAAAATCATTTTTAATTGTATTTTAATTATGATGTGGTTTTATAGAAAAAAACTTGATTTTGATTGATTTTTTGTTTGTTCTCACGATATTTAGTGTACTCAAGATAACTCTCATATATATATATATATATATATATGCACACACATATCTTTATCTATATCAATCTATACTTACTATAATAGGAGAGTAGTGAGTGAAATAAGCAAACCCGTGTTAGCAAACATTGAGACCTTAGAAAGCTGATGTGGCAAACTTAGAGATAGGTCATGATTCCGTGTATGACGTGTATTATGATTTCATCAATGACTTTAAAATATTTAAGCAAATACGGAGCCAGTATTTACCGTTGTTCAGGTTAAGAACATCTGTTGGTTTGCCTCGATAGACGAACAATTATTTAGACCAATAATTGAGCTTTTTAGTTAATATAAGCAGATGTTGTGATCAAATGTTTTCAAATTTTAAACCCCTAAATTTTAAATTTTAAGAGGGAACTTTTAAATTAACATAGGGAATTGTGTTTCATTAATTAAGATTCGTGTGTCCTCCTATATAAGCTAAACTCTATAACAAAAACAGCCATTGCTTATTGTTTATAGCAGTTTTGAAATGTCTAAAACACTTTTGAAATTCAAATATTCAAATATTTGAATTTCAGATATGCAACTGATCGAATGCATGTAAAGAGTGAAGTTTTATTTATGTATAGTAGGTAGAGTATATTTCATTTGATGGTTTGCGTTATGCATTTGATTCTCATGTTTTGTTTATGCTTATTTTCTGGTTGATATGATTCAAGATTTCGTCATGAAACTGTTGTTTTTTTTTTCTTCAACTCTTTTAGGTTGTGTATTTTTATCTATTTAATTCAATTAATTTGAAAAGTACATCTTATGTGTTTGATCCTCATGTTTTGTTTATTGTTATTTTCAGGTTGTTAAGATTCAAGTTTCTATCAAGAAAATGTTTTCTGTTTATCATCCTAATGTTTTGTTTATAGTTATTTTCAGCTTCATAACTCATAAGATCCAAGTTTCTATAAAAAAAGTGTTGCGCTTTTATTCAAATGTGTTGGTTTGTGTATTATTATTTATTTAAGTTAGAAGCTTATAAATGTTTTGTGTTTTATCCCTAATGATTTGTTTATCATTATTTTTAGGTTGATATGATTCAACTTTCTATCAAGAAAGTGTTGTTTTTTTGTCAAATGTTTTGGTTTATGTATTATTATTTATTTAAGTTAGAAACTTATTCATGTTCTGTGTTTGATCCCTACTGTTTTGTTTATCATTATTTTCAGGTTGATATAATTCAAGTTTCTATCAAGAGAGTGTTGTTTTTTTATCAAATCTTTTGGTTTGTGTATTATTCTTTAATGTAAGACATTTATAAAATTTAAGAGTGTTATAATGACTTATATTTTAACATTTGTTATAAAGTTACATAACAGATGCAATATAATAACTGTTTTTGTAAACAATGTTTTAGTAAAGATGGAATTTGTGTTATTGGAAGATTCTTACTATCAAAGAATGTTAGGATCTGAGTTTGTTTGTTTTGATTGTTTAACTAAATGATGACAATAATGGAATGAAAGTAGAATGAAAGTGCAGCGGATTAATAAACTGTAAATCAAAACAAGAGAGTAAATGTTTTTCGATCGAATGCTTTCATTAATATATCAAAGATTACAATCGTACAAATTACTCCCCCTCAGCCTGATCACACAGTTGTTTGTCAGAGAGAATGTTTTGTGTGTGATGCAATAGAACAGTACATGCACTGTTCTATTTATAGACTGACTCAAACCACTGATGACCTAGGCTGACGTCACCTAAGACAGTGACCTCTAACAGAATAACAAACTTAAACATCTGCTATACAAACTACTGTTACATTGAAAGCACTGATAGTAAACAGCTGTTAAAGATAAACTCTGACGATCTTGTATCCACTGCTGAAGCCTAAGTGCTGTTGCTTCCAGCAGTGCTTTGGTCTTCAGTACTTGTATCTGCTGTTGCTCTTCTTCAGACCTTTGGTCAGCAGTTGTTCTTCATCAGTTGTTTCCTTGGCAGTTCTTTGTATCAGCAGTTGTTGAGCAGTTGTTTGGATAGAACAGTAGTTAGGGTCAGCAGTCTTTTGGGAGAAGTAAGTTGTAAAGACTGTTTATTCAAGGATCAAATAGATAGCATATTTTGGCTTTCCAATCATCTGTTCTTCTCCAGGTCAGCAGACCCAACAATCTCCCCCTAGAACAGATGATGCCAAAACTCAGCTTTATTCATTGATCTTTATTCCTCATCAGACTTTCTCTGATTTGACCTTTGAATTGTAATTCAAAGTTCAAAGCAAATAGGTCTTCTTCATCTCTTTCCAGATCCAGATTTAGCAGTGCTTGGTGATCTTCTGCACAAAGGCTGTAAGCATCATCCATACTGATCTTCTGAACCTTTCCATCTGACCTGAGCAGTGTCAATTCGTGGTTGTCTTTGTTGACCTTCCACTTTAGAATTTTTGAGTCAGAGGATTTGTTGAGATGAACCTTTATTCTTGATGAGTTGGGTGATGGTGGTCTTCCTATGAGTTCTCTTAGTTTCTCTGTTGTGGGATCAGAGAAATAATGGATTTGATTGAAGAGCCCTTCCTTTATGAATGTGTCAGCAAACTTTCTTTGGTCTTCCTCTGACATCTCCTTCTGCCTTTTGAACTGTCTACTTGCAGCAGCAGTGAGATCAGAGGTTTCAAGTAAGCTGTCTAGGTTGAAAGTCTGTTGGGGTCTCTTCATCATAGGCTCATCATTGTAGACTGGTTTTCTTGGAAGGCTGGGATCCTTCTTTCTATTCTCTTCCAGACTTTTATAGGTTTCAACCAATCTAAGCTCTGACCATCTGGAAACAGACCTCATCTCCCCATAATTGGCAGCTACAATCTCCTGCCTCATTCTTTTGAACTTCAAGGCTCTGACTGGGTCTCTGCCTTTGCCAAAATTGGGAATGGAGACTTTAGCTTTGGGATTCTTGGCCATTTCTTCAATTCTGATCAGTTCTTCCCTCAGAGCATGAGTAGTCCAGCCATTGAACTGCTTTTTGTTAGCTTTGTAGGGCTTGGTTGCCATTATCTGTTCAAGTAGGGATTCCCTTACCTCCTTCTCCAGGTCTACACTGAGAGGCATGGTTGACATGGAATTGCTCAGGGTCTTAGCAAAGTCTTCAATCCTTCTGAGTTTGCTAAGCTCTGCTGAATGGATGCCCTGAGCAGTCCTGTCATCCTTCCCTTTACATTTCTCCCTGATGATGGCATCCACCTGTTCACCCTTGTATTTTAGATAGGTATCAATGTTGAGGGGAACAGGGAAATTTGGGAGAGATGGGAAGGATCTTTCAGATGGCTGTTCAGTATTGTAGAAGGATTGTAATTCCCCCTTGAGTAGATCAAGTTCAAGGGGATACTGAACAACCAATGGTGTTATGGTTGGTGGTGGTCTATGGGTTGTGAATTTGGATGTATGTGGTGAGAATGAGGTGAGTGGAATGGCTGTGATGGGAGGAGTGGATTGGGCAGTTGAAATGGTGGTTGGTGATGTGTGAATGTTTTCATCATGCACAACAAAGGTTGATTTTCTCTTCCTTGTGTACATGATTTTTGGTGAAGGTGATTTGGCAGCAGTGGTTGGATTAACATCTGTTGGCCTTTTAGAAGAACCAGCAGATGTTGGAGTTTTGGTTGGTGATGTAGGTTTGGTGGTTGTTGGTTCAGGAGTGTGTGTTGGTTTGGGTATAGTGGTTTCAGTGGTTTGGGTGGCAGTGGTTTTAGTGACAGTGGTTTCAGCAGCAGTGGTTTTATCAACAGAGGTTTGTAACTTGGATGGTGGTTTTCTAACATGCTTGGCAGGTCTTTTCATCCTTTTAGAGGATCCCACATCTTCAGTTTCCCTTTGTTGTTTCTTCTTGAGTTCAATCAATGACTCTGCTTTTACTTCCAAGGTGTCAGCCCTTTGTTGTTTGGACTGAGCAGCCTTTTCAGCTTCCATGTTTGCAGAGTCATCTACTGCCTTATTCTTTTCAGTGGTTTGTGGTGGTGGTGGTGGTGCTTGATGTTGTTGTTGTGGAACTGATTTGGTAGACTCTGGTTTCTTGGCAGACTTGGCTTGACCTTTTTGAGAAGGTGGGCAACCAAAAGGATCTAGTTTTGGTAGCCTATCTCTGCCACTCTCCCCCTTTTTGGCATCATCAGCCGTGAAATCATCATCAGTTTCATCCCTGAGGATGGTGGTAGGGGCAGAGCCAGTAGTCTTCAGCAGATGGTCCTTGATGGCTTTGATGTCAGCATGGGTATCTTTGTACCTTGCATCAACCATATTTCTGATCTCAGCCATGTAGGTTTCATGTGTCTGATCAGCCAATTTCCTGTGAGCTATGATGATGGGGGAAACTGATTTCCATAACTCATTGGCTATATCAGTGGTAGATGGTTGACTCTTGGAGAGATCTGCAATTGAGCTTAGGATAAGCTTGACATCAGATTTGATGTCAGCAACAGATGTTTCAATAGCAGAAACTCTGGCCGTCAATTCTTGGTATTTTGACTCATCTCCTAAATTAATAGGATCATCTGAGTCCCTTACCAGTGGTAGTTTTATCTGATTCAGGCCTAATAGGTGAATCAGATGCCCCTTTTTCTTGGTACTGGGGACTTCCAACTGTTTTTGGAGACACTATGGTGGCTTCAACAGTTGTTGCCTTCAAGGGAGTCTTAGTTATGAAATCACTGTCCTGATGTGAGACAATGGTCTCTACATCAGTAGTGGCTGCTCCTCTTGAAAACTCACCTAGAGTTTCATTGAACCCTGGTGGTGTAACCTCCTCTTCTGTTTGGGGGTTAGCAGATTGAATATTCTCAGGCTCAGTCACTTGTTGGAGTATACTCTCAGTGACAGGTGGAAGAGAGGAACTGGGATCTTCCTGAGATTCAATTGCTTCAAACAGGGGTTGCATTGTTTGTGGAACATGTGATGGTGAGAGTGGTGGAGTAAGAAGAGAGTTAGCCCTGGGAGAGGGGCTTGTGAACATATGGTCAAGTGACTCAAATGCATCATGATGTGTGTCCCCTTGGCTTACAACATGATCCTTTTGAGAGGATTCATGAGGAGGTTTGTCAGGTGGAGGTATGTCCAACTGTTGTGAGGAAGTAACAACAGTGGTTTCATGTTGCTTTTGTTGTGCAACAGAGGTTTCTTCTGGTACCTCAACATCCAGAAGCCTCATTTGTGGTTGAGTGGTGGTTTTTGTGGATGAATGTTTCTTTTTGGAAGTGGCTGGTGTGGGTTTCACAGCACTGGATGTAGTGCCATGATCACCAGGAGCAGTGGGCTCAACAACAGAGGTTTTGACAACAGTTGTTGTCTTTGTCCTCTTTGTTTGTGTTTTAGAAACTTTAGACACTTTTGACACTTTTTCTTGGGTGCTTCCACCCAGCATTCTTGTGAAAGTTTCATCAGTTAAGCTTTTCATTTGCATAGCAGCACCCTTTTTGAAAACTTTTTCAGGTAATAATTTTTGTAAAATTACACTAAGAATTCGTGGGTAAATAAGAAAAGCATTATTTGACCCAGACTTGACTGCTTTCACATTTGATACCAAGTCCATGAACAAACCCTGGGAAAGATTGAAGTCAGAGTTTGACAACATAGCATATCCCAGATATTGCATCCTTAATGGTATTTCATTAAAGGATGTGGACTTAGCAGAGACACAAAGAAGAAGAGTATGGAAGAAAAATTTCATGACTGGAGGGAAAAACTTTTTGAAAAGAGTTGATCCAGTCATCTGACCATCATACCCTCTTTCTTGGAACTCAGTGTGAAGCTCTGTTTTAGTGAAGGAATCCTTACCTGCCAGGTCATTCAGTGTGAAGGTTGTGGATATGATATCAGGGGTAATGACGATACTGGTTTCTCCAATTTTGGAAATAATGGATGTAGGCTTTTTATCTTGTAATAGAAACTCAGCATTCAACCAAAATTCTTGGAGTGTATCCAGATAAATGGGGGCGTTGGCGGTTAGGATGGGTAAGTATTTGGAATTGAGGAAAATGTCGATGGTGGAATGAAATGGAGTGTTGTCATCTGTTTTAATCAGATAGGGGAGACAATTGTGTGTAGCTTTGGCTTGAAGATCCATTGTAATGGATTTCGACAGGGAAAATGACTGAAGATTGATGAAGGGTTTGAGAGTGAAGAAGGCGGTTTACAGTATTTTGAATACAATGAGACAGTGTAACATCTGTTGTGGTAAAACAGGGTTTTTATAGGCTCAATGAAACCGCTGATGTGGCCAAACATCTGCTTATATGAGCAGACGTGGCAATCATCTGATGGATCTAAACATCTGGTGGAGAACAGCTGTTTTGGTAAACAACTGATACAAACAGCTGATGGATCCAACCGTTGGTTTTTTTTTTTTTTTTTTTTTTTTTTTTTTTTTTTTAAATGTAGTATATATATATATATGGACAGTTGTTTTATCTGAACAGATGTTCTGAAACAGATTTTTCAACTAACAGTTGTTTTATCTGATCAGATGTTTGGAAAACAGACTTTTCAACCAACAGTGGAAATTAATGAAACAGTGGTTGTTTTATCTGATCAGATGTTATAAACAGATTTTTCAACCAAACAGCAATATTAGGAAAATATTTGATTTCTGAACAATTTATTAAAAAAATTTATTTGGTTAATCCATGTTTAACATGCCAATTCTGGAAATCAGATTTGTAAAGGTAGATGTGTCTAAAGCTTTTGTTAACACATCTGCCAACTGATCCTCTGTTGGAACATGGTGTAAAGAAATCAAACCTTTTTCATAGCTGTCCCTGACAAAATGATGTCTTATGTCAATGTGCTTGGTAGTGGAATGAGAGACTGGATTCTTGATGATATTTTCAGCAGCTTGGCTGTCCAACATGAGTGGAGTCCTAAGTGCAGTTATCCCAAAATCCAGTAGTTGATTCTGAAGCCACATCAATTGGGCTGTACAGCTTGCAGCAGCAATGTATTCAGCTTCAGCTGTTGAAGTTGAAACAGCTGCCTGCTTTTTGCTTTGCCATGAAACTAAGGCATTCCCTAGAAATTGGCACCCTCCTGAAGTGGATTTTCTTGTGGTGTGATAGCCAGCAAAGTCACTATCTGAAAAACCTGAAAGCTCAATGTTTCCATTAGCAGGATACCAGATACCAAGTGTGGGAGCACCTTTGAGGTATCTGAATATCCTTTTTACAGCAATAAGGTTTGACTTTCTGGGTGAAGCCTGGGATCTGGCACAGACACAGGTAGCAAACATAATGTCTGGCCTAGATGCAGTTAGGTACAATAAAGACCCAATCATACATCTATAATGTGTTTGATCAACCAGTTCATCCTTGTCATCAATAGTGAGCAGCTTGACTGTACTCATGGGTGTGCTACATGGCTTACAATCATTCATCTCAAATCTGGTTAATAAATTCTTTACATATTTGTTTTGGTGAATGAATGTGCCATTTTGCAGTTGTTTCACTTGAAGACCAAGGAAACACTGAAGCTCACCCATGGCACTCATCTCAAACTCTGCTGTCATGAGTTTTCTGAACTCTTCACACATTTGGTTACATGTGGATCCAAAGATGATATCATCCACATATATTTGAACAATCATTAAGTGTTTCCCTTTCCATTTAAGAAATAAAGTTTTGTCAATTTTACCTCTTGTGAAGCCAATGGATAAGAGAAATGTGGAAAGAGTTTCATACCAGGCCCTTGGTGCTTGTTTGAGTCCATACAGAGCTTTGTTGAGCTTGTAGACATAGTCAGGATGGAATGTGTCTTCAAAACCAGGTGGCTGACACACATAGACCTCCTCCTGAATTTTGCCATAAAGGAAGGCACATTTGATGTCCATCTGATACACCTTTATGTTGTGGTTGACAGCAAAGGCTAAAAAGAGTCTGATGGCCTCTAGTCTAGCTACAGGAGCAAAGGTCTCATCATAATCTATTCCTTCTTCTTGTCTGAAGCCTTGAACCACAAGCCTGGCTTTATTCTTGACAACAATACCCCTTTCATCAGTCTTGTTTTTGAAGACCCACTTTGTTCCTATAGGACAAACATCCTTAGGAAGTGGAACAAGCTCCCATACTTGTTGTCTTTTGAACTGAAGGAGTTCTTCTTGCATGGCTTCTACCCAACTGTTGTCTTTCAGTGCCTCTTGGTACTTGACAGGTTGTGTGAGGGATAAGAAACCTGCAAAAAGACAGATATTTGAGGATTGGCTTCTTGTGAGCACTCCCTCTCTGATGTTGCCAATGATCTGGTCTGGTGGATGAGCTCTTAAGTAAATAAGATCTCCTTGATATGGAACAATGGCATTTTGGGGTGATGGACAGAGGTTTGGTGACTCTGTTGGTGTAACATCTGTTGGTACTTCTGTAGAGTCAACAGATGTTTGGAATGGTAGTGGAGGAATGGGTCCAAGTGGTGTGAAACTTGACTGACTTTTGTCAACAGATGATTGACTTTTGTCAACAGATGATAGGTCAGTGGTAGTGAGGGGTGAAGCAGAGGTTTGAGGATAGGACTGGCCAACAGTGGTTGACACAGCTGTGGCAGAGTTTTGACAACTGTTTTGAACAACTGCTCCCTCTGATGCAGAATAGACTTTGTAGTGACTGGGAATCACAACATCTGTTCTGTAATCTTGCTGTGGAGACTGTGGAATACCTGCATTGTTAGTCTTAACAGTGATATCTTCAAATTTGAATTTATCTAAATCAAATAATTCAGCAGGGTTTGCAGGGATTTTCAGAGATGAAAGTTCATTGAACTTAACATTCAAGGTTTCTTCTATTGTTTTAGTCCTTGTGTTAAACACTTTGTAGGCCTTAGCAGTAGAAGAATATCCCAGAAAATAACCACAGTCTACTTTAGCTGCAAATTTTGAAATGGAATCTTTAAGATTTAAAATGAAACATGGGCAGCCAAAGATTTTGAAGAATGAGATTAATGGTTTGATTTTGAACAAAATTTCATAAGCAGTTTTTTGATGTCTGGGGTTGATCAAAACTCTGTTTTGAACATAGCAAGCAGTGTTTACAGCTTCTGCCCAAAAGGACAGTGGCAAACCAGAATCTGCTAGCATGGTTCTTGCAGCTTCTATAAGAGTTCTATTTTTCCTCTCAACTACCCCATTTTGTTCTGGTGTTCTTGGGATGCTGAACTGCCTCACAATCCCTTTTGACACACAGAAGTCATCTAACTCCTTATTTTTAAACTCTGTTCCATTGTCACTCCTGAAAACTTTTACTGGCAAGTCATACTGCTTTTCAACCTTGGTGACAAAGTCCTTCAATATACCTGCAGTCTCATCTTTAGAGTGTAAAAAGTAAGTCCATGTAAACCTAGAAAAATCATCAACTATGACAAGACAAAATCTTTTTCTCCTTAGACTCATGATTTTAACAGGGCCAAACAGGTCCATGTGCAACAGTTGTAAGCACTGACTAGTTTTGGACTCATCAATGGATTTGTAAGAGCTTTTATGTTGTTTCCCTTTTAAGCAAGAAACACAATGCTCATCACATTTAAATTCTTTTGATGGAAGACCTCTGACAAGGCTTTGTTTTGAGAGTGTGTTGATAGTATTAAGGTTGGTATGACCCAGTCTCCTATGCCACAATTCTGTCTCCTTAGTGGAGGCAGCAGAAAACAGACAGACATTTGCCATAGGATTATCCTTTAACATATCAACAACATACACATTGCCACTTCTATGAGCAACAAGCTGTGCTTTGCTCTCAGCAATAATGGTATCAATCTTTTTCACCACTTCTGGCCCAATAATCTTACAAGTTTTCTTTGTGAAAAATGAGCCATAACCTTTGTCACTCATTTGTGAAACACTCAGAAGATTGAACTTGAGATTATCAATAAGATTGACATTTTCAAACTTGAGTTTTCCTGCCTGTACAGTCCCTGAACCCAACACCTTACCTTTAGAATCATTACCAAAGGATATATCACCCCCTCCATGAGCCAAGAAGTCCAGAAGTAGGGCTCTACATCCTGTCATGTGCCTGGAACCTCCACTATCTACATACCAAAGACTATCTAAACAAGCAGAAGCTCCCTGCACATCAGTAAATGATTAGTTTT
This sequence comes from Ambrosia trifida, assembly GCA_028751855.1. Taxonomy (NCBI): domain Eukaryota; kingdom Viridiplantae; phylum Streptophyta; class Magnoliopsida; order Asterales; family Asteraceae; genus Ambrosia; species Ambrosia trifida. Next base: position 79,825,451 of record CM054124.1, on the reverse strand, counting down.
GGTGAGTGTCCAAAGCCAAATTGGCTTTGGATGGATCCTCAGACCTTTCAGACTCAAGTTTTGGAAGGTGATCAGTGGTTTGGACCAATTTTTGAATTAGGGTCAACAACTGCTGCTGACCATTTGCCAGTGCTTGTATGTCAGCACTTGGGGCAGCAGTTGTTTGATCACCCCCTGACAGATGATAATACCCATATGGATTTCTGTTCACTCTTGGTTTAGAGGGTCTTTTTGGCTCCTCATAAACATGTGGCAGACTGTGACATGGAGGTTGACCATAACCTCTTGGGTATTTGCTTGTGGGTGGAGCATCTGTTACTTGGACATCTCTAGAAGCAGATGTTTCAAGCCTTTTTGTAACAGATGTTTGGACAGGTGTAAAGGTCTGTTTGGGCTTTCCTTTTGGAGTACTAACCACAGGGTTTGCAAGAGTTTTTGCTTTGTATTCTTGTATTTTTACATCAAAATTTTTGAGATACAAGCACTCTTTAGTCTTATGATTCTTTTTCCCACATATTGAGCATGTGGCTTTTGAATCACATTCACTTGTTCCTTTGTTGATATCATATGCTTTTAGAAGAAAACAGTTTTTGGTGATATGATTCTTCTTTTCACAGAAATCACAAAACAAGTTAACAGTCTTTTCTTTCTTTTTCCCTTTTTCAGGCTTCTTTTCAGCAGATGTTTGAGCATCTGCTGGAGAATCCTTCAGGGGAATGACCTTTGCCAAGGGAATGACCCTTGCCTGAGGAGCTGTTTTTCCCTCAGGGGTTTTAAAATCAACAGGTTTATAATTCTCAAGAGTATCACACTCATCAGACCAAGTAGGTTTAAATTCATACTTTTCAAGTTCAGCAAAAGATGAGGAACCTTCTGGTTTTTCAAGAACAATTTTCTTACCATTTGGTTCAGTGATTTTAATCTCTTGACCCTGCAGGTTTGTTGGAACTATCTCAACAGACTTTTGGTCCTTTGTGTCAGTGTTTTCAAAAGCTGGAGCAGTGGTTGCAAAACCAAAGCCAAACTTCACATGACTTTTGGTCTGTTTGTTGAGTAGCATCTCAAAACCTCTACATGATTCCACCCATTTTTTACATTCAACTTGGGTGGACTCAAGCTCACTTTTACAACTTTGATATTTTGTTATCATAGTTTGGAGCTGGTCTTTGACAATAGTTGCTTCATGTTTTAGACTGCTAATTTCAGATTCTTTTGCAGTTAAACTTGTTTTCAAATCTTTAGTGAGTTTTTCAAATTTAACCTCATCATCCAAAATTTTCTTTCTAAGGTTTTCATTCACCTCTTTAATGTTAGCAAATGCTATTACACATTTGTCAGAACACAACTCTTTGAGAATTTGAGGAGATACCTTAGCAGCAGCCATCAATGCACAATCACACTTGCACTCACATTCATCAGATGCACCCCAGGGATCTGAGAGATTCACAACCTCTTCTTCAGGTTTCTCACCTGCAACAACTTCACTAACAATATCATCAGTCACAACATCAGATTCATTTACCACTTCCTCAGATTCAATCTCATCAACCATAGCCATGAAACAAAAGTTTTCTGGTTCATTTTCAGCTTTGGCAACCAGTGCAAAATTCTCATCTGTTAGCTCATCAGGTAGACTGCTCCAATCAACAAAGCCTTGTGTAAAGAAGCTCTGTTGACTGGTCTCTGCAGGAGCAGAGGATGGTGCAGCAGTCGTTTGAACAGGTGGTGGAGCAACAGGTGTTTGCACATAATGGATCTGAGGAACAGTGGTTTGGACATACTGGACAGGAACAGTGTTTGAGGACTGTGCAAAATGAGCAGTGTTTTGCACATTTGGTCCAGGGGTATTATAGGAATTCTGATAAGTGTTGGTCTGTGGTCTTTGATTTGGATAGGTTATCATAGGTGTACCATGTTGACCCCTACATTCCCTAGCAAAATGACCAAACCTATGACATTTATAACACTTGATCTTTGATTTATCCAACCCCACCTTAGATCTGCCAGTCAACCCTGGAAACCTTCTCCCTGTTTTCTTGTAAAAATTATTAGTTCTTACACTGAGAAGGGCCAATTGGTGCATAATGTCCATTTCTTCCAAATCATCAGGGTCAAAGTATTTCAGGTCATCATACTCAAAGGATATGTTATCAGATGCCTGTATATCACCACCACTTGCTGTGAAAGCATAGTTAGGTGAATAAGAATCAGAGTTAAAACCTGAGTTAAAACCTGAAGTTATGTCAATAAAATGATCATAACTCTGATCCTTTGTGTTTCCAGGCACCTCATCATGACCCAAAAGTGCTGTATTCCCAAACACATAGTCATCAGACACTTTTCCAGAATCCTGGAGCTTCTTTTTCTGGTTAAGCTCTCTTTCATAGGTCAAGAGCTTACCATGAAGCTGGGTCAGTGATAGGTCTTTAAATCCTATTGAGTTTCTCATAACAATTGCAATAGTGTCCCATTTGTCTGGTAATGATCTTAAAAACCTATGGTTCAAAGTTGAATGAGGGTAAGTAAGACCAACCAATTTTAGTTCACTAATTAAGCAGTTAAATCTCTCAAACTGTTGAGTTAATGACTCTCCTTTGACATGACTGAATGTTTCATATTGTTGGTTAAGTATTTCACGGTTGTTTTCAATAACCTCCTCAGTCCCACCAAACTGCTCTTTCAGTGCATCCCACAACTCCTTTGCACTGTTACAGTGTAACAACCCAGCATATATATCATTGGGTAGAGCCATGGCCACAATACTGAAGGCCTTAGCATCTAGCTCAATTTTCTGAAAATCCTGGTCGGAGTAGTTTTCAAGTTTCTTTGGCTCAAACACTTTGGGATCTTCAGTACTCGGCACAGTCGGAACATGTGGTCCGAAGATAACCGACTTCCAACACCCAGTGTTTTGTTGAGCTAGAACATGGCTCATCCGACGTTGCCAGATATTGTATTCAGATCTGACAAGCATCGGTGGCTTGTTGTTCGTGCCAGTGTTATGTGGATCGTGATTGATAGAAGCCATTCTCTGATTTTTCAAAAGAACAAAGTCTGTTTAATAACGGTTGAAACGAAATTAAACTATTACTCTGTTTTCAATCAAACTGACAAACGATATCAATAATTGTGAGCTGATTATTAAATTGATTTGTTAGATCGAATTTAATTGACCAAGCTCTGATACCAATTGTTAGGATCTGAGTTTGTTTGTTTTGATTGTTTAACTAAATGATGACAATAATGGAATGAAAGTAGAATGAAAGTGCAGCGGATTAATAAACTGTAAATCAAAACAAGAGAGTAAATGTTTTTCGATCGAATGCTTTCATTAATATATCAAAGATTACAATCGTACAAATTACTCCCCCTCAGCCTGATCACACAGTTGTTTGTCAGAGAGAATGTTTTGTGTGTGATGCAATAGAACAGTACATGCACTGTTCTATTTATAGACTGACTCAAACCACTGATGACCTAGGCTGACGTCACCTAAGACAGTGACCTCTAACAGAATAACAAACTTAAACATCTGCTATACAAACTACTGTTACATTGAAAGCACTGATAGTAAACAGCTGTTAAAGATAAACTCTGACGATCTTGTATCCACTGCTGAAGCCTAAGTGCTGTTGCTTCCAGCAGTGCTTTGGTCTTCAGTACTTGTATCTGCTGTTGCTCTTCTTCAGACCTTTGGTCAGCAGTTGTTCTTCATCAGTTGTTTCCTTGGCAGTTCTTTGTATCAGCAGTTGTTGAGCAGTTGTTTGGATAGAACAGTAGTTAGGGTCAGCAGTCTTTTGGGAGAAGTAAGTTGTAAAGACTGTTTATTCAAGGATCAAATAGATAGCATATTTTGGCTTTCCAATCATCTGTTCTTCTCCAGGTCAGCAGACCCAACAAAGAAAAATGTTATTTGTATCAGAACGACATCTAGAGCCAGTTTAAAAAGAGATGTGGGTATAGGTGAATAATATGTTTCTGGTTCTTGAGGAATTAGAGGCATTAAAGTTGAAGGTTTATTATATATTTGTAGTAGATGTGTTACCATATCAGCTTATGGACTTTATTTTCTTACAATTTTGCTAAAGTGAAAATGGACATCATCCTGTATCGTTTTAGCTGGTATCAATTATATTAAAAAAACTGATAACTATGGTTAATGTTCATTTGATAGAATTGCTTATACTTCTTTCTTTGGTTAACAAGTTATGCGTAAATTGGATCTTATGTCCCGTGGCTTATTACATCGTTGAAGTTGCATTTTTTTTTTTGTCATCGTTGTTCCCTAGATACCCATTGACTTTGCAGGTCTCATTTCTCTTATATTTATAAATTTGGATTTCTTTTATTAATTCTTAAGCATGAATCCGTTAGTTTGACATTTTGTATTCGGCTGCTACATAGTGTGTAGTGTTTAACAAGTTTTGATGATCTCTTTTATTATTTGCAGTTGCAAAACTATAGTTGTGAACTTTGTTTACATCTTCGCTTGATGAAGCTTTTGCGTAGATTTTTCATTTTCTTTGTTGATTGAATTATTTAGTTGTATGGTTGCGTATGGTTTTCCTATTCGGTGTTGTGGGATATACATTTTTGTTGGCTTTTGCCTATGGTTTTATTTGTGTAGGTTGTTTCGTATCTTTATTCTATTGCATGTGGTTTTTTAGCGTTACATGATTCTGATTTGTTGTTTTGAATTTAACCTTATTTTACTTTATTTTAAGCTTATGATTTTTTTTCTATTTGTGTCTTCAATTTATTGGTGTACCGACTTTTGGAATGGGATGTAGAAGAAAAAGATTTGCAGAACTCTTTAGCTGAATATATTGCTATTCTATAAAATCATTATTTTTGTAGCATTTGTTAATTCTAATCGCAATTATTTTAATTTGTGTAGGCACACGTTTGTGCACGAAGGATTTGCACAACTTGAATTATTCATTATTGGCTTTCTAATAACTTAAGAAAAGTCCATATTAGACCAATGAATATCAATAGGATGGTAGCTCATGCTGATATAATGACTTCTTCAGAAACGTCATGTATAAGAAGTTAATACTTTATCTAGGATGAATTTGTCTTGGATGCCAGCTCAACATAGTATTTCAAATAATCAACTTGTTTCAAGTAAATAGTCTAATCCTGTGACATAATGCTTTTAAGCCTTTATGATTAACTTTATGAGTAACAATAGGAAATTAGTAACTTTCTTTTATAATTGAGTATTGAGCTTCTAATCCCCTGAATGGTCATGCAAAGATTGTTTCTATGTTATTCATTGAGTTTGGGATTTTAACCAAGTTCTCAAACAATAATTTTTATTTTATTGAATTTATTTAAAAGGAAATTAGTATACATACACACTGTTTTTACTATATGTAAAGTTTTTTATTTAAATGAGATTATGGTCATATTACAGGTCATTTAACATTATTATACAAGTTTTTTACGGTCATAGTTCGCTTTCAACCAGTAGCGACTGAGATTAATTGTTATTGACTAAATTTCGACATGGCAGCTAGTGAGTTTGGAATCTTCAGGGTTAGGCTTCATATAAGAGCTATTATGGTGAATATCAATGCCTCTATTAATTTTACGGATTCTTTTACGGTGAATTTAAATTTAATATGTGTCTTACTTAATTATATGTAATGTAATCTGTAATATGATTTATTTTGTCACCTCATTTTAGATTTATGTATCTTGAAAAACTTCCAAGATATAAACTATTCAAGAAATAACAAAATTAAGATTTTGCTCGTATATAGAAAGGTGATGAGTTGCCAATGATTTCCAGCTCAGCTGGTTTGAGATAGGGTGAGTTTTTCTTTAAGAGTTCTCATCCTTAGGGTATGTCACAGGTTCGATTCATGCACACCACGAAAAAATTTATCGTAACGGTTTGAGCTTAGGAAAGTAGGACACCGGTGCGTAGGTAGGAATTCGAACTTAGGACTCGGTTGTTAGGGGATGTCTTCACCGCTGAACCACAACTTCCCAAAAAAAAAAAAAAGGTGATGACTAAAATGATTGAATTAATTGGGTATTAGATTCTATAAGTTTATTTCTCAAAATTTGAAACAGAAAGAAAACAAGTTATATGGTTTACAGGATATTTTAAAATACTAGTAGATAATATTTTTTTTGTATTTTCTATTTTTCCTTTAGTCGGTTTTGATATATGTATTTTGTCTTCAAGCCAAAAATTAAATGTTTTGTATGATTGAAACATGACAAATATACAAGAAACAAATTTATTGAAAAAAAATCAATTGAAAATTATAATATAGTTTTTTTAATAATAATTTTTCATTAATAAAAGAAACAATTTATATTAGAATAACTGACATGCGCACAACAAACTGCGATGCCAATAACAATCTAAGTGGTTACAAAAATGACTCATACAGGGACCAGGGTTGGTGGGTTCTAGGGTAGGCGAAATGAACACTCCCTCCTTTAAAAAAAAGAGTTATGTGCTAGTGTACACAACTTTTTTAAAGGATTCTACGCGTTGGATTTTTCTTACGCCTTCGCCTTCGAGGTACTATTAGGTTTGAAAATTATGAATAGTGTTTCATTAAGTCCTCTTAAACCTACTTTACAAGTTTTTCATTATTGTACATTCAAGGTGTGTATCCTCATAGCGTAATGCAGTGTCAATCGAAAGGTACGGGGTATAATGCGGTTACAAAGTTTTGGTGCATTCTCTTGAAAATATGTTATAAAACTTAACAAACAAATTCTTAACATCCAATATGATGTTTGATTCTAGTTACATTAAAATTTAAAAAAATTAAATTTACCGAAACCTATTACTTGTAACAATGAGCCTCTCGTGGACTTAATCAACCCAATCTTACATAAGTTGTTTTTACTTTGACCCATTATGGCACCTATTAACTTTATAGATTACATGTGAAACAAGGTAGGCTTGTGAAAAAGCTAGCTTTTTGAAGACCAATAAAATAATAAATAACTAGAGTGCATTGTACCTTGCTTCATTTCTGTCTCACCATAATACATAAATGAAAGTTTTGATGCATAAACATAAAGCAATTAAGTGTGAAATAGAAAAAAAAAAATATATCAATATATTAATCAATAATCGGCATGTTTTAACCTTTTGGTAGCCGTGAGTAATAGACTATATATTTGAACTAGCTTATACTCCTGGAGCGTCCCGGGTTGAAAAATCTAAGTAAAGTGAATAAAATTAGAAGTATCTAAACTATAAAAATGACATATATGTATCAACTTGCCAATATATGATTAATGATTATTATTATTATTATTATTATTATTATTATTATTAACAAATCTCTGCCATAAGTTATCATATTCTAATATAAAAAAAAGGTAATTGGGTCGGATATCACCTAATCCCAGACCCGACCCAAACCCACAATTTTTTTTAAACTAATTCCAAACCTGACACAATACCTGTCGGGTTACAAAAAATAGTCGTTTTTTTCTCCATTTTTTATATAGCACTATGGTACTCGTTGGAAAGATAATAAAACGCTCTTTAATTTGGTGTAATTTTTTTCTTTAAAAAATCTCGTATATAAAAGATATTAACGTTTAAAAGTTATGAGAGGAAACATGAGAGAGAAAACAATAAAGTTTTAATATTTACATTTAGTAGATTAGGTATTTAATAGATTATATTAAATCATATTTAAACCATATTCATTTCTTTTTTTTAATTGGTCTAGAGTTGACACATCACATCCTATGTGGCATCTCTCAAAAGAGAGATTGCATAATATTATGACATGTCATTAAAAATGTTTTGGTTTATTATAGATATAGATATAGATATAGATATAGATATAGATAGATTGTAATTATAGATAGGATTTATTTTTAATGTTGTGTTTATCTCTTCCTAAATATAAGGGAATGTCATTTGTATATATATACTAGGTGAAATTTTGTGTGAAAACACGGGAACACTAAATCCAACTAAAGCTGAAAATCCATTCATTGGTTGTTGTGCTTCTGTCTTTAGTAACCACTGATAAATGAAATAGTTGATTGGAAACCACTGATGAATCGGTAATCACTGATGAATGAATCAGCTGATGATTATCCACGGATGAAGCAAGCAACAGAGGATGAAACAAACTTCCGATGACAGCAGTGGTTTGCATTCAACAGGTGTTGTCATCAGAAGTTTGTTTTTAGAGTAGACTCATTGAATAGAGTAGACCCCTCCCTTTCTAAATCCCTGCCGCCACAAGTCTTTTTCGTTCCTTTTTCTTTTCTGCCGGCGGTCACCACCTACTCGACCATGTCTACCTTACATCCCGCAGTTACTGTTACAAACATTAAGAATTTTATCCCTCTTGTCCTCGATAGCCAAATCGAGCATTATAACACGTGGGCTGAACTCTTCACCATACATTGCAAAGCCTATGATGTGTATGACCATCTCCAACCCCGTGTTGCTGCCACTTCTTCATCGGCAGCCAAAGACACGGAAAAACAACCCCCCATGAGTCATGGGAACGCATCGATGCCATTGTCTTACAATGGATCTATGGCACCATCACTCAAGACCTAGTCCACACCATCATGATCAACAATACCACCGCCTATGATGCCTGGTGTCGTCTCAAAAACCTTTTTCTTGACAACCAAGCCGCCCGAACCATAGCCCTTCAAAACAAATTTTTTAACACCCGCCTTGACCGTTTTTCAAACATGTCCGCTTATTGTCAACGCATGAAACTTCTTCATGACCAACTCACGAGTCTTGGTGCAAACGTATCCGAAAGTCAACTCGTTATGCAAATACTAACCGGGTTGACCGAACAATACGAAAACATCAAACTTATCCTTCAAAACACCCAACCCTTACCCGATTTTTATAGTACCCGGTCCCGTTTATGCCAAGTCGAAGAACAAAAAATTGACCAAGCCAAATTATCCGCCCAAGCCGCCGGAACCACCATTCACACCACTACCGACCACTCCTCTAACCAACCCGACACCCGGAACTCGTCCTCTTTAGACGGAACTGATCGTTGCCTCTATTAATATTATTATACAAGTTTTTTACGGTTGTAGTTCGCTTTCAACCAGTAGTGACTGAGATTAATTGTTATTGACTAAATTTCAACATGGCAACTAGTGAGTTTGGAATCTTCAGGGTTAGGCTTCATATAAGAGCTATTATGGTGAATATCATTGCCTCTATTAATTTTACGGATTCTTTTACGGTGAATTTAAATTTAATATGTGTCTTACTTAATTATATGTAATGTAATCCGTAATATGATTTATTTTGTCACCTCACGTTAGATTTATGTATCTTGAAAAACTTCCAAGATATAAACTATTCAAGAAATAACAAAATTAAGATTTTGCTCGTATATAGAAAGGTGATGAGTTGCCAATGATCTCCAGCTCAGCTGGTTTGAGATATGGTGGGTTTTTCTTTAGGGGTTCCCATCCTTAAGGGATGTCACAGGTTCGATCCATGCACACCACCAAAAAATTCCCCGTAACAGTTTGTTATGGTCATAATAGATTACCAATTTGATCCATATCACAGTTTGAGCTTAGGCAAGTAGGACACCGGTACGTAGGTAGGAATTCGAACTTAGGACTCGATTGTTAGGGGATGTCTTCACCGCTAAACCACAATTTCCAAAAAAAAAAAGGTGATGAGTAAAATGATTGAATTAATTGGGTATTAGATTCTATAAGTTTATTTCTCAAAATTTGAAACAGAAAGAAAACAAGTTATATGGTTTACAAGATATTTTAAAATACTAGTAGATAATATTTTTTTTTTATTTTCTATTTTTCCTTTAGTCGGTTTTGATCTATGTATTTTGTCTTCAAGCCAAAAATTATATGAAATAATTATCTTATTGATTAAACGAGCTAAATTTATAACCGAGACCCGAGTCAGTAACGGGCTCGTATACGCAGTATCCAACCATTTAACCCACACCAAACCTTACCTACTTAATCTCTTTATCTCTTCCACCTCCTACCTCATTATCCCTTCTTCAAGAAACCCTAGACACCATTAACCTCCTCTTTCCCCATTTCCTTAAAACTCAAGCCCTAGTCTACCTAATCTTCATCCCCTCTCTAACCATCACCTGCGGCCGCCACCTTGTGGTGGTTCACGGTGGCTCCTCCCCTGCTGCACACTCCCTCCCTCATCCTAGGCGGCGCGGCCGCCAACAGTCACCACCACTCCAGAAACCATCATCAACCACCACCAGAATATGCATATTCCTCTCTCCCCCTCGCTAAAGTTCGGTGACCGGACTCGGGATCCGAATGAACCTGTCGGCCCACAACAACAAACTTCTCCCGCTGACCCTGTTCAAGAAACGACAAAGATATAACGACCAGGTCAGATTCATGTGCGGTGTTGACTAGTGGTGTGCGTAACCTTTAACATTTGGGTCCCATATTGTCTGATTCAATGGAAATGAAGCCGTTTCAGATCTGTTACAGTGGCAGGAAATGGTCATTGGTATGGCATAGTTTCTTTTGGGTTTATTGTCAGCTTTAGGAAAGGCGTCTAGTGGTGACGATCGGCTAGGTTCTGTTCCGATGACTGGAGATGGTCAAGTTAGCCGTGAATTAACAGTGCAGCAGTGATAGGTCTCGGGCCTTGTCCATCCTTCTTTTTGTCAGTCAAACATGGTCAACCTTGGTCAAGATTCGATTCGGTCAAAGTTGTTTTAGCTACTACTCTTCTCGGGTCAGTTTTCAAGTTCGTTTATACCGGGTCAACATTAATCAAGGCGGGTCAACCGGGTCAGATCTGTCCGTGTTCAGTGCGAAGGTATAACACGCCGTGACTTTCGTCTAATATTCTAGTTCGTATTAGATTGAACATATAAATACATCTATGTCTCTAAAGTTAAGCGAACCGAACCGAATTATAACAAGGATATTTTTATTTAGCTTAGACGAATCGTATAACGGCTAATTTATGTTCATTCATATTATTATTAGGATTACCAAAATGTCGGAGTATATATTTATTTTTTATTTTTTTTTCTTGTCGAAAAGTATAGTTCCTCGCATATTATAGTTTTAACAAGTTAAACCACACGTCGTGTATATGTGTCCATCTGATTTGATTTTGGGAAAATATAGACAACTTGAGTTGTTTGGTTTCTTGCAAAAACAGGGGAAACTATGTCCAAATTTTATAAAAATATAAGAAACGAATCGGCCTTCCAAGTTTATAATTATGTGTAGACGAGATTATGTTTTTACAAATAAATTCGAACTTCCAAATCTTACGTCATCAACAATAGAAATATTTGTATTTATTAATAAGTACGTATAATACGATTCAATCTGTGAAATGAGTCAATTTGCGAGTTGAGTCACGCAAATATTAATTTTTAGCCAAAATGTGTCTTTACCAATTACTTCAAAACGCGACCCCGAAAATAATATATCAAAGTATATATTTTAAATAACTTTACACGTACGCATATTTTCAATAAACCAAACCAAGTTACCATCGGTTCGTTAAGTTACACACTTTAAGCGCGCATTCGTGCAATGCGAGTCTAGGTAGTTGAATAAGCTATCTTTACAACCAAGAAATGAATTAAACTTATTTGCATTAGAATTTAAGGCATCATTTACTTGAAATAGGACACAAGAGGATCATTTGATTCAGCTTCAGACGTTATTTGCTATTCTTTCACAATGCACTCCAGGTGAGTTCATACTTGTCCCCTTTTTACTCTTTATAACTTTTGGGTGTAAACATGTATCATATGCAAAACACACTAATGCTTTCATAAACACACATGCTCAATCTATTAAACATACTTATATGCTACTTGCCATGCTTATGATTCTTAGATACTTAGACATAAATCATTAACTATTATTATCCCACTTAACATGTATAGCGCTATAGGACTAGCACACCGCCCCCTTTATGGGTCATTGTTAAGATTTAAACGGCCTAACATGAATATGTTAGGTATACGCTGTGGTACTCGCAGGTTTGAGTTATGTCTTTTGTATGATATGTATGTGCAATGCTATAGTATGAGATTTGAGTAAACCAAATTCTAAAATACTATGTATGTAAACCAAAACTAGTATGCTCACCAATACTTTATGTGTTGACGGATATTTTATACATGTTGCAGGAAAAGCTTGATGAGACGATACAAGAAACATCACTTAGGATTCGGCCTTAGAAACAGACAAAACAAACTTTATTTTACTTCATGTATACGTTGATGTATTTTTCTCATGAACAAATTGTATACTTGTTGAATCTTAGATACGAATGAAATCTGTTTTAATCTATTGTCACAATTAGTGTTATGAAGTCTTTGAACAATCTATCACAAGTCTCACCTCGATGTTTCCGCCATCGGTTGGGGTGTGACAGATTGGTATCAGAGCCATAACTATAGGGAATTAGGAAAATTGCCATGATTGACCTAGTCTATAGTTAAGAACCTTTATTTGACTACTTCCTTTACATGCTTGAAATACTTGATTTTCCTACTTGCTTCTTATCAATTTCATAAACCTTAAAGATGCATGCCTTTCCTAAGGCAACATATACTCCAATACAAAGACACTCGTATTTCACAAACGAAAGAAACTCACTAAAATAGGCGTGAAACCCTTACTTTGGTGACAACTTTCAATCCATTCCATTCCTTTTAAATTTTTGAAATTTCACCATCGAGATAGGAAAGATTTCCTTACCTTGATGACAAATTCACTCATCTCATTCTAGTGAAACCTTACCAAAGAGTTAGGATTAACTTCCTTTACTCTATGGATAAGTACCAATTCACAATTCGAAGACGACATCATCGAGTTAGGAGTGATATCCACATCTTGATGACTAGCTTCATTCCTATACATTAACGTGGCAACTTTATCATCAAGCTAGGAGTGATTCCCTTTACCTTGGTGATTAGTTCCATCCCTTGATTTTTTTTTCAATCTCTCCAAAGTCTCAAACTTTCGATTGAGAATGGACATGCAGTAACAGGAAGGGTGAATACCGTTAACCGAAATCTCGGCGAGATTATTTCCACCTATTAGGCCAAAGCAAGTTTCCAAACACAATGGTAAATTCGAATCACTTTGGTTAGACGTAGTTCCGTTCCGGAACAATCCAAACCTTGTAAACCTCTCTTACATTCTGCAACCAACTTCAAGTCCATTTTATTAGATGCGCTACTTAAACCTCTCTCACTTTTGCCTAATCCTAGTTTTGAATTTCTCAAAAGTATCGGTAAACAACATCATTTCTGAAAATATTTAATTTTTAATATCTTCAAATATTTTAATTAAATATTTTATAATAAATCTAGTTTCATATTAAAGCGTTTTATTATCAAGGATTTTCAATTATGCACTTTACAAAGTTTTCTCCAACCCTATACATCGATTGGCAATCGATTATATAAAAAAGGTATGTTATAAACAAATCGAAATTTTCACGTTTATGACATTGTTTTCAAATAAAACATCGAATAAATATTTTCGAGTATTAAAAATTATTGTAAATATTCAGCATCATGCATCAAAACCTTGACATCATGTATTTTTATTCGTATTATCATACTTCCACATTCTGTTCTTATTTACGTTACGTTATACCAAATTGCTTTTTTAAAACAAATTAATACTTCAATTATTATTTTTATACCTTCTAACATTCATTAACGTCTAATTTACAGAAATGCATAATGCCAATTATTATTTTACATTATTCTATTTATGTCATATTTGATTCAACCCATATGAATCTTTCCATAACATACCCAAAAATTTTAACAAATATTCACCTACACTTTACAATTTCACTACCTCTCGTATTTTCTTTTTACAGTTCTAAATCAACCCTGTATTTTCTAAAAACAATCTTGTTCCAAACAAGTACACAGTTATTTTCGTCATGTGTGATTTCGTAATGCTATTTTTTTGGGCAAATATGAACTTTTCTTTCATGAAACGTGAAGTCCTTTTATTTACATAGTTCATACCTGGGTTACAATTGAGAATTGTTGGCAACATATGAAACTTGATCTTCGCATATATGGGTTATAATAAGAATCATAAGCTCTTTCGCAAGCAAACGTCTATGAATTATTAATTCTTATTTTTGTAAAACCAATCATTTTCATAAACTTGATTTCATGTCAACTAGTCTATACCCACATATCTACAAATGTGCAAGCTTAATGAGCTAACCTATTTACCAACAACATTTTCATTTTCCACAACAAAGGTTTAAATTTTAACTGTATTCTATGTACATCATTTACTACGAAATTTGACTATTTATCGACCAAAAACTTCATTTTTCCAATATCAAAATTTCCTTATCATCCATCATCCACTTACAATATACGTCCTCCATTCCTACAATCATTGACTTACATATTGTTAATATTCTCCAACACATTCTACACCTTTATCTCCTACAAAGCATAATTACTCATTAATTTCTCTTGCCAAGGGAATGACTATTTCATTTTTCAATAAACTCAAACATTACTTTCCATCCTGATTGTCCATAAACCTTTATCTTTATATGATACAATCACAACTACGTCTACCTATACATTCACATTCACATTCGCATCTTGATGCTCTTACGAATACACTTTCACTTTAATACATACATCCACTCAACGACTAGGAGAAACCGTTATCCCTACTTAGCAGTTGAATGCATACTAGTTACACCTTCTAAGATACAAATATACTTATAATACATTACTTGATACGTTTTGATACATATACACCTTTTCATAAACTATGAAACCTGATACTTGAAATTCGATGCATATTCTACGCTACTTGCAAACTTGATCATACATGAAACTTGTTTATCCATGAAACCTAATACTTGATATGCGTAAGACTAGATTTTCCCATGATATTGAAAACGAATATTCTATAATACTTGTACTATTCTATAAACTTAATTTTTCACTTAATTCATATAAATCGTCATAAAAACATTCTATCAACAAATTTGAACTCGCTTATACCTAAAGGCTAAAACTCAAAACGTCCAAGTATTCAAGTTGAATCCCCTCTAAACTTGGAGAGGTAAACAATCCTTTTCTAATTCAATAAGATGCATAAACATTACTTCATAGTTTACATTTACAACAATTATAGGAATACATCTCATTGGGATGTAGCCTACCAGACAACCAGTTTTGGTTGTAGCCCATACTCAAATTCATACGTGCACATGTTCACATACATGTCTTGATTAATCTATACTTGCCTCTTACATGCATACATCATCAATACGTTATTAAGTTGTCTCATATCATAGTGTTCGTTTCACAAATATAATGTCCTTTATGCCCCTAACCTTGTTAAAAACCTTATACCTGTCCGTCGTTTTACCACTGATAACCATTTATCTGTTGAATTTGACCCATATGGTTTTATTGTGAAGGACCTACATACCAAGAAACCTATCATACGGTGCAATAGCTCGGGGGATCTCTACACTCTCAGCCCTTCCAACATCACCAACCTCACATCTGCTTCCACTTATGCAGCTATTTCTCAAGACATTTGGCATCAACGGCTCGGTCACCCAGGCCCAACCATTTTAGCTAATTTAAAAACTTCTAGTTCAATTAATTGTGGTTCTTTGAATAATAAAGTTTGCAGTGCTTGTATTTTTGGAAAACATACTAGACTCCCTTTTCTAGCTTCTAATACAAGTACGTTTATGCCATTTGATCTTGTGCATAGTGATGTTTGGACTTCACCCGTTGTGTCTAACGGGGGCCATCGATATTATGTGTTATTTTTAGATGATTTTACAAATTTTTTATGGACCTACCCAATTTCAAACAAATCTGATGTCTTTGCCATGTTCACCAAATTTAATAACCCCGTTCACACCCAATTCAATTGCAAAATAAAACAATTTTAATGCGACAACGGTCGTGAATATGCCAACAATCAATTTCACAATTTTTGCAATACACACGACATGCATTTCCGTTTTTCGTGCCCACACCTCCTTTCAAAATGGCAAAGCTGAATGTAAAATCAGAACCATAAACAATCTTATGCGCACCATTCTGGCGCATTCATCCATGCCCACAACCTATTGGCCTCATGCACTTGAAACAACCACCTACTTGTTGAACATTATTCCCACTAAAATTCATAATTTCCAAACCCCTACACAACGCCTTTACAAATGCATGCCTACATACGATCACCTTCGCGTCTTCGGATGTATCTGCTACCCTCTAATTCCCCACACCACCATCCACAAATTAGCCTATCGCTCACACCCGTGTGTCTTTCTTGGTTATCCCTCAAACCACCGTGGCTATAAATGCCTTGACCTACAAACCCGCACCATCACCATTAATCGTTATGTGCTTTTCGACGAAACCATTTTCCCATTTGCAAAGTCCCACAAAATAACTCCCACCACTTATCAATTCTTAGATGACACCA
This sequence comes from Ambrosia trifida, assembly GCA_028751855.1. Lineage (NCBI taxonomy): Eukaryota > Viridiplantae > Streptophyta > Magnoliopsida > Asterales > Asteraceae > Ambrosia > Ambrosia trifida. The sequence continues at coordinate 79,808,963 of CM054124.1, read as the reverse complement.
TTCATCCATTACACCACTGGTCACCCACTGTTCCTCACAACACACCAGACCAACCTTTACACTCGCCCAACCCTACCCCACCAAACCAACCCTCACCGGCCCACTTCAAAACTCCTACTACTAGCCCAAACACCCAGCCCAACCAAACCACCCCACCGTCCCACCCTCTAAATCAACAGTCCACCTCGGCCCACTCACCCGTCCACCAAACAGCCGGCCCAACAACTCACGAATCCTCACCACAACCTCCTAGCCCAATACCTATTCCGCCACCTGCTCCCCCAACCCGAACCATCCACACCCGTGCCATGTCCGGCATATCGAAACCAAAACAAAATTTTAACCTATCCACTTCACACATTGTACCTATACTCAAAACCCCAAAAGATGCCTTGTCTAATCCGAAATGGCATAACGCCATGAAAAACGAATTTAATGCTTTACTTAAAAACAAGACTTGGGAACTTGTCCCGAGACATCCTGATATGCATATTATTCGTAGCATGTGGCTTTTCCGTCATAAATACAGGTCTGATGGCACTCTTGAAAGATATAAGGCTCGATTGGTGTGTGACAGTCGGAATCAGGAAATTGGTGTTGATTGTGGGGAGACGTTTAGCCCTGTTGTTAAACCCGCTACTATACGGACTGTGTTGACTTTGGCACTTTCTCAGTCATGGTCCATCCATTAACTAGACGTTACCAATGCTTTTCTCCATGGTAATCTCACTGAGACAGTTTACATGTATCAACCTACGGGGTTTCGTCATCGAGATTTTCCCGATCATGTTTGTCGGCTTACGAAATCTCTCTACGGCCTCAAGCAAGCACCACGGGCGTGGTACCAACGGTTTACAGATTTCGTGACTTCTATTGGTTTCTCTCAAAGTAAATGTGATAACTCTCTTTTCACATACCACCACGGGGGTGACATTGCTTATCTGCTAATTTATGTTGATGATATTATTCTCATCACATCTTCAGACAGTCTACGTCTAAAACTCATGGGCAGCCTCGTGGTTGAATTCTCAATGAAGGATCTTGGACCTCTCAGTTATTTTTGGGTATTTCTGTCACACGCACAGGTAACTCTATGTTTTTGTCTCATACGTCATATGCACTTGATATTGTTAACCGAGCGGGTATGGAGAATTGTAACCCGGTTGCTACACCAGTTGATACCAAGCCGAAATTAAGTGCCTTGACAAGTGCTCCGTTTGATAATGAAACCCTTTACAGAAGCCTCGCAGGAGCACTACAATATCTGACCTTCACCAGACCAGACATCACTTATGCAGTTCAGCAAATTTGCATTCATATGCACAGTCGGGCCATTGATCACCGGAATGCATTAAAACGTATTATTCGTTATATTCGGGGCACAACTACCTACGGTCTTACTTTATCCCCTTGCTCCACTATTTCTCTTCGGGCATACACCGATGCTAAATGGTCAGGTTGCCCCGATACACGTTGCTCCACGTCTGGTTATTGTGTTTACATGGGCTCTAATCTCCTATCTTGGTTTTCGAAAAGACAAACCACTATCTCCCGCTCCAGTGCTGAAGCTGAGTATTGCGCCGTAGCAAATGTTTTTGCTGAAGTTTGCTGATTGCGCAACCTGCTCCTCGAGTTGCGTCATCCCTTGTCCACTGCCACTTTGGTTTACTGTGACAACATTAGTGCCATTTATCTGTCTAACAACCCGGTTCAACACCAACGTACGAAACATATAGAGCTCGACATTCACTTTGTTCGTGAGCATGTTCTGCGCGGCACTATCCGCATTCTCCATACTCCGACACGTCTGCAGATTGCTTATATCTTTACCAAGGGTCTACCTCGTGTATTATTTGATGACTTCCACTCCAGTCTCAACATTCACCCTTCTCTTGCTTCGACTGCGGGGTGTAATAGACTATATATTTGAATTGTAATTATAGATAGGATTTATCTTTAATGTTGTGTTTATCTCTTCCCAAATATAAGGGAATGTCATTTGTATATATGTATGAGATAATGAAATAATAATCAAGCATTGAAACCATAATATTCTACAATAAGAAATTGTTATCGGAAAACTTACGGGCCCGCCAATACCATGCCAACAAACATGACTGGTTAAATCGCAACACGTTCTAGTAGCATTCAAGTGGTTATGACAGAAACCAGTAGAAACAAGATTCAAACTAAAGATTAAAGAATTGTGCTAAAAGTAAATCATGTGGTTGCCTTACACCACTAGAAGGTTGCATGTGTTAACCTTTGGGTGTTGTAATAATGGACTAGTCAACCATCCAGAAATAATTAATTTTCAAATTGCATTTGGAAGTTTAGTTTAGAACCAGAGCTTGGCTTCACGTGTAGCTAAAAAAAAAGAATCTTAACCTTGGTAACTAAGCAAAGATAAGAAATTATAGAAAAAAAATAATGGTGTATAATAGAGGCAACAATTTCGACTTGTTCACGTGTAAATGTATCAAGTCAGGTGTTATATGTTATATTATCTCTAGAGGTTCAGATGGGTCAAGCAGATTGAAAGTTGTACAATATATATTTTGTAAATTCAAAAGTTGATTTCTTAAAAAAAAACATAGATTTTTTGGTAACCATGTGGCCCTTGTTACTAGAAACTCACACTAATACTCTACTAACCAATGAAGTCAAGTAAATCGTAGCTTATGTTGTGCAGATGACATCTTTAAGAGGTTAATAGTTATGGTAGAAAACTAGTGAAAGCAAGATTCGAACACAAGACCTGTACTATTAAAAACATAGCTTTTGCAATCATTTTTAAATAAAAAAAATACCTGAAGGGATAGGGAGCCTAATCTGAAAGGCGTCCCTATCCCCACTAACAAACCCGCGCCACGTCATGGCGCAGGAGCATACTCGCGCGAGGACAGCTAATCAACATCCTCGCGCGACCGGCACAGGTGATAAGCAACTGATACATAATACGCGCGTGCCATCACACGCGGAAGATTCCCTTGACACATCAAAGGAGGTACAAGGGATGACAAAAGGAAGATTCATAGGATCTGCGTCAGAGCACAGACCAACAGAAGAAGGACATGTGGCAGATAGTACAAAAGAGGAACGGCTGCACTGTACACGCTGTCGTGAACAGTGACCAGCAGGCATTACTTCCCCCACTGTCAGGCGTCAAATCAGCCAGCAGAGATTGCCTGGACACTGTAGCAAGTACGACGCTACTGTGCACCACCAGGAGGCGGACACGTGTCCAACTACAACAACGACCACACTGTAGGCTGACGTCATCAACAGTACCTCGTCCTTTCCCGCCATTTCCAGAAAGGCCATGGGCTTGGGCCCTGGTTGGGCCCAGGCCAATGATGTCACTAGTGGGCCTCTCCATGCGGTCCACTACTAAGTCTATAAATAGCATCAGATACAACTCGTGTATTCATTCACAAATACAACCATCACCACCGTACTCATTGCTTGTAATTCTCTCTTGTTAGCAATAACATTCCGGTACCCTTACAGTGGACGTAGGTCATTAACGACCGAACCACTTAAATCTCTTGTTTATTTCGCACACGACACGTATCACACTCATCTCAACAAACTCTCGGGTTGTCATACGGTTCGGGTAAAGGATTAAACCTGTAGTTACATAAGTATTAACCCCCCGGAGATTAGTCCTAATCTCCGGTATACTTATTGTTTCTTCATTGGCGCCATCCAACGGTTAGAACAGCTATCTTAACCCATCTTTTAACCCACCCATGGCTGAACCCAACCCTAATACATCCGGCATGCACCAAACAGGAGACGAAGACCTCCGACAGCCGGATAACCAAACCACACCCAACACTGTCGTCAAGCAGACGACGTCTAGGCTCGACGGGTCAGCCGTTGAAATCCGTGACGTCGAATCCGACGACGACAGTCAAGGGCTCTCCAAAGAGGATCCGGATCGTTGGCTCCTCCGTCAGAACGCCAAGAGTGCTGCAATCTACCAACGCAAGCTGTTGCAGCAAGCGAAAAAGAAAGGTAAGACGCTTGCCTTCGATACTCCGTCAAAGGCAAGGTACAAGAAGAAAGATACGGCTAACCACGGTGAGGGTCGTAGCGGGGAGCTCGGCGGAAACGTCAGAGCTTGGGGCTACGCCAAATCACGTGGAGAGCCAGATGGTTACGAATCGTCAAGTAGCGACTCCGATTACAGGGGGAAGAAACACACTCACGCGTCGCGAGACAGTGAGATAGACGATGACTTGGTGAAGCCGTTCCGACCAAAAGCTTTTGCGGAGAAGTCCAAATTCGTCGCTCGCATAGCGGCTGCAAAAGTACCAAGAAAGGCCAAACTCCTAAGCAGCATCGGTAGATACGATGGCCTGCGTGACCCAGATGACCATGTGCACGATTTTGAATGCGCAGGCGTATCCGTGGATTGGCCTGTTCAAGTGTGGTGTCACCTTTTCGCTCAAACCCTCACGGGTGCCGCCAGGGTATGGTTTGACAGCCTCCCAGCGGGAAGCGTAAAGGATTTCGACGACCTCACGGAAAAGTTCGGTAGCCACCTTTCGCACTTACGTAAGCATAAGAAAGACAAGGCGGACATCCTGTTATGCCGACGGTATGACAGGGAAACGATCGAAGATTACATAGTCCGGTTTAACAAAGAAGCACTGCAAATCGGATGCGGGGAGGAGCTTACACGGGCCGCGTTTATTCACAGCGTGCGCAGTCCAGACCTCATGAAATGCCTCACCGGCAAAGATGGCATCCCAGAGTCCTGGGATGAGCTCATACGCTCAGCTAAAATATACGCCTCCTCCGAAAAATCCTTCAACCAGCACCACGGTTTCCAGCCACAACACCATAATAATAATAGTAATACTAGACACAAAAACAAATCCGTCTGGAACCGCATCACAGGCACCACCGACGAGGGAAAATATTCTCCGGCCGGTGATGCCCGACAGATCATCAGCTCCAAGCAAACGCGGGACCAGCGCGGACACTCAAAGAAAAACCATGACTGGACCCCGTTAACAAAAACACCATCTCAAGTTCTGAAAACCGAGCAGGTCACCCTGAAAGAGCCCAATCCTCTGGGAAAGCGCCGAAATGTAGACCGTAGCAAGTTCTGTGAGTACCATAACGACTACGGTCACCTCACGGACAATTGCTACAGTCTAAAAATGGAGATAGAGGCAGCGCTAAAATCGGGCCAGCTCGGCCACTTGGTCAAAAATGTTCACCGAGCCGGCAAAGGGCAAGGCAACGAAGAAACCCAAGGTGAAGGATCACGGAAGAAGATTCGGGACCTAAACACTCACGCTGCAACTCTAATCCCCCGCCACCAATGCAACATGACATGGCGGAGCAAGAACACCCAACATGGGAAGCGCACCCGGGTACAGCCACTAGATGACTCATGGAAGGAGGCCGAAATCCTCATGCCAAGGGTCAGAGGGGGTGCCTCCTGCACAGCTCCATTGGTGATTACCGCCGTCTTCGGACATTACCGCACACGGTATATGTTTTTGGATGGCGGCAGCAGCACAGATATCATGTACGACCAATGTTTCCAACAGCTTGATGAGGAAGACAAAGCAAAGCTCATTCCGGTCAATGAGCCAATCTCTGGTTTCATCCATGAAACCATCATGCCCCGCGACATGCTCTCTTTGCCTGTAACATGGACGGATGGTACACACGAGCGCACAGAAATATGCGACTTCATGGTCCTACCAGCCACATCAAACCATGACATACTCTTAGGAAGAGAAGGCATTGCCCACTTCAACGCCAACGCCTCCACGGCGCACGCAATGGTTGGTTTTCCCACCAAAACAGGCGTTGCCTTCATCCGGGGGAACAAAGATTGCCATGTCGCGGAGACAGCCAAACCACCAAAGATGGTCAAGACAGATGCCCGCACAGAGCCGGAAAAATGGGCGCTCAACCCCAAATTTCCGGAGCAAACGGTAACCATTGGCCATGTAATCTCCGAATCCATACGGAACCATTTGAAGCAACTTCTGATCAGCAATATAGACATTTTTGCATGGCAACCGGCAGATATGGTGGGTGTTCCGCGGGACATAGCGGAACACAAGCTTAATGTCTACCGTTCCGCAGAGCCAATTGTACAGAAGAAGAGGAGTATGGGCCCGGAGAAAACAAAGGCCATGAACGAACAAGTCACCGAGCTGCTCAATGCGGGCATCCTCCGCCCCATCAGATATCAAACTTGGGTGGCCAATCCTGTCATGGTCGCCAAAGCGAATGGAGGATGGCGCATGTGCGTAGATTACAAAGACATCAACAAGGCATGCCCAAAAGATTGTTATCCCCTACCAGAGATCGATTTGAAGGTGGACTCCCTCGCCCCTTACAGGTTCAAGTGTTTCCTGGACGCCTACAAAGGATATCACCAAATACAGATGGCGAAAGAGGATGAAGACAAAACAGCGTTCCGCACGGACACGGGTATCTTCTGCTACACAAAGATGCCCTTCGGCCTGAAAAACGCGGGCGCCACATACCAACGCCTGATGGATACAGCGTTCGTGAAAGAAATCGGCGTACGGCTGGAAGTGTACGTTGATGATTTAGTGATCAAAAGCAGGGAGGAAACCGACATGCTACAAGACATCCAGCAAACATTTCACCAGCTACGAAAGGTACGCATGAAGCTAAACCCAAGCAAGTGCTCGTTTGGAATGGAAGAAAGGAAATTTCTGGGAGTTATCGTCACGCGGGACGGGTTCCGCGCCAACCCAGACAAGGTACAAGCAATCGAGCGGATGCCGTCTCCCGCCTCCGTCAAAGAGGTGCAGACATTGATGGGCCGCCTGGTCGCCCTAAACCGGTTCCTATCCAACTACGCTTCAAAGTCATTTCCTTTTGTCGACACCTTGAAAAATTGTCTGAAGAAAAGTAACTTCCGCTGGACAACCGAAGCGGAGTCAGCTTTTCAACAAATGAAGCAGTGTTTGATGAACCTTCCTACACTAACAGCCCCGCTCCCTAAAGAGCCACTCACGCTCTATCTTTCAGTCACGGAGCGGGCAATCGGCGCAGTTCTGATGGTCGATCGCAAAGGCGTGCAAACGCCTATCTATTACATCAGCCGCACGCTGTTAGATGCGGAGACTCGGTACACCATAATGGAAAAGCTGGTCCTAGCTTTAATTCACGCCTCCCGAAGATTGCGCAGATACTTCCAAGGTCACCCGATAAACGTCCTCACGGACTATCGGATCAACGACATCTTGGCCAAACCAGAACTGTCAGGAAGACTGGCGAAGTGGGCTATTGAGCTCGGAGAGCACACAATCAGCTATAAGCCCCGACCCGCAATCAAAGGACAAGTATTGGCAGACTTCGCAACCGAGATCCCAGCCGACAAAGTTCAAGAGTGCCGAGAAGAAGAATCACCTACGCCAGTGCACGACCCATCGCAAAAGTGGTCCTTATACACCGATGGGGCCTCCAACGGAGACGGCGCTGGCGCCGGCTTGCGCCTCATCAGCCCAGACAAACATGAGTTCACATACGCCATCCGCCTCGAGTTCAAAAGCACAAACAACGAAGCGGAATACGAAGCGTTGCTGGCAGGCCTCCGCATAGCGGAAAAAATGGGGGCCCAGCACGTAGAGGCGCATGTAGACTCTTTGTTGGTAGCACGGCAGATCAACGGGGTATACGATGCAAAAGACGAAACCATGGCTCTATACCTGGAACAAGCCAAGAAACTCATGCGCAAGTTCGACACATGCACAGTCGAACACATCCGGCGCAGCGAGAACAAACCCGCTGACGCACTCAGCAAAATGGCATCCACGGTTTTCGAGCACATGGCAAAAGAGGTCCGCGTCGAAGTACGAGACAAACCATCGGTCCCCATGCGCCAGGTCAACGTTACTCAAACAGGCAACGGGTCATGGATGACACCGATCAAAGCCTTTTTATCATCGGGGGTTCTGCCCAATGACAAACTCGAAGCACGGAAGATAAAAACCAAGGCCCTGCAATATCAACTGACCGATGACATCCTGTACCGCCGCTCTTACTTGGGACCACTCTTGCGCTGTGTTGACCCGGCCGAAGCCTCCTTCCTCCTCAAAGATATACATGAAGGAACATGCGGGCTACACGCAGGCCCAAGAATGGTAGTGGCAAAGCTGATGAATGCAGGATATTACTGGCCTGGTATGCACGTCGACGCAGTCACCGAGATACGCAAATGTGACAGCTGCCAGCGCCACGCTCCAAACACCTTGCGTCCAAAGAATAACCTCGTACCAGTCACCGCGGCTTGGCCCTTCCAAAAATGGGCTATTGATCTAGTCGGACCATTCCCGGCGGCGCCGGGCAATGTCAGATACTTGGTCGTCGCTATCGACTACTTCACTAAGTGGGTCGAAGCGAAACCTCTTGCAAAGATCGATGGCGCACATGTCAAGAAGTTCATCTGGGAGTTCATTATCTGTCGGTTTGGATTGCCGATGCAACTGGTCAGCGACAACGGAACACAATTTGAAGACCAGGCCCTCCAACAATGGCTGGCTCAACTGGGAGTCACGCAAATCTTCACATCCGTTGCGCACCCGCAAGGCAACGGTCAGGTAGAAAGAGCCAACCGCACAATCGTTGAAGGCATCAAGACAAGACTCGGAACCAGGCGAACAGGGTGGGTAGACGAGTTGCCGCACGTCTTATGGGCCTACCGTACCCTCACGAAAACAAGCAATGGCGAAACCCCGTTCAGCCTGACATACGGCTCCGAGGCGGTAATCCCTGCAGAAATAGCTTGCCCCACGGCAAGGGTACTAATGGCAAACACAACCGACAATGATAAAGAACTCCGCATGAACCTCGATCTGTTAGAAGAACGCCGCAACCTCGCGGCAATAAAAGAAGCAAGTTACAAGACCCAACTCGAGCAATATTACAACAAACATGTAAAGGAGCAAGCCTTCAAGATTGGGGACTACGTCTTCCGCAACAATGAAGCTTCCAACGCCGAAAAGCCTGGGAAGCTCGCCCCAACTTGGGAAGGCCCTTACAAAATTCAAGAAGTGCTCGGGAAAGGTGCCTACGCATTGGAAAGGCTCGATGGCACCCCTATTCCAAGATCATGGAACGCCGCTCAGTTACGGCGTTGTTATTTGTAATCAAAATGGCTACACATGCCATATCATTAATGAAAATGCTTCCTATATCTGTGTTTCTACTTGTACTTTCCGCGCCAAGGTCTTCAAGACTTGGGCAAAATCACGTCGGACACGCTAGCAAGGCATGCCTTCAAGACGCGCCACGTGCGCGTCGGGCGCCTACTCAAGCAGCGTAGTCTTCAAGACGGATTTACTCGCCGGACCCACAACACCGCAACATGCGCCTCAACTCTTGTCTTCTAGAGTCATTGCAACTCGGACAGAGTAGCGCGCCACATAAACACGGTAAACAGGTCTTCAAGGCGAGGCGATCACGCGCCTAAGTCGGACTCAATGGCACAAGTCGCCTCCGCTACAATCTTCAAGGCGAGAAAGTGTTGGACACTTAGACGTCGGATTGTCTAGCCGAGCGCGCGCTCTAACTCTTACTTACACACCGGGTGACGACTTGGTTAAATAAGTAAATTAGAGACGAGACAACACGATATAACAAACAAAAGTTTCATTAACAAAGGGAATTAAAAACCCTTCTATATTTACAAGGAAAAGAAAAATTACAAGTATTAAAAAGCCTAATCACTGGTCAGCTGCGCCGGAAGGCCCCTCGCCAGAAGCTTTCGCCAGCGCATCAGACGTTTCTATGAAATATCTAAGGGCCGCAGGTGGATCCGCGTTCTTGTTGCAGTCCGCAAGCACTTGGAGGATGGGGAACTCTATCTTCTCGAACTTTTGGAGTTCCGCCTCATATTCATCCTTCAGGGGCTTGCCATAATGTTCCGCGTCCACAATGCGCCCATTATTTTGCGCATGCAAGAAACCGTCTTCATAGCCCTCGCCATAACCATAGGCTTGGGCACTGGCAGCAATGGCGGCAATCTGGTCTCCGAGCAAAGGCTCCTGCCAGAATCTCTTGAAAACCTGCGCATAGAAACAAAGTTAGCATATGAAAAAGACAAGTCTCAAAAGCAAAGAAAGCGCGAAGACTTACCCCAGCCATCCCGTCTGTCATCAGCCAGTTGATGGAGTCTTGCATCTGAGACTGGGCGGTGACAGCTTCATCCAGCAATAACTTGGCCGCCTCCCCTTCCTTCACAGCAGCAAGGCGAGCCTGGTCACAAGAATCCAGGTCCCGCTCAAGGTCCTCCTTCGCACTATGGACCTGGGCCCTCTCCCGCTCCAGCGAAGAGACGCGCTCAGTAGCCGCAACAAGAGCCTCGTCCTTAGATTCGAGCTCCTTGCGCATCTCTACATATTTCGCCGTCCTCTCCGTGAGGGCCCTGCTCTTCTCCTCAAGGCTCTTCACCGCCGTCCGCCGCTCCTCACGCGCCACTGACAAAAGCTCCTTCAGATCAGAGATGTCAGTGTTGGCCTTCTTCCAAGATTCAGACCAACGGCGCCTTTCAACAACCGCGTCTTCTTCAAGTTTGCCAACCTTAGCCTCCGCGTCATGGGCACGGCGGCGGTATTTGGCAATCTCGGCTTTGAAGGCAGCCTCTTTCTCAGCAAGACTGGCCTTCTCCGCCTCCACCTGCTCCATGTCTCGCCACAACGCCGAGTCACGGCGTCGCAGCGAGTCCATCATGGATAGTTGAGTCGCCTGGTTAACGCACAAGGCGGCTATTAGGTCTTCACGACTCAACATATCCTGGTGAGTGCGCTCATAGGGAGGCACCACCTCGCTGACAAACTCCTCGGCAGCCAAGGAGTTGGAAAACAATGTGTTTTCCCGTATCGCCCAGCGAGGGCGCCAGATGGCGTCACCACCAGACCAGCAAGAGCCGTCATAGACTCCTGCAGATTCTCCAACCCTGGAGGCCTCGCGCCGATCCCGACGCGAGCCGCTCCCACCAGCCCCAGAGGCGCCCTGCTGGAGCAGAGCCCTCTCAAAAGCATCCCCTTCATCACGAGCCACCTCTTGGCTCTCAGCTTCGGCGCGCTCCCTTGCAACGCGCTCCTCAGCCAGCTTGGCTTTTTCCTCCAAGAACTTCTGCTCTTGGAGGCGGAGACGGTCCGCCTCAGCCTTCTTGTCTGCCTCAGCCTTTCTTGCGGCTTCATCGGCAGCAGCCTTCCTTTCCGCTTCAGCCCGGCGGCGGGCTTCATCGGCTGCCGCTTGCTTGGCAGCAGCGGCCTTCTCAGCCTCAGCCTTTTGCAAGGCTTCATCGGCCCGCGCTTGCTCCTGCGCAAGCTCCTGCTCCTTCCACAAAGCATCCTCCTCCCTTCCACCCGCTTCGGCGGAAGAAGACAAGGGTGCAGTGGGCACAATCTTCGGCGCCACTACAAGTCGACAAGAACTTATTAATAATACAGTTAATGGAAATAGAAAAGAAGAAAGAGGAGGAAAAAAGAACTTACCAGGAGTCTTCTTCCTCAGCAACTTCTGGAAGAGCGGCTGGCGCGCAGGGGCGGCACCAATGCCCATGCTGAAAACGGGCCCGCCACCGCTACCACTCCCAACAGGACCCTTGGAAACATTAACTGGGTCCGGACCAGGTACTGATCCCTCACCACCTCCAGCGCCAGGCGCGACTGGAGTCTCCTTCACCGGCCCAGCGGTCCGCGACCTCTTCCTCTTCTCCAGCTGAGAAGATTCCGCTTCTTCGTCATCCTCAGAAGGAGGGCCATCCTTCCTCCGTCGACGCCCTTTTACAGCTTCTCCTGCTGAAACGGAAGAACCCGAGTCAGAAAGGGTAATCATGGCTCGGTACCTATGCCTCCGCGGAGCGTGCTTCCAACGACCACGCCTCGCGGACGAGCCTACCGGCGGAGTCTCCCCTACAGTATCATCCCCGAAAATACTATCAAACAAAGGGCTGGGAGGCTCACCGGTTGTGTAATAAGGTTTGGGCGCAGCAGTTAAATCCGGGTAGTAGAACCGGTCAGCAAGCGCGTCCAAACAAGAAGTTTGACCCTCCGCCAAAGGCCTCCACTTGATACCTTTCTCCTGACGGGCGGCATAAAACTCAAATTTACTTACACCTGCAATATTAACAAACAATAAGGAAATGAGCACAGGAAACACTAATAATGATAATAATAATGACATTATACTTACCCTCCTGCGCAATATATGGCTCCTTACCCGCCCGGACGCCATTTCGACTCATCCCCAGAAGGAAGAAAATACCCTCCGTCAGGTTCTGGAACTCCAATTTAGTGGCATTGGCGGTAAGGGCAAGGAACCACTCCTGCTTCTTGAAGTCCTTGGGCACAGGAATGTCCGCCACCCGCTGCCCATCCCCTATCACCTTCCAGGGGAGACTAATGGGGATCACACCCCTCTTCACAAAGAAAAACTTCTCCTTAGCCCAATGTAAGGACTTAGGAGTATGGGTGGCCATGGGCGGCACCTTGGGACGCGGCTTGAAGGAGAACCACATCTCATCCCGCGCCATAAAGTAGAAAACATTGAACCGTTCGACAGTGGGTTCAATGTCTAGGGCGCGACAAGAAGCTTCGAAATGAACTAACCGCAGCATCCCAAAAGCGGTTAGTTGTGTAGGACCAACACCATACGCCACCATGGTGTCGATCTGAAACCGAGTACACGGCAGGCGGAACCCACACTTAGCAAAGTGGGCCTCGTACAACGCCAATTGGCCAGTACCGGCCGAGAGGACAGTGCTGGTCGGAGTTGGAAGGGTAGGCTCCCACTCCGGCAAGATCCCATACATAACAAGAAACCGGTTGAAGGCTTCTTGACTCCAAACACAGCAAGTGTTGGACATCAGTTTCCTCTCTTTGATTTTTCCACCTTCAATGGTGGTCTCCTGCACCACCTCCTCCGGCTGCTCCCCCACAACCTCCTCAGAAACACTAGCACTCTCTGACATGATAATGAAAAATCTGGAAAACTCACCGGAAAGTTTGAAGATCAAACGAAATCTTCAACGAAAGTGGGAAATAAGAAGTTAATCGACCAGAAAACAACACAAAGATGAAAAGAAGACACCAACGTAGAAGAAATATGAAGTTTCAAATAAATCTTCAAGATCAAGATCTTCAAAGATTAACCGGAAACTTCAAACGGAAATCGACCGGAGAATGAAGAGAGAAAAGGAAAATGGAAGAAGATTAGAGAGCATAACCGTTCAAATGAGCCACAACAGGCCTTATATACTCATCGCATTTATGGCAAGGGGACCCACCGGGGGAGTGTAAACCGTCACAACTTTTCAAATTCCGTTCACAGGATGATGACACGTGTCCGCAATAAAAACGAGCGGCCTGGATGAAAGTGTATGACAGTTGTACACTACACAGGCGCTGGATGATCGACACGTGTCAACAGATCTCACAACATCAACCATTCAAGCGCGTGGCAACCCACGCGCCTGACAGACAACACGTGCCCTTCGACACGTGGCACAATCTCAACCATACAGAAAAAAAATGTCAGACGCGTGAAACCCCACGCTCCTGACACAGACGAGATATTGATAATTGCAACCACGATGGGACATGTATCAGTCTGTACAACCAGACAGTCGCTGACACATCAGCAACCACTAAACTTCCCTCAGAAGTAATTGATCATTCGAATTCCAGGCGCATTTATTCCAATTTATGAGAGACAAATTCAATGCTAATGATTTGGAATTTATCACAACTCCAGACCCGCATTAAATTACTCCAGCAGCGGTAAATTCCTCAGCGGAAAGTTGACGTAAACTTTCAAAAGACGTTCCCCGCCCAACCACTGCAACGTTGGGCCGGAGAACGCCACCCTCAGCGGAAAGTTGACGTAAACTTTCAAAAGACGTTCCCCGCCCAACCACTGCAACGTTGGGCCGGAGAACGCCACCCTCAGCGGAAAGTTGACGTAAACTTTCAAAAGACGTTCCCCGCCCAACCACTGCAACGTTGGGGCGGAGAGCGCCCTCCACAGCCGAAAGTTGACGTAAACTCTCAAAGACGTTCCCCGCTCAACCACTGCAACGTTGGGGCGGAGAACGTCCTTCACGGCGCAAATTTGACGAAAAACGGAGAAATACGCTTCCCGCCTAAATTTTCTCAAATCAGAGTAACACCCCCAAAAGCTACAACACAAGCAGATGAGCTTTCATCCGCGACTTCTACACTTCGAGTCTAGCACTCCACCTCCTCATCAGCGAGCAGGAGAAGCCCTAGACTAGGGGGACTTGAAGGGATAGGGAGCCTAATCTGAAAGGCGTCCCTATCCCCACTAACAAACCCGCGCCACGTCATGGCGCAGGAGCATACTCGCGCGAGGACAGCTAATCAACATCCTCGCGCGACCGGCACAGGTGATAAGCAACTGATACATAATACGCGCGTGCCATCACACGCGGAAGATTCCCTTGAAACATCAAAGGAGGTACAAGGGATGACAAAAGGAAGATTCATAGGATCTGCGTCAGAGCACAGACCAACAGAAGAAGGACATGTGGCAGATAGTACAAAAGAGGAACGGCTGCACTGTACACGCTGTCGTGAACAGTGACCAGCAGGCATTACTTCCCCCACTGTCAGGCGTCAAATCAGCCAGCAGAGATTGCCTGGACACTGTAGCAAGTACGACGCTACTGTGCACCACCAGGAGGCGGACACGTGTCCAACTACAACAACGACCACACTGTAGGCTGACGTCATCAACAGTACCTCGTCCTTTCCCGCCATTTCCAGAAAGGCCATGGGCTTGGGCCCTGGTTGGGCCCAGGCCAATGATGTCACTAGTGGGCCTCTCCATGCGGTCCACTACTAAGTCTATAAATAGCATCAGATACAACTCGTGTATTCATTCACAAATACAACCATCACCACCGTACTCATTGCTTGTAATTCTCTCTTGTTAGCAATAACATTCCGGTACCCTTACAGTGGACGTAGGTCATTAACGACCGAACCACTTAAATCTCTTGTTTATTTCGCACACGACACGTATCACACTCATCTCAACAAACTCTCGGGTTGTCATACGGTTCGGGTAAAGGATTAAACCTGTAGTTACATAAGTATTAACCCCCCGGAGATTAGTCCTAATCTCCGGTATACTTATTGTTTCTTCAATACCCAGTTAGTTATTATTTATTAGTTTGTTTACATACACTTTTTGTTTAAGAATCCATATATTACACTATATATTATTTTGTCATTTGTTATCATGATTCTTTTTTGGAGAGTAGTGTTTCAATGGTAAATCACGTGTTGCAAAGTGACCACTGCCCATGATCAAATCCCATAGCACCACACGGGTTTCTTCTTTCAAACCTAAGCGGTTATTTTTTCGGTGGAGCGTGAGATTCGAATTTGAGACCAAACCCGGGCAGGAACCCTCCAAGGAGGTAAACCTTCCCACCTCAAACCAGCTGGACTGGAGATCATTAGCTGTTATCATGATTTTATAGAAAATAATAATTATCATATAAATATATATTAAAAACAATTGTATAAATATTCAGCTCGTTCGGCCTACTTAGGTTTTGAGCAAGATCAAGCTCGATAAATAAAGTTTGGGCTCGGGCTCTGGCTAAAATTCATTTGTCATACAAGCTTATTTTTAGGATAAGCTTGGCTCAATTCAAGTTTTTAGCGAGCCGTTTTTCAGTAAATCACGAGCGGCTTGACATTTTACACCACTAACCATGTGATATTTTGTATTTACCTTGTATATCAATCTGCACGCACAGAAGTTGCAGATTTTCTAGCAGCATCCAAATGCAACAACATGTTGACAAGGAGCCGGTACATCAATAAGAATGAATCGAAACCTGTCATTAAACCAAAAAAAAAAAAAAAATTGAAACTTGAAAGTTTCAAAAAGATATAATAAATCTGAACAAATTACAACTTTGATTTTTTTTCCTAATGATCATTTCTTCAGTTCTTAGCACAAAGCAGATAGATATTTGAGTTGGTGATTAGATTTAGATCACAACTCAAACAAAATAAAGAAACTGAAAAAGAGTTGAAAATTGAATAAGGGGTTAGAATGGGGTTTGTCCCACATCGGCTTTGTAGTGTAATCAGAGGGGCTGAAACTCCATATTTAAAGAATGCAGGTGGAAATTTGAAAAGCACGCAGCCATACAGTGAGCACAAAGCGAACTATTCTTTCGCCTTTTACTAAAGAATACCGTGTGCTCGTTGCATTAAGTGGCATACGCCTATTTTTGGAGTGACCTTTCTTTTACTGAGAGGCTCCAAACCAATGTTTAAAGTCTAAATTTTGTAAAAAAAGATATTTTAAAAGTCTAAATTTTGTAAAAAAGATATTTTAAAACTTCAACCTTCTATAAAAACAAGCATTTTTATTCTATTTCTTTTGAGTATGGTATTGAGTAAAAAAATAATATGTTGTGTAATTACCTGTGTTTCTGAACTGGGCTGTCTAGTCTTAAAGTCCCATGCATGCCTGCTCTTCGTATATAGAGACGATTCTCGACATCCTGCCTTTAAAGAGGCGCTTTTGTTAGGATCGGAGAACACAAACGCACACGAACACAAGATTTTACATGGTTCGGTCTAAACTGACCTACGTCCACGGGGCAACTGGGGTATTCTTATTATTGAGTGATACCAAAAAAAATACAAGTACAAGAGATATATTTATAGGCTCCTAATTAGGTTAAAACCCTATGCTAAACTTAATCACCAAGTTAATCATACTGGGCCGGGCCTATATGTGGGCTGACGAAGACAACATCTCCAACAATCTCCCACTTGGTGTCTTCGGACCACGAACTGTACCATCTCTTCTGTACTTCTGTAAATAAGATCTCCCCTGATCTTCAATGCACCTCCAGTTACCCCGATCTCCTCAACACTATTCTTGCAGACCAGCTGAAGCTCCCCGAGCTCCAACTCATCAGTCATGGTTGTGTCTACCACTGACCCATTCTCTGTCTCCACCGGCTCCCACTGACACGAACTGCCGGATCCTGAAACACCCTGAGAATAAACACTCTCCATATTCAGCAAGTAATCCACTGGAGAGATTTTATCAGCTGGAATACTAGTTCTCCTGATCCAATGTCGTCTAGGAATTCCGACTAAAGCACAACCAGTGCTCCCACTGCCACGAAAACCTCTAACTGGTCTACCTGAACCTTTCCACGCTCGTTCATCCCGAATCTGACCTGTGACTCTAGGTTTCTCACTTGCAAAGACAACCTTCTTCTGCCCACGAGATTCTGTGAACCCGACTTTGTTTCTCTTCTGAACTGGGACGGTCACTCCCTCAGATGGTAAACTAACCATGTAAAGCGAACCTCGTTCTCTTCCTCGAGCTATGACAAGATTTCCATTGACAATTTTCCACTGCCCATTTCCGAACTTAACTTCATGCCCCTGATCATCCAACTGCCTGATAGAAATTAATCTCTTCTTCAAACTTGGAATGACCCTGACATCTTTCAAAGTCCATGAGCTGGCTGAAGTCTTCAAATCTAAGTCACTTATGCCTGTAACAACAAGAATCTCATCGTTCACCAGTCTTACCTTTCCAAAGTCACATTTCTTCAAATTATGCAATGCTTCACTGCTATGAGTAGCGTGAAATGAAGCACCAGAATCCTTGATCCAAGAGTCGCACTGCTTTCCACTAAGTCCCAATGCATCAAACCCAGACACATTCCCAGAAGCAGAATTTCATATATATGACATCGACTCTAACAAATGTCCATACCTCTATGCAGCCCCAACAAGTCAACTATGCCAAGCTCCCACTGTCCCTGTTATCCCAACCAGCTAACAAGCAAACGGTCATCACGCAGCAGAGCTTTCATGAAATCAAGCGGTACCAAGGGTTCTATGACCGTACACATGATCAGTTAACGCAAACCCTAACCGAAAGATCTTCCAACTGGCAGTAGTTCACATGACTTGCCACTAACATGTTTTTTATTCACTTATGTCGTCACCAGCATACTTGCTAGGTTCATTTTCTCCAGGTTTTACCAGTAAAAGAAAAACAAAGCTACTGACTCGCCTATATTGTTTTCTTTCACCCTGCGAAACGAACCAAATCCAAAGCCACCTGCTCGATTTCATTCTGTTCGTTTTTTCTGTGACCTGGTTGAACTTTACACCCCGGTTCACCAACTAAAATATGTACCGTTAAACTTGTCGATTTTGCACATTCCGTCTACTGCCACGATAACACAATAACACGACTAACGAAACCGAATCGAACAAATAAACCAACTGAGAACAATAGTACCTGATTAATAATCACTGGCCTATAATCTTGTATCTCTGGTTTACACAAGTGGCTCTCGGAAATACATTGGTCAAACTAATCAAAAAAAAATACCCAACTTTTATATAAATATAAAAATCAACTTCTTTTTTTTCACAAAAAAACAATTCTGATCATTCCTTTGAACCCCATCATCTCAAATAAATAAATAAAAGACCAACTTCTTCTTGACCAAGTTGTTCTGATCAATATTTCTTTTAACCAATTCTCCACTAACCACCACTTCTTGTAAACCCACTCCTTTCTTCTGCTCAAACACACGCGCAAATAACAAGAAAGCAAACTCCCAAGTTCTTATAGAACTCACTTTTCAACCAAATTTAATCGAACAATCAAACCCTTACGCTCTCTATGCAAGCATCAGCATCAACAACTGATTCACGATGGTGAATAGTATCGGCAGCAGGTGAAGCCTAATCTGGGTTTGGTGCGGCGGCTGAAAGTTGGTGAATGGCTGGAGGGGTGACGCGCAGCAGCGCGAGGTGGTAGTGGGAGATGAGGTGACGGCTGAGGTGGTGGACTACGGGTGTTATCAGGTACGTGTTCTTTCTTCCCTTACGCTTGCCCTCCGCCGACCCGGCAACCTGCCGGCGGAGGTGATCTTCTCGAGCCCTAGGCTCTGATACCAGTTGTTAGGATCGGAGAACACACACGCACACGAACACAAGATTGTACGTGGTTCGGTCTAAACTGACCTACGTCCACGGGGCAACTGGGGTATTCTTATTATTGAGTGATACCAAAAAAATACAAGTACAAGAGATATATTTATAGGCTCCTAATTAGGTTAAAACCCTATGCTAAACTTAATCACCAAGTTAATCATACTGGGTCGGGCCTATATGTGGGCTGACGAAGACAACATCTCCAACAGCTTTGATAGACGATCAGTTATCAGTCTAGTTTGACACCTTGTTCTCATCTGAACAAGTAGACAGACGCCTTTGAGCATTTCTCAAAAGAGTTAGATACGCCTAATCAATGTAGTAGTTCAGACAATTTAATAACCGTTATTCAAACAAAACAAAAAAAAAGTCATAAGATGTAAAGATTGCTTTGAATGAGATATGTATTTTGTGAGTTTTTAACAAATACCAGAATACTTGAAATAAGATATAAAACTAGAAGATTTGTAGGTCACAGATCTTGCAACATGTTTCATTACTTCATTAAGACTAGCTGCAACTATTCAAGAAGAGTGTCAAAGGAATCTTCAAACAAAATCATGTTTTAGTATGTTCTAGGTTCTGTTCCATCTATCTTGTTTCGGTATTTTGTTTGTTTCCTCCAAGCAAACATTTTTTTACTCTGTTCAGTGTGTAAAAAAAATAATGGTGTGTATAATAGAGGCAACAATTTCGACTCATTCACGTGTAAATGGGTCAAGTCAGGTGTTATATTATCTCTAGAGGTTTGATGACGTGGGTAGCTTAAAGCAAAAAGATTAATAACTATCACAAATCTATGCTTGAAGGGTTGAAGCCTACGAAGGTTCAAAGGATGGAGAATCACATATAAAAAGATGACCTGTCTTATCATCTTTTCCCCGGTCAGCCTAAGCAGTTGTCGTGTAGACACTGCACTACTCGGACCGCAGGTCCAAAGCCACCATCAGCTTAAAGTGGCTTGTCCTCTTGTTGCACCATGTTCCAAGATAATATCCTTACCTAAATAAGAAGATGCTTTCTCTATATAATCAGGATCAATCCCACAGATCTGATCCATCCCTGATTATTCTTTCTTACACTCAATCTTCTATTCTTTTGGTCCACACACGTGAGGAGAATATATCCATCAAACGAACACATCACCTGAGTTTAGAATATCAATCCTGGTCTTGAGTCACTCTCAAACCAGAATTCTGATACTCAAAAACAATATTATCTTGAACCTCCTTCTACGTTTTGCAACGTAGGAGGACACCACGACCTGCGTTAGGCAAATCAAAACCCTCGAACCCATTAACCCTTCCTGTGACTCAGAACTAGCGTTAGGCTATTATTTGTTGTAGCAACAAGTGTGAGTGAAAAACGTTGAGTTTGATTTATTATTACATTTGAAAACGATGAAACTTTCAGTGATTAAAATATAAATGTTTGAATATGCGAGGGACTAAAATTATCATCTTGTTAAAATACGAGGGTGACGGTTGTCACAGTCTCCCCTACTTTAGAAAATTTCGTCTCGAAATTTCTTTCAAGTGGAGGTTACTGTGAAACAAAAGATGTTGTAAAAGTCAACTAGGTTTTTAAAAGAGGATTTCATCATTTATGATTTGACAAAATTTAAAATAGTTGTCTAATATCAAAAGTAAAAGTTTTAAATTCTTTTGACAGTTAACCCAAAGTTAGAAAGTTGAGAGTTTAAGTGAGAAAGGTGTTGGGAATGTGCAACGGGTGAGGGAAAAGGCACTGATAAAGATAGTCTCCCCTACTTTAGAAAAGTTTCTGACCGAATTTTTACTAAGGACATGCAACAGGATAGAGAGTGTAAGAGTATACAAGGTTTGTGTTTTCTGTGGGGGTGGTCAATAGAAAGACTCTAGGAAGGCGAATGAGCTCACGTAAGAATGTTCCTATTGAAAATGCTAGCTATTAGCCCACTGTTCTAATGAAGAGATAAGTTTAAAGTAATGGATAGGTTCTTGGTCAGACTCCTAGTCCGCTCCCGCAGTATCGTTTATGCTTATATATAGGGTGTACCGCAGCTAACCCACCACACTCCCGATACTTTGGATTCGTACTAGTTGTCTACCAATAGCCTAAGTAGGATCACACACCACCCTCATGTACCTGTAAGCCCATGATTGCGTTCCGGACCGTAATCATCGATTTACCTTACACTGGGGTATTATGCTTTTCCATAATCCTAACATGAAATAAATGTGTGCAACCAATATGTAATAGCCACTGTAATGAAATAATGTTTAATCATGACATGGTTAGAGGTCCTTCCCTTTCGGGTTTACCCTTTAACCGTAATGAGAGTAACAGGTAAATAATAGACATGGTCGGAGGTTCTTCCCTTTCGGGTTCACCCTTAACCGGTAGCTTTTGTTCACATCGTTGACTCTAAACACTCATATTGATAGACTCTGAGATTTACACCGTTCCCCTCGGATTAAAGAAATACTCTAATCCGAGTCGTACGTGAGCACCGGCTTAGATCTCATGCGAGTTATCAACTAGTATGTTCGTTGGCCATGATGATGATGTAAAGTATAACAGGGTTTTGCTCAAAACAGGAAAGAAAATATGCATACCAAATATGCGTTCAAGTAAGTATAACATAAATCGAGTAAATCGCACAATTGCACAAAATGAAAGTAAACGAGTTGTATTAATACAAATAGTCAATGTGGAAATAGTCACAAATAACGTGTTTAGAAATAACTATGAATAAAAATGGTGCAAGAATAAAATAATGAAATTTACAGCAAATGAATGTGCACGGAACGGGTGTATAACCTACTGTCATGTGAGTTAAAATCTAGTAATTTTACATATATGCGTTATACTATAAAAGACATTTAGCAACATTCTGATAAAAAGATATGTCCATTGTTTTGTTAAACCAAAAGTTTTGTGACTGAAATAGTGTAAGGGTAAAAGGTAAATTTTCGCAGTTTACTCGACTTTGTGATATTGTTGAAATAATAGTAGTGATGCATGAGAAATTTTTTTTTTAGAAATCGAAGTGTGTTTTAGATTCAAAACAGGTTTATTTGCAAAAATCTTCGTAAATACACATTTTTAAGATGTCAAGTTTGAGAAATGTTATAAGGCTTACTGTTAGTTGCAAATTTTTTTTCCGAAAACATATATTGGTTATGTCATATGAAAACAAAAAGTTTACATTTTATTTGTAAAATATGCACTACAAGCTTATAAAATGCATAATGAAACCATTTTATGAAGTATGTGTAAATCTAATGTGTTTTTAAAAGACCAAGATTTAAAATGACGTGAATGATAAAATTAACGTATGTAATAGATTACCAACATTTAAGAAAATTCATAATTAACGGGATGTAGAAATAGATCCTTGAGATGTGGATTTCACTCCTAACTCAAAGATGTATGTCAAAATTGAAAACGATTGTGGAATGAAACCAATCACTAAGTTAAGGATATCACTCCCAGCTTAGTGGTTAAGTTTCTTTTTGAAGGAAATACTCTTTGAGGTGTGGATGTCACTCCTATCTCAAAGATATATTCCTAAGATAAATAACCTATAGAGGAGTGAAACTAATCACCAAGGTATGGATATCACCCCTAACTTGATGATATCGTTTCGTTTGTGAAATACGAGCGTCTTCTTCGCCAAGCAAAATATCGAAAGAATAACGAGGAATAATCATAACGAAAAAACCTTGAAAGAAAATATAAGAAACGAGAGAAATATACACGAGAGGACTCGTGAAAATAAACTTAGTTATAGTCTAGGCTAAAAGGCATTCTAATAACCTAATTCCCTATAACCATGGCTCTGATACCAATCTGTAACACCCCAACCGATGGCGGAAACATCGAGGTGTCACGTAGTGACGATTGTTCAATAGCTCATGGACTAAAGTGTAAATTTGAATACCTTGATTAAATAATTTATTACACTGAAATGGAATTACAGGATACAATAATTCTAAAGTGACAAGTCTAGCTAAGATACAATGTAGACAAGACTGAAATATAAAATCCAAAAGCCTAAAAGAAGCGTCTCAAAACAACCTGAAACATGTACAAAATATTCTGGTCAATACAAAAATTGTATTGGTGAGCATACCCTGTTTAAATAAATATAGTAGAAAAGTGTTTAGCAATTCATGTGCGGTACCATTTGCAATTATGTAATAAGTAATATCCGTTCAAAACCAAACCTGAGAATAATGACTAACACATGACTAACCAACTGAATAATGAATTAACAAGACAATGACCAAGATTCTCTCAACAGAGTCTCAAGGGGGTATACCATAGTACTATTCATTGTAAAGCTAGGCCGCCCAGCGGTTAATGATTTTGACAGGCCATAGACACACCAATTAACATAAAGCAAACACACATGAGAATTGCATTTAGTAAAAGAAATAGAAACTTCATAGTAAGTACATGAGTCACCCCAAAATAGTAAAACAGTAAAATGGGAAAGATATACTCACAGTTTGCGAAAACGAGCAAAATCCAACTTAAGCGGTCGTGAGCTAAGTAATGAGAATTCCGAGGAATTCAACCTATAATGTGTAAGCATACTAATAAGGAAATGTCTAAAAAAGTCTAAGGTAACTAGGGTCTAAGGCATTAGGGTTTGCTAAGTCGATCTGGGGAATTAGAGTTTTTATGATAAGTCGCGTTAATGTAAAAGTTGTATATCACAAATAATATATGAAAGGTTGTAAATGTGGTTTAAGTAATATAATTATTACCTATTGAATATTTAGATAAAGAATATGTTTGAATAATTAAGACAAAATAATTTAGTTAGTTACTTTAACTAAATTAAAATAAACACAATAATCATAAACAATTAAATAAATAATTTTGAGTTACACAATGATCCAAAAGTACTAGTTTTATAGAAAATGAATGATTCCTGATGTAAACAAAGTAGAATAATTTTCTCATAATTTATATAAACCTATTTATATTTAAAACTGATTTAACGCGATTAAATTATGCTTAAATGATTAATAATAGAGAAATTAATAAAAATAAATGTTTTCTGAACCAAATATTTTTATTTCAGTTCATAATGATTAGAAATAATTTCACAAAAAATTTGAGATTAAAATCATTGAAAATGAATTTTTAATCAATTAAATATGATTAAAACAATTAAATTTAATAAAAATATAAAAACAAGACATTTTTCAGAAAATAAAAGTGTGGTAATTTTCTTTAGGATGTCAAGATGCTACACCTAAATTTTCATAATTTTTTGATAAAAATTGAATTTATTATGAATATTCCAAGTTAAATGTGTATATGTATATGTATATAAATAATAAATAATACATATAAACAAAAACTGAAAAAAAATGGTCAGACCCGGGTGACTGGAGACTCGAACCCGAGTCACTTTTGTACAAACACACACACTCAACCACTGCACTACAAGGGTTATATGATGAAATGTTAGAAAAAAATTATATTTATAACTTAATCAAAACTTCATCTTCTTCCCCAAATTCAAACCCTAACCCTAATATTCCAAGATCCACAATTCGCCATTTCTAGAACCCGAGATGATAGGGCTTTCGTTCGGGTATGATTAAAAGGTAAAATGGCAACTTAAACAAGAACTTACAAGCTTGATTACGAATCAAAAGAAGAAGAACACATATCGCGCCTTGGAGCCGATTCTGCAGAGCTTTGGCCATGATTAGTATGTTTTTTTTAGTGGGTTTAGGACGCTAGTTGCTGCAGAAACGTAATGGCAGGTAGTTTATATAACGAAATCCGTTAAAAACGCTCCCTTGATGGTCATTAAAGTTCCGGCGGTTTTATTGTTAAACCCACATTAAAAATCGACTAATTCATGTTAATTGCTCGCTTTTATGATTGAAATTTAATGTTTCATGATGGAGAAAACGTTTGGAATCAATTAGAAGCTGAAACAGACCCATAAAGGCCGATTTATGATTCGCCGGAAAACTGGCCGCCGCCGGCGAGCCACTGGCCGGAAAACCGGTATGCATCAGAGAGGAGAGAGTTGTTTGATTTAACTTTCACCAATTGGCAACTCAGGTCCCTCCACTTTGACTAGGTTAGATACATAAGGTTTTTGTTAATTTTTTTCTTATAAAAGGCTAACTAAGCTAACCTAACTCAACTTCAAAGCTTTAAACTTCATAAAACATGAAATTTTTTTTATAAAACTCATTCCAAATATTGTTTCAAGATGCGCGCTTGATTAAAACGTAGGCACGGTTCATAGCAAGTGTGAGTGAAAAACGTTGAGTTTGATTTATTATTACATTTGAAAACGATGAAACTTTCAGTGATTAAAATATAAATGTTTGAATACGCGAGGGACTAAAATTATCATCTTGTTAAAATACGAGGGTGACGGTTGTCACATGATGTCTCGTCTCCCCAATGATGTACAAGTTCCCCAATGTATAGATCTGACTCCGGAGGGAGTTGCAAGCAACTTCTTGCACCTCAGATCCCTCTTAAACCAGCACGTTATGAAGGAAATGGAGAAAGAAGTTCGCATCAGACTAGATTACAATGAAGAGGAAGTGTCACTCTCCCCTCGTCCTCTTACTGGTCCGCCTGGTCACCAACCTGCTTCTCGGAACTATGAAGCAGGTCCAAGCAACAGGCTTCCTACTTCCTATCAGGCAACAAGGCCCAGTCCCACGGCCTTTCCCCTATTCACTACCCAAGCCACCACCACCGGTGCACCCATTGGGTATGAACTTACTCTGGATCAACTCTTGCAGTCACCCATTGCTAGTGTTCCACCACCAGCTGCCACCTCATGGGCACAAGCCATGGCCACCCTACCCATGGCTCGTAGTACCTCCATGAGTGTCCCCATGGTAGCAAACAACGTTGCAACAACTGAGAGCCTTTAGGGCTTTAACCTCATGCCATACATGATATCTCAAATGATGGCTCACTTTCCCTAGCAACAACTCTTTAGCCAAGCTATTGCTGCTCAACAGGGGAACCCTAACACGAACAACAACAGCAGGGTAGAACACACTACCCATCAACCGTATAAACCTAACAGTCTATCCTGCTTCTTCCAAGAGATAGCAGATTACGAGTTCCCAAACAACTTGAAGATGTCAGCTCATATCAGAACCTATGATGGTACCTGTAACACCCCAACCGATGGCGGAAACATCGGGATGTCACGTATTGACGATTGTTTAGTAGCTCATGGTAAATAATAAATTTCATTAATTGATTACATAAATTACATACAATTGTTCTAAAAGAATTTGTACATCAAAATGAAAAATACTAGATACACATCTTCAAGCATTAACTCTAATCTTCAAGCAAGCTATATCCTGAAACATGTTAAGTTTGAAAATATTTTGGGTCAACAAAAGTTGGTGAGAATACATAGGTTCTTTGAATATAATTGATAATAATAGTTTGTACAACATTCACAGTTGTATAATGATAGAGTATGAGTCCGACATGTAACAATGCGTCTTTTGTACAATCAAACCTTGTGTCGACTGAGGACTAACTCGCAAGTTAGTTAAATGTTGTTACTGTTATCGATCATTCCTGAATTTATGCGGGGGGATGGGTTTGTCAGACCTATAACGCTATAATCTAAACAGGCGGCTTGATCAATGTTAATGATTGTACTGTGTCTTTTTGTTACAGTCAAATGATAGAATGAGTAAATGATAGTATAATTGAATCACAAGTTTCAACAATGTAAGAATGAGTAAATGATAGTGTATAAAATGTTTAAACATGTTTCACCCCAAAATGTAAAACAGAAAAAGGGGCTATGTAAACTCACATTGGCTAAGGTGAATTATCCTCTAAGTGTTGTGAATGTATGCGAGGCGAATCCCAAAGACTCAACAACGTAGCTAGTTCAAATTGAAGAAATAAAAAAAACGAAAAAGAAAGAATATCAAGCTTCCAATTCGCCAATTACAAGAGCTTATAATCAAAGCTTCAATTGTAGAAGTAATAGACTATAGAAGAAAGGTATGAGGGAAAGTTTAATCGGATTGAAACAATCGATTTAGAGGTGCAAAGTATAATGGGTCATAGGTGGGTTTTTATACTAGTTTTGAATTCAATTAGCCATTAAAATTGGTCAACACCATAAAGTAAGGTTTTATGATGAATTGACTATTTGACTAAGACTTTGACTGTTTGACTAAGACTTTGACTGTTTGACTAAGACTTTGACTAATCAATTTAAGGAATGTGTTAAGTTTATTTTCTTCTGAAATACTACACAAGATGATAGTTGGCTCAGTTGGTTGTCACTGTGTGTTGGTTGGCTGTGGACGCGGGTTCGAGTCCCAGTCCACACAAATCTTTTTTTGGCAATTATTTCCCTAAAACTATATTATTCTAAATTCATAATATGATTATATAAGCCCGAAAGTGACTCGAAATATTTTTAAAACGTACAAAAGTGTCGAGATACAAATAATTATTAGTTTAAGGTATTTAAAACATATATTGTTTAAAACAATACATTCTTTTTATCAAAAAAAAAATTTAGGGGAAATTCGCGATGTTACAGTACCGATGATCTTGAAGACCATTTACAGATCTTCTCCGGGGCCGCACGAATAGAAAAATGGGGCGACCCCGAATGTTGCCTCATGTTCATGCAAACCCTGGTTGGATCTGCTCGGATATGGTTCAACGATTTACCTGCGGGAAGCATTAAAACCTTCAACGACCTAGGAAAAGGATTTCTGGCCAACTTCTTGCAACAAAGACATTGTGTCAGGGACACAACAGTCATCTTTCAGATCAAACAGAAAGATGATGAAAGCCTGAGAAGCTTCATCGAAAGATACAAGAAAGAACGCCTTACCTATGTCGGTGCAGATGAAAAGATGAAGGTTGCAGGGTTCATGAACGCTATCAATTCGAAGTACCTTACCAAAGATTTCAACAAGAGTCTCCCACGAACTCTTGAAGAAGCCTTAGAAAGGGCTGAAGCCCACATCTGAGGATAAGCGGCTGTAGACATCTAGGAGCAAAGAAAAAGGAGTCCACCTGGAGAAGCAACAGTCCTAACAGAAAGAGGGGCAACTATGGGACCTATGACAGAAGACCCAGGGGGTCTGAGTCTCGAAGGTCAGAATGCAGGAACCCTCCAAGCAGGGACAGAAATGTCAACTTCACAGTCCTTACCAAAACTCCTCAAGAAATTCTGGCAACAGAAGAAGTTAAACACACCTTTCGGCCTCCTCGTCCCTTGCCAAAGAGCAAAAGAAATGAAAAATCCAACCAGCATTGTGAGTTTCATGAGGAAAAGGGACATCACACCAATGACTGTTTCTAACTTAAGAAGAGGATCGAGGAAGCCGTTAGATCAGGGGAACTAGCTCACTTGGTGAAATGTGTCAAAGAAAACATGGCTGACAACAAAAAGAAAGAAGTTTCCATGGTCTTGTCCGAACAAGGAACACCAAACAAGCGTCAGAGGTTGGAAGCTTAGGAGCATCAAGGTGTCTATTTGCCTCACACTAAAGAAGAAAAACATTGTGATCCCCTCCTCCTTGAAGCCTTCGTCGGTTCAGTAAAAACACAAAAGGCTTACATAGACACGGGAGCAGCCACCGAGATCATGTTTGTAAAATACTTTAACCTCCCAAGTTCGGAGGAACGCTCCAAGCTCCAACCAACAGAAGCCTCTATCAAAGGCATTGCAGACATACCCATCAAGCCCTTAGGAGAAATAACACTTGATGTGAATTTCTCCGATGGAAAGATGTAAAGAACTGAACCACTAAACTTCATTGTCTTAGACCTGCCATCCAATTATGATGTTATCATTGGCAGGCCTGGTGTGTTGGTTTTTGACATGACCATCTCCATTAGTCGAAAGAGTGGTGGTAAACGAAAGCAACAGTGACCGAGGCAAGATTGGCCTCAGCATCAACCAAAAATACCCAGAACAGAGAATGCAGGTCAACACAGACCTCCCTACAAAAACACTTTCGAAGCTTGAAGGGTTGTTACGAAACAATGTTGATGTTTTTGCCTGGTGTCCCAGTGACATGACTGGCATCCCTCGAGACGTTGCTTAACATGAGCTCAAGATTCCTCCAAATGTCAAACCGGTTGTTCAAAAGAAACGGAGCCTCGCTCCTGAACGAAGCAAGGCTGCATGCCAAGAGGTTGACAAACTAGTTGAAGCAAGAATTCTCCGTGAAGTCAAATACCAATCATGGGGTGCAAACCCAGTGATGGTCCGAAAACC
Organism: Ambrosia trifida; assembly: GCA_028751855.1. Taxonomy (NCBI): domain Eukaryota; kingdom Viridiplantae; phylum Streptophyta; class Magnoliopsida; order Asterales; family Asteraceae; genus Ambrosia; species Ambrosia trifida. Next base: position 79,779,656 of record CM054124.1, on the reverse strand, counting down.
TGATGATTCATGGAGAATGTGCATAGACTTCAAGGACCTCAACAAGGCTTTCCCTAAGGATTGTTATCCTTTGCCTGAGGTTGATCTAAAAGTTGATTCATTGACAGGTTTCCCCTTCAAGTGTTTCCTGGATGCCTATAAAGACTATCACCAGATACAAATGAAGGAGGAAGACGAAGAGAAAACTGCCTTTCACACTGACAAGGGTATCTTCTGTTATTGAAAGATGCCTTTTGGTTTAAAGAATGCAGGTGCCACTTACCAAAGTTTGGTCGACAAGGCGTTCGCCGAGCAAATTGGCAAGAACATGGAAGCTTACATAGATGACCTAGTCATCAAAAGAAATATGGATGAACAAATGCTCGAAGACATACACGAAACGTTTAACAACCACAGGGAGATCAATATGAAACTCAAGCCTGTAAAATGTTCGTTCGGTTTCGAAGAAGGAAAGTTCTTGGGACATATCGTGGGGAAGCAAAGCATAAAGGCCAACCCCAACAAGGTTCGAGCCGTCCTGAACATGAAGTCACCACAAACCAAGAAAGAAGTGGAAAGCTTGAATGGTAAACTTGCCGCCCTAAAACGCTTCATGTCAAAGCTAGCTGAAAGGTCCCTACCCTTCTTCAAGACTCTCAAAGGCTGCATTGACAAGAAAGACTTCAGGTGGTCAGAAGAAGCCGAGGAAGCCTTTAACCAAATGAAACAATATCTGGCTTCCCTTCCCACCATTGTAGCTCCCGAAGCAGGGGAAACGATCTCTGTCTATCTTTCTGTTACTGATGAAGCCCTCAGTGCTGTTCTCACCATTGAAAGAGATAAAGCCCAGGTACCTGTCTACTTCTTCAGTAAAACTTTAAAGTTGGCAGAGGTCAAGTACCCTCCTTTGGAAAAACTGGCCTTGGCTTTAGTACAAACAGCCAGAAGCCTTCGAAGGTACTTCCAAGCACACCCCATACAAGTGGTCGCCGACCAACTCATCAAGAGTGTGCTTGAAAGACCTGAAACTTCGGGACGATTGGCCAAATGGGCCGTCGAACTAGGTGACCACAAAATCACCTACATCCCGAGAAAAACAATAAAGGCACAGATACTTGCTGATTTCATAGCTGAAATTCCAAAGGTGGAAACTACCGAAGTTAAGATTACAATAGACGAACCCCTTGACCCGGAAGCCTGGAAGCTTTATATTGACGGAGCTTCCAGCATTGAAGGATCAGGGGCCAGTCTTGTCCTAATCAACCCCGAAGGGTTAGAGTTTACATATGCTCTTCGCTTGGAATTTCAGACAACCAACAACGAAGCAGAATACGAAGCTCTGATAGCAGGGTTGAAGCTTGATCAAACGTACAATGATTTTCTTATAACCTATTTATGTATGTATGTATGTATTATATATCAATAAATATGTTTATATTAAATCTTATGTACTAAGACTTTATTATTTTATCTAAATGCGGATGCGTATATAGTTATTTAAATATGTTTGATAGATATTATAATCACATTAGAAATTTAATTACAAGATGCATTGATGCATGTGAAATGGATTCAAGAAATTTAAATATTCTTGGCGTGAGTATATATTCAATCAATTTGGTCAATAACTTCAACCAAAGGGTCATGGATCCTCCTATGCATTATGAATACATTCTAATAATAATAATAATAATAATAATAATAATAATAATAATAATAAATATAATAATTCAGAATGTAAAATTTATTTATTTTCTGTATATTGTAACATCGTCTGATTTTATTTTTACATGTATGGTAACTCCTATATTTAATAAATTCCATGTTCCCCTCTATTCGCTCCTACTTATTCGTGACGAGTTATTATATTTTATCCTGGTCATATGAGACGTCTATTAAATTTGAGTCATAAACCTCCATTTCATTTATCAACTTACTAGGTTTGAGACCCGTGGGGACCCACGGTGCAAACCATAGTAAATAAAAAAATTATATGAAACTAAGAGTTGTATTGTTCAAGTTTAGTAGCTACAAACGTAAAGTGTTAAAAATAACGGTTAGCCTGAAATTTTTTTTCTTATATAAACGTCAAAGTGGATATTTTTTATAAGCCCTCAGTAACGTTAGTAATGAAAACCGATTACCTATTATGATCAGTACTCAACAAAAGTATAAAGTTTTGAAAAAAATAACAAAGGTATGAATACATTATGTTTTTGTAAATGACTTTTTATCATATTTTTATTTTTAATGTAATTGTAATTAGTACATAACTTGTTCGAAAGAGAGAATTATATAATTGAATGATAACAATGTGATAATGTTGATTGCATAAGTGTGAAAGACTTGTATTCATGTAAATATATAGGTGAAGTAGAAATATGTGATTAATAAAATTTGTAGGTTGATTGGTAAAAGAACTTAAAATTAGCACATTTAGTGCATAAAATGTTGTCAAAATATATTGACTGGTCTTTGAATGAGGATCTTTTCAAAATATCAATTATACCTCAATAATTGTTGTGTAATTAGTAGAATTAAATCAGATTAATTTGTTTTTTTAGTATATAGATTTAATATTATCAAATAATGTATATTTTAATCATACTAAGCAGTAACGGTGATCAAATGTCCCTTATGTTCGGTTTTTAAATATAACAAAAACCGAAAACCGATGTTCGGTTTTAGGAAAAACAATAACCTAAATCGATCTTTACTTTGGTTACGTAAATTTGTCGGTTATCGGTTTTGGTTTCGGTTATGTTCGGTTAATATTCAAACATAAAAGTTGTGCAAAATTATAAACTTAAAGTATTTAGTAAATTGTTTGGGCCTTTTTTCAAGATACAAATATATATGAAAACGCAATAAAAATATATGAAATACTTACAAATTGTTCGGTTTAAGGCATATGTTAACCGCAACCGATCGGTTAATTCGGATTCGGTTTTTTTTCGGTGCCGTTATCGGTTATGTTTCGGTAATTTTTAGTTATCGGTTTTCGTATGGTCACCCTTACTAAGCAGATTGGGACAGATTGATTAGTCAACCTTTGTTAGAACTTAGAAAATATAAATATAAAATTAGATATATTTGAGTTTACAAATTAACATAATTGTTAGTATTTAGGTTTTATTTTTTACGATAAATGTAATTTACTTTAGCATAAAACTCAATGATTGTTATGTAAATACAATCATTAGATTATATAGTTTGTATCAAATTTAGATATATATTATCAAATTAGTGGTCATAATTGAAATTAAACACAATTTGCACGTACAAATGAAATACAAAAACAAAAACCATAGATGAGATGATATAAGTATACTGAAAGAGAAGGAAAAAATAAATTAAGACAAACAACGGTTTTATAGCATAGTAGTAATCAACAAAGTTTTTATTTGTAATAAACATTATTAAACTTCACATCAGACTCCATTTAAGCTTCATTTGCCTCATCATTGTTGTTAAGAGTTGATACTGTATTGTTCCCAAGCAATTCATATACTGCTGTCAGCTTGCGTTTAGTTTTACCATCTTTACCAGAGATAATCGAACATTCTGCCTCAGTTAAATTTTCATTCATTATGTTTTTGCTAGTATCCTGATACAAAAAAAAAAGTATAACGAAATTAACAAATAACTATAAAAATTTAAATTTTAGCCATAATTAACTTACTTGATCAAAAGACTGAAACTTTTTTGTAATTTCAGAAATAATAAACTTGTCATCAGTTAGGTTAGAAATTCCATAAACTTCATCAAAGCTTTTCAAGTTGAAATCAGTGATGGAAATTTTAAATGCAAAAACTCTGTCACGTAAATAGTATAATTCATCTGGAAACTTGACAATGTGATCAACCTGTATAAAATTAAAATGTATATTATTGTTTTAGTTATTAACAAAAAAAATATATAAGATACTAATAGATTTGTATTATAATAATTATATAACCTGTGTATTTTCCTCAATCAAAGTATTTGCAGACATTGGAATTACTACAGTTGACTCATTATGAAATAAAATTAGTTCAACATCACCAGTTGCATCTTGAACACGTAAATGAAGTCTAAACCTGATATATAAAAAGTAAAATTAAATATTACCACATGTAGATCAACTTTATGTAAAAATGTGAGAATTTATATTTTCAAAATAAAAAATAGACTTTATCATGATAAAAGCACCTTGGTACTGGAATGATATCTTTCTGCTTACAATTTTCATTCATGCAATCATATGCATCTCGGACTTCATAGTCCCGAGAACCATCATTCTTGCTAGAATTGATATAGTATAAAGACACCTTGCTGTTACAATCTGGACAAGCCATATAGAACCAACCACGATCTTTACAGACATCAATCACAGTCCCAACAATAATGATACTCTTTTCCTATTATAATAGTAAAATTGTGTTGCTAGTTAACAAAACATTTTTTGTAAATGAAAATTAAAAAAAATATATATAACAATAATGTAATATGTCTTTACCATGTCAATCTCCCAAATGTCTCCAATGTTACAATAACAGTTGTTGACCAAAAATTCGTTTTCAATATTTGAAAACACAGGCAGACCCAATGAACGAAAATTTGATAATGGATATTGTATTGGCTTTTGCAACAAACTACAATGTAAATTAAAAATAATCAGACTTATATTATAACAATAATTTTGATATGTAGATATAAAAGTACTGTACAATTTTAAAACCTTGTTCTGTAATTGTTGATGGCATCAATTTCTTCATTTATGAACAACTTGCTAACCTTTGGTGAATTAGAAACATAAGGGTAACCTGATTATAACAAACGTATAAGCCAATAGGTAATTTTAGATTTAATAATCAAAACAAAATAGACTATAGTTATATATTTTTTTTACCATTATAATGGTGCAATAATCCAAACTGCAAGATTAAAATCAGAGGATCTGCATTGTTATGAACTTCAAGATATCTAGCAAGTTGATCAGAGAATCTATCCCATAGCTTAACAAATACAGTAAGGCCCCTATTAATTGGAGATACAAATTAGTACAAAGCAGTTTAAATAGTTGAAAATGGTATATATTAAAAAAATAAATAAATAAAAACACAAACTCAAAATCTTGTATCTCCAATAACAGTCATTTATTTGTGTTCAACTGAGTAGGTTTACTGTCATTTACATTAATAAACTGCTTAACATGTCCAATGATATTTGTAAAAGTTGCATATTTAAATTGTAAGTATACAATATTAGAATAATTAACTTCATAGAAACATAGAAAACTTAAAAAATTAAATAACATACCAATTGAAACATTGGGAAAAAACCCTCCGCTTCTAACTGATTGAAAAGGCGAGAAACAGAAACCAAACTTATCACCAATCCAATTATCACATCTCAAGACTTGGGTGTTATTTTTATTTGAAAGTTTATATGGACTGGTAGCATATTTGATTCTTGAAAAATCAAATCCAACTCTAACAAAGTGAATTACAAAAGAAAGTTGTTCCCGTATTTCACTTTCAAATAGTCTAACCAATCTGTTGGATATTGTTCCTTGAGCTTTGAATCCCTAAATAATTGAAAAATTACACATCAAAGTATAATTTGCAAATAATTTTATACTATAAAACAGAAACATACATGAATAGAAATATACAAACATGTTTGATGTGTAATCAGTTGACTTAAAAATGAATTTTTTATTCGTAACATAGTTTTAAAAAAAAATTAATTAGTACACATAAAATAAATAGTGAATGTATAACTTAAATAAACATTTGAATGTATGTTTTGCAAAGAATCTATATAAAAAAAGTTAAAGAATGAACTATTTAATCATTTATCTTTTGTATAAATATATATATATATATATATATACATAGTAATATAAGTAATCATATTAACAAACTACAAATATAAAAAACTTTAGAACCGCTTAAAATATACCTATTGTAACATATTCATCAACCTCCTTATCCAGAATTCTTTGAAAGGGCACAAAAGAGAAACCAAAATTTGGACCTTGGAAACCATGATATTCGGAAACTTGAGTATTCATATTCAAGCAGAGTTTGTTTGGGTTTGGAGCATACTTGTATTTAGAGGAATTGACCCCAACTCCTGGATTTCTTATAATAAGAGAAGAATTTTCAATCAGAAACCTCTCGAATTTAAAAAACAATCGCTTAAATACATTCGCTTGAATCCTGTCACCCTGTTAATTATAAAAAAAATAAGATAATTGATATACATTAAAATTAAAAGCATCACAATTAAAAAAAAAAGTTATGAAATTTAAAAATAATAGGATATAAAAAAAAACGTGTTGTTAACTTTTACATTTTCATCACATAGGATCATTTCAATTGAGTACACATCATTAGGATTGCGACGATCGGGTAGACGCCAAACCCGAATAATCTTTAGCTTTAACGCCACACTGTTTCGGTTTACATGAATTTGGTTAACCATTGTAAACTCATTTGCATCTACAGCAGCCATTGATCTTGTTAACTGGGAAAAAATGATGTAAAAACCAAAAGATGACTTCAATAAAACAACAAATCAAAATCAAAATAACTAATGTTTAAGTAATTAAATATGAGAAACAGAAATTAACCTAATAATATATCTTTGCGATTACTCAAAGTGGTTCCAACGTGTCTTATTACAATTGTATGTGAATTGGTTTGACTTGTTTATATAGTTATTGAATTTACCGAATAATAAGAAATGGATGAAATGGTGGGCGGTTAATTAGCATTTGAATTAGCATTGTTTTAAAGGTTATAACATTATGTATTGATTGAATTTAGTCAAGGTCAATCATTTATTGATTAAATGGCGTATGTCAAGCTTTATATAGGTATTGATGTAGGAATTAAACCAATTCAATAATAACAAATAGATTAAAGAGTGGAGGGTAATTAGGAACCGAATTAAGAGTGTTATTATTGTTATAACTTTATGTACTGATTGAATTTAGTCAAAGTCAATTAGCCAAAGCAAAACAGCCGTATGTTAAGCATTATAGTTAGTTGTAATTTGTTTTGATATATTCAATGTTATTTAAGTAATGTTCTTTATATGTTATGTCAAGCATTATATAGGAATTCAATCAATTGAATAATAAAAAACGGATGAAAGAGTGGAGGGTAATTAGGATTCGACTTACAATTGTTATTATTGTTATAACTTTATGTATTGATTGAATTTAGTCAAAGTCAAGTGTGGATGTCAAGCATTATACTTAGTTGTAATTGTAATTTGTTTTGATCTATTCAATGTTATTTAACTAATGTTCTTTATATGTTATGTAAAACATTATATAGGTATTCAAACAATTCAATAATAAGAAATGGATGAAAGAGTGGAGGGTAATTAGCATCCGAATTAGCATTGTTATTATTGTTATAAATTAATGTATTGATTAAATTTAGTCAAAGTCAAGCATTGAAATCATTAATGGCGAATTTTAAGTATTATACCTAGTTTTGATTTTTTTTTATCTATTCAATGTTATTAAACTAAATGTTCTTTACATGTTATGTAAAGCATTATATAGGTATTCAATCAATTCAATAATAAGAAATAGATGAAAGAGTGGAGGGTAATTAGCATCCGAATTAGCATTGTTATTATTGTCATAAATTAATGTATTGATTACATTTAGTCAAAGTCAAGCATTGAAATCATTAATGGCGAATTTTAAGTATTATACCTAGTTGTGATTTTTTTTTGATTTATTCAATGTTATTAAACTAAATGTTCTTTACATGTTATGTAAAGCATTATATAGGTATTCAATTAATTCAATAATAAGAAATGGATGAAAGAGTGGAGGGTAATTAGCATTCGAATTACCTCTTATATATTATTGTTATAAATTAATGTATTGATTAAATTTAGTCAAAGTCAAGAATTTAAACCATTAATGCCGAATTTATATGATTATACATATTTGTGATGTGATTTTTTTTATCTATTCAATGTTACTAAACTAAATGTTATTTACATGTTATGTAAAACATTATATAGGTATTCAATCAATTCAATAATAAGAAATTGATGAAAGAGTGGAGGGTAATTAGCATCCGTATTAGAATTGTTATTATTGTTATAAATTAATGTATTGATTGAATTTAGTCAAAAACAATGATTGAAACCTTTAATGCCGCATGTCAAGGATTATACCTAGTTGTGTTTTTTTTTTTTTATCTATTCAATGTTATTTAAGTAAATGTTATTTATATGTTATTATATGCTTTACTAACATGCTTGAAAATTGGACAAGTAAATGCGTATTCAAAGTAAATTTGTTATTGTATAAGGAAACCATAAATTTCGCAATTACATTTATCAATTCATTATGAATGTTGTGAGTAAATTCAGTTGTGAATATGTATTCTAAATTATACCGTATTGCCACCACGGGTTAACGTATACATATTGTTACAATTACAACATACTAAATATTCGGTAAAATTAGACATCTCCATGTCAATATACCAAATGAAAAAAAAAACACAAAATTTTAATGATTATTGATTCACACATTGTCGTACTCATTTATTGATTTGACCATAATTAAATCTTAGTCAATGTGAATAATTACACATTTAAATTAAAATTAATAAGAAGTTTGAAAATTTATAGCATATTCAAAGGTCAAAACACATTTTAATAATCAGTAAAATTTATTTAAAATAAGTTCAAAAGGAAATATAAAAATCTATAAATTCTAACAAAACAAACCAAGATTGACCATGGTATGTCGAAACTTTAATGTTGTTGTTTCATAAGTTTTTAGATAACAAAAATCTGTTCATGGATTTAGGCAATGTCTGCACAAACACGTAAAAACCAACATTATAATAACAAATAAGGTTTTTTTACTTAAAAAATATTAGAAACGTCATACCAAAACTCGTGCGGAAGGGTCATGAATAACCTTGAAGAATTTGTCACCCTTGTGATAAGCCATATTGAAGTTATTTGTCCTAATGAAATCCTGTTCTTCGTATGTAAAAAACAAACGTTTGTTAAAATATACATAAAGTCACTCATACTAAAAACTGATTTTAATTATCTTGTTTTATGAAATCCGGTATTTTGTTTTTTTTATATATACTTGTTTTTTATATTCACACATACTCAAAACCGATTTCAATTGCAATCTGTTTATTAAAAAACACAATCATATATTCAATGATTAAAGCTGAGCAGAATTACTCGCGTATCGATTACATCCAAAGCAGAGAGTTGATTGTAAACAGATTATCAAATGGTTTTAATAAAAAAAAACGATTATGTTTGGTTTAATATGTTAGTAAACCGATGTGGATGGATTTCAAAAATTGTCAGAAACATAATCGACAAACAATAGGATTAGAAAGTTATTTTAATAAGAAACCGATTGTATTTATATTTTATGTAAGATGGTTTCAAACATTTACTTTAGGGATTTTATAAAGGGTCAGAAACATAATCGAAAACTTGTTGATAATCACATATTTTGTAGCAGGTTGATAGATATAGGATTGTCATTTGTCTTTGTATAAAAATAACGATACAATCCTATTGTTTTTATCTTTTATGTAAGATGATTGCAAACATTATGTATCAATATAATAAAAATGCAGAAAAAGATTCAAAAACATTTTCGAGATTCATCTAAGATTGATGAAGAACATACCTTGCAAAAATGACAATGAGAGAGGAATGAGGAATGAGAAAGGAATTAGTAGGAGAGGAATGAGGAATGAGAAATGGATGTTGACAAAACTAAATAAAAAGAGGTTTATATAAGACTTAGTCTTGGAGCCCCATTTAGGATTTGGATCCTTCAAGACCCTCTAAAAATCTAGGATTCAACCCTAGTGTTTTCATTTATTATATAGATAGATACCATATAATCAAGACCTATTAAATTTGGTTAAAACTTAAAACGGACATATGTATTCCTTTTAAAAACGTATGTTTTTATAATAATAATAATAATAATAATAATAATAATAATAATAATAATAATAATGATAAATATCTTTTATTATTCTATTTAAAAAAAAAGTTTTGAAAATAAACAAACTATATTTAGAAATACATAGTTCAGTTGTAAAATGTTGGTACCAACATTAGTCTTTTGAAAAACATCTATTCATTTTTAAATCATTTATATATAAAAAAAATAGAAAAAAATGCATCATCACCTCCATCTCGACCATTATTGACGTTCGTTACCGACAAATAATGGTAGTAAATAAGTAATTCATTTATGATTGATTTAGAAAATGTCAAGACTTTAAAACATCGCTGTAATCAAAGGAGTTGCCAAACTTGAATATGCGTTTCGAACTCTACAAATACCGATACTATACCGTTGTCGAACACACCGATAAACCATTCCCTTTCCTCTCGAATGGGTATCAAGATTCGTTAAACGTCACTACCTTCAACGACCCATCGGAGGCACCTTTGAATATCTAAAACCCCACCACCATAAACCACCGTACGGTCATCCTTTCATCTCTCCGTAGTCGGAAGCAGACATCGTCACTCACCACCGTCGAGCGTTTTTCTTCTTCTTTGAGGTAATACATTGCGTATTTCAAAAGTATAATGAGTTCGATTGATGTGTATGTTATGAACCAAAACTAAAAAAAAAAAAAAAAAAAAACAAATGAAATTGTAGTCATTATCCGTTGCCACTTTGGTTTACTTTTGAAAATGTTAACAAGATTGTTATGGTTATAAATGATAAATGGTTGATAGCATTAAGTCTTATCAGCAATTTCGTAAACAAGTTGGTCAAAGTCAAACAAAGTAATACATGTTTTATAAAAAAAAATGTATTTTTTATCGTACATCACAAATTCTACGAACATGTTTAATAATAATAATGTGGACATTAATGATATAACTAATTAAATAAAACAAAAGTGATATCCCATGCACAACCACTATAAATACTAAATCAACACTCTTAATTAGGTTCAAGCATAATTCGTTGATCCGTGCCGAATTCTAGCAAATGCATCATAGTCAAGGTGAGTTTACATAGCCCTTTTTCCATTCATTATTTTGGGGTGAAACATGTTACAACATTCAATTTACAATTCAATCATAAGTGTCTATGTGTTATTCTATGTTGCATTATGTCTTAAACATTACTAGGGTAAGCACATTATTCTAGCATAATCATTAACATTGATCAGCCGACGGTATACAATGATAGATCTATTGGACTGACAATCCCACCCGGATACGTGTACCTTCTACATAGGTAGTGTGGGTGATTGTTATCGAACACATAACATAATCGAGTGAACCATATGCGTATGGGATGGACCACAGTATTCTAGTCACAAGGGTTGATTATGCACTCAATTTACCTGATAGTTTTGTTTTCACATATGGACTAGACTAGCCATGGCACTCGAATTGTACAACATTTTTATTCAAACCTATGTAATTCTCACCAACTTTTGTTGACCCAAAATCTTTTCAAACTTAACATGTTTCAGGTTATAGCTTGCTCGAAGATTAGAGTTAATGTTTGAAGATACGTAGCTAGTATTTTTCATTTTGATGTACAAATTCTTAGAACAATTGTATGTAATTTATTTAAATCATTTATTGAAACTTATTATTTACCATGAGCTACTGAACAATCATCAATACGTGACACCTCGATGTTTCCGCCATCGGTTGGGGTGTTACAGCGTACCCCAATCAAATGGCCAGGTCGAAAGAATGAACCAAAGTGTGGTTGAAGGGCTCAAGGCTAGGCTAGGCAAGAAAGGAGGAAAGTGGTTGGATGAGCTCCCAAGCATCTTATGGGTCATCCAAACCACCGTAAAAACAAGCAACAAGAAAATGTCGTACAACTTTACTTTTGGATCCGAAGCAGTCATCCCGACCGAGATTGGGGTTGCCACATGTAACACCCCAACCGATGGCGGAAACATCGAGGTGTCACGTAGTGACGATTGCTTAATAGCTCATGGTACTAAAGTGTAAATTTTTTTATACATAGAATTGAATAATTTATTACATTGAAATGAAATACAACAATTAAACTAGCAATCTAAACTAAAATAAAGTAAATCTCAATCTAATCCTAAGTTCCAATAACTTAGAAGTGATCTCATAAGAACCTGAAACATGTACGAAAATAATTTTGGTCAAATCAAAAATGTATTGGTGAGCATACCCTGTTTGAATACATATAGTAGAAAAAGAGTTTCGCAATTCACGTGTTGTATACTGTTTGCAATTATGTAATAAGTAATATCCGTTCAAAATCAACCCTATGTAAAGAAAAGCAGATATATATAGTATGCGCTAGTAGTAATGAAATACATAGCAATGACAAGGACTCTCAACAGAGTCTCAAGGGTATATACCATAGTACTATTCATTAAAATGCCAGGCCCTCAAAGGTTAATGATTTTGACAAGTCATAGACACACAAATTAACACAAGCAAACACACATGAGAATTGCTATTTTAGTAAAAGGAAATAGAAATTTGATATAAGTACATGAGTAGCCCCAAAAGTAAAATGAAAAAGGGGAAAGATATACTCACATTCACTAAATAGTTATGTCACTAAATCGTCATGAGCGTGAATTGGCGAATCCCGAAGTCTCAACTTAAAAGTATGTTATATGTATAAGTGTTTGGACTTAAAGTAAGTCTAGGGTTTCTAGTCTAAGGCACTTAGGATGTCTAGTCTAATTTGGGGTTTAACTTGTAAATAACGATATATGTTGAAAATGCGACGTAAGTAAATATATATACTTGCTTGAAATAATATGACATATGAACTAAAGAATAAATAAGAATAATACTATTATAAGTTCATAATTGAAAGTTATGAATTAAAGTAATGGTGGAAGTCACATAAATCTTAAATTATGTAACAACTTTGACTTGTTCAAAAAAATGTAACAACTTTGACTTGTTCAAAAAAATGTAACAACTTTGAAACATTAATTATTTTTATTTATTAATTTAAATACAACCAGTTAATTAGGTTAGTCAAAGAAATTTCAAATAAGATAAATAATTTAAATTTATACAATAATAGATTTATGAAGTCATAAAATGATCTAAATATTTCATAAATATTTTTAAATGACTTAATGAATATATAATATAAACGCATAATTACCATAAATTCACATAAAATTTTAAGTTAATCAAAATATCAAGAATTTTAATGAAAATAATGTATTATGAACCAAAATGGTCAAAAATAATTTTTAGATAATTTTTTTTAACCAAAATGATTTTATATTATATTTATTGTCTAAAACATAAATAAAGAATTAAATTCTATAAAAGTACAAAACTAATACAAATTAAGTAGAAAAAATCATAATCAGTATTCTAACATAATAAATAGGGTTTTCGCGAATATTTACATTAAAATACATTATATATGATTTTTAATGAAATAAACATGATTTAATCAAAATAAAATTGTTAAAACTATTGCAACGGCCACAAAATCAGAATAGAAACTATTTCAGGTCATAAATATCATCTAGAAGCTAAGGTTAGAATTTCATGATTTTTAGATAACATATGAATTAGTTATGAATTGTACAAGTTAATTATACTTTTAACTCAAAAATCTCAAATTGTTCATGAAGGGATATGGTATTAAGACATTACAAATACCATACCATCGCCCACTTAGAACAGGCCTCGCCATACGCTCATCCGTCCGTTCTACGTCAGCAGATCGTCTCGCGCCTATCCGCCCGTTTTACGTCAGCGGAACGTCTGGCGCCCATAAACCCGTTCTACGTCAGCGATGCTTCTTCCGTCCGACGCGAGCATTAATATTCTCGTTCTACGTCGACGGAACACCTGGCGTCCACCCGCCCGTTTTACGTCAGCGGTACATCCGACGCCAGGCGCATAAACGCCCGCCCCTTTTACATAGGCGGGCCAAGCATACATCAAGGCTTCCTTGGCAAGCTTCACCACAAGTGGAAGATACCTTTTGGGGCAGCTTTGGGACTCACCCCTGCCCCAACCAAATATCTCTGACATGACATGCGGCCCGTCAGAGTTCCCCTCCAATCAAAGACTGTTGCCAGTCTGACGAGCAGAAGGAACGATGATGTGGCAGCCTCCCAGCCAAGACATCTTCCTGACGAAGCAGACTTTCTCTGCCCACCTCGAAAACCCGGAAAGCATGAACTATCCACCGACTGGATCCACCAATGGGCAATCACCACGTGTCCACCGCCCATCAGCGTCCATTTACTGGGCGCCACGTGTACATGCGTCAGGACGGTAACATCCCCCTTAGCATTCTACTTTTTCCTATTTTACTAAAGCCCACTTGCACCAAATGGGCTCAAAGGCTTGGGCCGGATTATGGAGACTCCACTACCTGGCCGGGCCCCATTAAGGGTAGAGGATGGGCTGAGAAAGTAGGAGATCTTGGTACTATAAAAGGAGGACGCCCTTCTCCTTTTATTGGCATCAGATATCCAACACACTTTCACTCAAGAAGAATACGAACTCTCGTACCTTCTTCAACCCCTTGTTTATTATACTAACGATTAGAGGCTCGGCTCTTCTAATTGGTAGTCTCGCAAATCCTTGGTCTTGCTTTTAGACCCACACGTATTTTATAATCACACCCTCTTTATAAAATACAGTAGAATCACCATACGGATTGTTCTTTATCAGACTATCCTCGAATACGTGTTTCTTCATTGGTGCCATCCGTGGCCTTACCACAACTACTCTAAACCCAACAAAGCTCTTACAGCCAAATCATAAAAATGACCTCACCTCCACCTGTATACACTCTATCCGGTGCCGTCGAAGACATCACTGACGCCACCCCAGGATCCCACCCAACATCAGGGGACCACAACGACCAACAACCTCCCCTTATAACCCCCAGAAATCTGGAGGCCCAACTCACAGACCCAACTCCTCCAACTGAGGAGGAAATCGAGGCACTAAACAATGACTGGTACGAACGCCAGAGACAAATCTTTGGCGGCCACCTCAGCCAAGCGAGCATCTTCAGCTCGCCTACGCTCAAGCTCCGCCAACCGAGCATCTTCTGCTCGCTTCCGCTCCAGCTCGGCCTGACGGGCGGCCACTTCCTCTTCATCCCTCTTCTTCAAAGCAGCTTCAGCAGCGCGCCTCTCTTCCTCCTCCTTGCCTACAACCTCAGCCTGGCGCGCCGCCTCAGCATGGGCACGCTCCTCCTCAAGCTTCTTCTTCCGCTCCTCCTGAAATTGTTTGACAGAAGGAGGGATAGAGCCTACACAAAAAAAAAACACACAAGCGGATAAATAACTTGCAAGAAAAAGAAAGAAAGAAAACAAAGGCTCAAAAGCCGCTTACTGCTCAGCTTCTTCAGCGCTTTCTTATAAATCGGCTCACGAACCGGCGCCGGCTCAAGCACCAGATCATCTGGCTTATCACCACCATGAGCCGCCCGCTTCGGCGATGGCCCAGCAGATAAACCTTCCACCGCAGGTTCCGCCTGCTTCCGCTTGCGACCTATAAACAAAGGATGAACTCTTTTAAACAAAACAGACAACAAGATAGAAAGAAGACAAGGGACACTTACTATCGAGAGGCACATCCACATCGCCACCATGCGCCCCGGCCGATGATGATCCACCCACCGCGCCACCTGTAGACCGACGCGTACGATGTATTAAATCAGACGACGGGTCACTCGACTCGTCATCAGATAAAAACACATAATCAACCCCCTCCGCCGTCTTAACGGACAGCGGGTCAGGGTTGATCAAAAAACCTACTTCAAGGTTAGAGCGCGCACCTTGAATAGGGCCGGGGAACAGGAAGTTCTCCATCATCTGCTCCATCTCCGAAACCCCCCCTCCCCCTCGGGCACCGCCACATACATAGTCTTCACAGACCGGGCGGCAAAGTAGTCGAACAGCAAATCCCCTGCGATAAAAAACAAAAACATAAGATACGAGGACAGAGATGAAGAAACGGGACACCGGCAGCCGGAAAAGACCCTTCTGAAAATATGCCTCGTACAGACATATTTTTCCCTTCGAGCAGTCAACCGGAGTCTGCCCCTTCTCCGGCAGCTCCGGCTCCCATTCACGGGAAATCCCATACTTATGAATCAAGGCCCTGAACTTCTCCTTGGACCACGAGATATGGGCATCCTTCATCGACAACTCCACCTTCTTGTCTTCAGACGACATCTTCAAAAGAAAAATTATTAACTAACACGACGGAAAAGTGAAAAATTGCTTGGTCGGAATAAAGCAAGTCACCGGAGAAAGTTTAAAGAAGAATTGAAGAAAAGAAGAGAATGAAAGAACTCAAGGATGGAGACGACTATTTATACCCATCGCATTTAATGCAGGTAATGATGACAGACAGGCTTTTCGCGCAAGGGTCCAATTACAGGCAGACACGTTGCACAACCCACGTGCCAAAACGGCCCACGCGCCGCGCGTGTCTCACTCGCGAGACGGTTGTGCTACCCCAGCTGGCAGTAGATGTCGATGATCGACACGTGTACGCCCACGTTCAAAAACCACCATCAACAGCTGTCCCCACTCACCAGATGTAAGACACGTGGCGGCCTAGCAACTCAACAGTCGTACTAACTGTCAGACACGATCTCCAAAGCAGGTGTACCAACCGTCAGGCGCGTCTTTTCAAATTCAAAACATTCCCGCCTTTAATTTACACAAATTCCAAAAAGACAAATTCAATGCGGAGTAAATGCAGGCGCAGACTGCGACAAAAAATGACTTTTCACAACCTCTGGCCGCGCAAAAAGGCTCAACGCCTACCTTGGCTCAACGCCTGCGCGCCAGAGCGAAAATTTTGAAAAAATCAAATTTCACAACCTCTGGCCGCGCAAATAGGCTCAACGCCAACCTTGGCTCAACGCCTGCGCGCCAGAGCGAAAATTTTGAAAACATCAAAATCCACAACCTCTGGCCGCGCAAACAGGCCCTACGCCTATCTTGGCTCATCGCCTGCGCCCCATCACGTAACCAAGGCGCATCCCGTCATACGCCCACAGCATGATCACTGTGCGCGCACCAGTTGACGAAAAATTAAACACAAACACACGTCCACTTTGGTACATGAAAACCTAGTGACAACTGGATGTTACTCAAAGTACACATGTGAAATCAAGTCCAGCACTCCCCAAAGACACCGGTCAGCACTGGACTGGGGGGACTTAAAGGGATATGGTATTAAGACATTACAAATACCATACCATCGCCCACTTAGAACAGGCCTCGCCATACGCTCATCCGTCCGTTCTACGTCAGCGGATCGTCTCGCGCCCATCCGCCCGTTTTACGTCAGCGGAACGTCTGGCGCCCATAAACCCGTTCTACGTCAGCGATGCTTCTTCCGTCCGACGCGAGCATTAGTATTCTCGTTCTACGTCGACGGAACACCTGGCGTCCACCCGCCCGTTTTACGTCAGCGGTACATCCGACGCCAGGCCCATAAACGCCCGCCCGTTTTACATAGGCGGGCCAAGCATACATCAAGGCTTCCTTGGCAAGCTTCACCACAAGTGAAAGATACCTTTTGGGGCAGCTTTGGGAGTCACCCCTGCCCCAACCAAATATCTCTGACATGACAGGCGGCCCGTCAGAGTTCCCCTCCAATTAAAGACTGTTGTCAGTCTGACGAGCAGAAGGAACGATGACGTGGCAGCCTCCCAGCCAAGACATCTTCCTGACGAAGCAGACTTTCTCTGCCCACCTCGAAAACCCGGAAAGCATGAACTATCCACCGACTGGATCCACCAATGGGCAATCACCACGTGTCCACCGCCCATCAGCGTCCATTTACTGGGCGCCACGTGTACATGCGTCAGGACGGTAACATCCCCCTTAGCATTCTACTTTTTCCTATTTTACTAAAGCCCACTTGCACCAAATGGGCTCAAAGGATTGGGCCGGATTATGGAGACTCCTCTACCTGGCCGGGCCCCATTAAGGGTAGAGGATGGGCTGAGAAAGTAGGAGATCTTGGTACTATAAAAGGAGGACGCCCTTCTCCTTTTATTGGCATCAGATATCCAACACACTTTCACTCAAGAAGAATACGAACTCTCGTACCTTCTTCAACCCCTTGTTTATTATAGTAACGATTAGAGGCTCGGCTCTTCTAATCGGTAGTCTCGCAAATCCTTGGTCTTGCTTTTAGACCCACACGTATTTTATAATCACACCCTCTTTATAAAATACAGTAGAATCACCATACGGATTGTTCTTTATCAGACTATCCTCGAATACGTGTTTCTTCAGTTCATAAACACCCTAAAGCCCTAACTAGCAATTGAAACCGTAAAGTGTATGAATCATAAATATAATGCTATAGAAAAAATATATATGAAAAGGAAAAATAGTGAAAGTTGATTGAAAATACTTACGGTTTTGTTTGTTCAATTTAGAAAAATAAGAATATATGAAAACCAAAGCAAAAATCTCCAAAATTCTTGAGGATGATGATGATATGAACTCAAAAGATGATAAAATATGAGAGAAGTGAGAGTGTTTGTGTGTGAAACTCATGTTGGGATATTGAGGAAAAGAATGAGTAATTAGAAATATAATGAATGGTGTTTAATATAATAATCAATTTTGTGAGTAATACTAGTAATTAGTTGACTAGAAAACTCATGAAACTTATTTTTGAGGTAATATAATTAGTCATAAAGTTTAAAAGAAATTGGCAATTGTTTAATTGTGGTTAAAATATATGATACAAAAAAATGATTTTTGGCATAACTAACATCCTGACTTGGTATCCTATAAAAGTCAAATTATAATAAGTTTGAAAAACGTTTCAATATACTTATTTGATTAAAACGTAGACCCGTCAGTAAATATGTAATGATAAAAAGAAACTCAAGCTTTTATTAATTTGAGAATAAACAAAAGTACATGGACTGGATTTGTAAATGTGATAATATAGGGACTACATTTGTAATCTTGGCAAAATATAAGGAGCGGATGTTACACCACACCCCGAACACTTCATGTTGATGTTAAGACTAATGAAGAAGAAGCTTTGCTCAACCTAGACCTCTTAGAAGAAGCCAGGGACTCAGCAGCAATTCGAGAAGCTCAATACAAACAAAAGATGGAGTCTTACTACAATGCTAGGGTAAAGCGTGAACACTTCAAGCTGGGAGATTTAGTCTTAAGGAACAATGAAGCAAGCAAGAAAGAAAACCAAGGGAAGCTGGGACCCAAATGGGAAGGTCCTTACACCATCCTAGAGTCCCACAAAGGAGGATCCTATAAACTTGCCAACATAGAAGGCAAGAAGCTACCACGCCACTGGAACGGCAAGAACCTTAAAAGGTTCTTTGTTTAGGCTTTCAAGAAACGTTGTCCTTTACCTGTTGAATGATGTGACAATGACATGTTAAATCAATGAAGGGATCAGTAGATCCTCTTTTGAAAATTCGTCTTTCTATCCTACTTTCAGGTTGAAAACCTTGCAAGAAACTCCATGGCAAGGGCCATGTAAGGGGATGAGCTCCCAGGCCACATCGCTCAATAGGTTCAAAGGTTGAATGGACCTATATAAGGGGTGAGTTCCTAGATCAATCCAACTCCATGAGACTTACAAAATTTTTCTTTACATGTCTCATCGATGGGTTTGAGCAGCCTACACCAATTGTTCCTTAAGTTTTTTAAAAAAACTTACGAAAAACCAAACAAAAAACACTAAGTAGTGTATATAGGATAGATGGTGACTTGTTTGCCTAGACTACCTTTAGGATGAATGACTGCAACATTCAACCTTTCAAGGTGCTACCGGTTAAACATTCCCAAACATTACAAAGACAAACACTATAAAACAAACATGGTTAAAAATCAAACAATGAAAGCCAGCAAAGCAAAGACACCTAACACAGCCTTAAGGGCTTAAACATTAAACATAAAGGCCTTAACAGGCCAAATACTACAAATTGTTCATAGGGCTAGTGAATCCCACCACCATAAGGGAATCTACTAGATCCCATCAAAAGACAAATTGTTCAAACATCAGTTAATTGTTTACAGACTGATTGCTAAGATAGCTACGAACAAAGGACCTAAGAGAAGTTAAGCAATACCACTAGACCCTGAAGGCTTCGAGGCTTCATCCTCTCCAACCACCTTCGCCACCTTTGCCTTCTTAGACTTCTTTCCTTTCTTCGGCAACTTCTCAGCAACAATTCCAGCCTCACAGGCTTCAACACTAGCATCCTTGGACGGCATCTCGTCAACATCCAAAGTCTCCTCACTATCACCAGAATGAGCCCTTTTCTTGGAAATTGACTCAAACACTTTAGCACACACAGCTTCATTCAATCCTATGGGCTTCAACTGTTTAAACACCTGCAGAGGTTTCCCATATCAAGCAGACACCTGGGAAACATAAAGATAGGTTGAATGCTCCATCCTTAAAACTGTTTCTTTGAAAACATCCATGGACTTAGGCTGATATAAAGGAGACTCTTCCATAACTTCACCCGCCTCATGGGCCTTAAAGCCAGCAACCTATGATGCATGGGGACGCTGGTTTTGGTGCAGTCTCCGTTTCAGAAACGGGCTGGGGACGGAAACATGTGGGGGACGGCTAGGAAACGTTTCCAGCCCGTTTCCTATTTTGGGGGGACGTTTCCACCAAGTTTCCGAACAGTTTCCATTTAGTTTTAGGGTTTGTGTTCACGTATTATTGTTGTACGGATGGATCTACACGTTAGGGTATGTAGTCGAAGAAAACAGAATGTTTTAAGAAATAAGTTGCAGGTTTAGTGGAGGAAGGATGCTTGAATTTTTGCAATAGGAAGATGAAGATGATGCAGATGTATATAGGGGGGCCACTTTTTAATTAAGTTTTTACTTTTTACCTAACTTTAGTTCACCAGAGCACATGTATTTGCAAGTGGGGCTTGTCTTTTGATTTGAGTGTCTGACTAAATAACTTAAATGTGTCTTCAACGAAAAAAGCCCCCACATAATGTTATAAATAGTTGAAAATTATATATATTTTTTTAATTAGTGTTTTATAATTTACATGAAAAGTAATGTTCTAACGGATGGTGTTAATGAAGTGAATGGAAATGACAAGAATTTGCAAGATGTAAGATTTTTGCAGTTTACACTTTACATCAATATATATTTATTTTGGAATTTGTTTAATATATTTTTATTTTTTTTATATTTTTTATTGTCGTACCTTTTTTGTACCCGTATCTTAGATTTTTGAGTTTTGCCGTTCCCCGTTCCCGTATCGTCCCCGTACCCCGATCCCGTACCCGTCCCAATGCTACATAGCCAGCAACAAAACCTGCACGTTTACCATTAATAAGGAGTTTAGTGTAAACCTCCCCAAGAGCAGAGTTGAATTCAGCAGAATGAAGCAGATAAGTGACAACTTGCTGAAAACCCTCTTCCATCAGCCACTGATTGTCATCCAAAGCACTAGCAAGGGAAGCCTACAACCCAATTTTCTCATCCTCAAACACCTTCCTCTCTGCTTCAAGTGCCAACCTGTCAATCTCAACCTTCAACCGAGCAGCCTCATGCTTAGCAGCCTCTGCTTCATGCCCTCTCTTCAGTTCATCAATTAAACCAATAAGGGTTTTTTCTTTCTCAACCCATTCAAGAGAATCCTTCTTCAAAGAAGCAAGAGCCTGCTTCATTTCTCTTCTCTTCTTGGCAAAATCACCATACTCTCCCATCATCTTTCTAAGCCTACTAACACCTTCAGGAAGCATTGCAGCCAAGTTGCAGGTCCCAACCATCAGCTTTGTCAACAAGACATCATCATCCAACCCCTCCAAGCAAGCCTTGGCACCCGGAGTAGCAAGATGTGCAAGCACATCCTCACAAACAGAAGAAGACTTGAATGTATCAGTAGGCTTCACATTCCAACCAGGGGTATACACCCCTTCACCTTCAACAGTTGTGAAACCCTCAGTATTCTTCAACATTACAACCTTAGCAGCCACCTTCTTACCTTTGCTCTTCTTCCCAAAAACTTCATCAGCAACATTTTCAACATCGTGATCCTTCTCTTCCTCTGAATCCTCTATATCATCACTAACATGCACCGCCTCAGAAATAGCAGCAGGCTTTGCAGCCTTTAACAAACGTCGGCTAGACCTCCTAGTCGAAGCAGTTTTAGAAAAACTCTTGACGTTTGGAACAGCAACATAATTACTCCCATCATACCTCCCCTTCTCATACTTCGTCAGAGCATCCTCACCTTCAACAGCTTCAGCATCTTTAAAAATAACTTCTGAAGCATCATCACCTTTAATGAAATCTAGGGCCGACATAACTACAGAGCAAACAATAAGGAAAACAAGAACATAAACAACATGCAAAGGGAAAGAAATAAAAACAACAGTAAAAATAAGCATACCCTGATCACCCTTCATCAACACAGGGTCCCTACACTGTTTGTCCCATCGAGTGCTAATACCGGATAAAACCAAAAAAAGGTTCGCCAAAGGGACGAAGCCTTGAAGGACATGCCCAAATAGCCTTAAGAAAATTTTCATCTAGTTCAGACTCCAACGGTTCCATTTCATTAGGAACAGCCTCGGGATGTCTCCACACAGGCTTGAAAGGAAAGATGGATTCAGAAACCCAGAAAAACCTTGTTTTCCATTGACCAACAGTTGTCACATGAGACGAAATCAAGTTGGTTTAAACCGAAGACCCTTCAAAGATAAACCAATCGCCATTTTTGGCAAGGCGAAAGAAACGCCTAAAAATAAGAAGGGTTAGGTCATAACCTAGAGCCCTACATAAGATTTCAAAATGCAAAATACGGCTAACCCCATGTGGATGGATCTGACCCAACGAAACCCTATAATATTCAAGTACATTTAGCAAGAAAACGAAAAATGGATGACGAAGGTTGGAAAACTCGAAATGACGACAGTACAACGCAATCGAACCATCAGGATAACGAGAAACAGGGTCTGTAAGACTAGGAGAAGCAGGCTTGAAGGACAGATCAATGTCCAACTCCAATCAAAATGCTTCAACTTCCTCTTGTGTAAGGGAAGAGAAAGTGATAGACACATCCTTCTTAGCACCCATAATGCCTTGAAGGATGATCAAGGGCAAGAAAAATAAGGAAGAAAAGACTAACCTGATAGTTGCAAAGCGAAACCCTAAGAAGATTTGGAGAGAATCGTTGAAGAAGAAGAAAAAGAGTAAAGTAATTTGTGTGGTGAAAAGATAATAACCAAATATAAAGCGGTTATAATATTAATAAAAAGTAATGATGCCTTACATTAATACAAAGACTGCACGACTGACACCTGTCATATCAGCAGTCAAATCACAATTCAAATCTAGAGAAAACAACCGCCCAAAACCTACGAACCTTTGAACCTTTCAAGAAAAAGCAAAAACTAGCAAACAGTCAGAAGCCTTTTAGCTACGCCACAAAGACTCCTGACTTGGGGGGCTGATGACGTGGGTAGCCTAAAGCAAAAAGATTAATAACTATCACAAATCTATGCTTGAAGGGTTGAAGCCTACGAAGGTTCAAAGGACGAAGAAGCACAGATCAAAAGAAGACCTGTCTTGTCATCTTTTCCTCGGTCAGCCCAAGCAGTTATTGTGTAGACACTGCACTACTCGGACCGCAGGTCCAAAGCCCCCATCGGCTTAAAGTGGCTTGTCCTCTTGTTGCACCATGTTCCAAGATAATATCCTTACCTAAATAAGAAGATGCTTTCTCTATATAATCAGGATCAATCCCACAGATCTGATCCATCCCTGATTATTCTTTCTTACACCCAATCTTCTATTCTTTTGGTCCACATACGTGAGGAGAATATCTCCATCACACGAACACATCACCTGAGTTTAGAATATCAATTCTGGTCTTGAGTCACTCTCAAACCAGAATTTTGATACTCAAAAACAATATTATCTTAAACCTCCTTCTACGTTTTACAACGTAGGAGGACACCACGACCTGCGTTAGGCAGATCTAAACCCTTGAACCCTTCATGTGACTCAAAACTATTGTTAGGTTATTATTTGTTGTAGCAACAAGGTTCAAATGGGTCCAGCAGATTGAAAGTTGCCCAATATATATTTTGTAAATTCAAAAGTTGATTTCTTAAAAAAAAAAAATAGGTTTTTTTGATAACCATGTAACCCTTGTTACTAGAAACTCACACTAATACTCTACTAACCAATAAAGTCAAGTAAATCGTATCTTATGTTGTGCAGATGACCTTTAAAAGGTTATGGTAGGAAACTAGTGAAAGCTAGTTTCGAACATGAGACCTGTACTATTAAAAACAACATAGTTTTTGCAATCATTTTTAATTAAAAAAAATACCCAGTTAGTTATTATTTATTAGTTTGTTTACATACACTTTTTGTTTTAGAATCTATATATTACACTGTATATTATTTTGTCATTTTTTTTTGTCATTTGTTATCATGATTTTAAATAAAACTAGGTATTAGTTGCCCGAGCTTCGCCGCAGGTGCGGCTGTTGTGCGAAACGCGGCGGGAGCTCCTGTTGCTTTGAGTGTTTGGCGGACGTTAAAGATCGCACGTCGCTGTGGGAGCTCCTGTTGCGTGGAGGGTTTCGTGGACATAAAAGATAATATTAAGTGACTGTTATTCTTGCGTGAGCTTCAAAAAATACTCGCGGCTAAAAGCTAAAACTTTGGTGGTCAAATTGAAAGATAATAAAGTTAAGCTAAAAGTTAGTGGCTAAAGTTTTAAATCCTAAAAGCTAAAAGTTAGTGGCAGAAATAAAGTTAACGTAAAAGTTAGTGGCCAGGGGAAGGATAAAATGAAAACCCTCTTGAGTTGTGCAAACCCTGAAAACCCTATGTAAAATCTTGTTTTTTTTCCTGATTTTTTCAGAATAGCTTTTATATTCAATTTTATTAGTTTTGGCAAAGAAAATCAAAAAAGCGCCAAGTAGGTTATTTTGTTACACCGTGTTACACAAAACTCGATTTTATCATACGCCAGCATTGTTACATATGTAACATCTGTGTTACGTAATTTTTTAAAAAAAATCTATTCGGCGCTTTTTTGATTTTTTTGGGCCGAAAGTCATAAAATTAAGTATACAAGCTATTCTAAAAAAATTACAAAAAAACAATGTTGTTACATAGGGTTTTCGTGGGTTTGCACAACTCAAGAGGGTTTTCACAGGATACTTAGCCTATATATATATATATATATATATATATATATATATATATATATATATATATATAGGGGATGGATTAAATAAAAACCCACTCAAATTGAAGAAACTCGGGAAACTCTCCCCACTCAAATTGAAGAAACTCGGGAAACTCTGACTTCCCGAGCTTTTTATCATCTAAAAAAATTAGGGTATGTAATATACATGTTTTTAAGAGTTTTGAGCAAAAACAAAAAAAAACAAAAAAGCGCCGAGTGGATATTTTTTAAAAAAATAAATAAGTTTTTTGTGTTACATATGTTACATGTCTGTAAAGTGTGTAACATACGTTACACAAAAAACTTATTTATTTTTTTTTAAAAATATCCACTCGGCGCTTTTTTATTTTTTTTTGGCTCAAAACTCTTAAAAACATGTATATTACATACCCTAATTTTTTCAGATGATAAAAGCTTGGGAAGTTAGAGTTTCCCGAGTTTCTTCAAAATACATATTGTTAAAAATACATATCTTATTTTTGTTACTATATCTAATACAGGCACAAATGCAACAACTTAGTTCTAATCTTCCTGATGGTTCGATCGATAAGCCTGGACCAGATGATGTTTTTTCTAAAGTAATGGGGAAAGATCGAAATGGTGATGCAGTCATGTATGGTCTGGGTGTTCGTGCTTCTGATGTTTGGGGTGTAACATCAAGTCGTTCAACATGTCGTAGAGAAAACATCCAATTGAAGTCTAAATGTGAAGAACTTACTAGTACTGTGGCTCGGTTACAAGCCCAAGTATCGGAGATTAAAGGGAGTACGGATGGTCCTAGTGTTCCACCTCTTACATCACCACATTTTCCCATTGCAACCAATGGACCTCCACGTTTACGGGTATTTTTCTATATAAATCTTTATTTTTTTTTTGTGAAACGTTACTTGTACTATTGTGACTAGAGTTTGATATGTTTGTTGAAAACTAAAATCTAGGTCGGAGATGAAGTTGTCCTCAAAAGCATTCTAAACTCTGCCGAGATTGTAGCAAGAGGATGGGTGAAGAGCTTGGACCCAAATGAGCTAGTTGGTGGTACAGAGATTGGACAAGAATGGTGTGAGGTAAACGTTCAAGTAGCAATAAAAATAGATGAAAAGTTGGTGAGACCATATGGGTTATTTTCCACAATTCAAGATTGTATTGGTGCCTCCATTGCATGGCCTTGTCCTTTCATCTCGGTATGTAGTTATTAATTTTGTGATATGAATAATTTTAATAATCTGGAACTTAATGCTTATACACAGATGGTTTATTTGTAGGTAGTCCGTGAGGATTGAGGACACATGATGACTCAGGATTCTATGCTGCTTATCTCTTTCGTTGCTTTTAGTTTCTTTGTTAAATGTTACAAAACTTTATGTTGGATGATGCTATAACTTATTCATGTTTAGTGTTTTTGTTATGAATATGTTTATTTGAAATATAATAAAGTTTTATTTCTTTCGTTAGTTGATGTTATATACAGTATATCATAAAATTGTGTGCGTATATGTTTAAAAAACCGTTGTATCATGACTTGTTAGGACTTTCAAATTTGGTCCTATTAAAGTGTACGAATATGCTTTTCTTAGGACGCTATATTGTTTGTTCATTGACATCTTATGCGACCATAAAACTGGTTTCATAATCTTATTTGAGATATTAGGACCCTTTTTTTTGGTACTAATGCTTCTATAATGTTACATCATAAGGGTCCTATAACTTAATTTTTTAGGACTCTTGTATGTGTATTAAAAGATTAAAACTAGGTAAGCACATGTTAAAACCTTGTAAAAGTGTCCTAATATGTTTTATTAGGAGTTTTTTTTGGGACATATTATGCGACCATAAAATTGGTTTCATAATCTCATTTGAGATATTAGGACGCTTTTTAAGTTTCGTGACTTATTACGACCCCCTTACATGAAACGCTTTTACCGTTGGTCCTATTAAATAAAAGGTCCTATAAAATAACATTTTAGGACACTTTTGTGCGTACTAAAAACCCATTTTTGTTGTAGTGCAACTTTGAAGTTTTTTTTCCTAATGATCATGTCTTCAGTTCTTAGCGGATAGATACTTATTGACATTTCGTTTATGCACTGATTAATTATTACAACAACAAAACTTGGAACAATCAAGTGAAACATAATATGAAGTTTAGATATTTGAGTTGGTGATTAGATTTAGATCACAATTCAAACAAATTAAAGAAACTGAAAAAGAGTTTATGATTGTGAAACATTCAAAGTCATCATCATCATCATACTCAGTTAATCCCACCAATAGCAAAAGCTAAGGTAGGGTCTGAGGAGGGTAAGATGTAGACAACCTTACCTCTACCATGTCGAAATAGAGAGGCTGCTTCCAGTGAGACCCCCGGCTCAATAGTGGTTTTATATCAAGACTTAGACAATAAGGCACATAAAACTTAGCAATCGGGACAAACCCGATTGGTGCCTGTACCCCCTTGTCTTTTGGCTATCAACGTCACCACATGATGCATGAGTAACCTTCCGTCATGTTTAACGTTATTTTCACGAAATTAGTAAAATAACGTTAAAATTAGTGCAACTTTACTTTTGCCCCCGAGGGCCACGCATATATACATTATATGCGCACAGCCGTGAGCGGGGCGTCTGTGAAACATTCAAAGTAAATGTTGAAAATTGAAAAGCATGCAGCCATGCAGTTTGTCCCACATCGGTTTTGTAGTGTTAAACAGAGGGGCTGAAACTCCATATTTAAAGAATGCAGGTGGAAGTTTGAAAAGCATGCAGCCATGCAGTGAGCACAAAGCGAACTATTCTTTCGCCTTTTACTAAAGAATACCGTGTGCTCGTTGCATTTAGTGGCATACGCCTATTTTTGGAGAGACCTTTCTTTTCTGAGAGGCTCCAAACCAATGTTTAAAGTCTAAATTTTGTATAAAACAATTTTTTTAAACCTCAAAACCTTATGTGTTTCTCTAAGACCTTAAACAGACGAATAGGAGTAGGTTCTTTTAGATTTGCCATAAAGATTGTTTTTCGTCAAATTGGAATCGGATCTAACATGTGCAGCCTAAGCTTACTTCTCTTGGCTCCCGGCGGGGTTGTCTAGTCCTAAAGTCCCACGCATGGCTGCTCTTCGTATATAGAGACGATCCTCGACATCCTACCTTTAAAGAGGCACTTTGATAGACGATCAGTTATCAGTCTAGTTCGACACCTTATTCTTATCTGAAATAGTAGACAGACGCCTCTGGGCATTTCTCAAAAGAGTTAGATACGCCTAATCAATATAGTAGTTCAGACAATTTAATAACCGTTATTCAAACAAAACAAAAAAAAAGTCATAAGATGTAAAGACTGCTGTGAATGAGAGATGTATTTTGTGAGTTTTTAACAAATACCAGCATACTTGAAATAAGATATAAAAATTAGAAGATTTGCAGGTCACAAATCTTGCAACATGTTTCATTACTTCAAACAAAATCATGTTTTACTATGTTCTAGGTTTTGTTACATCCATCTTGTTTCAGTGTTTAGTTTGTTTCATCAAAGCAAACATTTTTTTCAAGTTTGTTCAGTGTGTAAAATTAAACATTGACAAACATAGTATCTATTTACTACTATTTAGTTTGAACCCCAATCCGCCTCGACAAAAGTTACAGATTTACAGGTTCTGCAGAAGCATCTCCGCCTCGAGGTGAACAATATATTGATGATGAGCCACTACATGTCATTGCAAAGAAGAGGAAGACATACGAATCTCGATCTGTAGTTAGGACGAGTCACTCTTGTCATTGCTAAGAATAATATGTTTACACCATACAAGTGAGGAAGAGAATGATGAGAGTTGATCAATCAACAGTTCTAATGAATCTATTTCTTTAAAGATGGAAAATTGTATTATTTTTATTACACTCTTTTTTTAAGTTGATAACTTTTAAAAAAAATATATTCTTGTTTTTTTTAAGTGTTAAACAACTTGTGATGCTATAGAGAAAATGTTGTTTGAAGGGCTGCGCGCCGGGTTGAAACTATTCGTCTCGAACATAAGTGAAACTAGTAGTTTGAAATATAATGGAAGTTCTAGAGTAAAATCAAGGGATGAACTGGAATCCGTCCCACATTGGTTTAGTAGTGTAAACAGAGGGGTTGACACTCAGTATATATAGTCAGCAGGTGAGAATGTTAAAGTCATGCAGCTACAAAGTGAGCACAAAGCGAACTATTCTTTCGCCTTTTACTAAAGAATGCCTTGTGCTTGCTGCATCAAGTGGCATATGCCTATTTTTGGAGAGACCTTTCTATTACTGATGAAGGCTCCAAACTAATATTTCTAGTACAATATTTTATTTGAATTTGAATTTATCTTTAATTTGTATAATATGTAGTTAAATTCGTCAGTTTGTTTTTCAAGTGTAGCTTGAGCCCATAGAAATAGCCGAGTTGGCGATGCCAACCATGGTGGTGGATGCTTATACCTTAAGGGTTTGTTTGGTATGTGGTAATGGAATGGAGAGGGAATGGAATGGATGAGGTAATGGAATGGACAAGGTAATGGAATGGATCATTACCATTCCATGTCATGTTTGGTTGCCATGTGGGAATGAAACAAAACATTACTTTGTGTTGTTGGATAAGCAAGAAAAGACAAAAGAATAAAATCGGTGGTGAGTGGTTGTGGTGGGTGGTGGTGGTGATATATGGCGGTAGCGGCAGTGGTGGGTGCGGCGACGGTGGTGGCGACGGTGGATGGTGGAGGTGGGTGGCGGCGGTGGTGGTGGTGATGGGTGGTGGTGGGTGGCGGCGGTAGTGGTGGGTAAAGGAAATTGTGGTGAGTGGCAGTGGCAGGTGGTGGAGGCGGCGGTGGGTGGGTGACGGTGGTGGGCGGCGTTGGATGGCGGCGGTGGTGGATGGTAGCAGGTGGTGGTGGCGACGACGACGACGGTGGTGAGTGGCGACAGTGGTGGTGGGTGGTGGCGGCAGCGGTGGTGATCGACGGTGGTTGGTGGTGACGACGGTGGTGGGTGGTGACGGCAACGGTGGTAGGCGGTGATGATGGTGGTGGGTGGTGGTTGTGGGTTATGGTGTTGTTAGTAAAGGATGAATGGGGGATGGAATGAAAAAAAAACATGGGGGGTGGATGGAATGGTTTTGAGGGAATGGAATGCCTTGTGGAATGAGTGATTCCATTCCCTTAGCCAACCAAACACACTTTTTTTCATTACCTCGTAATGGTTCATTCCATTCCCTCTTCCATTCCACCATACCAAACACTACCTAAGAGTTAAAGGATCATTTGTGTATGTATTATAGACATCATGATTGATCATCTTGAATATACAAGGCATGTATCTTGTATATAATGTTACGGACATTTTATAAAACATCTTGATAATTGACAATGCATTGATTGACAATTCTATAATTGTCATAGAGAATTTATCTCTTGAAGACTTTAATTTTAGCGATGGACGCATTTTTGAAAACTTAAAAGTTTTGATTATTTTTTGTTTGTAAAACGTATATTAATTAATGCTTAAGGAGAGACTAAATAAATACTTTGAAGTAATTTAACAACATAAAATAAAATAATACATTTCTTTAATATCAAAACCGTAAATGATCCCTGCAATATACCAACCCAACCAGCATTTCCCTACGGCCTTATGCCTAAACGGTACTCTTTCATGGCTCCAGGGCTCCAGGTTTTACAAGATTGATATAAACAATTTAGGATATATAGGAAAGGAAAGTTTTATTTCATAACTGTTCTTCCTAAGGGAAGAACTTCTTGATCGTATTTACATAGCCCCCCTTAAGAGAGGGAGTTTAGTTACACATACTAATTTTTTAAGATGAGAATTTTGGGGGAGAGCATTTGATGATCTTTAACTAAAATCAATCTCCTTTATATACTAGGAGAAGATTTGTACAAAAGACTAAACTAGCCTTCTTAATTCGTCATGCATGACGTTTTTCTAATCGCCATACCCATGTTTTGGGTCTAGTTCTCTTGTGTCTTCTTCTGAGGTGTAGCTGTCCAAATGAGAGGAGTTGCATTCTTTAGTTGTATTATTTGCACAATATTCGCAATTATGATTTTCATAAGTGCGTTGAAGTTTTTGGCAGAGTTTTTCTTTGGTGATGGGACTTGCCTTTACTTTATTGAAGATAATATGTTGCTCTATCTTTTCCAAAGCTTCCTTTTCATGTTTGGGTAGTGGAATATCGCTGTAACTTGTAATTATGCAGTTGTTACTACAATAATTAACTTTATTAAAGCTTCCCACTTTAATTTTTTGCAGGTTATCAAGGATTTTTAAGAATCCTCTGACTCTGATTTCAACCCAATTTTCCGGGTCTTCGAAACTGTCTTCCATGCTTTTGGAAGGATTGACGGTTCTTGCTTTGGCAATACCGATTTCTAGATGATGGTAGCTTTGGAACGAATTTCCTTGATACCAGTCCGGAAGCGTAGAATTACACTTAATGAAGATGTCTGCGTCTCTTGCTGCAACAATCTTTTTACGAAAGTTTTTTTATAGCTTTCTTTATTCCTTCAGAAAAACGGCTGATTTCTAATAAATTCAGAGAAGGGTAGATAAACTTAATTAATCCAGCCATAAATGCTAGAGAAACAAATTCTGGTTTTGCGCCTGGACAAAAGATAATATGACTTTTAGTTGCCTTGTCTTCTGTATAGATGTGTTCTTTCTCGAAATAAGTTTGACTTAGAGATCTAGCCTTGGACCAGATAGATCTGAATTCATCTAAAGAGATGATATTGTCACTTTCTTCGACTTCTTCTTTTAAAAAGGTTTTTGGGAAAGTTTTCTTGAATTCTACAATTCTTTATTTTTTCTTGACCTTCAATGGTTCAAGGAAAAATGTTACCTTTAAAGGTATTTATTTCTTTCCAAATTCTGCCGAATACCGAGTGGCTTCTTGTTGAGCTTGTAGCAGACTTGCGAACTTTTTAAATGGAAAAGTATTCCCTGTAACATATCGAGAGACTATAGACCAGTCTTCATAAATGCCTCTGTTTTCTCCATCAAAAATAACATAAAATTTGGATTTACCAGGGGTCATGGGTTCATGAATGATTTGAGAGTAACTCGGTCTAAGGGAGACCTTTTCAGTTTTTTAGCAAACTGTCAGCTATCAACGGATTTGATATGTCTTTACCAGAGCCGTTTGCTTCTGGGCTAGATGAAGATTGTGATTCTTCATGTGTTTTGCTTTTTTCCAAAGCAACAGGAGTCAACGGATTTGATTTTTCTTTACCCTTTGTCGTTTGGAAGGGAATAGATTCTATTTGTAACCTTATGGTTTCCTGTACTGAATTAACAGTTGTTTCTTGACTTTCGTCATAGACTGCTATCTTTTCATGAAGATTTTTTAATTCTATAAGAATATTTTTTTCTTGGAGGTGTAAGGCCTTTAGATCATCCATTTTTCAAATGTTGATATTTCTTTTTATTGTTGATGGTTTGTTTGAAAGATTTTTGCTTCAATATATAGACAATTTTCTTAGCAAGGATACAAAATTGTTTATGTATTCTTGTAAAATTACCATATTCATTCTTGTAAAACAAAAATATTTCGAATAATTACTCATATATTCTGAAAATCTTGTGTCAGACAACTAGCAAGCACGTTTTTTGTTCCTTCAAGATGCTCAATGTTAAACAAATATCTTGAAAACCACATTTGTCATCTGACAAGACGGCCCTGTTTATTATCTCTCGAGATTTTTGTCTTTAGGAAATAAGTAAAGTTTTTATTATCAGTTCTTACCAAAAATTTTACTGGGGTAAGATAGATAGAAAACTTTGAAATCGTATTTTTTACCGCTAGTAATTCTTTTTCATTACTATGGTAATTTCTTTCAGCTTGTTTAAAACTGCCAGAAGTATATCTGCATATTTCTTCTTTTTCAGTTGTTTTAGCCTTCAAAACCCCTCCCCAAAAGTCATTTAAGGCATCTGTTTCTATTATAAGAAAGTCTTCTTCCTTTGGAAGATAAAGTTTAGGAAAAGTTGTTAAATTTTTCTTTATCCTTTTCATATAGTCAATATCAGACTGTTTCCATTCCCATACATATTCTTTCTTCA
This sequence comes from Ambrosia trifida, assembly GCA_028751855.1. Taxonomy (NCBI): domain Eukaryota; kingdom Viridiplantae; phylum Streptophyta; class Magnoliopsida; order Asterales; family Asteraceae; genus Ambrosia; species Ambrosia trifida. The sequence continues at coordinate 79,746,334 of CM054124.1, read as the reverse complement.
ATTTTACCTGTAGGGGCTTCCTGATCTTTGCTAACTTTGGAATGTAGCTTTCTGCATAGGTTAGGATACCTAAAAATCTTTGAAGATGTTTTTTTATCTTCAAGAGTATCTGGAAACTTATGTAAATTTTCCAAGATATGTTTTTGTGGACAATGAGTTCCTTGATCTATTTCAAGACCTAAAAAATTGATTTTTGTTTTAAAAAGATTTGCTTTCTTTTTTGATAGTATAATTCCATATTTTTCAATTAATCTTAAAACCGCCAGAACGTGGAAATAGTGTTTTTCTTCATAATCTGAGAAAACTATTATATCGTCAACATAAACGGTACAAAAGTTTTCTAGTCCTCTTAAAGCATTTTGCATATGTCTTTGAAATATGCTAGGTGCCTGTTTTAATCCAAAAGGAACTACTTTCCATTGATAATGGCCATATGGACATGTAAACGCCGTCAAGAGTTGAGACTTTTCATCTAACAGAACTTGCCAAAATCCACTTTTGCAGTCGAAACTGGAGAAAATGGTTTTTCCTCTCAAAAGAATTAATAATTCTTGCATTCAAGGGAGATTATGACTATCTCCTTTGGTAGCTGCGTTAATTGCTTTGTAATTGACAACCATACGCTTTTTACCTCTTCTTTTTTCAGCCTCATTTTCGACTAAAAATGCTTGTGACATGTGAGGTGATTTACTAGGAATAATTAGCTTAAGATCAAGTAATTCCTTGATTTGCTTGCTAAATTCTTCTCTGTCTTGTGGACTATATTTCATAGGTTTTACCCTAATTATGGTTCTAGGATCTATTAATTCTATAGACGCTTTCATCCAATTTTTAGATTTTTGAGGGTCAATAGGATTTTCAAAGCAAACTTTTTCAAGTAAAGTTTCAATTTTTTGATATTTTTGTATTCCTAAAAAATATCTTTCTTCCGGTTTAATAACTTCACGAGTTATATTACTTCCTGGAATTTGTTTTATTTTTGAATCCTTTTTCATTGATTCAAGAAAACCAGGTTTTCCTACTTGAAGGGCCTTTGTAACCTTTTTAATTAAAATCATTTCTTTATCAAGATGAAATGAGATTCTATCCGGCCATTGGGTAAATGGACCGTATAACTGACAGAAATTCTTTCCTATGAGAATATCTATTCCTGTTTCTTGTTGGTAAATAGTAGGAATAGAGAATGGCCCTTCTGAGAAATAAACTATAAGGTTTCTACAAACCTTGTCTAAATTAATAGTATCTTGGTTGGCAACTGTTACCGTGATTCCTTTAAGAGTGTTTTCCCATAGTTCTTCAAGGATAACATGTTTGCTTGCAAGACAAAGGCTTGCACCTGTATCTACATAACAGTGTCGAGTTATAGTTTTATATCCCGAAAAGAATATCTTTCCTTTGATATAAATAGAATTTTGATTAGTTATATTTGAATAAACTAATTCATTATCCTTTTTTATTAAATTGTAACATACTAAATTGGTAGTATGATCAAAACTTGTTTTAATCATTCTGACGAACTTTCGAACGAGATATCAGAAGTTGTTGGGTCTTCTTTTATTTCTAATGAATAAACTTGTTTGTAATTACTAAAAATGTTTTCTGAAAGAAAGTATCCTTCATTTTCTGCCATTAGGATGAGTTTTACCTTTTCAGGAAAAATTTTCCTATTTGGACATTCGTTGGCATAGTGCCCTTCTTCTGAGCATATGCAGCAACATTTCTTTTTTCCTTGAGGACAAACCTTAGGTTTTTCTTTAGAAAAGTATTTTCCTGGGGTAAATTTTCTTTTCTTGGTTTTCCAAAACTTTCTTTTTGATGTATGTTTATATTTCTTTTTATATTTCTCTTTAAAATAAGTTTTGGTATCACAACCAAAAGATAACGGTGGAATTTCAGTGAGTTTTTCACAACAATTTTTGTTAAATTTCTTTAACTGTTTTTGTTTGTTAGAAAAATCACAGTATACCGCAATTTCATCTTTAACAACCCTTGTGGCAAATCCAAGAGAATGCATTGTCATAGCATTCTTTTCTTTGTTCCATCTTTCTTTGGCTTTTTCACCAACGATATGAATTTTCATGAGATAGACTTCTATCCAAGAGTGGTATTCTCTAGAACTTAGTTTATAGAGATTTTGCTCAAATACACAAGTAAAATCGTCAAGAAGACATATATCACAAAGTTGTGATTTTGTTAAAACTTGTCTCGCTTGTTCGAGCAATTTTTGATTTTCGAAGTCTTTATTAGTTAAATAATCAAGACCCAAAAACATCATATATATATATGGCATTAATGACTTGATCAAAGAGACCATTCCCATGTAAAGTTTCACTCCAATTTGTTCCTTTAATGAAATCTTAAACTATTCCTGATGACTTATGCTCTATTAAAAGTAGAACAGCTTTAGCTCTAGAGAATTCTTCTTCATTAGATTGAATAATCAAGCTTATTTCAGTGTTCCATTTATCAATTACCTCTTTTCTTTTCTTTTGATCAAATATGCAATCTAATTTTATGGTGTCAATAGCAGTTGAACTTCCATTTTTGGAATCTTTGTCAGAATTTGGTATACCTTTGTGATATGGCATGGTGAATTCTGTTTTCACATTTCGAGGCGTTCTCGTGCTACTAGAACTAGCGCCCGAGTGATTTACCCTGTATGTAGGTTTTTCTTCTTCCGAAGAAGATTCATCTTCTTCATCTTCTGTTTTAGGTTCATGTAAAACAAAAACTGATTCACTGTTTTCAGGAAAGTATTTTTCTTTCAGTTCTTTATTTTCAGAAAATTTTTGTTCACATTCGTTGTCACTTAATGACATTAGTTGAACAAGTTCATTTATTTGTTCCCCAGACAAGGTTTCTAATTTTTCATCAAAAACTTGTTCTAACTTTTGAGTAATAGAGGCCATTTTATCCACAAGACAAAATAGTTTTTATATCATTTAGTTTTTGTATATCTTTCTTTAAGATATAATTTTTTCGATGTAAATCAGTTAATTCGTTAAGTTTATCATACGGATGGATACTCCAATCAGTATGAAGCTCAATAATTCTTTGATTATTTCTTTCTATGAAAAAATAATGTCTAGATTTTTCTAATTCAATCTTTCTAAAAGAATTTTTAATTTGACTCTGTTTGTCATTTGAAGTTGATCCAAAGGGCCATGTAAGAGCGTTTGGACTTTTAGAACTTCCTAATGAAGGATTTCCTACATTGAAATTAGGAAAAGAATATTTTTGAAAACTTTTTAGTTTTGTAAAATTCTTTTCTTTATGTTCTTCAAGATTTACTTCTTGAGTCTCAATTTTATCAAGTTTTTCAGAAACGTCTTTAAGTTTTTCAAAAACGTCTTTAAGTTTTTCATAAATGTCTTTAATAATCTTTGCAGCAATGGCTTCTAAATTTTCATTTGTATAGACTCTTTCTATTTTATAATCTTTAATTAACTCTTCTATCCTGACAAGAGACATATTAATTTTGTAAAAAAGTATTTTTTTTTTTCAAGGACTATGACTTCCTATGACTTCTTTTAGGAGTTCTCTATATTTATCTATTCTATTTGACATAGACGATATGTTTCTCATCAGTTGACTTTCTGATGGACAAGTTTCTCTTGAAGTTAAGGAGTTTCCAGAGAAACTATGTCTTGGTCTAGAATATGATTCTTTTGGTGTTAAAGAATCTCCTTGAGAAACTATATCTAGGTCTAGAACTTATAATTTGTTTATCTCGAGCAATATTAATCGCCCAATTTTCTTGTATTTGTGAGGGTTCACTGAACCTACTTCCTTCAACAGTATCTATTTCTGAAAATATATCATCTAAGGATATTTTTTTCTTTTTCTTTATACTCAATAGAATGAGTACTATTAGTTAAAGCATACGAAATTAAATAATTAATCGCAAAAACTTTGTTCCCTGGTTCCATAAGATCAGTTCTTTCACACTGATGTATGAAACTTAAGGTTTTATCGAAATCTTTTGAATCTCGATGTAAGGCAAACTTAGGATATACGGTGAACATGAATTTTCCGTAGGCTAAGTTTCCTTGAATTGCACCTAAAAGTGCATCTTGTCTGTTGATGATTCTGTTATCAACAAGTGCCATTTTTATGGGAAAGTTAATCCCGTCTCTAAATTGAGCTTTTAAAAGGATTTTTATAGCTCCTATATGTACCATATTCATGGATTTTCTTAATTCAGGTTTAATAGCTAATAGTCGTTTTGCTATTTCTCCTTTAGTTAAGAGTGGTAAATAACATCTTCCTGAAGTTTCTTTTATGTCAACCGAAAGTTCTTCAGTATTATAGCAATAAAAGATTTTATTTGTTCTCAAGAATGCTTTAGAAACAAGAGTTAAAGGATCATTTATGTATCTATTGCAGAGATTTGATGATACCTTAAGAGTTAAAGGATCATTTGTGTATGTATTGTAGACATCATGATTGATCATCTTGAATATATAAGGCATGTATCTTGTATATAATGTTACGAACATTTTATAAAGCATCTTGATAATTGATAATGCATTGATTGACAATTCTATAATTGTCATAGAGAATGTATCTCTTGAAGACTTTAATTTTAGCGATGGACGCATTTTTGAAAACTTAAAAGTTATGATTATTTTTTGTTTGTAAAACGTATAATAATTAATGCTTAAGGAGAGACTAAATAAATACTTTGAAGTAATTTAACAGCTTAAAATAAAATAATACCTTTCTTTAATATCTAAACCGTAAATGATCCCTCCAATGTACCAACCCAACCAGCATTTCCCTACGGCCTTCTGCCTAAATGGTACTCTTTCATGGCTCCAGGGCTCCAGGTTTTACAAGATTGATATAAACAATTTAGGATATATATATAGGAAAGGAAAGTTTTATTTCATAATTGTTCTTCCCAAGGGGAGAACTTCTTGATCGTATTTACATAGCTCCCCTTAAGAGAGGGAGTTTAGTTACACATACTAATTTTTTAAGATGAGAATTTTGGGGGAGAGCATTTGATGATCTTTAACTAAAATCAATCTCCTTTATATACTAGGAGAAGATTTGTACAAAAGACTAAACTAGCCTTCTTAATTCGTCATGCATGACGTTTTTCTAATCGACATACCCATGTGTTGGGTCTAGTTCTCTTGTGTCTTTTTCTGAGGTGTAGCTGTCCAAATGAGAGGAGCTGCATTCTTTAGTTGTATTATTTGCACAATATTCGCAATTATGATTTTCATAAGTGCGTTGAAGTTTTTGGCAGAGTTTTTCTTTGGTGATGAGACATGCACTGTTTGCAGTGGGCGTGATGGTGGCTCCAACCCATTTCAGTGGGGTTGAAGAGACACTTAAGAGTTGGTCAAGATCAGTCTCGGATGTTTCTCTTTTGCTAAGAATGACTGTTACGCGCTCACGTTCACATCCACCTCAGCACTCACGGGGCTGGAACACCGCCAGAGTGTTATGGATTTCACACACGTATCAACACAAGGGAATTAACTTTTGGGCCAATGAAAACACCTCATGTGTATCTTTAAACCCGGTTTAAAATACTTGCTAAGATATGAGAGTGTTTTCACTAATCTATTGAGAGCCCAAACAACACTCGTTCGTCTTTTGTTCTCTTGTTCGGGCCTACTAAACTACCCTTATTCCTTTAGATGTTGGCGATTGAAGCCGCTTTTGTAATTATATTTGACCTTACACACAATGGTAATACATATGCCTCATGGTTAAACAGTAGTGTACTTGTCTAGGTTCAGAAACACAACACTGAGGGCCAATAACAAATCTGTTTTCATGTGCTCTTTTTGTCTGAAAATCTTTGAACCCAGATGGTTTCTAAGATCTATTAACCTCTAGGCGCCTTCTTCGGCGACAAGACAATCGTTGAAATCACAAAATGTCTAGATTATTATATGCATGTTTCCGGTTAGGTATGGGATTAAATTCTCAACCTAGTTAGATTGAAGGGTAGGCATGTTTAGTTAACGGATTAAATAGGTCAACCTGAACTCGTCATGTTTATTAAATGAGACAAATATGACAAACAAAACCCGGTTATTTTTGTGTAGTATTTGGATCATCATTCCTAGACTGTGGATGTCTGTATAAAAAAAAACAGATTTTAATTAAAACACCCATATATTGACGAGGTTTCATAGTCATAATGATTTTGGTGGAGCGTCTGTTCACATGATGTCAGTGCTTTTAGTTGCGGCAAAATGAGCAAGTTTAACATATACGGGCAGGGGCAAAGCTTGGTTTGCCAATTGGGGGGGCCGGACTCAATTTTTTTCGATCGGTAGTGGCAAATCGGCGGGGACCAGACTCAACCCGGACTAAATTTACCTACGAAAATCGCAAATTTCCACTACTGCGGCAAAAAACAAGGCCCTGGCCCTCACAATGTTTCGTCCTTGTATACGGTCAAAATGAGTCTAGTTTGAGCCTAGTTAACGTCTTATTGTATGGTTTAAACAAGAGCCATTGAAAATTTGGATACACTACACTATATTATTACTAACCAATATATTAATGCTTCTATGAATAAAGTATACCTTACATGAAAGTCTACAAATATTATAAGATTATGTTGTAAAAAAAATAATAATTACATAACTGAAACATTTAATAGTTCAATCAAAGAGTAAACTTATATTTATTCAAAGTTAAAACCCCATAAAGTTTGGTCAATTCAAGATCAAGAACAAGAACACTAATCAATAACATTTCACATTTTACCCTTCTCCTTTTCAAGCATGGCTCTAACCCTCATAGGCAACCCATACAACTTTATGAACCCAGCAGCATCAGCCTGATCATAGATATGCCCGCTTTCGAAAGACGAAATGTCCTCCCGATACAGACTATTCGGGCTCTTCCGGCTAGCCACAATGACCGAACCCTTGTACAACTTAAGGGTCACCGAACCCGTAGTGGTTTTTGTAATATTCTCCATGAATGAGTCCATAGACTCACGCAGTGGGTCGAACCACCTGCCTGCATACACTAGTTCGGCATACTTAAGGGCCATGATGTCTTTGAACTGGATGGCTTCTCTGTCCAGGGTTAGTGACTCGAGCTCACGGCACGCAGCGGCTAAGATGGTCCCGCCAGGGGTCTCGTAGACCCCACGGCTTTTCATTCCAACTAGACGGTTTTCCACCATGTCGATTCGACCGATGCCGTGGCGTCCTCCGATGTCGTTTAGCTCGGTTAAAAGAGATGCAGGAGAGAGTTCTTTCCCGTTTATGGAAACTGGAATCCCGGCGACGATACCGATTTCAAGGTACCTGATGTAACAGTATAAAAAAGATGAGAAAGCTATCCAACAATGTGTTATACATAGTTAACACTCAATCTTGGTTTTAAAAAGCGTGAAGCGCACAAAAGCGACGAGGTCTAAAACCGAGGCGCGAAGCGCAAAAGCGGTGGGCTTTTCGTACGCGAGGCGCAAGACGAATATATATATTGTTTTATATATAGCGTTAATTGTCAATTTAGTCCCTAAGGTTTGTCAAAAATTGCCACTTTTATCCAAATCTTTTTTTTCGTCAATTTAGTCCCCGTGGTTTCATTTTTTTTGTCATTTTAGTCCCTGAGGTTTGTCAAAAATTGTCATTTTCATCCAAATCTTATTAGTCCACAGGGACTAAAATGACAAAAAAATGAAACCACATGGACTAAATTGACAAAAAAAAAAGATTTGGATGAAAGTAGCAATTTTTGACAAACCTCAGGGACTAAATTGGCATTTAACTCTTTATATATATTATAGGTTTTTAGCATCATTTACCCAAAATATAGATACAAATAAGGTTTATATACGATTTAACTTAAATGTACAACATTTTTAGCTACATGTATAACAATTTTAAGCACAAAAACACCTTGTTTACGAAAAGCGCGCTTTCGTACGATGCTCGCCTAGGGTTACATAAGGCGCACAGATTGGCGCCTAGATGCGCTTAGGCGTGCCTCGAGCGCGCTTTTTAAAACCAAGCACTCAATGCGATTGGGTAACTTTAATACCTTCCTTCACTCGTCAGAGATAAAAAAAAAAACATAACCCGAATCAACCCATATATGAGTAAATCAGTTGAAATAATGATTAAATTAAAACCTTTAGCAACACAAGGACTATAAGGCGAATAGAGCTTACTCAGGTTTGTCAGGTGCATCTTCTGGGTCAACGGACATCATGTACATATCCTTCTTGGGCTCGTTTGCAGGGTCTTCCAAGATATCTCCCTTCGAAACCACAAACAAAACAAAACAAACACACATGAGTCATTTTGTCTGCCCCAAACAAGACTTTAAATCTATAGAGGTACCAATATAGGTGGCTGGGTAATGAACCAAAACACGTTCAGGTTGAAACGGACATTGTATAGTACGAGACAACACACGCACGGCCAGGTTGCGTCGACCCACGAATACTTTCTCCAAATTTCAATTTTAACATAAAAAATGTGTTAAATATTATTAAATAAGACACATTGAGTGACATTAACCAGTTCCTTATTTACCGAAGTTTTTTTATTTGGCTGGTTTGAGATAAAAAAACAACTGAAATCAACCCGCTCGTAAGTAAATTGGTTGATTGCCAACTCTAACATGTAGTAATGACGGAAAATATACCTCGTGACTGAGATGCCACAGGTTCCTGTCTCTGCTGTAGATGGATTTCTTTGTCACTGGGACGGGAACATTGTGTTTTTTGGCATATTCAATAGCATCTTCCCTCCCTGTTATATCCCATTCCCTCCAAGGAGCCACAACTTGGAGATCAGGATTAAGGGAAAAGAATGTAAGCTCGAAACGCACCTGTATTTAGGAAAGAACACACATAATGATAAATTAGTTATATTTATATTGTATAGAGTAAAGATCAAATACAAATAGACTTAACCTACTAAACATGAGAAGTGAGTGAGAAGTGAATGAAAAAAAATGAAATTTTTTTTATGATTTTTTTTTCCCATCTGCTTAAAAATGCTTTCTAGATGAATAATAATAATAAAAAAAAATTAGCGTAATTATGTTATCACTCTACACCAGTAATTACGTAATTACTCTACACTAAATTTTTTATTTTTTTTAGATTTCAGTACTAAAATGCATGTTTAACAGTATGGAAATTAAATTTCAAAAATAAAAAAAAAAATACCCTCCTTCACTTCTCACGTTAAGGGCTATTTGTAGGATAAGAACCATTTGTACAATAACCTTCCTCATATTGTATAAACGTGGCTGAAAAGTATGGTGGAAAGCAGAATATTAAAGCATGCCTGATCATTTCCCTTTCCTGTGCATCCGTGGGCGACAGCATCTGCTCCAACTTCTTTTGCCACATCCACCATTGCCTGTAACAACGCACATCAACATTAGAGCTCGCAAGATGGGTGGTTCCAGCCGTTTTACTAACATTTTTTTGTTGTCTTTTTTATAAATATTTATTATAATACTACTTATTTGGACTGCACCTTAGCAATAACGGGTCGGGCCATTGAGGTACCCAACAAGTACTTTCTTTCGTAAACAGCCCCAGCTCTCAGACAAGGGTATACATAATCCTTCACAAATTCCTCTGTCAAATCTTTCACCACCAATTGGCAGGCTCCGCTTGCCTTAGCCTTTGCTTCCAGACCTTCTAATTCCGAGATCCCCTAAAAACAAATGATAAAAAACGTTAGCATAAATACCAGGAGTCGAACCATATATGGAGCCCATCCAGTTGAAATTGAAATGTAAATACAACAGTAGCTATCAGCCTATCACACATGGCCGTATATGTCCAAAATCGCTTGTGTTTTGCAAGGTACGATAGTTTTTTCAGTGCCATAAGGAAACAGTATTCTTGGCCAGTTACACAAAGAATGACGGTTTACACGCCAGTCACCCGAACTGAATGCTAAATACAGTAGAGAACTTACTTGACCAACATCTGCAGTAAAGCAGACAACCTCACAGCCATAATTCTCCCTGTAACATTAACGGCAAAGTTAGTTTCTCCAATGCACTACAAATATAAGAAACATAGGTCGAAAAATGTCCACAAAATAATTAACTAAAAATAAAAGCATTATGTGTTTTTTAATGTGTTTTTTAATCATGGGAAGCAAAGAAGTCGAATGAACATGTATACGCATGACGATAGTTAGTTTTTTTAAATGTATTTTCTGCAACTTGTGAGAGAAAATAAAGGAGCACAAGAAATTTAAGACAGTTTCCCAATTCTTTCATTGAAGAACAGATGTTGATATTTAGCATTGTACCTCAGCCAAGGAACAATTACAGAGGTATCCAAACCACCACTATAGGCTAGGACAACTTTGTTCAACTTGCCGCGTAGACCGCTTCCCTTGGTAGTATTTGATGCATCTGTTTCCTTATCACTGGCCATTACTGCTTGAATTTCTGTTCATCAAGCAAATTCTTTATATTAGGCCCCACGGATATAATATACGTCTGTATGCTCTATTAAGTATAAACACATGTTAAGATGCACTTAGTGTGTCCTAGATTCTGCCGCAAAAAAAAAAAAAAAAAATACAATATAGAGTTTGTGTGTTTCATGTGTCCTAGATTCTACGTAAAAACGATTTGCCACTAAATTTACCCTCTAAAAGTTTACATTTTCCTGATAATCCAATTTTCAACAAAGCCGCAACAAACAATCCTTTAAGAGTTTGGTTTAAAAAAGCGTGAACGAGGCACAAGGCGATCTAGAGAACACATCAGAGCCTTGATGCAGCGCCTCATGCACATCCAAGTCAACAATATTTGGTCAAATTAGGGTCTTATGATGCTGATGTGTGAAAACAACCAAATGAATAAAAAAAAAAAAACTAATATATAAAAGAGAAGAGAAAGACGCGGCTTAAGGTTGTACATAAAGCTTATTTGATCGTACATAGAGCAACGCGTACATAACGCTCCCGTCTCTCTCGCCTCTCTTATTGGGTCGCTCGCAGTTCATCTCGCACGTAGATGCCTAAAACCAAGGATAAGAGAAATCCCACACTAACATGTGTCCTAAGTTAAGAAAATCCCACATGCAATTACAATTACAATTACAATTATAATTATAAATTACTAAAAAAACATATAAACAACAACTTTCATAGAGAAATCTGACAAGTTATCCTAAAGCTCAAAGCAATTACCTTTTTTTATAAAATATATATATATAAAAAAAAGATTCAGAAAATACATAAAAAAATTAAAATAAAATAAAATGAAATTAAATACCTTGAGCTTTAGCTTTACAACATGTCTGAGAAAGATTCCTAGTAGTAGTAGTAGTAGTAATGCTACGATATGCAACTCCACCAAACCCACTTGCTTTACCTCCTATTTTACATTCTATAACACATTTCACACTCTGTTATCATTTATCTAACATAATAATAATAATAATAATAATAATAATAATAATAATAATAATAATAATAATAATAATAATAATAGTTTATTTAAACTTATGGTAGCAGACAATTGTGAATAGTATGCAGATGGGTACCTGAATTCAGGCCATGAACAAGTGGCTTTGTTAAAGATGATGAGACATGCAAATGAGCCATTGGAGTGTCAATGGCGGCTGTATTACTATTATTGTTATGTTATTTATTAGTATTATTATTGCATAGTGTGTGTGTTTATGTTTAGGGTTTATAAAGATAAAGAAAGAAACAAGGCTTTTAAGGCTATGGATGAGTTATTCTATAAAGGCTATAAAAAATGAGAATGGTGAGAATGATACAAAAAATACAATAGATTATGAAATATGACACATATTACCAAAAAATATAACACAATGCTAAAAAAAAAGACACAATGATTTAAAAAAATGACACAATGATAAAAATAAGAAAAATACACAATGATATAACGTATATTCCAAAAACTACAAGCTAAAACCCTAAGACCTAAAAAATAACGTCGTAGGATTCGATAGGACGATTTCAATACCGCTTGAATGAGTTCAATCGGAGTCCGTTTGATACCCTTCCTACGACTTCCTATTTTTCTTTCATTGTGTATTTGATCCACACCCTTTAAGGTTATTAAAGGGTGTGATTTGTGGTGGCGTAGATAGCCAAAAGACAAAGGGGTACATGTATCGATCGGGTTTGTCCCGATTGCTAAGTGTTTTGTGCTTTATGTCCAAGTCTTGATACCAAACCACATCGAGCCGGGGGTCCCACTGGAATCAGTCTCTCTATTCTTAGGGGTAAAGGTAAGGCTGTTTACCTCTTACAGTCCTCAGACCCTACCTTAGTTTTGCTATAGGTAGTATTAACTGAGTATGATGATGATGAAAGGGTGTGATTTGTGTGATTAAACCAACAGAATATTCGTTAATTATTATTGTGTTGTGTTGTCTTTTTATTATTAGTATTATTATTATTTTATCTGTTTTATATAAAGATTCTAGATAGGGTTATGTAGGGTATAGAGGTTTAATGAAAAACCAGTCACAGCCCATTTGTAAAATGGGATTTTAACTTTTTAAGTCCTTTGTCCTCGTTTATTTTTGCGGTTGCCATGGAGGCAGTATCCGGATTTATGTCAAAAGTTTTGTGTCTATTGGGCTAGTCAAAGGTATGCATCTCTTATCTATATGCCCAATGATGGGTCAAGTTTGTCACATTTAAGATATGTTGATGATGCTTTGATCATGGTAACAAACAATGTTAAACTGTTAATAAAAGACTGAATTACAAGTTTTGTTCTTTAGGTATATACCTGATTGCAAAGAATGTCCTTCAACTTTAAAATTGATTGGTTTTGTCCTTTATCTTTTAAAATCTTGCACGTTATGTCCTTTATGGCTAACTCGGTTAGTTTTCTCAGTTAAATCATATCACATGACCTGCACATGAGGGTATTATAGTAAAAGCACCCACCCCTCTTATGTTCTTCCCTAAACATGCAGATTATAAACCCTAGACTAAATTGTCATCATCACAACCACTCACCGCCACCACCAAATCCATAAATCCTTTTTTATAGCACTTTTTTCTGCTGAGTTTTGGTAACATAGCACTTTTAGTTCTGTTTTCTAGCGGGCTTCCAAGATTGCACCTGTTTTGTATGTAACTTTTGATGTGTTAACCTGATATAGGATGCAAAGGATCCAGAAACACTAGCAAATCTGGTTGTATGTTGTCTTCATCTTGGGAAACCTTTTTCACGATTCTTAAGGTATGCCCATGAGTCGATCCCATGTGCGTGCATTGTTCCTTTGGTACTGTCTGGAGCATTTACAAACTTCTAATCCATTTTTTATATGTGACGCCGCACCATAATGTCTACTAGCGAAATTTGATTTGAGTACCTTTTGCAGTCAGTTGAAACTTACCCACCCAGGACATATGCTGGTCAAACGGGGATCAACCACAGAAGAAAGCTTTGACAGAGCGGTTCAAACGGTCTGAGATGTCATCCGTTGTTTCTATAAGTTCTAAATTTAAATTCGGGGTTTCGTTATCAAAAAGGATTTCTAGCAGACTCGGTATAATCTGGATTTGTTGGTGTTGGTGGTGAGTGGTTGTGATAGTGGCAATCTAGTCTAGGGTTTATAATATGCATATTTGGGGAAAAAGATAAGAGGGGTGGGTGATTTTACTATAATACCCTCATGTGCAGGTCATGTGACATGATTTAATTGAGAAAACTTGTAATTCAGTCGTTAATACCCTCATGTGCAGGTCATGTGCAGGTCATGTGACATGATTTAGCCATAAAGGACATAACGTGCAATATTTTAAAAGATAAAGGACAAAATCAATCAATTTTGAAGTTAAAGGACATTCTTTGCAATCAGGTATATACCTAAAGGACAAAACTTGTAATTCAGTCGTTAATAAAATAATAAGATTGATGAGGGGCTTTAACATAATATGTGGACCAAAGATGAATCCAAAAAAGTCACATTTGTTCAGAGCTAGTGTAATTTGAGAAGAGGTAGAGTCGTTAGACCATACGTAGTGGTAAGCCAAATGTGTGTTAAAGCTCAATTTTGGCACCCCATTCACAAGCAAACCCCCCCCCCCCCCCCCCCCCCCCCCGAGGTTAAATGGGCGCTAACAGCTTCTCCGCGAAATATTTCGTGTGGGTGAAAATTTGGATGGGCCAATGGAGGAGTGCCACGTGGGGCTGTTCGTTTGAAACCGTTAAAAATAAAATAATAATAATAATAATAATAATAATAATAATAATAATAATAATAATTCACATCAACCTTGATTTCAAGCCCCTTTCACAACACCACTACACCCCTTTTAGATTTCTAGCCCCTTTCACCCCCCCCCCCCCCCTACTGGACCCACATGCCACATGTCAAAAAAACGCCACATTTCACCCACCAAATTTCACCACTCTCTTCTTGGGGGTTGTGTTACACTACTCAAATTTGTTGAAAGCACCTAAACATGTGCTAGAGACGTGAGGAACTGATTCTTCTTTTGGGGTGGGAGCGAGGACAAGAATAAAACAAACCAAGTTGGGATAGAGTTACTGATCCTATTAAAAACAGTGGTCCATGCATCATGAAATTGAGAGATATGAATGCTAGCCTTTTTTTTCGAAACATAAAGCTAGAACTTCTAATTAAAGGCGAAGTTAGAGATTAGAGGAAGATTCGTTCCTGGGTCGATAGGTGGCTAGGAGATTCAACTTTAAGTTTCGTTTCCCAACCCTCTTCACCTCAGAATCAAACAAAAACGTAACAGTAGCAGACCGATTTGTTATACTTGATAATGGGTTAACACCATATTGTGAAGGGAAAACAAATACAATAATGGAAGAGGAAATGACTCAATTACAAGAGCTATTGGCTAAACTAAGGAATGTCTCTTTAAATGAAAATAGTGATGAAATACAATCATGTCGTGGTTTGGCAATAAAAATACCGTGTATTCTACTTTCATTGAATGGGATAAATGGTTAACGAGGAAGGTTGGTGCGTCTGGTTTTAGTAATTAAAAATATGTCATTTTTTCTGGTGCCAAAAACTTGATGGGTTAACTTCAAAACATTAGTTTTGTGAAAAAGACTAATTTTTACTAAATCTTTAAACAAGTTTTAAATTTATAAGTAAATGATAAATACTTAGAAACTAAAACCAACATACAGGTAGAGAGAACCTGACGTGTATAGTATAGATTTCTAGAGTAAATACCGAGTATCATATTCCAAAGAACACACTTTTCCCTACTCAACCTTTCATCACATTAACTAATCGGGTTTTGAAAAGGAGAAAATAAAACGGAGGGGTTCTAAAAGAAAAATTGGTTTTAAAAAGGGTTTGGTTTTTAAATAAAAAGATAAAAATAGTAGGGATAGTAACTAACATATCTTGGGGACCCTCCGTATAAGTAGTCAATTTTATTAATAAAAGCAGTATTAAGTTTAATTATCGGTGAGGAGGAAAGAGGTGAACGATCCCTTTAGAGTTGGGGATGAGAAAAAAAAAGAAATATATAAGGGATGACGTTCTGGAAACTCTATGGGTCACGCACATGGGAAGTGTACGAGTCCCCATAAAGGTGTCTTCGGACTACTGGCCCGTAAGCCGACGTTCTCCTGTTAACAATGCGATTAACCAACTCACAAACTTATGTAGCTTTTTGAAAAGTTTGACTCTGAGATTTGAAAGAAACGATGCCATTGGTGAGATAGGATGTTGAGTAGTGTGTCCAAGATGCGCACTATCACATTACTTCAAGATGCGCATTACCACATAACTATGAAGACTTGTATTATCACCGTTTGAGTCCTGCTTTTTAAGAACTTCCCAAACCACTGCCAAGCCACTCGTTTAAGCACTAGGTCCTCTAATTTATCTTCTTAAATTAATATAGAGGCTTAATTTCCGATCAGGAACACCGTGCACCTCACTTAGCTCTCGCTTTCCGTACCGAAGGATCTCTCTTAGAGTCAGCCTACGCGACAACGTATCCTCCATTGGTTAACAGCGTTATACTAACAAGAACTAGATAAAACATCCTTGTTTAATTTATCTTAAGAGTGACAACTTAAATATTTATTGATATCTATATCTATATCTATATCTATATCTATATCTATATCTATATCTATATCTATATCTATATCTATATCTATATCTATATTTATTAAATTATAAAGTATTTGACAAGGACTTCTTAAATTTTAAGAGGTACAAATATAATTGCTTATGATACAACAAACAATGCATATAATAACTACCTTTTGAGGGTAAAATTGTGTTTTAAACACCATATTAAATCATAAGGTAATCAAGAGTCATGAGATGTTTATGAGACCTCATGATATTCAATTCTACAATTATTTTAAACACATTAATTAGAACAAATATAAAAAATAATTCATAATACTACATGTTTTGTTATAATCTTTTTTATCTACAAATGAGACCTCATGACATTCAATTCTACAATTATTTTAAATACATTAATCAGAACAAATATAAAAAATAATTCATAATACTACATGTTTTGTTATAATCTTTTTTACCTACAATTAGGTACTTTATAAAAGTTAAAGTTTTTATAAACCTGATAATACTATATAGAAATTGAGAAATCGATCAATAACGAAAGTTGTGTTTTAAATCATGAGGTAACGATTTGAATTATAAAATTACTACATATGGCTAATCTGATCTAAACTATACTGTCACCGGATTCTATGATTGGAGAAGAAAGATTATGTTTATAATGAATTTTGAACAAAGATATTAAGAAATATTCATATAAAGGAGTAGACAATAACAAAACAAAATTAATTAATTAATTAATAATGGGTTCTTCTTATTGAGTACTTCAACTCAAGTCCACATTTCCCGCTCAAGTAAATTTTTTGGTTATTTATTGAAAACCAATTGGACCGATGTTCATAACCGATTAACCAAATGGGAACAAATTAATGATTGAAACCAATCGGTTTTTGAAATATTTTAATCGAAAGTTTAGGTTTTAGTTATGGCTCAAAACCGAAGCGAACCGAACAACAACTTGTACACACCCTTAAAATCACCAATTGAAGTGTTGTGGTCTCCGCCACAACGCACGGGCACCCCACTAGTTGATTAGGTAAATATAAGTTTGGTTTAGTGATTATGTGACTTAACAAACCCAACCCATAACCTCCCGAGATGAGTGAAATCCTTAACAAAGGTGAAACATAATTTTAAAGGTGTGCAATCCAAAGATCATTAATACACCCGTAGGGAATCTTCCCTTTGCCAAGAAATTCACTCATGCATCTTAGTTTACACAACTTTTAGAAGTAAAGGTTTATCTACATTTTACCTTTGTCAGATCTTATCAAGATTTACTATTTGTAAGATGGAGAAATGCCACACAAATGTAATCAAGTTTGCTTGGTGTTCTAATTAAGTCACTCAAACTTTTTTTGTCTCTCTAAAGTCATTCAAGTTTCATTTGTTGTTCTAATACTATGTAATTATCAGGTCATCAGGCCACCTTCTTTTTTTATTTTTATTTTTTTCTTTTATTTTAATGCTTATGTGGATATTATTTTTATTAGGTGAGTTTTATAAAATGATGATTTAAAAAAATATTTTTTTTTTAAATTTTACATGTTTAAAAAATTTATTAAAAAATATTAAAACCTGACACATCATCACTTTAACCTGGAAACCTGATAATTACATAGTATTGGAACACTAAATGAAACTTGAGTGACTTTAGAGAGATGAAAAAAGTTTGAGTGACTTAATTAGAATAGTTAGCAAACTTGTAAGATTTACCGAGTACTTGGTTGTTGTTGCATCCCCAGTATCACTCTGTGCTTTAAAGAATGCTTTGAAGCTTGTTCCTTTTTTTACTTTCACAAATCGTGTGATTAGGATCACCACATCCATAACATGCTCTTATTCCTCTCTTTTCATTTGTGATTTGTCTTTTTTGGGAAATCTTCTTTTCTTTTCTAGTCAAAAGAATATCTCACTGATGTTCCTATTATTTGTTTTCATTAATATCTTCGTCTTCATGATTTCTTTGTGGATTGTGTGCTTAAGTGCAATGGTCTTGTCTTGTGTTTGAGTGCAATAAACCTCTGATCATCTTTTTTGATTGTGCTTGACGAAAATACGAGTTGAGAGAGAAAAAAAACACCCATAGCACATTATACATTTATAATAATTCACTTTAGCTTTCCTATAAGGATTCACTTTAATTGTTGTCTTTAGATGATTTCCTTAAATTTTGAAGATAGGGTGTGGATGGAGAATGAGTTAAACAAAATAATCTTAGGTGTTCTGTCCAGATTTTGGCCTCTTAATACCCGAAAGGGGTGTTATTTTTTTGTGATGATAGTACTACATAAAAAGAGCCAAGGCCAATTGATACACTCTTAATGAGGCTTTGAACATTCAGCTCTGAATGGTTTAGCATTCAGACTGTTTGTTTCAACCTAAAAAATGTTCTGAATGAAATTGTTTAGAGTTAAACCATTCAGACTTTGTGCATAGCTGAACCATTCAGCACTTAATCATTCAGAGCCTAGCACTTAATCAACCAAACACCTCTAATATATTTAAAGTACTAAATACACTTTAATTAGATTAACATTTATCAACTACATAAAAAGAGCAAATGCCCAGTTGAAAAAAATATATATATTTTTAAGAACATCAAAATACAACTTTTTAAAAAATAAATCACATTCTATTTTATTCAACTCGTTCAATATACAAGTTTTTTAAAGACGTAATTTTTTTATTACTAAGTATACAACATCACACTTATTCAAATCGTGTAATACACGACATTCTAACATGGTAAAACAATAAAACTCAACCAAAACAAAACATTAAACTAAACTCATATTTATCTCTCACAAGGTGACCTCTGTTGATTTCAACAGATAAAACAATGTACAAGATTTATATAACTTTTATTGCTATGCCAATTTATGTCAAATAAATTAACCAATTTGCAGAAAAGATAAATAATTATAAGTTAATAAAAAGAAAATGGAAAAAGACTATACTTGTACAAAAAAGATGTTACATGAAGTAGCTGAGAGCCTTCTTTCTTCTAGAACCTCCCTCTCCATACAGCTCATTCCATTGCACAAGCTCATTCATGTTTACAGACTCAGAGGACACACTTGCACAAACCTATCATCAACAAAGCAAGACATTTTTAAACCTCCTAAATCATTTTATTTGATTTAAGTCAAATTCCAATCCTTCTATTTTTATACTTCATCTATTTAATTACACAGTACCACATTGATCACACTTGCTCCACACACCATAAACCGAACGTGGAAGCATTCGAAAATGTAAGCATACCTTTAGAACGTTTCTATGATTTTGTTATTTGTTGTTTCCGATTTTCCTTATGATATAAGTATAATATCTATATAATTTTTTTTTAAAGTATATAACTTTTGATCATATGACTTGATAAGCATTTTGAAAATCTTGGATAAAAGTGTTTCAAGTTAACTCGATTTTGTTATTTGTTGTTTCTGATTTTTTTTTATTTAAAAAAAAAAAGTACATAACTTTGGATCATATGACTCGATAAGCATTTTATAAAATCTTGGATAAAAGTGTTTCAAGTTAACCCGACATATTTTGACCCGTAACAAAAATATATTGGACAGGATGCATTTTAGGTACACAAGCTTTCCGTTGTCTTATTTTAAAGCGCATCTCAGATATATTACAGGTGGAGGATTTAAACCTATTTAGTATTTACATACAAAAGAGTTGATTTGGATTGTGTTTTTATCTCTAATGGATAAAATATATTAAACTAAAGAAATAAACCTTGACCAAAAAAGAAACTGGTTCAAATGGTAGCAGGTCAAGCACGTTAATAGTCGTCACACATGTATTCAGATGTGACCTTGACGTAAGCTATTTGTGTGTGCATAATGGAGGGTTCAAATGAGAAGAAAATCCTTTAAGAGAAGAAAAGGAAAAAGTTTAAATCAATGGTTCATTTAATATTTGTATTTAATGTGTTACTTTAAGGGTATAAGGGTAAATTTACATATATGATTAGTTTATTGTCTTCCTCTTCTTTAGCTAATTAAATTAAACT
This sequence comes from Ambrosia trifida, assembly GCA_028751855.1. NCBI lineage: Eukaryota > Viridiplantae > Streptophyta > Magnoliopsida > Asterales > Asteraceae > Ambrosia > Ambrosia trifida. Next base: position 79,726,244 of record CM054124.1, on the reverse strand, counting down.
AATAACTAATTTTCAAAATATACACACATACAAAACTAGGGGTGCAAACGAGCCGAGCGGCTCGCGAGCTGCTCGAGATCGGCTCGGTAAAAAGCTCGAACGAGCCGAGTCTTATCGAGCTCGAGCCTGAAATAAAGCTCATTTGGTTATCGAGCTCGAGCCTCGAATGTAAAGCTCAGTTGGGCTCGTCGAGCCTTATCGAGCTTTGCTTATTTATGTCAATTAATACTATATAGCCCAATTGTATTGCAATCCATGCATTAACTAAATTATTTTGGGCCTTAGGCTTCTTAATTGTACAAAACGAGCTAATTAATGGTCCAAAACGAGTCCTTAATAGTCAAAACGAGCTCCTTAATGGTCCAAAACGAGCTTGAGCCGAGCTTGGGCTCGTTTAAACTCTTGCCACATACATTTTGATCGAGCTTTCGAGCCGAGCTCGAGTTCTTAAATATACTATCGAGCCGAGCTCGAGCTGCTTCTGAAAATTTTAACGAGCCTAGCTCAATAATGCAAGGCTCGAGCTCGGCTCGGCTCGTTTGCACCCCTATACAAAACAAACATAATTTTCAAATTATCCATTTTGACCCGTTACCCAACCTGTCCATTTTCCCACCCCATCATATGAAAAATTCACATATTTTTCTAAAAATGTGTTGAAAGAGTTGAATATTTTCAAATTTTCATGGGCCAGAAGAGGTGTGTGTTCCTAACCTGTTCATGAGCGAATTTGAAGTCATCCAAGTTTAAAGGCCGAATATCAGAACTTTCACTTAAAGCCGGAGCAGGTTTGCCATCTGCTATAGCTGCAGCATGCTCCTGCCATCCAAAAAAAAAAAAGAAAAAAGAAATTAGAAGCGCCTCCATAACAAAAACATTCATACTTTCACACGCAAAATTTAAAGGTGGCGAAGACAAAATGGACAGGGTCAGGCAAGTTGGATCATGTGCCAAAACGGATAATTAGGTACAGGTTCATTTTGTACAAATATTTTTTATTTAGTCAGACAATCAGCATGTCAAATAAGATTTCATATATACAGTATTTCATTGATAATCTAATTTGTAAATACAGAATTTGGAAGGTTCACACATTGAAAAAACTCTCGACCCGTTATATTTTAAGCTATTTTTAAAAAATATACCCGGTTGGCACATTAGAGATGTAACATAAGACAACAGGAAACAACTCATTCATAATAGAATGGGTTGAAAGTGGCATGTCTGTAATATATGCATACCTTTTTTTCCTTCTCTAAGATCTCTCTAATTGGCCGATGTGCAGCAGTAACACATAAATTCTGCAATATAAAATATCAAAAGACATAATAATAGGTCACTTAAAGAACTTTCTATCGTTCAAGATTAAAGAGAAAAAAAAAAGAGAAAACTGAACCTTAAGATCGCTTCCAGAATATCCCTCGGTCATGTTTGCCACTGCATCCAAATCCATATCCGGAGACAAATCCTCTTTTGCTAGAATAACTTTTAGAATTTTTGCTCTATTAGGAGCATCTGGTAAATTCACCATCAATCTTCAAAAGGAAAAACATAAAATACTTGTTAGCATACATATGGGTCAAATCTGTAAAATTAAAATAAAAGGTTAGCTAAATAGCAGCAGGTCGAACGGATAAAAGTCGATCGATGTATTATTAATGCATAAAACTCCTAAATTATTGTATTTAAAACAATAGAGCACTACTGAAATAATAAATTTTCATAATCATATTAGATACTTGTTATCATATAATTTTAAATAACAAAGTGTTTCTAGTCAATCCAACCCAACCTGGTTTTAAATTGAGCGATCAACTACCCTTTTTCATCCCAATTATGGGACCCCCATATAAAATCTTGAGAAAATTTTACCTGCGAGGAAGTCTTCTAATCACAGCCTCATCAAGATCATATGGCCTGTTTGTGGCTGCAAGAACAATAACTCGTTCCGTGTCTTTTGTACGAAGACCATCCCAGTTCATCATGAATTCGTTTTTCATTTTACGCATGGCTTCATGTTCTCCAGGATTCTCCCTCCTCCCCAACATGCTATCCACCTTGAAACATAAATAAAGGTATGTTTTATCAGTTACCTTATTCAACGTAATATTAAAATAAAATAAATTTAATAATCATACTTCGTCCACGAAGACAACACTGGGAGAAATTTTGCTAGCAAGTGTAAACACAGCCTTGACATACTTCTCACCCTCACCAAACCACTGCATAAGAGACAATGGAAAGAAACAAGTAAACAACTTTGTTTAAGAAATAACTTTAAATAGAGATTGTGGGTTAGATAATGGGTCAAACGATAAAACAGGGAGAAACGTCTTAAATAGTCCCACAAAAAAACTTTTTGTTCATTTCTTAGGAAAAGTACATGCAATTAATGAAACATTGTTCTTCTTTACATAAAAAAGAAACTTGATTTCGCCATTTGACTTGCCTTGAATTAAAAAAAAAAAAAAAAAAAACAAATCAACCCATTGGTAAGTGAATGGGTCAAAATTGGCACCAAAAAATTTAATCTATCTGCAGACAATTGTAAAAAAATGACCTTTGATGTAATGCTTGACATGGATATATTTATAAAGTTAGCACCAGCTTCAGTAGCCACTGCCTTAGCCAGCATAGTCTTTCCAGTTCCAGGAGGCCCAAACAAAAGAATGCCCTTGCATGGCTGTAATTTGTAACAGCTAATATCAGACATCAATTTTGCTCCAAATAAATATTCAAGCTTAGACATCTTAGACATGCCAGATTGGTATGCAGAGTATAAATAAAAACTGAAACTGAAAACAAAATGGGCCTCGAAACAATTAGGCAAGATCAAGACATCGAACAGCAAAAATTTAGATGTAAACTAAAAGAATAGACAACTAGGAGTTGTGAAGCAATTACCTTTAAACTCCTACAACTAGGGCTGGCAAAATGGACGGGTCAGCAGGTTGTGTAATGGGTCAAAACAGATGGGGCAATAAGATTACAAAACTATATTATTACAATAATAATCTGAACTTCATATAATTGAGTTAGAAGATTTTATGTGTCTGAATACACGTTGGATGACTTTCAACATGATAGACCTGTTTCCTTTTAGTTGAATACTCTGGATTAACCCATTTGACACACTAAAGAAACATATACCCAAATCGACCTTTCTGTATATAAATGGATCCAAGCTGCCAAATCTACCTACCAACTAAACCGTCTACTCGTTAATTAATAAAATTCAAAAGGAAAAAAAATCAGAAAGAGTGAAAAACCTTGGTTAATTGGCCCTTGCAGAAGAGTTCAGGTCTTTGTAGAGGGAGCATCACCAACTCCTTCAATGTATCCTTGACCTTTTCCAATGCTCCAATATCATCAAATGTCACTCCAATGTCACTTGGAGGTATGACGTCACCCAAAAGTCTTTTCTCAAATTCATTTTCAGTCACAACATCCTATAATTGTACAATATTAAATCAATAAAAGTTGGTATGATTCTAAGATAACATTTTGGTATGCAATGGTTTCAACAATCAACAAACATAAATCACTGAAATCACCTTCAGAGACTTCTTCAAGCTCTTGGATTCATTTTGAATTGCTTGGAGAATTTCAATACCATAATGTATGCTGCCAGGTGACAATGTTGACAAGTCAATAGTTACATACTTGACACACCCCAAATTAAAAATTAAAATAAAAAAGAAAGAACTAAGACAACCAAGTTCTGAATTTCAAATACCTCTCATGTGAAAGAACAAGTCTTGTGTCTGGGTCGGCTTGAGCATGTTGCATTAGATGATGGCTTAAAGCCCATCCGACAACTTTCTCAGCGCCTGCAAATAGCCAAAACAATTAATCATTTTGAATAATAGTCTCTTATAATAATCAATTTGAAAGATTCAGAAAAATATGTTGCATGTAACGGAAGAAAAAAGACTCAATGTACCTTCATTTGTAAGCAACTGATCCTTGATGCACAATGTTTCCAGTCCATCACATTCTAATCCAGCACGGTTAAGAACCTGCATAGTAATTTTCATATCATTATGCATCAAATATCATTATACTTTCATACTTTTTTCTGTGATATCCCGTAAAATTTCATCAACTGCCTTTTGGTAGGTGCCACAAAGTTGGAAAATTTCCTTGTGGTTAACTAACCTTAAGTATCACTATGAAAATAATCAGTTTGTTTGAGTTTTATGTCGCTGCTATAATTTCTCAAAGCAGATAAAACTACATGATATACAACCGCACAAATTAAATACTTATTGAAGAGTATCAGAAATTCAGCTATATATATGAGAGAAAAGGTGATGAGATTATTGCTTGCAAGAATGGATGATGGATCATGTAACATTGGTGGTTAAACCAGAAATAAGAACTTGCTTACATTACGTAAATGATTAAGATTCCCCTTCATCTTTAAGGTTTCAGCATCTCGGTCCAAATGCTGTTTCCAACTAGCAAGAAGATTCTCCTCCTGAAGAAGCTCATAAATTCATAAGAAAGTCCTTCGACAGAAAGCCGATAAGGATTAGGACACAAACCTGAGGCAAGTGAATGGCCACTTTATTAGGAAAAAGCCTTGTTAAAAGCTTAGTTGCCTTAGGAACTTCCTTCCCCCGTTCATGTAATCTTCCAATATCCTGAAAAATGTAAAATTTTCTTTTCAAAACTTCAAACAAAATCATAGTTATCAAAGGCGCTAGGCGCACTCAAGGCGCATAGGCCTCGCTTGGGGCCTAGGCGCGAGGCGCAAAAAGAAAAAAGCGAGGGCTTGAGATTTAAAAAAAAAAGCGAAAAAAGAAAATAAAGGAAAAATATTTAAAAATAGTACTATCTTTCATTTAGCTAGTGTCAAAAGTTATAAAATATTGATTATTTGTGTATAGAAGTAGTTTTACTCAGATAAAAGTAGAAATCTGGCTGAATCTAGCCATAATAAAACGAATTTGGCTGGAAACTCTCCAGACCGGAAGTTGGGAATCTAGCTGATCCCCTGGAGAAATAAAGCGCAATTTCCTCGACTCAAAGCGCAAGTGCATCGCCTCGCCTAAAAAATGAGCCTAGGCGCAAGAGGCGGCGGCTTTTAACAACTATGAACAATTTTTTTTTTAAAAAAAAGAGAAAGATTAACAATGCTTTGGTTTTCGTTTCTCACAATAGTGCAACTTTCCTAGTTAAGTATGGATTGTTATACTCACATGCTAGGTGAAAATGGTTGATTATATGCACCAATAGTGTTCCATCAGTAAATACTAAACAGTAAACACTCCGCAACAACTAAAAAGGGTAGCTTCTATGCAGTGCTAGTAATAATTTCAATAACTTCTATTAACGTTATGGTATGTTACATTATTTATATAGAATTCCCTCATTAAAATAATCAAGGACTGAATGAAACCATTAAATGTTTGCTATCCCTGTAGTGCTCTGCTTTTTTAACCTATTACACCAAGGTTTCATATAGGTTTGTCTTACAAATAATCTTTTACACAGGTTATATACTAGGGACATAAGTCATTACCGGAAGATTAAAGTCGAGCAAAGCGGTCTGGTTGCTGCCAAATTTGGTGAAAAGTAAACCACCGGGATGTGACTGCAATAAAAGCAGATTGAAGGCAATATTAACAAACATAACTTAATACACTTTGAAAAGTCGATAAACTTAAAAATTAAGTGAAAGAAAATAAACATAAATATAGTACATTGTCCTCTCAAAATTGCAATGCACACTCACGTCATATTATCTCTGGGCTTCTTTTTAAAGGGCCTGACTGGGATAGTCAAATTTCATTTTCTTATATCCTAAAGGCCAGAGATAGTCAAGTTTCATTTTCTTGTATCCTAAAGCTTGCCCAGACTTCTATCAGGCCAAAACTTAGCTTCATAACTGCTTTGGTAAATGCGCCATATGTGACATTTATTTTAAGGAATTTGAAGCTACTCAAGCTAGTTGTCTCATTACATGAGCATTGACGGGTAACAGTCGACTTAAAATTTTAATATTTAAACAGAACAGACAACCATGTGAGTTGACTTTGAGGGGTAGTACCTTTTCTTTGCGATTGTCAGTGTGAGTTTGTGAACCTATTACAACAACATTGTCTGGGAGCTTTTCGAGCCAGTCTTTAAATGTAGAATATGATTCTGAGCTCCCAACAATGGACTTCTCTGCATCTTTCATGAACAAAATGAAAGGAGTATTCCTGCTCTCATTAGATACAACCTGCCAGACAATGAAAAATTACTTTACAGGCTACAAACAACGACCATACCCTGTAAATCCCAGACATAGCAAAGTTAAAAAAGCATAAAATTATGCTAAAAAAGCAAAAGCCCACCTCAAACAATGTGCTGATGAGTACTTTATCAAGATCTTGTACACCCGTGGAATCCAAGCGAAGTTCATTAACTGGTAGATATAACAAGCATAACAAAACACCACATTAGATAGAGTAAGATATGCCAATGAAAACAAGCCACTTCAAGTTCCTGTGCATATGGAAAAGAATTAAATTACCAGAGCAGAAGTATCCAAATCCACCATCACAAAGTCCACCTAAGTCAACCCCATCGGAGATGGGTTTATCAAATTTGACACCAATTTTTGAGAGCGAATTGTCTTCAAAAGGTAAAAGAACCCTCCCACGAGCCCCAGAAGTTGGACCCCTAATGTCAAGAAAACATAGCAACCAGGAAAATAAATGAGAATTACAGTCCAATAGAACACATGTAACCGAAGGTGGCAAGATAAGACGGGAGACATTTAAAAATAACAACTTTTAATATAATGATTGGTGTTGCACAACATGGTAGATAAAACACATGTAACTGAAGGTGGCAAGATGTGTTAAATATGATATACTAAAGCTCTCTCAGTATAATAAAGTTTTCTAATTTATAAGGTTGTATGAGTGGGATTTTATTGGTACGCTTGTAGTTTGTTTGCCATCCACTAAAAATACACTTTGGGTGACTAGACCCATTTAACATAGCAACCATGAAAATGACTAAGAAATCCAGTCAAATAAAACGCATGAAACTAATGGCGGCAAGACAGGCGACATAATAAAATAAAATGATTAAGGAGGTTGCAAGATATGGTAAACAACATACTGGAGGTGGCAAGATGCGTTAAATATGATATACAAAAGCTCTCACGGTATAATAAACCATTTTTTAGTAAAATGATTTGACCCATTCCCCTTTTGAAATATAACATAACCCAAAGTTGGCTCACTTATACGAAAATGGGTCAAAATGGCCATATGTACTGTACCTATACTAAATATTTATTATGTTAAACATGACTACAAAAACTTTATTTTACAATGGTAGTTTAAATTTTCTAATATAGTTAGGAGGTTATATGCATTAAAATTTAAAATGCACTTTGCCGACTTTCACCCATTCCCTTTTTGAGATACGACTCAAATTGACCAATTCTCAACCAGCGGGTCAAAATTGCGGGTAGTTTGCCACATCTACCCATAATAAGTACCCACAATTTCAATTTAGTTTTCAGGGAGAAATAAAGTAGTAATAAACTATTTGCAGTAACCAAATTGCACCTTGAAGTGGATGAAGAAGGATATATGCTTCCTCCGGAAGTAGAACCTATAAACTTTACTCTATCACCTACACATTTGTAATTCATTATTGTTAAAAAGGAAATAAAATGGAAAAAACAAAGAATACGCAATTAATTACATACCCAATTTGAATGTGGGGCTCTTGGAGGTTCCCGCAGTAGGTGGAACAAAGTCAAACTCCATTTTCTGTTGTGGATCAAGAGAAGATGAAGAAGGAACATTTTCATTTCCCGTTGCATCTAATTCATTAGGGGTACTTGCAGTGCCTGTCAACAGAGTGGTAGCTCCAGGACTTCGCTTTGAAACATTGCTAGTACTTCCTTCTTTCAATAGCTCAGCTTTCTTGGATAAACCCTAAAAGTAATTTAGAAAACTTAATTTTTCAAAAAAAAACTACTCTATAATATATCAACTGTAGAATGCTGACAGATTAAATCTTACACCCAGAAATGAATGGCTATCGAAAATAAGCAATTTGGCCCCATAATAATGCGCAAGGGCCTTTGCAAGCATCTCCTGGTAAATTTCAGAACCTGAAAAAATGTTGCATATTCATGCCATGAAGAAAGATCCAAACTTTAATTCGATCAAATGTATAAAAGTAGAAGTAAAAACATACTTGCAGGACCAGAAAGCAAGATTCTAGGATTCACTGTAGGAAGATCGGAAGCATATTTAACTTGGTCTTTATGCTTTAAGTGTATATAAGAAGCTGCAATAAGCACATTTTTGGTGTTCTCACTGCATAAAGAAACATGTTTGTCAAAAACAGGATATTTTTTTATGGTAACAGCATTTAAGTAGCATATCCTTTAACAAGTTTGTAACATAAACATGCTGATTATATATAAAACCTTAAATAATACGGGAATTCATCAAAAGAAACGTCAACTTCACGCCCATCAACAATCCCGGCAAGAATCTCTTCCTTGAACATTGCAGATCTTACAGACGTTCCTGATGCTGAAGCAGGCCGTGAATCCCTGTTCCACTCCCTTGTTTCCAATGACTGTTCAAAAATTATTTGAATATAAACACAAAGATAATACTGAAAAACCATAAGTAATTAGTTGAAATTTATACGTACATTTCCTGTTTCAATAGAACTAGGGTCTAGGCTGCTTCCAAGAGGGGTGACTTTACTTGTAGCTCCGGCTTCAGATGCACCATCTTTACCAGTATTTGTAGCTGAATTTACTTCTGGAGCATCAATCTCATCATTATCGTTATTAGGATGACGAATTTCAATTCCCACATAACTTTTAGGAGCAGTTGGGACAACTGGCTTCAAACGAGATAAATCTGGTCTCAGATTAGATAAAGATGCCAATATAGAAGCACCTGCAACTGCTGAAGCGTCCCCTGCACGTCTTTCCTTATGCAGCATTTTCAGGTCTCCGCCACGAACAGACGTATGTGCTTTTAACAAGACATCATTTGGCAGGTGCTGGAATATCTATTTGGAAAGAAAATTAAGGAACACGTAGAAAAATAAAACAGCAAATAATGCACTCAACAAAAGATTTTTGCTAAAAGAAGGATACATAAGCGTGATTCCCATGAGAACCAAAAACAACTTCGTCCCCTGAATTCAAAACACAACTTGATCCCTTTTTAATGGTCTTCCCATTAACATGAACAGGCCCCTTGCTTCCTTTGCTTTCAAGAACAGCTACAGAACCGCCTTCGCGCTGATCATGTCGACAAATAGTAAGTATTCATACTGCAAGTGCAAGTAGACAATATGGAGTTCATCTCCAACAATTCTATAACCCATGTGAACTCTTTGTACTTAAGATAATTTGAACCCCTAAAATAGTGGCAGGAAATATTAGTATATTACACCATACCTCATCAAGCTTGATGCTGCAAAGAACCGCGCTTATATCCTTAATTGAAAGACTAGCATTCTTGCTTGATCCAACTGAAAAGCTTGTTGTATAAACAGTCATTGTTTGGTTCTACAGAAAACAATGCACTCCAGCTTTATAATCAATCTTTACATGTAATCATAGGCCATTTGTTGAAATACACATTAAATGTAATCACTCATCTATAAAGGTGGGTACAAACCAGCGAAGTCTGAGGAAGAAGCCTGCACCAAGGCGTGGCCGTCTCACATTTTTTATTTTGCTGCTTCCATGAAGTAAATGCTCGCGGTTTCTCTGCTAAAACTGGCACTGCCCCTTCATATCAACCAATACAATGGCTCAGCTATAACCCCAATTTTCTTATTCATTAAATTAAAACATTTTACAATTGATTGTGCCTTCGTAGGTAAAGCAAGCAGATATATATTTACATAAACAATCACGCAACACGCACTATCGCGACATAACTTTATTCTAAACCCTGACTAGTTCAGTAATTAGTAACTACACTCATGTATAACATCATTTCAATCTTACATTCTTAACAGCTACAAGCAGATATAAATTCACATAAACAATCACGCAACACGCACTATCCTGCTTAACTTTATTCTAACCCTGACTACTTCAGTAATTAGTAACTACACTCATGTATAGCTGATCATTTCCATCTTACATTCTTAACAGCTACAAGCAGATACAAATTTACATAAACAACCACACGTCGCGCACTATCCGACCTAATTTTATTCTAAACCCTGACTACTTCAGTAATTTTTAACTACACTTATGTACAGCTGATCATTTCAATCTTACATTCTTAACAGCTACAAGTAGATACAAGTTTACATAAACAATCACGCATCACGGTTTATTCCAAACCCTGACTACTTCAGTAATTAGTAACTACACTCATGTGTAGTAGATACAAATGTACATTAACAATCGCGAAACACACACTATCCAAACCTAATCTTATTCTAAACCCTAACTACTTCAGTAATAGTAACTACACTCATGTATAGCTGATCATTTCATCACGCGATATCCGACCTAATTTAATTCATCATTTCCATCTTACATTCTTAACCGCTACAACCACACCAAACAAGATTCAAATATCCAAACATTCAATTCAACAATGCAGCACAATAACCATTACTAAAAAATATTTTCAGTACCAAACATGCAACAGATTCACAACAACACAACACCACATCACCAAACCAACTCACCTAAACCAACCGGAGTAGTGACGTCAGCCTCCACCTTCCCCACAACCTCACCATCACTGTCACCGTCCTTCCGGCAACTCACCGCGGCGTTCTCCGGCGAATTCTCCACAACAGGCGGCGATTTCTCCGATGCATCTCCGTTTTCGACCTAATAACACAAAATCAATTAAAAAACAAATCAATAAACAGAAAAGTGAACAAAATTAACACAGATTGCTAATTTAGATAGCGTTTTTAGACCTTTTGACGCTTCGGTGATGGAGGCTTGTGTTCAGGAGACGATGATAGTTTATTATTATTATTATTACTGTTATTGTTGTTATTATTGTTGTTGGATATAGATCCGCTACGACGCGTAGAGACCATATCTCTGAAGCTTTGTTTGGTGGTGGTTGTGTTGTTGTCTTCGTCTTCGTCCTCTCGTAGAGAGAGAAACAGGACGAGGTTGTAGAGAGAGAGAAACTGAATGAGACGAAGGGAATAATAATATATAATGATGATAATAATAATAATAATAATAATAATAATAATAATAAATAATAAAATAATAATAAGAGAGCAAATATTTTATTTCCTGAAAAAGAAAAGCAATAAAAGTTTTGTAGGTGTTAAGGAGTTTTGTAAGTAGGAGACGTTTGATTTACTAATTTTGGTTGTCTTGCAATTTGCCCCCTTGAGATTTAATGTTTATGTTTGTGCCACTAATGTTTGATCATGAGCACTGATTTACTAATTTTGGTTGTCTTGCAATTTCGGTTCGTTACAATATCGGTACATGCTATAGCAAGCGAAAGAGAAAACTAAAAACTAAACGGTATTGATCCAGTTCGTTAAAAAAAACTAAAACAAAGAATAGGCAGATTACATTAGTTGGTCTAATATTGCTGTTTTTATTATTATTATTATTATTATTATTATTATTATTATTATTATTATTATTATATCTATATTGATCTTTTTACCAATTAGAAATTGCAAAAACAGCTGGTGATGTGTGGTTGCGATGGTGGCTCCGGTGGGTGTTACCGTGTCAAACATGGGAGTTTTTGCAACCTAGACAATACATTTCAATCTCTTCCTATAGCTGATGGTGATATGAATTTAATGTTTAAACTTAGCTAGAGTGAAATGAGATCAAATGGAGCAAAGGAACTGTGTATAAATAAATGTGACACTACCAAGTAAAACATTGTTCAATAGTTAGTCATTAAGCTCGTTGCGTGTAAAACAAAGAAATTGAATAAGTTAACATATACCTCTTATTAGCTTTGCAGAGAGCAGCACAATGTGCCTCTACTTCATACGGATCCTACATAAATACACATCCAATACATAAAAATTTTTTAGTTATTATGTGACTTTTTACTTTAACTTATATTCATAGTTTAATATATTTTTTATAGCCACAATAATTTGTTATTCTTGTTAAGTTTTGCAGCTATGACAACCTTCTAGCTAGGCTCGTTTACAAACCGAGTAAAGCTAGCTCGGTTGTTTAAATCAAGCCTATTTCACGAGAGCTTTTTTTAAGCAAGTCATGGGTTTTTTATCAGTACAAAATAGAGAAAATAGAACTTCAAATAAACACGCCTACTCACATGTATTAGTCATCAGGACGTACATTGCTACTCGTTTATAAATATATACATGTTCATTATTAAGAATAACATATATTACAAGGTGCATAAGTGGCAAAGCCATTAACATAACTCCTCTATACCTAATTCCAATCACACCTAGTGATTTTTCATTGGTAATGAGGTTTCAATACATTGACGAAATAGAAATTTAACAACTACAATGAAAGTTCCATCTTACTACAAGTCGTTTTATTGGCACATAACGTCACCCACCCACCCCAAAATTGTAGATATACAAGAGTAAATAATTGGAAATAATGGGAAGAAAACAAAACCTTTACTTCATCTACACAATTTGTTCACCACCAGTGTATTCTTCAAATGATATTGTGTTGCTTTTGGGTTCTCATGTAAATCCTTGAATACATGTCACGTTAATAGGTACTTATTAATGTTATAGGAGACCAACTAGGCTATTCTTGCTAGGGTTTGGTCTGGTCTAACCTAAGCAATTTTGGACATAAATTAGTTTCATTTTTTCCGTTTTGACCCGTTACTTGAAACCACTTGATACAACTTATACGAACACACACGTGCGCGCGCGCACACACACACATATATATATGTATGACCTCTTAAACTCGCTTATAACTATCATATACATTTTCAATATACATTTTCTTAAAAGAAATTAGAAAGTTTAAAAGATGATATACCTTTCTAAGTGGAATCCCAAATATATTTGATGGCTTCATTGCTTGTTTTAGATTTTGACAATCCTGGTCAAATTTGTGGAGTGTAAAGTTCACCTAATTTCTTAGCAACTAAATGTTGTAAGCGCAATCGTCGATTCAGGAGAGCTAGAAAAAACATGTTTGATTAAGTAGAAGAAAATATCACCCCTTTTAAGCGTGAATCTTATTGGTCACATTGCATGCGAAGAATTGGAATCAAGATAACTAAAGAAGTAGCAATAAATTGATACTTAAAACTGTAAATGAATTAGAGTCACTTATAAATCAATCACAAAATCAAAATCGAACCCTTCACATGTCAAGTATCGATGAGGATTTACCAAGTTAAAACTGGACATAACGTAGTGGACATAGAAACACAAACGAAGTTACACACTATGACATTCGCACCTTTCACTTTCATCGTATGTACATTATTTGTCCAACCACTATCATTAAATTTACATCTTAAGTCTTTGTTTTTTTTAATTTTTTTTTAAGGTCTAATTTATTTTTTTTTTCATTAAAACAAAATACGAAATTTACATCACAATAGAAGGTAGACGGGCAACAAGCTGCGCTGCCACCCCTTTTTGAATTGCGAAACCTAGTCTACCAAAGACAAATCCTTGCCCCTGGAGATGAACTATTGCTATGGACGACCCGTTGGACCCTGGTCAAGAAACGAATAGCTTCTGGCGCTAGGGAGCCAAAGGTATCAAAGGCCAAAGGGATAAAGACATGTTGGTTCTCTGCACAAGCTTTAGCATGCTTATCTACTTTCTTCGATTCTGCCTTTCGCGATGCTTGCCCAGCTACAAACCCTGTTTCCCTTAAACCAACCAAAGGAGATACCCCTGTGAGGTCCACGCAAGCATGTTTCCCCCTCCCAACCAAAGACAAGCAGATCTGCTGGTCGCAGGGTGGATCTCCCTTCCGCAGGGTCGGTGAGAAAATTTACAGGGGCCTCCTTTTTGGCAGAAATCCCAGCTCTTCTCAGGATAGGAGTGTTCATAATTCGATTCGGATTTGAAAATTTCAAAATTCGATTTAGTTCGATTCGATTACCAAGAATTCGATTCGATTATTAAGAATTCGAATTCGATTCAATTCGAATTCGAGTCCAGTAAATCGAATACGAATCGAATACGAATTTATGATTTTAAATTCGATTCGATTCGAAATTCGAATAAAAACTGTAGATGTATATTTTTTAAATACATATACACTCATACACATTATTATATACACAAATATACACATTGAAAAAAAAAGAACTTCTAAATTTTGGTCAAACTCTAAGAACCCATAATGTTTACAACTTTTACCATAACCATATTTTACATATTTACCTTATACATCACAAAACTCTAACAAACTATACTATCTACTGTTTTTACTATTCCCGTATTTGACATATTGTTGTTTATTAATTTTGTAGATTTGTATTTTATATGTTAAAAATAATGAGTTTGTATTAGTTTTAAAACTAAAAGTAAAACAATTTATTATTTATGGTGAATTTGAACTAAATCGAATTTATTCGAATTCGATTCGAATTCGAGCTTCTTATTCGAATCGAATACGAATCGAATAAAGTGAATTTTAAACGAATACGAATCGAATACGAATTCAGGTAAAAATATTAAAAATTCGAGAAATTCGATTCGAATAATTCGAAAATTTGATATTCGATTCGTTGAACACCCCTATCTCAGGATATCCCACAAAACGTCCCTCACCTAGTCATGCCGGTATTTGAACCCAGGGAGCTCTTTGCAATGAAAGTAGTTTTACAAATACAACTACCTGATACTTGGTTCCTTGCGTTTCGTAAGAATATGGGTGTTTCAAACTACAAATTTTATTCGTTTAAACATTTGATTGACCCTCATTATTCACCATTTAAGCTCCCTCATCACTTCTCTTTCGGTTGTTATACATTATAACATATGATTTAAGTCAACTGATTGAAAAACTAATGGACCCATTATCACAATTAAGACCAATTTCTTCAACCACTCAATTTATGAACCATCCTATAAATTGAAACCATATTTCCACACGATCAGTTGCATCACAAAACATTCGGATGGTCAGACTCTTGGAGCGAAGCATTCTTATTTTCATCATTCTTGTGTAACCTCCAAGAAAATTCGTGCATTTTCTTTTTCAATGCATTTATGATTTCAAATAAAAATGAAATCGTTTTTCCATTTAAATAAACTTTCAAGATTTATAGAATTAAAAAAAATGTATATATAAATTTTTGGAATGTATACAAATATTTCGTAAAATTTAAAAGTTTAGATTTTTACTAATTTCATTGCTTAAGAAATACTTAAGCAAAAAGATACGTTTTAAACCCATACTAATTTGTATAAAAAGAAATACACGTGTTTAAGTTTTATAAAATTTCAACAGAATGAAGTTGTAAAACCGTTTTGCGAATAACCTACACTTTAGCTACCATTTAGCCGCAAATAATGTTCAACTCATTAACGCGCCTTTGACCTGACACCCATGATAAATTGCTTGAAGTTAGGACCCAAAAATATTGGCCTAATCTCCCCCTCATTTCCTACCTTCATCACCTCTCCCTTTGACTAGCTTCTTTCCATATATTTCTCAATTATCTTTGTATTTATAGTCTTTGGATTTCATTCCTCTCATATGGTCTATCATTTCCGCACAAGAATCCCCGATTATCATCTCGCAATCTTGACGAATTGGAAGCTTATTCTTTGGATTTTATTTCGGTTTTCTTTCTTCAATTTGAGCTAGCAAAATCGTGAGTTTTTCCAATTACTTTTGCATAATCTTTCATTTATATCAGTAGTTTAAAAGCCCTCTATTTGTTGTATCAAACATAGTCTCTAAGGGTTCCTATTGCAAATTCTAAGGTTAGGGTGTTCTAGGAATTTTGGGGATTTTATATTTAAAAATTTGTAGAACTTTAAAAATGCATAACTCGCTTGTTACTGATCTAAAAATTATGAAACTCTGTAGACTTGTTCATATGACTAACTAGGAGTTTTAGAAACAATTCCAGAATTTTTAGAAACCGTTTAGTATTTTTTATCATTTTTAATATGCTTTAATCATGTTTAATCCATATAAATTCATATATACCGTATTTTAACATGAAAATTTACAGGAATGCATCTTATTATGTTAGAATTTATCATGTCGTTTTTCTTCTGTTTTGGTACGATAGCATAGGTTATCCCGATTTCTTTTGTTAAATTAGTTTTAAACAAATAATATTCATATTAAATAGATTTTTATCAAGAAAATTCTATAAAATTTATTGTGAGACCTTTCAAGTCAGTAGACTAAGTTTTTACATAAACTTTTATTTTTAGAAAGTGTTTTGTATTTATTTCGGATTTATGTGTTATTAATCATATTTAATTCATATAAATTCGTATTTAATTTATTTCGTTATAAAAATTGGTGGAGATATACTTTAACATGTTATAAACATTTCCACATCAGTTTTACTTTGTTTTAAAATGTTTTCATACAATATTCTATTTTTGGTTAATAAACTAGTTTCTAAACATATAAAATCTATAATAAATAGATTTTTATCAAGGAAAGTTCTATAAAAATTATTCCAAGACTTTTTAAGTCAGAGGAATAAGTCTTCATAGGAGATTAGATTTATAAAACCATTTTTATATTTTAACTCATTTTTGTCAATTAAACTAATTTTGAAACAAGGAAATTTATATTAAATAGATTTTATTCACCAAAACTTTTATAAAAATTATTTTGAGACCTTTAGGGTCAGAATATGAAGTTTTCACATAAAACTTTATTTTTTTGAAACCATTTTTCATTTTATTCCAACTTTATGTCATTTTTGATAATACAAATTTAATTAATACTTTTATATAAATTACAAATATTTTCTGAGTTAAATTTTATTATTTTATAAACTTAGAAAATATCATCTTTATGAACTCAAGTTACTTATTATTTTATCATCTCATTTATTGATCAATATAAATGTTTATATTTAATAAAACAAATATAAATAATTATAGTTTAAGATTATCCAACTTATTTTCAATATCGTTACTTATGCCATATAACTTGGTAAATAATTTTGTAATATTAACCTAAGTTATGTACGTGAAGTTTTTCATAGGTTTTCTATCTCGCGACACATATAAACTATTTATTCGACTCAACGCGTTACATTTTCGTTACCAAACTTAAAAACCCCAAAATCTAGACTTAACATCCTAGATGCTTTAGATTAGGAACCCTAGACTCTTTTAAGTATAAACACTTACTTTATACCATAACTTTAGGTTGAGCCTTCGGGATTCACCTTGCTTTCACTCGCCGCTTAGCAAACTTAGTGAATGTGAGTATTTCCTATCCCCATTTTTGCTTTTATTCATTTTTGGGGTGTTACATGTACACTTATACAAATTACAAATACAAGTTCACATTTTTACAATACAATTCTAGTACTATGTGCATTTGCTTACAAACGTGCTTTATGCTTAGACATTACATGTAGAATACATTTGTACTTAGTGAAATCATTAACATTGTACAAGCCGACCTTAACATTGGATAGCGCTATTTGGATTGACAACCCGCCTAGATTGATTCTCCCCCTTTTTCATCGGAGAATCCGTGGCCATTGTTAAGTTATTATCCAGTTATTTGGATAAGTACACCGCCGTTCATTTAGTACATTATACAGTCACAGGATTGATTTCGCTCATTTGTATGATACATAGTTTACATAATTGCACCGTAGCTTGCACTTGAATTGTATACCATTTTCCAACTTACTATATGTATTAAAACTAGGAATGCTCACCAACATTTCTTATGTTGACAAAACCTATTTTGTACATGTTTCAGGTTTAGTTTGATATTAGTTCCATTGCATTGGATTTTAGTGCTTGCTTTTAATAAGTTATTTCAGTTTTCATGTTTCTTTCAGACTTCTGTATTTTTTTCCCATTTCATCTATGTATGACAATTTAAATTATTCAATAATATATTTACATTTAGTACCATGTGCTTTTGAACAATGGTCACTACGTGACACCTCGATGATTCCGCCATCGGTTGGGGTGTTACAGATTGGTATCAGAGCCATGGTTATAGGGAATTAGGTTATTAGAATGCCTTTTAGCCTAGTCTATAACCAAGCTGACATTCACGAGTCCTCTCGTGTTTATCTCTCTTTATCCTATTATTTTCTTTCAAGATATTTTCGCTATGATTCTTTTTCTCGTTATTCTTTCGGTGTGTTGCTTAAAGAAGAAGATACTCGTATTTCACAAACTAAACGATATCACCAAGTTAGGAGTGATATCCATACCTTGGTGATTAGTTTCACTCTCTATATGTTATTTATCTTAGGAATATATCTTTGAGATAAGAGTGACATCCACACCTCAAAGAGTATTTCTTTCAAAAAGGAACTTAACCACTAAGCTGGGAGTAATATCCTTAACTTAGTGATTGGTTTCATCCCACAATCGTTTTCAATTTTGAAATACATCTTTGAGTTAGGAGTGAAATCCAAATCTCAAGGATCTATTTTTGCATCTCATTTTTAATCTCGCTAAAGTTTTGGAATTCACTATTGATGGGGCACGTGCAATCTGGAAGGGTGAGCGCCTGTATCCTGAGTTTTCTGTCTAGGCCTGGTATTTCATATAAATCCTAATCAGACGAGGGACCCGTATACCTACCTGGGAACTCTTGGGATGAGCATTCACTTATAGGCTAAAGTACGCCCCCACAAGTCACTAGGAAATTTCAAATATTTGAGTTGGTCAAAGTTTCTTATGGAAACAATTCCAATGTTTTATATCATTAATATTTATGTTTGTTTATCATTTGAAGATTCCATTTAATCACTTGATGTTCCATATGTCATTATTCATTGATCATTCGTTTTTGAATCCCTTATCATCATTACTAAAACTTTTGTTCGATATATTATCGCATTAAAGCTTTCACTACACTTTTCCTCATGGTTTTTACACTATAAGGTATTACTCGTTTTGCGTTAAAACATTTTTACCCATGACTTAAGTTTTAAACTCTGTGTTTAACTTTGATCACAACCTGATTTTAGGAATGTTGCGTCATCACATAGTTAAAAATGAACATGGTTTTTCCAAACTTATTATTTCAACCTGTTTTATACCTTCATGTTTACAAACTTACTTGATCAAAGTCACAGTATATCCTCATATACCTAATACTAATATTGCTGCACCCAGTCTCCTAAGCCATAGCCAACTACCATTAGTTAGAACTTCTTAGTCAGACTAAACTCATACATAAATACCTACCTACACGATACGCACTAGTACACTACTCTCTAAAACGATTAATTTGACAACTTATTCTATAAGTCTTTTCACAAAGCCTATTCGCCAAATTAGAACACACTTTTCATACACCTTGTGCCTTGAAACAAATAGCCCGCTATGAGCCCAAAGAGATGCCTTAACGATCCTGCAAATAAATGATCTTTCAATGTATAAATTTCGTAAAAGTTTGAAAATTTAAAAGGTTTCAAGTTTACCCAGTCTTAACGGGTAACACTTCGATGTTCTCAACATTTCATAACAATTAAAATTTTCCGACTTTTCAACTCACGAGTTAAAGAAATGTTTAAATACAAAAAAAAAAATTATTTTCCAAAATTTGTCAAGTCATCTGGGATTATTCACAACCTTCACATCATTATAAATCTTGGTCTTTCGAAACACATTAGATTTACACACACTTCGTGAAATGGTTTCATCTTGCATTTTATAAACTTGCATTTGCATATTTTACAAATCAAATGCAAATCTGCATGTTTTCATATAACGTATCCAATATATGTTTTCGGGAGGAAATTGCAACTAATAATATACCTTATAACACTTTTCAAACTCGACTTCTCGTAAACACATGAAAATGTGTACCTACGAAATCTTTTCAAGTGAACCTGTTTTGAACTTAAAACATTCTTCGGTTTCCAAACAGTTATCCTCATACCAGTAGACTATACGTCTGTTCTGCGCACTTTCATTTACAGTAAATTTCATTATTTTTTTACACCATTATATTTATAGTTACGTTCATACATTATCTTATTATTTTTGTATTATTCTTTTGTTGGTAGTTATTTTCACGCGTTATTCGCAACTATTCTCGCACTAGTTATTAGTGGTTATTCTTACAACACTAGTTTTGAGCATTAATTTAACTCGTTTACTTTCATTTTGTGCAAAATGTGCGATCTACTCGATTTAAGTTATGCTATTCTTTCAATCAAAATTTTATGCTATACTTATATACTTACATGAACACATATTTGGTATGCATATATATATATATATATATATATATATATATATATATATATTTTTGTGAGCAAAACCTTGTTATACTTTACATTATTTTGTTCATCATCATGGCCAGCGAACATACTAATTGATAGCTTGTATGAGATCTAAGCCAGTTCCCATGTACGACTCGGTTCAGAGTATTCCTCTAACCCGAGGGGAACGGTGTAATCCTCAGAGTTTATCAATATGGTTGTTTAGAGCCGAATGATGTGAACAAAAATTTACCGGTTAAGGGTGAACCCAAAAGGTGAAGAACCCCTAATCATGTCTTATACTTACACATTAATATCATTACGGTTAAAGGGTGAACCTGAAAGGGGAAGAACCTCTAACCGCATCTTATACTTGAGCAGTATCAACTACTTAACACATTTAGGTTGCACGCATTGTTTCTTGTATTACTTATGTTAGTGTTATGGAAAAGCATAGCACCCTAGTGTAAGGTAAATCGATGATTACGGTCCGGAACGCAATCATGGATTTACAGGTACATGGGGGTGGTGTGTAATTCTACTTAGGCTATTGGTAGACCATCAGTACGAGTCCAAAGTATCAGTAGTGTGGTGGGTTAGCTGCGGTACACCCTATATATAAGCACGAGCGATACTGCGGGAGCGGACTAGGAGTCTGACCAAGAACCTATCCATTATTTTCTACATTTTCACATGTTGGGCTATTTAATAGCGTTGGGTCCGACTTCTTTAATAAGTCGTTGACCAACGGCTATCATTTTTGAAAATTTTTACATAAGCTCCAATTAGTTTTGTTGGAGCCTTCCTTGTTGACAACCTCTACAGAAAACCTTAAACTTTGTATACTCTTACACTCTCTGTTAGTCGAAATCCTGTTGCATGTCCTTAATAATGTTCGGTCAGAAACCATTCTAAAGTAGGGGAGACTGTTTCATTAGTACCTCTGCCCTTCACTAGTTACACATTCCCAAAACCTTTCTCACTTACACTCTCAAATTCCTAACCTCGGGTCAAACGTCAAAGATATTCGCTTTAAACACCTACTTCAAAATTTGTCAAATCAACTCATGCATTTCTTTTAGGATTCCTAAAACTTAAAGTTTAGTGTTTTGCTAGATTTTTATCCTCCTTGCTATTTCAGATCAACCTAATCCAATCCTTAAAACTCACATATATCAAATCTCGTATCCAACTTATTCGAAACAGTTTATTCTATTACCTATAAATTCATGTCGTGCCTTAACCCGAATTTTCCAAACCACAGTTGCCCTAATTTCTACCCAATCACCCTCAACCCTGTGTTTTTAATAACTTCGGGACGAAGTTTCCAAAAGTAGGGGAGACTGTAACCTCCAAGAAAATTCGTGCATTTTCTTTTTCAATGCATTTATGATTTCAAATAAAAATGAAATCGTTTTTCCATTTAAATAAACTTTCAAGATTTATAGAATTAAAAAAAATGTATATATAAATTTTTGGAATGTATACAAATATTTCGTAAAATTTAAAAGTTTAGATTTGTACTAATTTCATTGCTTAAGAAATACTTAAGCAAAAAGATACGTTTTAAACCCATACTAATTTGTATAAAAAGAAATACACGTGTTTAAGTTTTATAAAATTTCAACAGAATGAAGTTGTAAAACCGTTTTGCGAATAACCTACACTTTAGCTACCATTTAGCCGCAAATAATGTTCAACTCATTAACGCGCCTTTGACCTGACACCCATGATAAATTGCTTGAAGTTAGGACCCAAAAATATTGGCCTAATCTCCTCCTCATTTCCTACCTTCATCACCTCTCCCTTTGACTAGCTTCTTTCCATATATTTCTCAATTATCTTTGTATTTATAGTCTTTGGATTTCATTCCTCTCATATGGTCTATCATTTCCGCACAAGAATCCCCGATTATCATCTCGCAATCTTGACGAATTGGAAGCTTATTCTTTGGATTTTATTTCGGTTTTCTTTCTTCAATTTGAGCTAGAAAAATCGTGAGTTTTTCCAATTACTTTTGCATAATCTTTCATTTATATCAGTAGTTTAAAAGCCCTCTATTTGTTGTATCAAACATAGTCTCTAAGGGTTCCTATTGCAAATTCTAAGGTTAGGGTGTTCTAGGAATTTTGGGGATTTTATATTTAAAAATTTGTAGAACTTTAAAAATGCATAACTCGCTTGTTACTGATCTAAAAATTATGAAACTCTGTAGACTTGTTCATATGACTAACTAGGAGTTTTAGAAACAATTTCAGAATTTTTAGAAACCGTTTAGTATTTTTTATCATTTTTAATATGCTTTAATCATGTTTAATCCATATAAATTCATATATACCGTATTTTAACATGAAAATTTACAGGAATGCATCTTATTATGTTAGAATTTATCATGTCGTTTTTCTTCTGTTTTGGTACGATAGCATAGGTTATCCCGATTTCTTTTGTTAAATTAGTTTTAAACAAATAATATTCATATTAAATAGATTTTTATCAAGAAAATTCTATAAAATTTATTGTGAGACCTTTCAAGTCAGTAGACTAAGTTTTTACATAAACTTTTATTTTTAGAAAGTGTTTTGTATTTATTTCGGATTTATGTGTTATTAATCATATTTAATTCATATAAATTCGTATTTAATTTATTTCGTTATAAAAATTGGTGGAGATATACTTTAACATGTTATAAACATTTCCACATCAGTTTTACTTTGTTTTAAAATGTTTTCATACAATATTCTATTTTTGGTTAATAAACTAGTTTCTAAACATATAAAATCTATAATAAATAGATTTTTATCAAGGAAAGTTCTATAAAAATTATTCCAAGACTTTTTAAGTCAGAGGAATAAGTCTTCATAGGAGATTAGATTTATAAAACCATTTTTATATTTTAACTCATTTTTGTCAATTAAACTAATTTTGAAACAAGGAAATTTATATTAAATAGATTTTATTCACCAAAACTTTTATAAAAATTATTTTGAGACCTTTAGGGTCAGAATATGAAGTTTTCACATAAAACTTTATTTTTTTGAAACCATTTTTCATTTTATTCCAACTTTATGTCATTTTTGATAATACAAATTTAATTAATACTTTTATATAAATTACAAATATTTTCTGAGTTAAATTTTATTATTTTATAAACTTAGAAAATATCATCTTTATGAACTCAAGTTACTTATTATTTTATCATCTCATTTATTGATCAATATAAATGTTTATATTTAATAAAACAAATATAAATAATTATAGTTTAAGATTATCCAACTTATTTTCAATATCGTTACTTATGCCATATAACTTGGTAAATAATTTTGTAATATTAACCTAAGTTATGTACGTGAAGTTTTTCATAGGTTTTCTATCTCGCGACACATATAAACTATTTATTCGACTCAACGCGTTACATTTTCGTTACCAAACTTAAAAACCCCAAAATCTAGACTTAACATCCTAGATGCTTTAGATTAGGAACCCTAGACTCTTTTAAGTATAAACACTTACTTTATACCATAACTTTAGGTTGAGCCTTCGGGATTCACCTTGCTTTCACTCGCCGCTTAGCAAACTTAGTGAATGTGAGTATTTCCTATCCCCATTTTTGCTTTTATTCATTTTTGGGGTGTTACATGTACACTTATACAAATTACAAATACAAGTTCACATTTTTACAATACAATTCTAGTACTATGTGCATTTGCTTACAAACGTGCTTTATGCTTAGACATTACATGTAGAATACATTTGTACTTAGTGAAATCATTAACATTGTACAAGCCGACCTTAACATTGGATAGCGCTATTTGGATTGACAACCCGCCTAGATTGATTCTCCCCCTTTTTCATCGGAGAATCCGTGGCCATTGTTAAGTTATTATCCAGTTATTTGGATAAGTACACCGCCGTTCATTTAGTACATTATACAGTCACAGGATTGATTTCGCTCATTTGTATGATACATAGTTTACATAATTGCACCGTAGCTTGCACTTGAATTGTATACCATTTTCCAACTTACTATATGTATTAAAACTAGGAATGCTCACCAACATTTCTTATGTTGACAAAACCTATTTTGTACATGTTTCAGGTTTAGTTTGATATTAGTTCCATTGCATTGGATTTTAGTGCTTGCTTTTAATAAGTTATTTCAGTTTTCATGTTTCTTTCAGACTTCTGTATTTTTTTCCCATTTCATCTATGTATGACAATTTAAATTATTCAATAATATATTTACATTTAGTACCATGTGCTTTTGAACAATGGTCACTACGTGACACCTCGATGATTCCGCCATCGGTTGGGGTGTTACAGATTGGTATCAGAGCCATGGTTATAGGGAATTAGGTTATTAGAATGCCTTTTAGCCTAGTCTATAACCAAGCTGACATTCACGAGTCCTCTCGTGTTTATCTCTCTTTATCCTATTATTTTCTTTCAAGATATTTTCGCTATGATTCTTTTTCTCGTTATTCTTTCGGTGTGTTGCTTAAAGAAGAAGATACTCGTATTTCACAAACTAAACGATATCACCAAGTTAGGAGTGATATCCATACCTTGGTGATTAGTTTCACTCTCTATATGTTATTTATCTTAGGAATATATCTTTGAGATAAGAGTGACATCCACACCTCAAAGAGTATTTCTTTCAAAAAGGAACTTAACCACTAAGCTGGGAGTAATATCCTTAACTTAGTGATTGGTTTCATCCCACAATCGTTTTCAATTTTGAAATACATCTTTGAGTTAGGAGTGAAATCCAAATCTCAAGGATCTATTTTTGCATCTCATTTTTAATCTCGCTAAAGTTTTGGAATTCACTATTGATGGGGCACGTGCAATCTGGAAGGGTGAGCGCCTGTATCCTGAGTTTTCTGTCTAGGCCTGGTATTTCATATAAATCCTAATCAGACGAGGGACCCGTATACCTACCTGGGAACTCTTGGGATGAGCATTCACTTATAGGCTAAAGTACGCCCCCACAAGTCACTAGGAAATTTCAAATATTTGAGTTGGTCAAAGTTTCTTATGGAAACAATTCCAATGTTTTATATCATTAATATTTATGTTTGTTTATCATTTGAAGATTCCATTTAATCACTTGATGTTTCATATGTCATTATTCATTGATCATTCGTTTTTGAATCCCTTATCATCATTACTAAAACTTTTGTTCGATATATTATCGCATTAAAGCTTTCACTACACTTTTCCTCATGGTTTTTACACTATAAGGTATTACTCGTTTTGCGTTAAAACATTTTTACCCATGACTTAAGTTTTAAACTCTGTGTTTAACTTTGATCACAACCTGATTTTAGGAATGTTGCGTCATCACACAGTTAAAAATGAACATGGTTTTTCCAAACTTATTATTTCAACCTGTTTTATACCTTCATGTTTACAAACTTACTTGATCAAAGTCACAGTATATCCTCATATACCTAATACTAATATTGCTGCACCCAGTCTCCTAAGCCATAGCCAACTACCATTAGTTAGAACTTCTTAGTCAGACTAAACTCATACATAAATACCTACCTACACGATACGCACTAGTACACTACTCTCTAAAACGATTAATTTGACAACTTATTCTATAAGTCTTTTCACAAAGCCTATTCGCCAAATTAGAACACACTTTTCATACACCTTGTGCCTTGAAACAAATAGCCCGCTATGAGCCCAAAGAGATGCCTTAACGATCCTGCAAATAAATGATCTTTCAATGTGTAAATTTCGTAAAAGTTTGAAAATTTAAAAGGTTTCAAGTTTACCCAGTCTTAACGGGTAACACTTCGATGTTCTCAACATTTCATAACAATTAAAATTTTCCGACTTTTCAACTCACGAGTTAAAGAAATGTTTAAATACAAAAAAAAAAATTATTTTCCAAAATTCGTCAAGTCATCTGGGATTATTCACAACCTTCACATCATTATAAATCTTGGTCTTTCGAAACACATTAGATTTACACACACTTCATGAAATGGTTTCATCTTGCATTTTATAAACTTGCATTTGCATATTTTACAAATCAAATGCAAATCTGCATGTTTTCATATAACGTATCCAATATATGTTTTCGGGAGGAAATTGCAACTAATAATATACCTTATAACACTTTTCAAACTCGACTTCTCGTAAACACATGAAAATGTGTACCTACGAAATCTTTTCAAGTGAACCTGTTTTGAACTTAAAACATTCTTCGGTTTCCAAACAGTTATCCTCATACCAGTAGACTATACGTCTGTTCTGCGCACTTTCATTTACAGTAAATTTCATTATTTTTTTACACCATTATATTTATAGTTACGTTCGTACATTATCTTATTATTTTTGTATTATTCTTTTGTTGGTAGTTATTTTCACGCGTTATTCGCAACTATTCTCGCACTAGTTATTAGTGGTTATTCTTACAACACTAGTTTTGAGCATTAATTTAACTCGTTTACTTTCATTTTGTGCAAAATGTGCGATCTACTCGATTTAAGTTATGCTATTCTTTCAATCAAAATTTTATGCTATACTTATATACTTACATGAACGCATATTTGGTATGCATATATATATATATATATATATATATATATATATATATATATTTTTGTGAGCAAAACCTTGTTATACTTTACATTATTTTGTTCATCATCATGGCCAGCGAACATACTAATTGATAGCTTGTATGAGATCTAAGCCAGTTCCCATGTACGACTCGGTTCAGAGTATTCCTCTAACCCGAGGGGAACGGTGTAATCCTCAGAGTTTATCAATATGGTTGTTTAGAGCCGAATGATGTGAACAAAAATTTACCGGTTAAGGGTGAACCCAAAAGGTGAAGAACCCCTAATCATGTCTTATACTTACACATTAATATCATTACGGTTAAAGGGTGAACCTGAAAGGGGAAGAACCTCTAACCGCATCTTATACTTGAGCAGTATCAACTACTTAACACATTTAGGTTGCACGCATTGTTTCTTGTATTACTTATGTTAGTGTTATGGAAAAGCATAGCACCCTAGTGTAAGGTAAATCGATGATTACGGTCCGGAACGCAATCATGGATTTACAGGTACATGGGGGTGGTGTGTAATTCTACTTAGGCTATTGGTAGACCATCAGTACGAGTCCAAAGTATCAGTAGTGTGGTGGGTTAGCTGCGGTACACCCTATATATAAGCACGAGCGATACTGCGGGAGCGGACTAGGAGTCTGACCAAGAACCTATCCATTATTTTCTACATTTTCACATGTTGGGCTATTTAATAGCGTTGGGTCCGACTTCTTTAATAAGTCGTTGACCAACGGCTATCATTTTTGAAAATTTTTACATAAGCTCCAATTAGTTTTGTTGGAGCCTTCCTTGTTGACAACCTCTACAGAAAACCTTAAACTTTGTATACTCTTACACTCTCTGTTAGTCGAAATCCTGTTGCATGTCCTTAATAATGTTCGGTCAGAAACCATTCTAAAGTAGGGGAGACTGTTTCATTAGTACCTCTGCCCTTCACTAGTTACACATTCCCAAAACCTTTCTCACTTACACTCTCAAATTCCTAACCTCGGGTCAAACGTCAAAGATATTCGCTTTAAACACCTACTTCAAAATTTGTCAAATCAACTCATGCATTTCTTTTAGGATTCCTTAAACTTAAAGTTTAGTGTTTTGCTAGATTTTTATCCTCCTTGCTATTTCAGATCAACCTAATCCAATCCTTAAAACTCACATATATCAAATCTCGTATCCAACTTATTCGAAACAGTTTATTCTATTACCTATAAATTCATGTCGTGCCTTAACCCGAATTTTCCAAACCACAGTTGCCCTAATTTCTACCCAATCACCCTCAACCCTGTGTTTTTAATAACTTCGGGACAAAGTTTCCAAAAGTAGGGGAGACTGTAACCTCCAAGAAAATTCGTGCATTTTCTTTTTCAATGCATTTATGATTTCAAATAAAAATGAAATCGTTTTTCCATTTAAATAAACTTTCAAGATTTATAGAATTAAAAAAATGTATATATAAATTTTTGGAATGTATACAAATATTTCGTAAAATTTAAAAGTTTAGATTTGTACTAATTTCATTGCTTAAGAAATACTTAAGCAAAAAGATACGTTTTAAACCCATACTAATTTGTATAAAAAGAAATACACGTGTTTAAGTTTTATAAAATTTCAACAGAATGAAGTTGTAAAACCGTTTTGCGAATAACCTACACTTTAGCTACCATTTAGCCGCAAATAATGTTCAACTCATTAACGCGCCTTTGACCTGACACCCATGATAAATTGCTTGAAGTTAGGACCCAAAAATATTGGCCTAATCTCCTCCTCATTTCCTACCTTCATCACCTCTCCCTTTGACTAGCTTCTTTCCATATATTTCTCAATTATCTTTGTATTTATAGTCTTTGGATTTCATTCCTCTCATATGGTCTATCATTTCCGCACAAGAATCCCCGATTATCATCTCGCAATCTTGACGAATTGGAAGCTTATTCTTTGGATTTTATTTCGGTTTTCTTTCTTCAATTTGAGCTAGAAAAATCGTGAGTTTTTCCAATTACTTTTGCATAATCTTTCATTTATATCAGTAGTTTAAAAGCCCTCTATTTGTTGTATCAAACATAGTCTCTAAGGGTTCCTATTGCAAATTCTAAGGTTAGGGTGTTCTAGGAATTTTGGGGATTTTATATTTAAAAATTTGTAGAACTTTAAAAATGCATAACTCGCTTGTTACTGATCTAAAAATTATGAAACTCTGTAGACTTGTTCATATGACTAACTAGGAGTTTTAGAAACAATTTCAGAATTTTTAGAAACCGTTTAGTATTTTTTATCATTTTTAATATGCTTTAATCATGTTTAATCCATATAAATTCATATATACCGTATTTTAACATGAAAATTTACAGGAATGCATCTTATTATGTTAGAATTTATCATGTCGTTTTTCTTCTGTTTTGGTACGATAGCATAGGTTATCCCGATTTCTTTTGTTAAATTAGTTTTAAACAAATAATATTCATATTAAATAGATTTTTATCAAGAAAATTCTATAAAATTTATTGTGAGACCTTTCAAGTCAGTAGACTAAGTTTTTACATAAACTTTTATTTTTAGAAAGTGTTTTGTATTTATTTCGGATTTATGTGTTATTAATCATATTTAATTCATATAAATTCGTATTTAATTTATTTCGTTATAAAAATTGGTGGAGATATACTTTAACATGTTATAAACATTTCCACATCAGTTTTACTTTGTTTTAAAATGTTTTCATACAATATTCTATTTTTGGTTAATAAACTAGTTTCTAAACATATAAAATCTATAATAAATAGATTTTTATCAAGGAAAGTTCTATAAAAATTATTCCAAGACTTTTTAAGTCAGAGGAATAAGTCTTCATAGGAGATTAGATTTATGAAACCATTTTTATATTTTAACTCATTTTTGTCAATTAAACTAATTTTGAAACAAGGAAATTTATATTAAATAGATTTTATTCACCAAAACTTTTATAAAAATTATTTTGAGACCTTTAGGGTCAGAATATGAAGTTTTCACATAAAACTTTATTTTTTTGAAACCATTTTTCATTTTATTCCAACTTTATGTCATTTTTGATAATACAAATTTAATTAATACTTTTATATAAATTACAAATATTTTCTGAGTTAAATTTTATTATTTTATAAACTTAGAAAATATCATCTTTATGAACTCAAGTTACTTATTATTTTATCATCTCATTTATTGATCAATATAAATGTTTATATTTAATAAAACAAATATAAATAATTATAGTTTAAGATTATCCAACTTATTTTCAATATCGTTACTTATGCCATATAACTTGGTAAATAATTTTGTAATATTAACCTAAGTTATGTACGTGAAGTTTTTCATAGGTTTTCTATCTCGCGACACATATAAACTATTTATTCGACTCAACGCTTTACATTTTCGTTACCAAACTTAAAAACCCCAAAATCTAGACTTAACATCCTAGATGCTTTAGATTAGGAACCCTAGACTCTTTTAAGTATAAACACTTACTTTATACCATAACTTTAGGTTGAGCCTTCGGGATTCACCTTGCTTTCACTCGCCGCTTAGCAAACTTAGTGAATGTGAGTATTTCCTATCCCCATTTTTGCTTTTATTCATTTTTGGGGTGTTACATGTACACTTATACAAATTACAAATACAAGTTCACATTTTTACAATACAATTCTAGTACTATGTGCATTTGCTTACAAACGTGCTTTATGCTTAGACATTACATGTAGAATACATTTGTACTTAGTGAAATCATTAACATTGTACAAGCCGACCTTAACATTGGATAGCGCTATTTGGATTGACAACCCGCCTAGATTGATTCTCCCCCTTTTTCATCGGAGAATCCGTGGCCATTGTTAAGTTATTATCCAGTTATTTGGATAAGTACACCGCCGTTCATTTAGTACATTATACAGTCACAGGATTGATTTCGCTCATTTGTATGATACATAGTTTACATAATTGCACCGTAGCTTGCACTTGAATTGTATACCATTTTCCAACTTACTATATGTATTAAAACTAGGAATGCTCACCAACATTTCTTATGTTGACAAAACCTATTTTGTACATGTTTCAGGTTTAGTTTGATATTAGTTCCATTGCATTGGATTTTAGTGCTTGGTTTTAATAAGTTATTTCAGTTTTCATGTTTCTTTCAGACTTCTGTATTTTTTTTCCCATTTCATCTATGTATGACAATTTAAATTATTCAATAATATATTTACATTTTAGTACCATGTGCTTTTGAACAATGGTCACTACGTGACACCTCGATGATTCCGCCATCGGTTGGGGTGTTACATCTTGTTTCTCCGTCGATTTCGCAAACCATAAGTATTAAACTGAACTTACGTTCTTATTCATATTTATTCGTATTTCAATAGCCCTATGTCAATTTATTGATTCTTATATGTTTAGTTGCTCAATTTCTAGGATTAGGAAATTAGGATTTATGTTGAATGTTGAATTTGGGATTTTTGGGGATGTTTGATTTAAAAATATATTAACTTGAAAATTCATTATAAAATCAATTAAAGACAAACAAATTCGGTAAAAACAATTTTCGACACATGAAAATGTTTAGAATCCAAAAATATATTTATTTTTTGGAAAATTTTCAGATTCGGTAATTTTTAATATTTTTTGGGTTTCATATGCTAGTATTTTAAAAACTTTAATAGGAACAATAGCGAAAGCGTATGTACGAACTAATCCAAATCGAGCTTTGGATTCACACCAGGAGTCCAAATGCAAAACCAAATAGAGCAATTATACGAAACCATACCTTTTCGCAAAAACACGGCTACCAATTTATGACACTTCGGTCTTAATAAAAAAAAATTTATTTGTCATTACACATTATTATAATTACTATTTAGACCCTTAAAAATTTAGTTTTTTTTTTTGCTTTTATATATATATACATCGTAGATTATCCCCGGGTGCTTCTTGTGATAGATAAATATAATATGAAGTGACAAAATGTATGTATCATAAAAGGAATAGGTCATTTTTTAGATTTTTTTAAAGGATCAACACTCGATAATTCATAAAACTTAATTCTAATTCTAAGTGTGGACATCTTGCTCGAGTGAAGTCTCTGTACAACTTTGTCACTTTCTAAAGATATTCTAAAGCTGTGATGTGAACATGGAAAAAATAAACAACCAAACTAGTATCAAATGATATATCATGATGATGATTATGTAACAACCCGACCCAGGGGGTGTCGGTTAGGGTGCAGTTGATACCAAAATTGCACAACGGAAGCAACATGTACACTATATTTATTGTTTAATACATGTACTAGTTCGAGAATATATCTATATATAATTATACATTTCTTCATAAATACTTTATAACTAAAGCAGGGACGAGACGCGGCGGTCGTCGAAGCTGTTGAGGAGGTGCAATCCACTGGTCATTCTGATCTCTATAATGTTTATCTCTAGACGTTCTAAACAGCTTAGGAAAGTTGCCTGCTTTTTCTGTATGGCTTGAGACTGTGGTAACTCTTCACTGGACGAAAGAACCTCTTTTTTGTTTCGCACCTTCAGTGAGCGAGTACTTTTTCTGTTCTATCTTTTGAGTCTTGCAGTAGTAAGGTTCATCTTCTTTTCCCTAAGTCCTAAGGGTTTCATCTCAAGCATTCCAACTCACTTCTAATCTTCTAACAAGATAGTCTCTAACCCGCAACTAGCTATCATGTACCTCGCATTTGCCATCCATCCTTATGCAGTACCTAAACACATGCTTAAAATAGATTTTGGGTCAACAATTATGCTGGTGAGTCTGTGTAAATAGTTAAGTAAATCCAAAACAAGTTTTCATTTCATAAACATGTTTCCAAGTTTACACAACACAACACAACACATGGTGATGTACAAGCGACACCTCAAACCATAACACACAATCCATCTACTACCATTATGGATTCACCTGGCAAAATATATGTCACAACGACCCTTTAGACCTCAGTGGAGGGTTTTCATGGCTTCCGGGTCCACTATGTGTGGGGGTTTCCCCAAGTAGTACTACCCACATATTAAGTGGCTCAACCTTTGGGTTAATGAGTGTCGGTGTTTAGTATCTGGCAGTCGGTATCTTGTCACATCAAAACAGTTCACTCACACAAGTAGTTTAATAATGGAAGCATATGTTCACCCCTAAACAGTAAAACACAAAAAAGGGAATGGTACACGAAACTCACCTGTCATGTCATGCAGTGATATATATTTCCAATGCCTCGAACCTGTCTATCCGTTACATGCCATATCCTATAATGTTTACAAGTATTAGCGAGTGTAACCGAGTATCGTGGTTACACATGTGGGCGAGTTAGGACTTTTGGTGAATCTTATCATCTTGTTCTATGTTCCAAGTGTCATAATTGTTATCTAGTTTGTCCAATAGTTCATATAATATCTGCTCGCTCAAGATCTTAAGTGTCACATATACGTTTGTGTCATTGGTTTGTCTTAGTCTCAAGTGGTTAATTTTACTCAAGATATCATTATATATTTATTTGTCACATAACTGCTGAACATAAAACCCTTCATAGTCAAAAAAGTTCTCTGTCACGAACCGATCTTCATCCATGTGATCCATCTGAAAAACAAACAAAGACAAGCTGGATAATAATTAGTAACAAGCAACTTAAAACTTTTCTCTTGGAATATGTCGTATCCCCGGCAACGGCGCCAAAAACTTTGATGTCGTGTGAGTTAGGTCTTTTTAAACGTCCTTTCTAAAACCAACACTTTCCCGAAAGAAGTGTCAAGACTCGGTAAAAAGGGTAATTAAATGGGACCTTCAAATTAAAACACTTATCTAAGTTTTAAATTTATAAAAGTAAAACGATATCTGCTGACTATTCTGAACCACACGATAGGCAAGTGGACCTATCGGGCATAGTATAGCATATTACAAGTACCGAGTATCGAACCCTAAGATACGACTTCCCCTACTCAGTTCTAAGTTGCTGCAATAAAAAGAAAGATAAAGTAAAATAAAATAAAGAAAGAGAGCGAGGGTGACCGAAATAAAAATCAATACCAAACAAAGTGTTGCTTCGGGATCCGACTTATTTTTGGGATGGATTAATAGTAGTTACTTAATTAAGTGGTGTGAACAAGTGCACACTTTTACTGAACTTGGAGTTGCTACATCATTCTCCAGTGGTGTTTGTTTTCGCAATACGAGTTGTGCTCTTGTTTTAAAATGAGGGTCTCCCGACCTGGTAAGCTCACCTCTCAACTATGACAGATGGAAAACTCAAGACTGTGTATGCCCAACCCCGAATGATCCAACTCCCAAAGCTGTAATAATGACATCTAATCACTCAAAACCTCTATGGACAACTTACCGGTGGCCGAAGCATGACCGAACAAGAAAACACTTGATATCATAAAGGAGTCGTGACCAACCAGCACACGTTCATCCTTTACTTGACCCAATTAACTATTTTAAAAAGTGAGTGGTATATCGATAACTGTGCGGCAATATAAAGATGAGAGAAAATAAAGATCGTTTTCTCTCAATGCGGGTTCATCAAACCTTAGCTTGCGCCAAAGCTTTCACATAGACAATGAAGCTGAGTCGCATAACTAAGACTTGATTTATCACTAGGACTGAATATAAAGACCGTACCGACCCTAAATGAGATCTTGATGGTGGAGGATTAAGTCTCAAAGTGTGTGTATTTCTACCCACAAATGGACTAATCACTACTCATGGGATTAGGTTAGCTTAAGAGTGCATGGGTTGTTACACACCATGGGTACACCCTTAAGTCCTCCCACTTCCTATCACGACACCCACAAGACCAAAGACTAGTTAATTAGTTAATTAATTCATCAAACAAGGTTTTAAGTAAAAATAATTTAACAGCAACACAACACCACTTAACAAATAAAAACTATATAATCCATACCAAAATAAGTCTTCACCCTAGCAACACTCAAGTAATCTAGCCAAACATTGGCTCTACAACTAGCACACTATAAATGGTGTTTAAAGAACACATAGTCATGAGTGTAATATGGATTAAAGAGGGTGGTTTGGGTGAGTTTTAGTGATCTCTCTCTACTCTCAATCTCCAAGTCTTTATGGAGTGATCCCAAGATCCAAAGGCACTTGCAAGACCCCAGAGATGGCTGAAGTGTGAGTAAAACTCGGGTGAAATGGGATGCCTAAAATGGGGAGTGGAGGCCTCTATTTATAGGAAAAACAGCCCTTGTGTCACACCCCGACTTTTCCCTCGTCGGTTGCGACGTTTGGTGCCTTTGCCAGCGCAGCAGAGAGATGCATCTAAGACTCTGGTTCCCTGAACGCCAATTCTAAACCTCTAGGATTCCCGATCCCAACTGTCACTCACTCCAACCGTGCCGTTACCAAAGTTTAAACCTGAAAGACATACTTAAAAAGTCAACATATAATGCTGGTGAGTTCATAAGTTTTGCAGAATGTTATCAAACATTACCAAGTTCCAAAAGTGTTACCATGTTCACCCTGTCCATACTATAACAAATCGAAAACCAAAGTACGCTAGCTAGGCGTATGTTTTGTTACTACTACGATTGGAAAACCATTACTAACTCGCAAACCAGATGTTGTGCCCGATGTAGTAACCCTGTTGTTCCTGTTTGAGACAATATGCACTCGCCCGGCCCTCCAAGCCGACGAGTGGGGTTGGTCACTCCCAATAGCGCTATTCACATTTCCCCGTTGTGCAAACCCGCACATTCATGGTTCCCCCCGGGACTTCCAAAGATCGTATAGTAAACCATAGAAAACCCATAGTATGACAGTAGTTACCAAACATAAGTTTTAACACATGTTTTCTTCCCCGAAAAGTGAAACCAGTTAAAAGAGGGGCCGTAAACTCACGCAACCCGTTTCATTTTCCAAAACTTTGTTTCGTTTTAAGTTCCTCAGTTTTTCATAAAAGAAGCATGTCTTCCACCCCGGAAACATTTATAAAACAGTAAAAAGTGGGGTTATGAACTCACCTTAATTTCTGTGTTAAGCTAGCAAACAAAGCCTGAAACCTCAACCGACTTCCTCGTGCCCTAATTACCAACAAAGGACACCTTAACAGTCTATCACACAAAAGCCTAGCTTATTAACCGCCTAAAAGATAGTCTATCCGACTGTCTAGACTCGTGTGTACCAACGCGAGTCTCAATACGTTTCAACTCGACGAACCGATCATGACTTATCTTAATTTTCGTATTACATAACACCCAAGTTGCACACTTGTTACTATTTGTGTATAAACCATGTTGGACTAGTACCCCGAAACGTATATTATCCTGAATCGTAGCTCGTCTCGCAAATCATGTAAATGTATTTGTTTTGCGTAATTATATTTTAGAAAATACCCTTTGAGGAAATACAAATTTAGTTATTAAACCGATCAATGACATTTGTTACTTTTTCCCAAATATTGTTTGAAAATCATCTTTATCGTTACGAATAAACAGACCTTGAAAGCATTTCGATTTGTTTGTCCAAAACACTTAGGGGAATTTATTTATAGAAATAGTAGTTCGTTACGCTTTGATTTTATAAAAATTTGGGCAGAGTTTCCTCTGTTTTTGTACAAACCAGACAACATCCGTTGTCTACAATTTTCCCCAAAATCAACTTTCAAACACAATTCGTCAAGTCCTTTTATCCACAATTCCGATTCACGAGATTATACGTTTCGACACCTAAATACACTTAATTATATAAATATATATATATATACCAATATATATATATATAATATAGTCCGACAATATAGTCCAATTATATTTAGTCCGAGTTCGAAACCATAAGTCACGTCAAGTTAATCGTTTACCAAATCGTTCGATATTTAATATATATAGTTTCCGTTTATTATCCGGTTCGTTCGCGAGTCAAACGTATTTCATCCATAACAATATATTTACAAATATCTAATATTCATAAATATATAATATTTACAAATACACAATATTTATAAATATATATAATATCTACAAATAGTAATATATACAAATTTAAAGTATACCGAATCACACGCGCGCGTCTCGATCTACGCGTTAACCGGACCAGATCTGACCGAGTTGAAAACCAATCCCGAACACTTGACTCGACCATCAATCAGGGACCCGAACCAACCTCGACTCGTGACCAAAATCCAACAAACCGGACCACCATTAGCACCCATCGGACCCGAACCAAAACCACGTACTTGTTAGATCTGTCAACAAGAAGCCACCTTCGAGCCAACCACAGAACCGGAACCCACGACTAACGACCCACCACAGACACAACCGAGCCGGACCACCATACCCGAACCAACCGAGCCACCTCGACGGCCACCATTCACCTGAGAACCAACACAAACCCATCACCATACTGACCTGAGACCAAGCCGCACGACCTAAACCGGACCTGACCATATCATGTATGTGCGACCCAAGACTCGAGGTAACTTGACCCGAACTGAACTTGCTTCGCCATCCACACCCGCCACTACCTGCCATCACAACAGACCCCAACCCTAACCTGATAACTTTCATAATCCCGTCTTCAATCGGCCACCCAAGACCCGAGATCTGGAATCATCCAACAAATATCCCAAACCTGGACTCGATTCAGCTTGTTACGCCACTGTTGCTGCTTATTGTTGATGTTTTCAGGGTCATAAGGCTGCGCCGCCACCACCACAGCCCTTCCGGGCCATAAAACCATGCGCCGCTGCCACCAAGATTGGTGGTGGCCGGCCGACTCTGGTACAGGGAGGAGGGAGGGAGACAGACAGGCGAGTGAGAGAGAGGTAGAGGTAGAGAGAGAAAGACGAGCGGGAGAGAGAGGGGTGTGCGGTTTTAGAGAGAGAGAGAGAGAGAGAGGTTAGGGTTTGTGTGTGTTGGGTGAAAAATGAGAAGAAGAAGAAGAATAATATGTTTATATACCTAGGGTTTGTTGGTAGGTGACTTGTACCGCGTATCGAACCCGTATAAACGTACAATGCCTCGGTTCCATTTTAGGCTCGATAATTAATAACGAAAGTTAGTCGGTTTTGCTCGTAATTATAAAGTATAGTAAACCAAACAAAATATCAATATTTTTGATGTCCGACGCGTGTTTCCAGAACACGCGTTTAAATCGCGTTAATTAAATCGGTCACAGTTTGGATTGTAAAAACGGTCAGTAAACTTCCGAAACTTAATAATTAGCAATATCTGTAATAAATATTTAATTTTAATCATAAAAATCACGTCAGTGTTGATCGGAAGTTGCCGGGTGTCACACCTTGCACGCCCTTGACAGCTTCTGGCACGCCCATGCTCGACAACGCATACTGTTGCAGAGTCCTTTCATGCAGAGATGTCTGTTCCGGGTCTTGCATGCCCGTGCCTGTGCTTATGGCACGCCCGTGCATGTTGTTGTGAGTAACCGTTTTGTCAGTCTTTGTTGGTTTGAGCCTTGGAGAACATGCTGCACTAAAGCACGACCGTGCCACAAGGTGGAGCACGCCCGTGCACTTCAGAAAACCTCAACTTTGCCTCCTGTTGACTTGGAAATGCTGACTGGTAGACCTGGGATAAGTGCACGGTCGTGCATAGGCATGAGTGCGGTCGTGCTTCATTTGGATCGTCCCCCAAAAGTCTTCAAATCCTTGTCTTTTACGCCGGTTTTCACTTCTTTTCACTTTCCACCTTCAATACCTGCAATTATCATCAAAAGAGAACAAACCGTGACAATGCCAAGATAAATGCATAAAATTAGGTGATAATTAGGTGAAAACATGTATATAAAACCTGTTAATTTTGGGACTCATCATATCACCTCACACTTAGAGGTTTGCTTGTCCCCAAGCAAACCAAACCTAGGCAATGTAAATAGAGTAAAAACGAGTGAGTATGTCGTGACAAGTCACAACAACTCACCTCCAATGAGTCCCACCTACTCAACACATCCTTGGTAGATGTTTTAGATAGCCTTGGCACGCCTAATCAAACTTCCCTCAAGTGTCTACTTCATATTTCTCTCACTTTTCACTTGGGTGTAATTTTGGGGGTGATCACTCGGATTCATCCCAAGGCACGCACAGATCATAGGCTTGTACACAAATCAGATATCCACCGCTATATATGTAACACCCCAACTGATGGCGGAAACATCGGGATGTCACATATTGATGATTGTTCAGTAGCACATAGTAATTAATGAAATTTTAAGTACTTTATTGATAATATTAAAATGTCCCAAAATGAAACATTGTCTAAGAAATTCAAATACGAGTACATAAGCATGGAAATAACCAAACAACTTCAAATAAACTTCTTCAAGCACAACTCTAACATTCACGCTTCATTGTTTCCTGAAACATGTTAATTTTGAAAATGCTTTTGGGTCAACCAAAGTTTGTGAGAATTACATAGGTTTGAATATTGTATCATGAGTATAAAACTTGTGCAATTCTAGTGTCATGGCAAATCTATTCCATATGTGAAAACAAAACTACTAGGTAAATCGTTTGCATAATCAACCCTTGTGACATGTTTATTGTGGTCCACCCCATACGCATATGGTTCACTCGTTTGTGTTTATGTGTTCGATACCAATCACCCACGTTACCCATAT
The DNA here is from genome assembly GCA_028751855.1 of Ambrosia trifida. Classification (NCBI taxonomy): domain Eukaryota; kingdom Viridiplantae; phylum Streptophyta; class Magnoliopsida; order Asterales; family Asteraceae; genus Ambrosia; species Ambrosia trifida. Next base: position 79,686,659 of record CM054124.1, on the reverse strand, counting down.
CCGGGGGTACACGTATCCGGGTGGGATTGTCAATCCAATAGATCTATCATTGTGTATCGTTGGCTTGCGTAGTGTTAATGATTATGCGAGTCTAATTGTGTTTACCAAAGTTTGTTTAAGACATAATGCAATATAGAAATCACACACAGGCACTTATGTTGAATTGCATTTGAAAATGTAACATGTTTCACCCCAAAAATGTAAAATAGTAAAAAGGGGTTATGTAAACTCACCTTAACAATAGTATCGATTCCTTTGAGATAAAATAAATGTGGCTCAAGTGTTTCCGAGTATTACCCTATGTTTAAGACGATAAAATAAGTGTTGGGAAAACTTAAAGTCTAAGTTTTCTAATCTATAGGTATTCTAGGGTTCCTAATTTGGGGATTGATGATCGTTTATAAATTGATTTTAAATAATAGGTAATGAAGTAATAAATAAAGAAATTGAGAAAATAAATAAATAAAAAGAATTTTTGTAAAATATTGATCAAAGGTGGTTGTACTAAAATATTATAGAATGAAAATAATTTTCATAAAATAATTTTCTTAATTAATGAATATATAATACATTATAATTTATTTGTCAAAACATGGTATTAATATTTAAAAAATATTAAAATTCATAAATTTCAGATTATAAAATCATCTTTCTGATCTAGTTTATCAAAAATAATTTATGTGAAATTTTGGTGCAAAAATGATGAAAGGTGAATTTATTATGAATTTATTATGATTAAAATAGCATAAATTAATTAAAAATACTTAATAAATGTTTATCCGAGAATAAAATTCAGTTCTGAAAAGTTTATTAGTTTATAAGTTTAAAATATTTTTTTGTGGAATTTTATAAAATTGTTTAGGTATTTTTCTAGAATTTTTAATTTATTTATGAATAAACTTGTAATATTATATATATATATATATATATATATATATTAGATAAATGATTTTTGTGAGAATAAAAATTGTATAATAAAGTTTATTATTTGTATAACTTTAAATAAATTTTGAGCAATTTATAAGTTAGATTTGGTATTTAAAAATTATTTTAAAAGATAAAGTCAAAAAAAATATAAAAGTAAATAGTTAAGAAAAAAAATGTTTGATGCTGTTGGAGATCGAACCCGGGCCTCTAGCCGGTTCATGGTTTAGAATCACAAGTCCAGACCATCTGGTCTGGACCCTGAGAACGAGAACTAACCGTTTCAGTTAATTATATAAGCTATTTAAGATTAATCGTTAATTATTAAGAATAAAAAGAACAATGTGCCTGGAATCGAAGCCACGACACAAGCCGGCCCAAAGCTTTAATCACAGGGGGTTTACCAACTGGTTTACAGATCAGTTGGTGATTATTATTGATTTGTTTTAAATAAAAGCGATTATAGCTAGTTATCATCTTCCCTAGAACCCTAGCTGTTCTAATCAAACAAATCAACAACCAATAACCCCTGAATTCATAGGGTTATTGATCAGACTAGAACAAGGATTTAAAAAATAACATGAATCGTAACTTACAGATCTGAAACGAAGATGAATGCCCGGTCAAACGAAAAGTCAACTGATGACTAGTTCTTGATTAAAAATGATCTATTAACAGGGAGGGTTTGGTTTTCGGCACTCTTAGGCTATCTAGGAATGTTCAATTTATACTAATACCTACGGAATAATCGATTTAGAAAGTTTTGACCAAGCATTAAAAAAAACGCGTTATATGTTTCAATTATGGAATGATTGTTTGAAATTGACAAATGGGAATGACGCGTACCACTCCCTTGCTCGTCAATCCATCAAGTTTATTACCAAAGATAGCTTAATCATACGTTGATTTGAATTGGATAGCTGGGTGTTTTACTTGAGAAGGTTGACAAAGGGATTGGCAGATTATAATAAATGATGTTGGTTTCAATATATTTCGCAAACAAACAGCTTGGTCTAGTGGTTTGTGTTTGTGGTGTTAAGGTTTGGCCCGGCTCTAGTGTGGGTTCGAGTCCCGGCCTGAGCATATTATTTTTTTTTTGAAATTTCAAAATAAAAACAATATTATTGTGTATATATTATGAATATAATATAATAAAAAAGTTACGAAAAAAAATTAAAATGCACTAAAACGCCGAGATTCATAGGATTTTATTAAATAATGATTATGACAAGATAAATAAAATACGAAACGTTACAGTCTCCCCTACTTTTAGGAACTTCGTCCCGAAGTTTGAGTTGGAGAGTCTGCTGGAAAGAGGTGCGGGTATTTTACTTTCATCTGGTCTTTACGTTCCCAAGTGAATTCTGGACCCCGTTTAGATTCCCATCGAACTTTAACATTCGGGATGTGACTGCGCTTAAGTTTCTTGATTCCAGTATCCATGTTTTCAACAGGTTTCTCAATGATTGTAACATCGCATATTTCCCCAAAATTTTTTTTAATAAAATGTTTGTTTTAAACAATATATGTTTTATACACCTTATGCTAATAATTATTTGGTAAAATCATTAAATCTCGATGTTTTATCATGTTTTAAAAAATTTTCGTAACATTTTTAATCTTGTGTAATCATAATATATACATAATAATATAGTTTATATATAAAAATGCTTCAAAAAAAAATGTTGGAGCCGGGACTTGAACCCAAGTCCAACCCCCTCCAATAACTTACATCAACCAACTGAGCTAACTGACTTCTTGTATATGATTCCAGAAACAAATACATTTAATACCTTCCTAAATAAACTAAGTCAAACAAACAGAAAGGCAAAACCCATGGTCAACCGACACAAAATCCTTAATTCACACGTTGTAGATGCATTTATGCGACTAATGCTTTGGATTTACAATAAACATATGTTAATACTTTGAGTCGAGTGGGCGAAGGAATGTTTTCATGGGTGCGAAGGAAGAAGATCATACGAAGGAGACACAGGAGGCGAAGGAAGATTTTGTTAGTTATGTATTGCTTCATTCGACCAGACTGTTTGGTCGAATGTGCACGTTCGCACGAACACAGTGGGCGAACGTGCAGCCTATAAATAGGCCAAGCTGATTTTTGAATGTAGTTTTAGCCATTATTATTCCCTCCAAGTTCAGTGTGTCTCTCTAGTGTTTTTGTAAACTTAATTCACGTTGTGTCTTTCATGTTTTGATCATTTTAACGTGTAATTGAGTCTTGATTATTAATGAGAAAAGCTTTGAATGATGATTTACTTGTTTTGATCTGATTGATTATCATTTTGTGATTGGTTTAGGGTTTCCGCACCTAAAATAAACTTGTTTGATCATTTCTTTGTTGATTTGTCGATCCTTATAGCACATACAAAGTGGTATCAGAGCCATTCTGTATCAAACAACCACAAATTGATAGTTTCTCAGTTGATTTGGACCCAATTTTGGTCAAAAAGTTTCTGTTTTCATAGAACAAACTGATTTGATGAGTTTTTGATTGATTACAACTTGTTTTCATGGTTAAAATGGATAATTCTCTTTGATAAACTTGTTCCAAATCAATTCTGATTCAAAACCTGATTAAAATCATCAAAATCTATCAACATTTGATAAACATGATCAAAATTAACTGATTTTCAAAGAATAACCGTTTTTGAAATAGCAGGGGTCGAACCTAGAGAGACGGTCGAAGGTGTAAGTTATTTTGGTCGAACGAGTGATTTTCTGGTCGAAGGTGTTGTTTTTGTGGTCGAACGTTGAGTTTCATAGCTTATTTGTGTACATTCGTCCATCAGAGTTTCATTCGACTTATCGAACGGTCGAAGGAGGGAGAAAACGGTCGAAAGAGAGTACAAACGGTCGAAAGAATTTGTGTGTTGTCATAGTCCACATTCGTACCTTTCCAAACGGTCGAAGGAGAAGAATTTTCCTCATTCGACCATCCGTAAGTGCGAAGGTAAAACCTGATTAAAAATTTTTCTAATCTTTTCGTGTTTGAACATTTCCAGGTTAAGATGTGGAACTTTCCAACTACGCCAAGACCTAATCAAGCACCACAGCAACAGACAACCAGAGATCCATGGACAGTTGCGGCTCAGAAGACTAGTCCACCATCGCAGCCAAGCAACTACATGGCTATGACTAGTTCTACTCCTCAGCAAGTTGTGCAACCATTACAGCAACCAATTGGCGACTATTGGGGAGTAGCAGCAACTGCCGTTCATTCATAGACGACCAATGCCATATCTACACTCATTCATGATCCATCATCAGGCAGTGGAAATCGTCCACCAAAGCTCATGGATATGATTGAATATAACACATGGAAGACAAAGTTCAAGATACATGTGGAGGGACAAGGCTTAGAGGGAGCCGAGGCATGGCAGATGATAGTGAAAGGTTATGTTGCTCCTATTCTGGAGAACACAGGTGAACCTATACCGTTGGAGAACTTGGCTGATGATGAGAAGAAGAAGTTCGCGATTGAGAAAAAGGCGTTTTCTCAATTATCTCAGGCGATCAACACTGACTTGCTACATCAGTTTGGATCATGTACTACTTCAAAACAGTTATGGGATATGCTGAAAAACAGACATGATGGTAACAAGAAGACTAGGAAGCTGAGAATGGAAGAGCTTCGTAAAGAGTTCGAGAACTTTAGTTACATGGGTAACGAGACTTTAAAAGAATTGGTTCCAAGGAATTTCCACTTGCTCACAGAGCTCTCGAGTTATGAGATTAGCATACCTATGTCTGAACTGGTGGATAAATTTGCTGATGCTTTACCACCATATTGGAACCAACACATTGAAGTGTTGAAAGAAAAGATGCATACCAGTATTGGACTATCAATGAGTTCATACAAAAACTGGAGAATAAAGAAATGGAGGAGAAGAGGAAAGCAAAGAGAGCACAGATTCCACAGAACCCAGAGTTGTATGTGAGTGGTACATCTACTTCTCTTTCTACTTCTAGCTCTACTTCAAGTGTTGCACCTCATATTGCTTGTGTATCTAATGTTGTTGAACCCACCAAAGCACCAATCAACTATCTTGCCCAAACTTCATCATATACACCACAATCTTATCAAACACCAAATTTCATTCCACCTTTTTCACCTATGCAACAAGCTGCCTGTTACACTGCCAGTCAACCTCAACAACAACCATATAATCCTCACATGAACCAAATGCAGATCACTCAAACACAATCAAATCAAAGTCCGATTGTGTTAGAGACTTCTAACCTTAACAATGTTACTGTTGAGATTGCTCAACAGCATGTAGCATTAGTATCTGCTATGGTTGCATCATACAACGGTTTAGTTGCTAGTCAGATTGGGAACAACAATCTAACCAATGAGGACTATGCACAAATCGATAAAGAGGAAATGGAGCTTATGGATATACAGTGGGCGTTTGCTAGCATCATGAGAAGAGCCACTGATTTTATCCAGAAAACAGGGAGAACTGACCTTTCGACTTCTCCAAACACCACTTATGGCTTTAACAAAGCCAAGGTCACATGTTTTAATTGTGGTGAGAAGGGTCATTTCAAGAGAGAGTGTACACAGCCGACTCAGCAAGGTAATCGAAACCCGTTCAATTCAAGCTACCAAAATCGACAAAACCAGAATCAGAATCAGGTATCATACAACAGTCCCAACATTTCTAGCTTTCAACCTCAAAACAACTACCAGAACCGTCAAAACACACAACAAAATACCAATACTAGACAATCCACACATCAAAACCAGCCACAACAGAATCCAAACCGAACCATTGTTCCCATTTCTACACCTAACACTCAAACCCAAACCCAAACTGAAAACCAATACCAAGCACTTGTGATTCAAAAAGATGAAGGTTTTGATTGGACGGGTATGCAATTAGGAGTGGAAGAGATTACTGCAGGAAATGTGGCTTGTGTGGCACAAAAGATGAGTTTGGTTGAACATATGGAGATTGAAGAAGATGTTGTGACAGAAAAATTGACGGAGTTGAAAATAGAAGAGTTGAATGAGGATGTGAATGATGAGTGTGAAGACAAGAAGTCTGGAATGATTCTTGATTCTGTCACAGATGTTGGTGAGCAATATGATTCAGCTTACTCGTATATGGAAAGTGATTCTGACTCGTAAGCTAGTGTGAACTCACTAGACGATGACATCGATCAGTTGCTAGCTGAAGCAGATTTCCTTATGACCCGCAAGTCGTGCATGGTGGATGATGCCTGCACAAAGATTGATTACTCAAAATTCTTTGCAGGGAAGGAAGTTCATTTCGCACTGATGGCAATGACAGAACCACCTAAACCAGTAAGTACTGAATCTCAATCTAAAATTTGTGTTAAATGTTCTGAGTTTGATAGATTGACAGAAGAAAATAAGCAACTCAAGGTACAACTTGAGAGTGCTAAAATAAACTGTCAAAATTATCAAAAAGAATCAAAAGAATTCAACAAAGTACTTGATGGTTACAAAAAGGATGTTTCTGAACTGAAAAAGACTTTGTCTTTAAAGCAACTTGCCATTAATAACTATATAAATGAAATGGAAAACACAAAGTTAGAAATGGCAACCATCAAGTGCTTCACTGAAAAAGTGAATAAAAAGTTAGAGAGTTATAAGCACATTGCTTATGTAGTTGACCACATCATCGAAGAACCTTCACAGTCGAGTAGTGCAAACTACAAAGCTGTCCCATCTCCGGTGTTGTTCGAAAATCATAATTTACATGCGATAGCACCGGAGAACCTAGTCAAATCTGACTCCACATCAGATAACGAGTCCAACACATCCAGTGTCGGAGACCCGTATTCTGATGAAGAAGATGAACAGTCTGAGACGGTTGTTGAGAAAGAGAGTGATATTCCTGATGAAAATCATATAATCACTACAGAACCAGTCTCACCATCTCAGATTGTCCATCCCATGGCTAATGCTCACAGAAAGAATGTTTCTAAGAAAGTTGAGCAGTCTGTTGATAAAAATGTTGAAAAGAAAGTTGTTAAGAAAGTTGAGAAAAATGTGGTTAAATTTGTTGAAAAGAAAAGTGAAACCAAAACTGAGAAATCAAATGAAGAAAACAACGAATTGTGTGATAAACCTGTGAAAGTTTTCTATCGGATGCAAGGATCCGATAAGATTATGTCTGATGACGAATATCCGATTCAATTTGTTAACTACTCTAAAATTGAAAAGATCTGGCAGGAAAGTACAATTTGGTTTCCAAAACATGAACGAACCAATGACATTCCTCCAGCCATTTTAAAGAAAATTTATTCGGATAATTCTAAAGACGCAAAGGTCAATGTCACACAATTCGTTAAACCAACAGACAAGTCAAATAGTTTTATTGAGCCGACTTACTCAAAGGACCCAGCTCCTGAGAGTTTAAGAAAACAGTGCATGGTTGATCAATATCCCATTGCGAGTTTTTCCAAGTCGAACATCAAAGAAAACTATGAAGAATACCGTGCGTGTTTTAAGTATGGGGAAAGGGGACATTTACTTGCCACCTGCCCGTATGTACGACACAAGAGGCACGAGGTGGAGATGAAGCAAAGACATGATTATCCGGTTGATAATTACAGTTATCCTCAAAGACGGTTTTTCCCTCAGCCAGCACCCTACTTTAACCAAAACAATTTTTACAAAAAGAGGGAAAATCGTCCGATGACTTATGACAAACGCAACCGGATAGCCACTGAGAAACCATTGAAGAAACCATTGATGAACACAACTGCTGAAAACAAAAAGGTTTCTGCTAAACCTAATGTCAAACCAGCAGTTGGACCTGTCTCTGTTAAATCAGAGAATGTAACCATGAAAGTACAATTCAAGGACGGAGTAAAGCAACCGGCTGAGACCTCAAAATCTCAGATCAGGATCTTGAAATGGTCTGAACAGTCTTGGTCATCAAAGGGGTCTGAGGGTGCTTCAACTTCACAAAATGTGAAATCTGAGAAAACAAAAGTTGAGTGTGAAAAGCAAGAGGTTGTTAAAACCCAAGATGTTTGTGAATCTAATGAATCTTTGAAACAACCAGTTCAAAGACCCAAGACCAAACAGGCTTGGGTCCCCTGAAAGATCTAATTGCTTTACTTGATATGTGCAGGGAGCTCCAGCTGGCCCTGTTAGCAGCCTTTGGATTGTTGACAGTGGAGCTTCTGGCCACATGACAGGGGATCTCACGCTACCTTTTGATATCAAGAACATAAATGGAGGTTACGTAGCGTTTGCAGGGAATAAAGGAGGCTACATTACTATGGAGGGTAGTGTTAGCAACGGGGTAGTGACATTTAAGCGGATATCGTATGTGAAGCAGATAGATTACAATCTACTCAGTGTCAGCCAAATCTGTGATAAACAATTCTCTGTTTATTTTGACGACAAATCTTGCTACATCCTGAAACCGGGTTTTGAACTTCCAAAAGAGTGGGTGATGCTAAAGGCGCCGAGAGTAAACACTTTGTATATTCTCGATATGTCCAAAGCTATGACCACCCATGGCCAAGTCACGTGTTTCCTCCCTAAGGCTACAGAAAAAGAATCTATCATGTGGCATAGGAGAATGGGACACATTCATTTGAGAAAGATGAACCAGTTGGTAAAGAATGAACTTGTCACTGGAGTTAATGTGAAACATTTTCATTTGAATGACAAGTGTATTAGTTGTAAAAAAGGTAAGCAGCACAAACAGACCCATAGACCAAAGAAAGTCAATTCCGTTGAACTACCGCTTGAGCGTTTGCACATGGATTTATTTGGTCCAGTCAAGCGTAAAAGTCATGCTGGGGAATTGTACTGTCTTGTGGTGACTGACGATTACTCAAGATTCTCATTGGTTATGTGCTTACACCAGAAAAGCGACACGTTTGACAACCTGAAAGTTCTGTTCACTCGTCTGGAAAATATCTATAGTCTAAAGATCAAAAGAATCAGGAGTGATAATGGGACGGAGTTCAAGAATGCCCAGATGGATGATCTTTGTGAAAACAAGGGAATTCATCACGAATACAGCGCTCCGTATACACCCCAACAGAACGGTGTCGCATAAAGGAAGAACAGGACTCTAATCGAAACGGCGAGAACAATGCTTGCAGACTCAAATCTTCCAGTTATGTTCTGGAACGAAGCAATTTACGCAACATGTTACACTCTAAATCGTGTTTTAACAGTGAAGAAGTTTGGCAAAACTTCTTATGAGCTGTTGAACCGACAAAAGCCGAATCTAAAGTATCTAGAACCGTTTGGAGCCCCATGTACAATGCTTAATCCTTCGGAGAAGTTCGCACCAAAGGCTGAAGAAGGCTATTTTGTTGGATATGCAACCCCGCTCAAAAGGGTTTTCAACAAAAGAACTAGAAAAGTCGAGGAGTGGGCTAATGTCGAAGTACAAAGATACACTCAGAATGTACAAGGAGGCGGTCCAGACTGGATGTTTGATTACAAAGATTTCTTTGAATCATTCAACCTAGATAGCATGGTTGAAGAAGCTGTACTCCGTTTATATTATGAGGTCGAAAACGCAGTGACTTCACCATTAGTGCGTCCGATCACCGTAAATCCTCAAGCGGCTTCTAATGATGCCACTGCTCCTGTGATGGAAGAAGAAGTGTTCCAAGAAGCTTCAACAACGCTTAATTCATCGGAATCAGAAGATGAAGACGATGATGCTACAAGTGAAACTATTCTAGATAATGCTACAGTGACACCACCAGTGAACCCAAATCCAAATGGTGCTTCATCATCAAATGTGGGTAATGATCTGGTTTCTGCCGAGAATTTAACGACTGAAACGGGAGTGCAAGTACCTGATTATCCGGAATCTTGGATACATCGAATACACCCGCTTGAACAGGTTATTGGTGATCCTGGTAGCAGTGTTATGACAAGAGGGCAATTGAGGAATGCTCAAGCACCGGAGAATATTGGCAATCTTGCTTTATATGCCAAAATACAAAAATCTGGTTTTCAAAATGACTGGTCTTTCGCTTGTTATGTTTCGCAGGTCGAGCCGCGGACGTACAAGGAAGCTCTTTTGGATGATGCTTGGGTGGAAGCGATGCAAGAAGAGCTGTTACAATTTCAGAAACTTGGAGTTTGGACGCTAACAGATTTGCCCCCGGGAAGAAAGAAGATCGGAACCAAATGGGTTTTTAAGTGTAAAAAGGATAATAGAGGAGTTATAGTGAGAAACAAAGCTCGTTTGGTTGTTCAAGGTTTTCATCAAGTAGAGGGAATCGATTACAATGAAATCTATGCACCTGTTGCACGCTTGGAAGCTATAAGAATGTTTCTGGCGTTTGCATCCTGGAAGAAATTCAAGGTGTATCAGATGGACGTAAAGAGCGCATTTCTTTACGGTGTGGTCAAAGAGGAAGTTTACGTAGGTCAACCACCAGGCTTTGAGGACCCTATTCACCGGGATAAGGTCTATGTCTTAAACAAAGCTCTCTACGGGTTGCACCAAGCTCCGAGACAATGGTATGAGGAGCTGAGCATGTATCTTCTCTCGAAAGGATTCAAACGCGGATTGGTAGACTGCACACTGTTCACGAAACGAGCAGGAGATGACTTGCTTCTTGTGCAAATTTATGTTGATGATATTATTTTCGGGTCTACTAACGAACTTCTGTGCAGGGAATTTGAAAAAGTTATGCAGGAAAAGTTCGAAATGAGCGCAATGGGAGAAATGCAGTTTTTCCTAGGCTTGCAGGTGGAGCAAAGACCAACGGGGATCTTTATTCACCAGACCAAATACGTTTCTGAAGTCTTGAGCCGATTCCAGATGGAAGATTCGAAGCCGATGGATACCCCGATACAACCTAATCACGGGATTGGAGTTGACGCTAAGGGGGAGCTGACTGATCCATTTACATACAGAGCAATCGTCGGATCTCTGATGTATCTCACCGCATCTAGACCGGATATAATGTTTGCAACATGTCTTTGTGCACGATATCAGTCGAAGCCGAAACAAAGTCATCTTGCAGCTGTCAAGCGTATCCTTACATATCTGAAGGGTTGTCCATCGAAAGGACTTTGGTACCCTCATGATGATAATTTTGACCTAATCGCTTTTAGTGATGCAGATTGGGGTGGCTGTGACAAAGACAGCAAATCCACAACAGCTGGATGTCAGTTTATGGGGAGCAGGCTCGTGACCTGGCAATGCAAGAAACAGACCGCAGTTGCACTATCCACATGTGAAGCAGAATACGTTTCAGCATCGAGCTGTTGCTCACAGGTTCTTTGGATCCAACAACAGATGGTGGACTACGGTTTGCAATTTCTTAAAACCCCTATTTACTGTGATAATGAAGCCGCAATCGCATTAACTAGAGACTTAGTAAATCACTCAAAGGCTAAACATATCCGGATTAAATATCATTTTATCCGTGATTGTTATGCTAAAGAGTTGATCGATATGGTCAAAATCCACACCGATTACCAACGCGCAGATCTTTTTACCAAAGCTTTTGACAAATCCAGATTTGATTATCTTTTAAAAGCTAATGGTATTAAAGAAAAACAAGACTGATCACCACCTCAGTCTATCACTTTTTAGTTTAATTTTACTGCTTTTCAGAAAAATTTCAAAAATCCATAAAAATTAGAAAATTTCTTTGCTGACTGCTATATCTTCTTCCCTTAGATTAATGCCGTCAGATTTCTGTGAACAAACGATATCTGGGCAGTCACATATTTGAAATGCTCCAGCTTATCCTTGGGAACAGTAAATTAATTTTTTTTTATAAAAATCGAAAAAACCAAAAATGATTTCCTGGAATAAAAGGGGAAATGATAGTACATCAGTGGGGATCTGACACATTCTAAGAAATGTAATGCTTTATAGGGCGTGTGTCTGAGTCTGTGCGATGTGCTGATAGGCTTCGTAGACCTATTACTGCGTGCCTGATACATACATATCAAACAAATTGTTGTGTGGATGAACTCCTCATGGGCATATGGTCTTAGTACCGTTATTTCGTTTGATAGGGTATTTGTACAAAACTCGGAGGTTTAGGGTCGTTATGTTATTAGTTGTCTGGGGATAGCCTCTCTGATCTTCTTTTGTAAGTCATTACTGTTAGGACAAAAAGGATTGGTGAAACCACTTTTGCAAACCTTAGTCTAATTCACTTTCTGTCAAAATACTCTAAGTATGGAACTGCTAAAGACAAGGAATCAAACTGCTGAAGAAGAGATTCAGAAGTACTGAAGAAGAAGTCATCAGAAGTTCTGAAGTTCAAACCAGACACTTCAACTGAAGAACTGCTGAAGACAGACTACTCATCAGTAGTTTGTCATTCATCAGTACTTAAAGAAGATCTTTTCCACCGCCCTTGTATATCAGTAGTTTAATATTATAGTATTTCTTTTTGCTTTATGTACAAGTTCCAAGACTGCAACTTGTTGCAACTTGTTTCTGAACTTGCTTTTTGGCAAGGTTCATGTATTTGTAAAGTCTATAAATAGAAGGATTCATCCTTCTGTTTTAGACATTGATTTTAATACAAGAAATCCTTCAACACTTATTATTGTTATTTCCATTTCGTGTTTACTGAGAATCTGTCAAAGTATTTCATTCTCATTCAATACTCAGATTCTCAATAAACACTTCTCATTTATTAGTTCTTGATTCCAGGGGGAGTAATAACTCCTGTTGACAAAGTGTAGCTATAAACTTATAAACATTCCGCTGTGCTAACACTCACAAAGAACTTGCTAAACACTTAAGTGTCTACTAGCAAGTTCAAACTAAAAGAGCAGCTTGATATACTGATCCAACAATTGGTATCAGAGCACTGGTTTATCTGATCACATATCAATCTAACAAATTGAGAATCAGACACAGGCTCTTGTTGATATTCAATAAAGGATTATAAGCTCACTTTTTTCAACATCCATCACTTTAAGAGATATTTGACAAATCAATACTCTTTAAAATGGATCCTCATAATACTGGTTCTGCCACTAAACCTGCCATGCTTGTAAGAAATGAATATAACATATGGCAAAAGAGAATGGCACATACCTTGTCACAAACCAACACAGGTTGTTGGAGATCTGTGATATATGGTCCTCATAAACCAGTAAACATAAATCTTGAAACTAAGGAAGAGATTCCAAAAGAACCAAAAGACTATACTGATGATGATTTCCTAAAACTTGAGCTTGATGCAAAAGCTTTTTCTATGTTGGCAATGGCACTCCCAAATGAAATCTATTCTGGCCTATTATATTGTGATAGTGCCAAAGAGCTTTGGGACTGCCTAAAAGAACAGTTTGGAGGAACTGAAGAGGTGATTGCCAACACCAGAGAAATCTTGGCTCAACAATATGAAACTTTTGCTCACATTAATGGGGAAACTTTAACTCAGCAATTTGAAAGATTTTCCTCATTAATATCTGAGCTAAAACTAAATGGTCAGACCTATACAACTGTATCTATGCTTCATAGATTTTTAAGGTCTTTACCTGATAAATGGGAAACATACTCAATAGTCTTAAGATCTTCACCAGATTTTAGCTCCCTCACTCTTACAAAACTTCATGGGAGATTACTTACTTTTGAGAGAGAAATTGATCAAAAGAAAAAGTTACAAAATTCTGGTAAAACTGCTGATGACTATCTACCTGGTAGTACAGTACTATTGGGACAAGACTCACCAACTTGTTCAAATAGTTTTGGATCTTTTGACCACATTGACATAACTGCTGGGATCTCATTTGAAAGATCATTCCCAGGTTATGACAATAATGACTTTGGTCAAACTGCTGATAACATGTGTTTTATCATGGATGACTTAAATAGTTTCAGCAGTGATGACCTTGAGGAAATGGATATTTTGCACCAACTGGCCATGTTAAGTTTAAAAACAAATAAATTTTACAAAAGGTCAGGAAGGAAGTTTCCAGGACTTAACAGTTCTACAAAAATTGGTTTTGACAAATCTAAACTTAGATGTCATAAGTGTCAAAAGTTGGGACACTTTGCTAGAGAATGTAGAAGCTCTGGCTTTAACCAATCTCAGTCTGGAAACAATTTTAACCCCAATTATAACAGGAATAATGGAACTCAAGGGAGTGCACATTTTGTACAGGCACAAGCTCCACAACACCAATATGTGCCACAAGTACAATATGTACAGATGCCTGCTCAACAGATGCAGAGCCAACAATCAATCCCTCCCTTTCCAGCTGCTCAACAACATCCACAGCAACAACAACCCTCTTAACAAAGTTTATTTACCTCAGGGTATGTTGACTGGAGCAGTCTTCCTTTTGACACCACAGAGTGCAATCCTGATGCAGACAACAAAATGTTTGACATCAACTGGGGAGAGCCTGACAATGGCAGAAACAACTTTGCTTGATGGCATTTGAGGGATGCTCCTCAAAATCTGCCTTGTCTCAGGTATCAAAAGAATCTTTGACAAAACTATGTTCAAATTCATGCAAAGAATCTTTTGCTCTCATAAGAGAGACAAATGTGCACTTACAAGGAAAAGCCAATGACTCTGAGAGAAAACTCACTCAGATAAAATGTGATTTAGAAAGAAAACTTTCTGCAAAAACAAAAGAAGTTTCTAAATTAACTAACTCTGCTATTGAAACCCAAGCACAAATCAAAATAATGGTTAATGACCTAGGAAATGTCAGACAAGAGCTTGCTGACACCAAGGTCACATGTGAAAAATGGGTGGAATCTTGTAAGGGGTACCAACTATTGCTAAACAAACAAAGTGCTTCAAATGTTAGGTTTGGCATAGGGTACAATCACACTGAAACACCAACAGATTTCTCTCCCAAAACTACTGAAGATGGGAGAAAAATTGTTTCAGGTGAAACTTCTGAAGAGGAAGAATGCACATCTTTCCATGAAAACTTTCTAAAATCACACAAAGAAAGTTCTTCAGAAGTATTGATTAAATCTGACTTTAAGTCATCAGCAGGTTCAACTACATCAGGAGTTGAGAACCTGAAAACTACTGATGACCTAAAACCAATCAAAACTGTCAGAGATTTGTCTTTGAAAGAAAAGACAAAAGAATGTGAAATTTGTGGTCTGTTCAACCACAAAACAGAATTTTGCAGATATAGAAAGGGCATTCAGTTTAATAAGAAAAATCAACAACTGGTTGTGGGGGAACAAATCAAAAATGATTATGTAAAAACCTTTTCTCCCAAGAAACAACAACCAGCAAAAACCCTTTCTCAGAAAAAGACAAAATCTCAACAAAAGTCTTTTTCTCAAAATTCTCTTTCAGTAGTTAGACCTAAATCATCAGCAGTTTCACAAACTGCTGAGATTAAAGATCTTATGAACATGGTACAACTACAGATGACCAAAGTTGATGGTGGTCCTCAAAAGGATACCACCATTGTGCTTAATGCAAAATCCATTGCCAAAAAGACATGGATTTCTAAACTTGGTCAAGAACAAACTGTAAATGTTCTCAAGAGCAAACCCAAAGCCAAACTGGCTTGGGATCTAACTAATTTGCTATATTGTGCAGAGAGTTTCCAGAGGCTTGAATAGCATTTGGTATGTAGACAGTGGAGGCTCAATGCACATGACAGGATGTAGATACCTGATAAACAATTTTATCAGTCAAAGAGATGGATCTGTGTCCTTTGGGAACAATGCTAAGGGATATGTTCTAGGACATGGCAATGTCTCCTCTGGCAAAATACAGTTTGACAAGGTCAATCTGGTTGAAAACCTTGAGTACAACTTGCTTAGTGTGTCACAAATGTGTGATAAAGGATATTCTTCCTTTTTCACAAAGACAGCATGCAAGATCATATCACCAGAAGGCCAGAAGTTGATAGAGAAGATCATTGAAGATCATACTTTGTTAATTGCCAAAAGAGGTGGCAATGTCTATGCAGTGGACATTGAAAAAGACAAAGTACTGAACAACACTGCCTGTTTCTTCTCAAGGGCATCAACTTCAGAAACTGATCTCTGGCACAGGAGACTTGGCCATGTGAACTTTAAAACCATAAATAAAGTCACAAAAATGGGCTTGGTCAGAGGTCTACCCTTAAAAGTATACCAGTGTCAAGAACACTGTGTATCCTGTTTAAAGGGTAAACAGCATAAGTCCTCCTATAAGTCTATTGAAGAATCAAAAACAACTGCATGTCTTCAACTACTCCATATGGACTTATTTGGGCCTGTAAAGATCATGAGCCTTGGTAAAAAGAAGTACTGCTTAGTCATCATTGATGACTACTTAAGATTTACATGGGTATTCTTCTTATTTTCCAAGGATGAGGCTGCTGAAATCATCAAGTTCTTCATTCTACAAGTAGAGAAGCAATACTCTCTACCTGTCAAAACCATTAGAAGTGATAATGGGACAGAGTTCAGGAACAAAACTCTGAATGACTTCTGTTTGTCTAAAGGGATTATTAGACAATTCAGTGTTGCCAGAACTCCTGAACAAAATGGTGTGGTAGAAAGGAAGAACAGAACTTTAATAGAAGGAGCAAGAACAATGTTAGCTGATTCTGGCCTACCTTTATACTTCTGGGCAGAAGCAGTTAACACATCATGTTATGTTCAAAATAGAGTTCTTGTTGTCAAGAGACATTCAAAGACTGCCTATGAAGTTCTTCATGGCATGAAGCCCCTTATCTCCTTTTTCAGGGCTTTTGGATGTCAATGTTTCATCTTGAACATCAAGGAATATATTTCAAAGTTTGCTGCCAAAGTTGACTCAGGTTACTTTCTTGGTTATTCATCAACTAGAAAAGCCTACAAGGTTTTTAACTCAAAGACCAGGATAGTAGAAGAAACACTGAATGTCAAGTTCAATGTGTCAAAACACACTCTCATTCCAGCACATCCTGCTGAACTCTTTGACCTTGACAACTTTCATTTTGAACCTGAAAAGACTGTCACTTCATCCAAACCTACTTATTATGGTGATCAAAGGTTTGATGATGAGGATCCAGCACCATGGACTCCTCAAACAGTCATTAAGTCAACTTCAAAACCATCAGAATTTTCACAAACTTCTGATTCAACAAATACTGAAGGCCAAACTCAAACATCTGCTTCAGCACCTGCAACTACTGAAGACACTGAAACTGCTGAACCAGATATAATAGACCTCAGTAGTTTGTTTGACGAACATGAGCCACCAACACCTGTCAGTGGTTTACAACAACTGATCGAACACAAAGATCATCCACTTGATCAAATCATGGGTGATATTGCATCAGGTGTTCTTACAAGAAACCAGCTTTCCAACTTTTGTCTATTCTCAGCATTTATTTCACAGTTGGAACCAAAGAAGTACCAGGAAGCTCTCAAAGACAACAATTGGGTGCAGGCAATGCAAGATGAATTGCTTCAATTCAACAAGCAACAGGTTTGGGAAATCTGTCCCTTACCACCAAACAAGCAACCAATTGGCACAAGATGGGTTTTCAGGAACAAATAAGATGAAGCTGGTATGATAATAAAGAACAAGGCAAGACTGGTAGTACAAGGTTACTCTCAAGAAGAAGGCATTGACTATGATGAAACCTTTGCTCCAGTTGCAAGGCTTGAGGCCATCAGGTTATTTCTGGCCTATGCCATTTCCAACAAAATAAAAGTTTATCAAATGGATGTCAAGAGTGCATTTTTGTATGGAAAGATAAAAGAGGAAGTGTATGTTTGTCAGCCACCTGGGTTTGAGGATCCTTCTCATCCTGAGTGGGTGTACAAACTAGACAAAGCTCTTTATGGGCTCAAACAGGCTCCAAGAGCCTGGTATGATACACTTTCAACCTTTTTACTCAAAAATAACTTCACAAGAGGTGCCATTGATAAAACACTTTTCATAAAACATGTTGGAAATCATATCTTACTTGTTCAAATATATGTTGATGACATCATTTTTGGTTCAACAAACACAAAATTGTGTGAAGAATTTAAGAAACTCATGCAATCAAAATTTGAGATGAGTACAATGGGGGAACTGCAGTACTTTTTGGGACTGCAGATTAAACAGCAAACAAATGGAACTTTTATACATCAATCAAAATATGTTAAAGAATTATTAAACAAATTTTCTTTACAAGACTGTAAATCATGTTCCACCCCCATGACACCAACCACACAAGTTGAACCAGATGATCAAGGAAAATAGGTTGATCAAACCATGTACAGATGTATGATAGGTTCCCTTTTATATCTAACTGCTTCTAGACCAGATATTATGTTTTCAACATGTGTCTGTGCTAGATATCAATCAGCTCCTAGGGAATCACACCTTATTGCAGTCAAAAGAATTTTCAGATATCTGAAAGGAACTCCAACACTTGGAATTTGGTATCCTGCTTCAAGCAATACCAAGTTATCAGCTTTTTCAGATAGTGACTATGCAGGGTGTAAAATGTCAAGAAAATCAACATCTGGTGGTTGTCAATTCTTGGGAAACTGTCTAGTGTCCTGGCAATCAAAGAAGCAAACATCTGTTGCAACTTCAACTGCTGAAGCTGAATACATTGCAGCTGCAAGTTGTCCATCACAGATACAATGGCTCCAATATCAACTTCTTGATTATGGAATCAAAGAGACCAAGACACCATTGCTTTTAGACAGCAAATATGCCATTAGCATCATTCAAAATCCTGTTCAGTTTTCAAAAACTAAACACATTGAGATCAGGTATCATTTCATAAGAGATTGCTATGAAAAAGGCAAGATTGAAGTGAAACATATAGCAACAGCTAATCAAATAGCTGACATTTTCACTAAACCCCTTGACACATCAACATTTCAGAAGTTAGTATCCATGCTAGGGATGCTAAATTTGTAAGTGTTTCTATTTATTTTTCTGCACATTTTTTGTTTTTCACTTACATCTGTTTTCAAAACACTTGAAAAACTTCTGAAAAGAGAGAAACTACTGATGAACAAAACATCAGTATGGGGATAATTTCTGAAAAGTGATTAACTTCTGATAAAATAACTTTCAGAAGTTATGAATAAAAGTATTTATAAAATATTTCTCATCAGCTGTTAAAACTACTGAAGAGGAAATGGGAACCACTGATGAAGATAATCCTTTATCAGCAGATTAGTCAAAAAGGGCAAATCTGACTTTTCCCATCATCAGAAGTTTGACCTAGTCGGTTTAAAACTTCTGATAAAGAGATTTTTAACCTAGGCGGTTTAAAAACTTCTAATAAAGAAGATCCAAGCGGTTAAAAACTTCTGATAAATATCTTTTTTCAACACTTATCCTTTCAAACACAAAAATTCCCTCCTTCTCTCTCAAGAAAGCTCTCAAACCCTGAACCTGCAACACAAAATCACTGTTCGATTCATCAACACACACAAACCACATGGCTTTAGTTCTCAAACAGGGACACAATCTCAGAGCCTACTTAGAAAAACAAGAAGGCTGGTCCCAATACGATGAGATCATTGATCTCGTCGTCAAATCCCAATATTTCACCGCTCTCACCATAGACCCACCAATTCATCCTGAAACTCTAAATGAGTTCTGGGCTAATGCTGAGACAGTGATGGTGGATGATGTAGTTATCTCCCTCAACTCAACAATTAGAGGAAGACAAATGGCAATAACAGAGGCCATACTCTCAAACAGACTGGGGTTGAATGATGTGAATGCCCCTGAGAAGTTTGACAACTCTGCTATGCACCTAACCATGACTGAGTGTGGTTATCAAGGGACTCTCTCACAAGCTACAATCTTTAAAAAGTATTTTGAACCAAAATATAAGCTTTTGTTTCATTATATTATTATGTGCTTGAGTCCTAAAACTGGGTCTTATGACCAGATGCCCTCAACCTTTCAACCAATATTTCATTCCATTGTGAATGAAACAAATTTCAGGGTATCAAAACTTTTCTTTAATGAGTTGGTGTTACATCACAATAACACTAAGAAAAAGTTTTTGTTATATCCAAGGTTCATTATGCAGTGCATAATATCTGAACTGGGTAATGAGGTGCTTGTGGGTAAAATTGAAATTTTAAAACCCTTAACCTCACAAGCATACTCAAGGCACAACAAACAGGCTGCCTGGCCAGAAGATGACCAAGGGGAACAAGCACCAGTCCCCATGGAACCCTCATCTTCCAAACCTACTCCACCAAAGGCCAAGAAACCCAAGATAACAAAACAAAAACCCACCAAACCTAAAAGAAAAGCTGTTTAGGAGGTTGAGATGCCTGAACAGACTACTGTGCAATCTGCACTTCTTAAAGATGTGACTGAAACATCCTCTCAGTCTCATCCATCTCAAACCCCACCAAGAGCACCAATAACTATCCTTTTCAAAAGAAAAAGACTTAGAAAAACTATTCCAATAGATTCTTCTTTTGAAACTGCTGAACCCACTGCCCAAACTACTGAACCAGCACCCCAAATTTCTGAACCAGACATAGAAATTGCCAAACTTCTCTCCGGGCTAAAAGAGAAAGTCCCATCAACACATGTCAGTCCCCATCAAACACATCAAACAGGGGACATAGCCTCAGACAGTGACATGGATGTGGACACTCATAACCCCAACCAAAGAGATGAGGATGAACCAGGGTCTCTAAGCCCAAACTTAGAAACCTTTGGTACTTTTGAGGCTGCTACTACTCATTTACCACCCAGTGGTGGACCTGAGGAAAGAAGTAAAACAGCTAAGACCTCAACTGTGGCAACTACTGATGAAGGCTTAATGCCTGAGGTAGGAAATCCTCTATACCAAGAACAAGAGGTACATGAGACAACTGAGTTGGGCTCAGCTCATGATGTAACTGATACAGTCCTCATTGAGGATGTAATCAGGGATTCAGATGATTCCATTAATTTGGATGATGTTTCAACACTCAAAACTACTGAATTGACGGCTATAAATGAAGGTCCTGCACCTGGTGTCTCTAAGCTCAAGAAGCTAGTCACCCCATCTCAGGTTAAAGCCCACTCAATCCATGATTCCCCTAGAGTGGCATCTCCTGTACAACAAGGAGATCAACCAAAAACACACCCCTCACTACAAATGCCTACCCAATTCCCTGGGCAACCTAGCATAGACCTGAACCAACTATGCAGCCCAGATGGTCCCTTGTATCACTTGATGAACACCCTCATCAAAAATCACATCCAAACATACACAGCTGACTTGGAGCTGTCCATGAAGAATCAATTTGGAGTGATACAGACGAAGATGAATGATCTGTCCAACAAGATTGATCACAACAGCAAACAGATTGCTCATCTTCAAGGTCATTTCTCCCAAGCTTCAACTTCCAAAGGTGATAAAGCCAAAAAGGGGGAGAAAATCAAGGTACCTATGGATACACTTGAAGCCAGAAGTAAGGCAAGAGTGGCTATCCTAGCTAGAGATCAACAAGATCAAGCCAGAAAAGAGAAAATGGCACAACAGTTTGGTGTCTCTATTCAACAAATAGAAGATGCTGAAAAGACTGATGAAACCCAAGGGCATAATGAAGAAACCTCTGATGGCCAAAGTTCTGATGAAGAATCAGAAAGTACTGAAGACAATCCTTCAGTAGTTGACAAACCTTCAGTAGTTGTCAACCCATCAGATGTTAACACTTCCAAAACTCAAACTGCTGACCCTTCCAGAACAACTGCTCCTATTCAACCAACATCTGCTCCTATCAGGCCTACTACAACAGTTACAACAATGACTGTGCTAAACCCTTCTCCAATCTCTCAATCAGCTGAATTACTAGAGAAGAGTTTAGTGGCAGCCCAAAAGAAGGCCAGAGAAGATCTGATTTGGAAAAACCTGGAAGAAAGGGATGACTTAGACCTAAGCCATGAAGAAAAACTTCAGGCTTATGAAGCTGAACTACAAAGGCAGGCTAGCCTTGATGAGATTGCTGAACAAGACAAAAGACATCAACTGATGTCTTACATTATGAAGAACAGCAAAGTCAAAGCCCATACATTGAAGAGACTCTCTGTGGAAGAGCTGACAAGAAGAGCTCAACTTGTTGCAGATAAACTTGCAACAGGTAAAGACACAACGGCCAAGAGAGCTCAGATGATAGAAGAACTGGTAGCTAATGGTTATGGTTCAAAAGCCTCAGTGTCCAAGTGGAAAGAAGAAAGATTGGTGGACACATACAGAAAATACAAGGCTGCAAGGGCTGCTAATCCAGAGAAGTTTCAAACTGCTGAAGCTTCAACTTCAGTAGTTAGAACTTCTGGTGTTCAAAGAAGACCAGCTACCCAAAGAAAGAAGACAGAGGAGAAAGTAAAGACTGATTTCAGAATAGTACTACTAGAAGGTAGTACAGTAGTACATTCTGATTTTGACATAGAAGAGAAGCCTCTGCTCACACAATTCAGGGATCCTTCCACCTTTGCATATCAAATCCAGAGGACCATCACAGACAAACTGCATACTAAGGTAACAACTGAACATCATTTGCCAACATTTTAGATACCTAATGTGATGGAACAACAGCAAGGAGGTGAATCCCACCTGAGAGTCACTAAAGTTGAAAACATTCAACACTCAGGAGAAACCCAGGGTACCACCATGGTTCCCTACACTGCAGACTTTGACAAGTCTAAAGTACCAGTCATCAGATGGTCCTTTACTGATAACAACTCAGTACTTGTGACAAGAAGAGATCAAACAAGCAGGGAATATAGGTCGATGATAGAACTGAAGAAACTATCAACCAAAGACCTGCTTACAATCCAACACTTGGAACCAAGACAAGGGTCTCTTACTGATGATCAACTCAACTAGCTCAAGAATTCCATGTTCAAAGGAATATGGAAAATTGTGAAGGACAGAAAGGAACAATAAGGAATTAGTAAGGTTTTGGCTTCATCAATCCAGGGGGAGATTGTTAGGACAAAAAGGATTGGTGAAACCACTTTTGCAAACCTTAGTCTAATTCACTTTCTGTCAAAATACTCTAAGTATGGAACTGCTAAAGACAAGGAATCAAACTGCTGAAGAAGAGATTCAGAAGTACTGAAGAAGAAGTCATCAGAAGTTCTGAAGTTCAAACCAGACACTTCAACTGAAGAACTGCTGAAGACAAACTACTCATCAGTAGTTTGTCATTCATCAGTACTTAAAGAAGATCTTTTCCACCGCCCTTGTATATCAGTAGTTTAATATTATAGTATTTCTTTTTGCTTTATGTACAAGTTCCAAAACTGCAACTTGTTGCAACTTGTTTCTGAACTTGCTTTTTGGCAAGGTTCATGTATTTGTAAAGTCTATAAATAGAAGGATTCATCCTTCTGTTTTAGACATTGATTTTAATACAAGAAATCCTTCAACACTTATTATTGTTATTTCCATTTCGTGTTTACTGAGAATCTGTCAAAGTATTTCATTCTCATTCAATACTCAGATTCTCAATAAACACTTCTCATTTATTAGTTCTTGATTCCAGGGGGAGTAATAACTCCTGTTGACAAAGTGTAGCTATAAACTTATAAACATTCCGCTGTGCTAACACTCACAAAGAACTTGCTAAACACTTAAGTGTCTACTAGCAAGTTCAAACTAAAAGAGCAGCTTGATATACTGATCCAACAATTACGGACCTAGATCAGACAGGGTGTCTTTATAAAAGAGCTTTATGCCAAATCCTAAAAGTTACCGAATTGAGGAACTTTCCATGTTTTATGATGATCAAAGATTATCTATTACATCGTATTAATCACTGATGCAAATCATGATTAATACCAGTCCTCAACCTGGTAAAGTGCACATGTTACTTTGCTGCATTAATTTGCTGACCTGTATACCTCTGTGCATTATACCTTGTAAATTACAGACGAAGAAAGCATAATCACGCTTTGCAATGAGTCTTTGTGCATTTATTTCTTGATACGGGAGTAGGTCGTGTGCGTGGGAACCACAGACAATTTTGTTTATACTATACATAATAGTATCAGTCTAAAGCACTGCACAAAAGTCTGCATGTGAGTTTATGTGGATCACAATATCAGCAGTTGCCAGATCACACATTGTCTTTAATGATAATAATCAAAAGATCAACGGTGTGATCAGATTTCTCAATAACTGATATGATCCCTTTACCAGAAATCCCAAAACATTTACTGTTTTTCATTTACATTTCTGCATTTTATTTTTTTCGTCAAAAATTACAAAACTCAAAAAGATTTTAGGTGCGTTTTAGCATAAATTTTAGAAAATCCAAAAAGATTTTACATTTCTATCTTATTTTTGATAGCTGATGGTGGTTGATGCTGATTTTCTAACCCTTGATGAACCATTTGAGCTTTGTAATCTTTTAAATGTGAAAATATGAATGTTGGATGCTTAAAAGTTGAAAAATAATTGGAACGGGACTCGTTTTTGAGATTTGGAAAATTTGTCAAAATTCCAGTTCTCGTTCGCCCATTCGTTTGGTCGAACGTGGAATTTTTTTTGTTCCTTCATACAGTGTATTTGGGCGAATGAGAGTGTTCTTGAATAATTTTCACATTCGAACCCTTTTGTCTCTTTCGAACCTTTAAATAGGGTCGAAGGAACTAAAAGTTTCTCATTCGACCAGTGTATTTGGGCGAAGGAGCATGCCTATATATACATGTTCAGTCTCATTCGAACCCTCACAAAATTTTTCAAAAATTCTGAATTGAAGTCCACTTGTTGCCCTGATATTTTGCTTTATACCATTGTGATCGTCTACTTTTGCTGATCATTTGCCACTAAATCTTACAAATTAACAACAAGGATTGATCTTATAATCGCTAATTTTCAGTTTTGAGCCCTAGATTTCTAAAAACTGATATAAACATATTCATTGTTGCAATTGATGTTTTGGATTCATTCTATCAATGTTTTAGGGGGAGAAGAAACAAAAATTAGTGGTGTTAATCCATCAGAATGTTCAGTTGATCATGATGAATGGATAAACCCTAATTTTAAACTGAAAACACTGATAAAATGAGTGATAGATAAAATTGTTGTTTTAGAAACATTAATCGGCGATGTTACTAACATATTGAATCAAAATGACATGATCAGAATCAATAAAATGCAAAGTTAAAAATTTGAATTTGAAGAACAACTCCTTCATACCTTTCGAATGGGCGAAGGAGATGGTTAACTGGGCGAATGAACAATTTTGGGCGAATGAAATGCTTTTGTCAAAAACCTTACATTCGTACCTTTATATTTTTACATTCGCACCTATAATCACTCATTCGCACCCCCGTATGGGCGAATGAGAAGATAAAATACCAAATTTTCAAAGTTTGAACATTTTGTCGATTTTTAACATGTTTCTTTGTTTTGTTTTGCAGTTTGAACCATGTCTGAACAGGAGAAGCCTACTGAACAAGCCGGATCATCCTCACAGCCTGCAAAGAAAGTGACTGAAGAGCTTTTAATATTCGAGAATGCGCATAATTGCTGTGCGTATCTTGGAGAGGTTAAAAAGCATACTGAGTTCATTGAGATCATTGAGTTCTTGAAAAGAAGTCGGGTGATAGATGCAATTGCTACACCTACCATTATCTACAGAGACATGATACAAGAATTCTGGACTGAAGCAAAAATGGATTTCTGGAATTGCGAATCGTCTGTGATTAGCAAGATCCAAGGAAAGATGGTTATTGTTTCTGAGCAAGATATTAGAGAAGCCTTGAATCTTCAAGATGAAAAGACTGATCCAAGAGAGCTTAGTTTTATGGAACAACGAAAGTGTTTTCTGAGGATGAAGTACAATGGGCCGATTACTGATGGCTCATTGCACAAGGGAAAGTTGTGCCCACAGTTCAAATACTTGGCACATGTGTTGATTCATGTTTTTGGTTCAGCTGCTAGAGGATATGATTTGATGCGTAAGAGTATTAGCTCAATGATGGTAGCACTGGTATTGAACAAACCGTTCAATGTATCAGGGATGCTGATGGAACATTTGTTAGAGCCTGTAAATGGCACGAGGAATCTGAAGTTTCTGTTATATCCTCGATTCCTCCAGATGGTGTTTGATCATAAATACAACGAATTAAAAAGGGATCCTAAGCACATTGTCGTTCAAGAACATATGTCAATCAATACACTAGCTAGGATGAAAGCTTATAAAGGCCTGTCAGTGAATGAACGTCCACCTGTTAGACGTTTATTTGGACATTTGGCAAGGATTGACTATGAGGATCCAGGTGAAGGGCTAGTGAGACATGCGAACAGTGATTCAGATCAAGATAATCCATTACATCCTGTTGATCCAGATGCAAAGCGTAAGCGACAGGTTGTTAACATTGGAGCAGAGAGTGGAAAGGGAAAGGAGAAAGAGATCAGATTAGAGGTTGTTCCTGAACCTGCTAAGAAGAAGAGTACACCAAGAAGAAACAAGACAATGGCTAAGAAGGGATTGCATATTGTTGATGAAGCGTCAATTGATTCTGAAGAGACGCAAGAAGATGAACACTGGGATTCTGAAACTAAAATGTTAAAGACTACCACGCCCAAGGCCACTGTGGCTGGTGAGTCTGTTAGTTTGAACAGATCGGTTGAAGAGCAGAGGATGAAGAGTCCTATTCGTTTGGACGAAGAGGATGAAGATTTAGGTCTGGGAGCAGGAGACTTTCCTGGTTCGCCAGTTAAGGGGGAGAAACCGAAGAAGCCCCAGTATAAGAAGAAAGAAAAGGTTGTGAGACCTGCAGAAAAGAGAGCTAGAGAGATAGAGACACTGATAGCAGGAAAGAAGTTACCACCTGCGTCTAGCTCAAAATCTCCAATTGCTGCTCCAGCCTCAAAGAAGCAGAAAACCACATCTACTTCAGGTACAGAACAGGAAGCTGATTTACCTGTTGATGCATTCAATGAAGCGTTAGATAACGTTCTGAAGAAGATAAAGAAGGGTAAACTGCCAAAGGTTGCTGAAGTCCCCAAGAAAAAGGTTACAGTTGATAGTGAGGTGATGGATACTGTTAACCGGAGACTTACTGAAATGATGAATCTGATAAACAAGCAGCAGACTGAGATTGCCCAACTCAGACAAAACGACTCAGAGATGCTTGATGTAGTTGTTTCAACACATGAGAATAATGAAGAGTTGAAACTGAAGATCAAAAAGTTGCAAAAGGATAATAAAAAGTTATTGAAACTTGAGCAGAGAAACACCAGACGGATTATAGCTTTGAAAGATGAAAACAAGAAGCTGAAAGAGAGTAACAAAAACATGGATAATGTAACACCCCAACCGATGGCGAAAACATCGGGATGTCACGTATTGATGATTGTTTCAGTAGCACATGGTATAAATTAAATTTTAAATAATTTATTCAAAGCATAATAATCCAAAAATGAAATGATTGTCTAGAAATTCAATACATAATATCAAATAACAAAACTTCAAATAGCTCCAAACAATAACTTCATGTATAATCCTTATGCAAACTCAAGCCTCAGCTTCATTGTTACCTGAAACATGTTAATTTTGAAAATATTTTTGGGTCAACAAAAGTTGGTGAGAATTACATAGGTTTTGATAATCGAATAAAAATGTTGTGCAATTCATGTGTCATGGCAAGTCTAGTCCATATGTGAAAACATACTAGAAGTAAATCGAGTGCATAATCAACCCTTGTGACTGTTATAATGTGGTACATCCCATACGCTCATGGTTCACTCGAATATGTTATGCGATAACAAACACCCACGCTACCTTTGTAGGAGGCACGTATCCGGGTGGGATTGTCAGTCCAATAGATCTATCAATGTATACCGTCGGCTGATCAATGTTAATGATTATGCTAGAATTGTGCTTACCCTAGTCATGTTCAAGACATAATGCAACATAGAAAAACACATAGACACATTGATGATTGAATTGCATAAATGATGTTGTAACATGTTTCACCCCAAAAATGGTGATAAATAGAAAAAGGGGCTATGTAAAACTCACCTTAGCAAAATGTTATACTTCTTGAAAAGATTGAATAGTGATGTTGCCCAAACAATGCCAAATATCACACTATAATAAGGTAATAAATATGTCTAAGTCTATCTAGTCTACAAATGTATATGTTCTAGGGCTTCGAATTGGGGATAAATACTCGTTTGATTAATAATAAAAATATTTGATAACTGAGAGAAATTTAGTAATTAAATAGACAAAAATCTTTTTATAAAATTTAAATTTAAGATGGTCACAAAAATGTGTTTAAAGTATAAAAATAATTTTTACAAAATTATTTTCTTTAAAATAGAATATTAATTCTATTTATAACAAATAATCAAAATTTAACTTTAATAATAAAAAATACTAAAATTAAAGAATTATTAGTTTAAAATTTATATTTCTGTTCTAAATAATCAGAAATAATTTGTATAAAATTTTGGTGCAAAAATATTAAAAATTGGATTTATTATGATTTAATTATGATTAAAAGTAACAAAAATTGATTAAAAATATTAAATAAGTGATTTTTCTGAAATAAAAATCATTTCAGAAAAGTTTATTGTTATAAAACTCAGAATATTTTTTGTGGAAATTTATAAGATTGTTTTGATATTTTAATAGAATTTTATAAATATAATAGAATAAACTTGATTTAATTATTATATATATTAAATAGATAAATTTTTGAAAACTAAAAATTGTGAGTTAAACTTTTTCATCAGATTAACTAAAAATAATTTTTGTAGAATTATTAAAAGAGTTTTAATACGAATTTATAAAATTATAAGTATTATATATAATTAATTTGATTGTTTGTTTAAAAACAAAAATAAAGAAAAGGGTTTTGCCACAGCCAGGACTCGAACTCGCGTGGCTCAGGTAGATGGCACCAGACACAACCACTTGGTCCAGACCAGTGGTTGTGTTGATTTCTGTTTTATTTGAAATAAATAACATACACGAAATCGTGTTTATCCCCAAATAAGCATACGAGCCCTAATTTTTCCAATCGATCAATTCACACATCAATAACCCAATTAACCTTAGGGCTATTGATGTGTGGATGCCGAAGATTAAAATCCATCAAAAACATTAGACTTACAAAGCTGTATCGATCACGAATGCCAAGTCAAACGTCGAAGTCAAAATTCGAACAGAAAGCTTAATAACAGAGGATTTTGTGAGAAATTAGAGATTGAGAAAGAGTAAATGGCGAGTTGTGAAGGTCCAGGAAGGTTCAATTTATAGTGAAATGGCTTAGGTGTTCGAATTGGCAACGTTGACTATGCCTTGAATGTTTGACGCGTCGTTTGATCAAAATGGTAAGAATTAAAGGTTAATTGCCGTGTGTATGAGTCACCCTAGGCCGGTAATTGCGTTGTGATGCCAATCATAGATCAATCACGAGTTATGGTTGATGATTAAGGTAAGTCGCGTTTCACAGTTGACTTTCCAAGTCAACTGTGAGGGTTTTTAAACTAATGTTATATTTATAATGATCCGGGATTGAAACAAGTATGATGGCTAGAGCAGTTGGTTTGTGTGTGTTGTATAATTGACCCGGCTTGGGGCGCGGGTTCGAGTCCCGGCCCAAGCACATTTTTTTAAACATTATTCCATAATATATAGATGTATATATATAATTAATATAGTATTAGGGTTCCCAAAATGCCACAAAAATAATTAAATGCACACAATAATACTGGAACTTGACGTTTTTATTAATAATGATGTGTAACGTACAAGTATAATTGCGTAATGTTACAGATAATCTGATCAAGGATTTATACTCTCGAGCTCCTCAGCTGAAAGAAGGTAAGATAAAGAGCTTGAAGAGGAGCAAGTTGATTTTGAACTATCTGATGAGGATGAGGAGGATGATGCAGATCTTGATGAAGATGCTGGTAAAGCTCCTAAGAAGAAGAAGGATGATGATGATGATGGTTCAAATGATGGTTCTGGTGAAGATAACAGCTCTGCATCTGATGATGATGATGACAATGATGATGATGATACAGATAAATACAAGTATGAGAAGAGAGAATCTGGAAAAGAAGGAGAATCTAGTTCAAAAGCCCCTGGAGGATCAGTAGATGATGATACGATCTTCTGGAACGAAAAGCTGAAGTCTATATCAGAAGAAGACAAACAGATGTATCGCCAGATGTTGACTGATAGAGTCTGGACGATTGATATGACCAGCAGATTTTCTGAGATCTTTGAATCTCGTGACAGGATGTTTGAACTAGAATACAATGATCCAGATTTGGAAGACGGTGAAGTCTCAACGACGATGGCAAAAGAGATCTTTGAAGGTCTGGCGAAACAGGTTGGCAAAACTGTTGAAGAATTGTTAGCTGATAACCAGATTCCTGATCTAACATAAAAGGAAGCTGGAGATCATTCTGATGATCGTGATATACCTGGTTTCGAAGATATAGAAGTTGAGGATGTGACGAGTGAAGAGTATCCAGAATATTTCACAAGAGACAAGAATTCTGGATTTACTGCTTTCACTGATGAGTTGTTAAAGGAAGCCGAGAGACGTGAAAGAGAGAAAAGTGATATGTTTGTTGATGAGATTTTCAGAGGGCATGAGAAACCGTTTATCAGACAATTCGACAGCTTGAAAGAGTTATTGAGGGAGTTAAAAGAGAAAGAGGCGAATCGTCCTAAACCTGAGATTCAAGGTAGCTTTTATAAATTCCACAACGACATGTTCAAAGGAAAAGCGTTGGGATGGAAATTTATAAACCAACTGAAGTGTGTGGCAGTGAAGTGGGAGAAGGGGATCCTATACTTTGATAGATTCCATGATTTGAAGACTCTCCCATATTGGGCAATTCGTGACATTTGTCGACACAAGATGACAGGTACGACAAATGGTCAGATTGCTTACTTTGCTGAGAAGATGGCTAGGGAGAGTAGGACGAAATGGAACCTCTTTGAACCTCAATATCCAAAAAGGATTGTTCACAAGAAGACTATTGATGATATTACTGGTTTGCCCAAAGTGACCTTAAAGTACAAACCACCAAAAGTGTTGAGGCACATTCCATTGCTGCAAATTCCTCAACATTTCGCCAAAGATTTTATCTGGTGGTACTACGACTGGAAGATTGCAGAAGCTGTTATAGTTCTGAAAGATGGAGATAAGAGTTTCAAGAAAATACACATTTTTGATCCTATGTGGTTAGTAAATTGCTCACATGAGGACATCATAATGTTGTATTACAATCCTATCTTCAGTGATGTTAAGGATGCTGAACAGGCGAGTAAATACCAGCGAGTGGTATTTCTGTGTTTTGCTCATGATATCAATGCCGGATGCGACTATGATAAAAAGCTCGGCAAGTTTGTGAAAGTTCAAGAGATTTATGAAGAGAAAAAGAAAAAGCCGAAGCAAGTGTTTGAGAAGGGGATGACTTTAGAAGAAAAGAAACTTTTAAGGATCAAGCTTATGAACAAGAGAATGGATGAGGAACGAAGAGTTAAACAATCCAAGCATTAGTCGAGGGGGAGTTTGTAGATGCATTTATGCGACTAATGCTTTGGATTTACAATAAACATATGTTAATACTTTGAGTCGAGTGGGCGAAGGAATGTTTTCATGGGTGCGAAGGAAGAAGATTATACGAAGGAGACACAGGAGGCGAAGGAAGATTTTGTTAGTTATGTATTGCTTCATTCTACCAGACTGTTTGGTCGAATGTGCACGTTCGCACGAACACTGTGGGCGAATGTGCAGCTTATAAATAGGCCAAAGCTGATTTTTGAATGTAGTTTTAGCCATTATTATTCCCTCCAAGTTCAGTGTGTCTCTCTAGTGTTTTTGTAAACTTAATTCACGTTGTGTCTTTCATGTTTTGATCATTTTAACGTGTAATTGAGTCTTTATTATTAATGAGAAAAGCTTTGAATGATGATTTACTTGTTTTGATCTGATTGATTATCATTTTGTGATTGGTTTAGGGATTCCGCACCTAAATCAAACTTGTTTGATCATTTCTTTGTTGATTTGTCGATCCTTATAGCACATACACACGCAAATTCTATATTTGGGAATGATTTTTCAGCCATAATGATGACCAACACATCCTTCTCGGTCATACATTACTCGATTACAGCTCAATTTCATTCATTTGAACCAATTATACGCGTATAACCATTTAAGACTGGGTCAACCTTCCAATTTGAACATACGAATCATGGCATTATAAATTGATTGTCTAAAAATAATAAGAGAGGACCGAAAAACATTTCCCCCATACTTAATTGCTCCATTACATCCTGTGTCGTGCGTATTGAAGCCATAGGCGTCTCATTTTGAATCGGCATAAATCGAATCTTTCTTAAACCTGTAAGTTGATTTCTCTTGTGTTTTTGCTATAGCTTAATACCCTGGTCAAAAGCCCTATAATTTGATCTGTAATCGCTGCGTATATAAATCAATGAGGAAATCTAGGGTTTGTTCTTAAAATTGGGGAAGATGACTTACAGTCATGTCTGTTTATAATTAACGCAGAATAAAACTAAACACAAACTGATCCTTAGATCAGTTGGTGAAATCTGTTGCTACAAAGATTCTGGCCGCTGGTTGCCTTGGGTTCGATCCCAGGCATCATTTTTTTTTTATTTTGGTAATTTATGATAAACCGTAACTAGTCTTTATAATTAATTGAAACCAAATAAGAATGTTCTCAGGGTCTAGACCAGACAGTCTAGGCTTGCAATTTAAAGCCACGAACCGGTCACAGACCCGGGTTCGAATCCAGGCACAAGCAAACTTATTTTTTTGAAACTTTTATCTTTACATATATTTTACTTATCTTTTAAAAATAGTTTTAAAATACCAAAAGTGTCTTAAAAATTCTACAAAAATTATTTTAAGTGGATTTCATGACAAAGTTTATCATACAATTTTTAGATTTCCAAAAATAATTTTATAATTTTAAAATTCTATAAAAATATGTAATCGTTCTTATAAAATTCCACAAAAATTATTTTAAACTTATAAATCAATAAACATTTCAGAAATAAATTTTGTTTCAGAAAAATCATTTATTTAATAATTTTAATTAATTTTTGTTATTTTAAATCATAAATAAATCATAACAAATTCATTTTTCAATATTTTTATACCAAAATTTTATATAAATTATTTCTACCCATTTAGAACAGAATTACAAATTTTAATTTGAAAATTCTTTAATTTTAATATTTTTAGATATTAAAGTTATGTTTTGACAAATAGAAATAAATAGACTAAATATTCGATTTTTAAGAAAATAATTTTATAAAAATTATTTTCGTACTTAAAACCTTATAATATGACCATCCTTAATCAAAAACCTACAATGAGACTTTTATTTATTTATTTTCCGAATTTCTTTTATTTATTAAACAATTTATTAATATACTTATCCCCAAATTAGGAACCCTAGAAATACTTGTAGACTAGAAAGACTTGAACTTATTTATTACTTTAAACATAGGGTGAAACTTGGTAACGTTGGATCACACTTATTCTATTCCACAAGACTTAACACTTTACTAAGGTGAGTATTACTTATCCCCTTTTTCGTTTTTACACTTTTGGGATGATTCATGCACAAGTATACAAAACTTGCACATTCATTTACACATACATTTTTCTTCATTTACAATTCATATACGTGTCTTGTTTATCTTTGTGCTTTATGTTTGAACATGAATGTAGCTTACGTACAAAATCATACATCTAGACATAACTTATGTTATGGTGCTCTTTACATATAGACGTAACTTATGTTACGGTGCTCATTTAGACATAACTTATGTTATGGTGCTCTTTTAGACTTGACACGTGTTAGGGTGCTCATTATCAATTTTTACCTTACCAACTTTACATTTGATCTTGTCTTGTTTAGTTACTTATGTGTTTACATAATGCCTTGGTGATGCTAGACACATGAATTGTACCGCTTTTCAACTTATAATATATGTACAAAGCTAGGTAATATTCACCAACATCATATGTTGACAAAATTTATTTTCGTGCATGTTTCAGGATAAGCTGCTTGACGCTTCACATAGAACTTTGGACTTAGATCAAATCAATCAACTATCTCTATTTTTGTTGTCGTGTATTTACTTTCACACGTTGTAAAACAATATTCAATAATCAAATATTTACATTTTAGTACCATGAGCTTTTGAACAATCGTCACTACGTGACGCCTTGATGATTCCGCCATCAGTTGGGGTGTTACAATGATGTGCATAGTCTCATCAATTTGCACGTCCTCGAGGGGAACATGAAGGTTCTCATCTGCTAAGCATTTCTTCAGATTCGAGATATGAAAAGTTGGGTGGACATTGCTTAACTCATGAGGGAGATCAAGTTTGTAGGCCACTTTTCCAATCCTTTCACGGACTTTGAATGGTCCCACATATCGAGGAGCTAGTTTTCCCTTTCTCCCAAAGCGAATCACTCCCTTCCAAGGGGATACCTTAAGAAGTACAAAGTCTCTGACTTGAAATTCCAAGGGCCTTCTACGTTTATCAGTATAACTCTTCTGTCGACTTCTAGCCTTAAGAAGATTATCTTGGATCAGTTGAATCTTGTCTGTAGTTTCCTCAATCAGTTCAGGACCAGTGATATGGGCTTCACCGATCTCAGTCCAACAGACTGGTGAACGACACTTGCGTCCATAAAGTGCCTCGAAGGGAGCCATATCAATACTGGCATGGTAACTGTTATTGTATGAGAACTCGACCAAAGGAAGATGAGAATCCCTTGCGCCGCCAAAATGGATGACACAACCCCTGAGCATATCTTCAAGAGTCTGGATAGTCCGCTCAGTTTGACCATCTGTGTGAGGGTGATAAGTTGTGCTCAGGTTTAACTTGGTACCCAAGGTGTCTTGTAAAGAATCCCAAAAACGAGAGGTGAAACGACCATCGTGATCAGAAATAACGTCCAAAGGTATACCATGGCGACATACAATTTTGCTCATCTATATCCTTGCTAACCTGTCAACAGACTATTGAATCGACAAGAAATAGGCTGACTTGGTCAAACAATCAATGATTACCCAACTATTATCATAACCTTTGGGTGTACGAGGGAGTTTAGTGATAAAGTCCATCGCTATTGTAACATCGCCTGATTTTGTTACTTTTACAAATATTATAGATTCTATGTTTAACAAATTCCAAGTTCGCCTTTATCCGCTTCTTTTTTTTCCTACCAATTCATGACGAGTCGTCATTATAATTCATCCTAATCAATTTAGAAACTCATTTAGTTAAGATCTTAATATATAATTATTTATAAACCATATATATATATATATATATATTAGTAATAATACTTTTAGAGTTTAAAAATAAAATAAGAAACGAACATCAACAAAATTGTTGATGTTATATGTTGTTGTTCTTTGTTTTGACAAAAGTCAATGACGTTTTCTTTTTTTTTTTAAACTCTAAAAGTATTATTACTAATATATGTATATATGGTTTATAAATAATTATATATTAAGATCTTAACTAAATGAGTTTCTAAATTGATTAGGATGAATTATAATGACGATTCGTCATGAATTGGTAGGAAAAAAAGAAGCGGATAAAGGCGAACTTGGAATTTGTTAAACATAGAATTTATAATATTTGTAAAAGTAACAAAATTACCCGATGTTACAGTCTCCCCTACTTTAGGAAATTTCGTCTCGAAATTTAATTAAGAGTCAACATTTTGAAAAATAGGTATGTGGTTTGATACGAGAACAAAGCTTGTTAGTTTATTATGTTTATAGCGAATACGGTATCTAGTCACTTGTGCGATGATTATGCTCGGAAGAGAAGTGCTTTTAAAATTTTACCCAAGGTTGTACGTAGAAATTTGAGAACTTAACCGGCATAGGCATTTTGTAAATAGTGAAGTAAGGGGTACGTATAAATAGGTTTGTATATGGGGTTAATGTAACAAAAGTTGGAAAGATAAGTAAATATACGGTATAACATATATGAAATAGTAAAAATTTTGGGAAGATAAGTAAATATACTGTATAACACATAAGAAGTAGTAGAAGTTTTGGCTTGTAGGAAAAATGTCACTGGGTAATTAGGTGGAATAGTAAAAATGTGAGCATAATGAGTGACCAGATGTGATAATGAGTAGTATTTAGTAATAAATATTTGGTTTGCACAACGTCGAAAATTTTACTAGAATTTTTTTTAAAAGGCGACTAAGATAAACGAGAAGTTGGACTATTTGGAGACAAATGTTTTTTTTGGTGATATAAATAGTAGTTATTTACTTTTGAAATCTAGTATATACTTAATCAAGAAAATATAACAAAGTGAGAGGCAAATCTTGTTTTAAATGTATAAATGCTTTTAGAGGTTACGGGACTTAGAACGAGATTATTGATAATGAGGGGATCGTTGATTAAGCAAGGAAATGTACGAGGGAAGAAACGAAGTTGATGGATATTACAAGTATATATAGATTATTCATGGCAAAGGATAATGTTGCATAGTAGAAAGCATGGTTTAATACAAGGTTATAATATACATAAAAGATAAATAATGCAAGCTTAATTAGACTGGTAAACTATAACCTAAACGGTATCGCAAAAGATAAATAACGTAAGTGTTGGTCAATTTTTTTTTTTAACTCGACACCCAAAACATCTCATGGCACGAACAACTCTACTTTTGGTAGTATGACACGACACTTATGTATAGGATGTACCGGCGACGTATCCACCATGCCGTTATCATACCTCTTCCGTGTTGTTATTCAAGTCATGATAGGTTACACACACTGTGACTTGTTATGTTTTCCATGCACCCAATTTTTGTAATTACGTGTGCACCCGTAATTAGCCCAATTGTCGTATGGTCCACATAATTTGTCTTAGTTATGTGTGGGTCGCTAGTGGACACAAAATACTTATACACAAAGAAAAGGGTATTAAACTAAGGCATTAAACAGTTTTGATTGTTGTAAACATAGCAAGCAACATGACACGCAAACACATAATGTAAAAAGGCATTAAGTAAGTTTTTTTTTTGTTTTTTTTTGTTTTTTTTGTTAACCGCACGCGTTCTTGACATGGATGCATGGTTTCATGACATAATGGTGTAGACTCGTGCATATGTGGTTATGTTCAGATGTATAAAGCAAACAGAAGAACTAGTCAAGATTCTCCCTAACCTAGAAACACCAACAAACCCAATTCCAAACCCCGACGATACCATTCAGGACAGCACAAACCATGTAGATACTAAACCTTCTACCCATACCCATACCAAACAAACGAAAAAGGGTAACCGAAAACGCAAAACCCTCAAACGAAACCACACTTCGACAACTCCTGAGATTTTAGAGTTTAAAAAAAAACGTCATTGACTTTTGTCAAAACAAAGAACAACAACATATAACATCAACAATTTTGTTGATGTTCGTTTCTTATTTTATTTTTTTCTTCTTGTCGTTGATTTCAACAGTAGCTTAAACCAATATTACTACACCATAATAACTAAGTTTAACCCCAACCTAACCTAATCTCTTCCTAACCACCCTATTTACTCCATTTATTACCCAACCAACTCACCCCACTTATAAATACCACTCCTCTCCACTCCTTAATCCTTTGTTCATCTCTAAAACTCTCTCTAAAACTCTCTAA
This sequence comes from Ambrosia trifida, assembly GCA_028751855.1. Classification (NCBI taxonomy): domain Eukaryota; kingdom Viridiplantae; phylum Streptophyta; class Magnoliopsida; order Asterales; family Asteraceae; genus Ambrosia; species Ambrosia trifida. Next base: position 79,649,125 of record CM054124.1, on the reverse strand, counting down.
TCTTCAAGTTTTCAAGCCAAACTTCCTGTTTTGCATCAGTAAGTTTCTTGGCTTAAAACTTCAACTTTCATTCTATTTTTCTTCTTCTTTTTCATCTAAAACTCCTTGGAGAAACCTCTAGGATCTTCCCCATATTTATCCACAAAAGTTTGATAAGGGTAGAACACCTAAAAGAGGTCTTAAATGAGTTTGTTTTCTTAATTGTTTTTATGTCCTAAGAAATGTTTGTTGTGAAGAAACCAACCAAGTCTACTAACAATATAATGTTAGGAAGATTTGTGCTATGGTATTGGGTGACAAAGGAGAGTCAAGACTCATCCAAATCAGTCCCCAAACTTTACTTAAACATCTTAGCTATACTAAGTAATAATATACACTTATACTTTCAAGCTTCTATCTTACTATCTTATTATTAATCTTTGGAAGGTTTGTGGTTACACCCTACCTTGCCAACTCTCTTGACCCTTCTTGTGCTACGAATTTATCCACACTAGAAAGGGGAAATCCCGTGTCCAAAACCCACCTTTACCTCATAAACGAAGTGGTTATGACATGAACTTATCAATCGGATTCACATTCCTAACCTTATACCATCCGAATCATCTATGATGATTTTGTGCTTGGTCTAACTTATTCTCATGACCATCCGGATTGCCTTAAAGGCGATTTGTGTTTTTGTTTGCCTAAAAGGCTTGCATGACTCTCGTGAATCTATAATCTAAACTCGAACATAAGACCCTCTAATTCTTTAATTCTAGTTAATCGGAGATAAAGCTTAAACTACCAAGACTTATCTTGGAACTATATCAAGACGCACCCAAAGGTGAGTTCATACTTGTCCCCCTTTTATTCTTTATCCTTTGGGGCTCAACATGTATCACTATCAAAACTTAAACGATTTCATACTCTTAAAACTATTATACTCAATCTAAATTCTATTATGCTATGCCATGCTAGAATTCAAAGTCTTACATACAAATGTACGATTAGTTAACAACCCACCTTACATGTATAGCGCTATTGGTTGACACGCCGCCCCCTTTATGGGTCATGATAAGATGAAGTCTTTTGTGTTATCGAGTGTTGTTTCCGTTTGTATGGTTCTACGTGCATATGCCTATAACATGATGATTCGAGTAGACTTTTCTATACTATGTACTTAGACTCAAACTAGTATGCTCACCAATGCTTTATGTGTTGACGGATATTTTATACATGTTGCAGGAAATGTTTAATGCAGGTTTATCAAGAAAACTACTTAGGATTGGACTAGAAACTCGCAACTAGTTTAATTTTTCTATGTTTTGATGTTATACTTTCCTTTGCATGAAACAATTTGTATTTCGTTATCTTTTAGACAATGATTATGCTATGAATGAAATTTTATCTTTAAATCATATTGTCACAATTAGTTTCATGAAGTCTTTGAACAATCTACCATAAGTCTCGCCCCGATGTATTCCGCCATCGGTTGGGGTGTGACAGCTATGCTCTCCCATTTCCATACAAGAATTTCTGGTTGTTCAAGCATCCTAGAGGGTCGTTGATGTTCAGCTTTGACCTTGGAACAAGTGAGACATTTTGCTACAAAAAGAGCAATATCTTTCTTCATACCAGGCCACCAATACAAATACCGAAGATCTTGGTACATTTTATCAGCACCAGGATGGATAGAATAACGAGACTTATGAGCCTCGTTCATAAGGAAGGTACGAAGATCATCACGATCAGGAATCCAAAGTCGATTGAGAAAATAAAGTAGACCATCAGGTTTGGTTTCAAGTTGTTTCTCAGCACCACAAGACATTTCCTCATACATGTTACCTTGGGTGACTGAGGTATGTTGAGCCTGGAGAACACGATCCTGGAAATCAGTACGAACCCTTGCACAATGAAGTTTGACGCGTTCCTTACGACCGAGTGCATCTGCCACTACGTTCGCTTTGCGAGGATGGTAGCGAATCTTGCAATCATAGTCGCTAAGTAATTCAACCCAGCGTCATTGCCTCATGTTAAGGTCTTTTTGGTTGAAGATATGTTGGAGACTTTTATGGTATGTGAAAACCACACATTTGGTGCCATAAAGGTAATGTCTCCAAATCTTGAGAGCAAAGACGACTGCACCCAATTCGAAATCATGGGTGGTATAATTCTTTTCATGGATCTTGAGCTGTTTGGATGCATAAGCAATAACCTTGCCTCGTTGCATAAGAACACAACCAAGACCTTGATTTTATGCATCACAATAGACCACGAAATCATCATTACCATCACGTAGGGTCAAGATAGGAGCTTCACAGAGTTTCAGCTTACGAGTCTCGAATGCTTCCTATTGTTTTGGTCCCCACTCATAAGGTTTACCCTTATAAGTTAAGGTAGTGAGAGGAACATCGATCTTGGAGAAATTAGTGATGAATCGACGATAATAACCAGCTAGACAAAGAAAAGAACGAACTTCTGTTGGGGTTTTAGGAACACTTCAGTTTTTGACAGCTTCGATCTTTGCGGGATCAACATGAATTCCGTTCTCATTGATGACGTGACCCAAAACTTGAACTTCCTTAAGCCAAAATTCGCATTTTGAGAATTTGGCATACAACTGTTCTTTCTTTAGGACTTAGGAGATCCAAGATTAAGTGAAGATGTTGTTCTTGATCGGATTTTGATTTGGAATAAATCAAAATGTCGTCAATAAAGACGATCATGATCTTATCAAGGTAGGGTTTACAAACCCGATTCATTAAATCCATAAAAACCGCTGGAGCGTTGGTCAAACCAAATGGCATGACCATGAATTCGTAGTGACCGTAACGCGTATGAAGGGCCGTTTTGGGAATATCTTCCTCATGAACCCCAAGTTGATGATAGCCAGAACGAAGATCAATCTTCGAGAAATGAGTTGCTCCTTGAAGCTGGTAAAAAAGGTCGTCAATTCTAGGTAAAGGGTAATGATTCTTGATTGTGAGTTTATTAAGCTCACGATAATCGATGCACATCCTAAGGGATCCATGCTTCTTCTTGACGAATAAAACAGGGGCTCCCCAAGGAAAAAATCTAGGGCGGATGAAACCCTTATCCAAGAGTTCCTGGAGTTGACTGGCAAGCTCTTGCATCTCAGAGGGTGCAAGACAATAAAGATTTGGCAATTAGGTTAGCACCAGGTATAAGATCGATTCTAAATTCAACTTGACGAGAAGGAGGTAAACCAGGTAGATCTTCTGGGAAAACTTCTGGATAATTCCGAATGATTGGAATATCCTGTATACTTTTGCCCTTATCTTTATTTTCTATCATGTTAGCTAAGAAAGCCATATACCCCTTTCGTAAGTATTTTTGGGCAGTCGTGCAAGACATGAGCTTAAGTTCACCATAAGGTTTCTCGTCATAAATCTTCAAAGTGCCACCAGATATAATAGGAATACGAATAACTTTCTCAAAGCATAGGATTTCAGCACGATGGGTTGACAACTTATCCATGCCTACTATGATATCGAAGCTTCCAAGATGCATAGGAATGAGGTCAATGGAGAAAGTATGGTTATCAAGGTTCAATACATAGTTTCGTAAAACAGAATCGATCGAGATAGATTTCCCATCAGCTACTTCTACTACTAGGGGTTCTTCTAATTTAGTTTGAGGCATGTCAAGTAGGGGTTCAAATTTAAGTGATACAAATGATTTATCAGCACCCGAGTCAAATAGTATAGAAGCATAGTGGTTATTAACAAGAAACGTACCATTAACCACTTCATTGTTGTTACGGGCTTGATTGGCATTGATGTTGTGCGTACGACCACGAGCACCTTGGTTTTGATTTTGGTTACGGTTTTAGTTTTGGTTCTGGTTCTGGTCTCTTCGATTAGGGCACACATCCCTATAATGATCTGGGCTACCACACTCAAAACACTAGCCACGAGTAGGCCTACCATTCTGAAAATTGGGGGCTGGAGCATTCCTTGCAGGGGTATTCTGGGCAGCAGGAGTATTAGGGGCAATAGGGATTTGACAAACATTCACGAAATGCCCGTACTTTTAGCAGTTGGTACATAGACGACAAGGCACTTGAGTTGGGTGGTGATACTTGCAGGTGTTACACATAGGATGGTTCCCAATATACTGTTTCTTGTTGGGCGGAGCAGTGGCAACCATTGCAAAATTTCTGGCCTTGCGTATTCTGTTGGTCGAGGGCTCAAATTTAACCTCGATAGCACGTTGAGGAGTATCTTTCGCAACAGTTTTCTTGTCATTCTTGCGAAAAAGAGTGCCATTTTCACATGGTTATCAGTCAAAGTAGCTGCTAGGCGCTTGGCTTCCTCGAGAGTAGCAGGATTTCTTCCCCACACAGTATCTTGATTCTGCATGGGTAAGCCTCCAATATATTTTTCGATTGCAACAGGTAGGGGTGTGACCTTATGTGGTAGCAATAGGCTAAGTTCGTGGAAACGAGTGTTGTAGGCCAGATTCTCCCCACTGTCCTGGACTAGAGTGTGAAACTCATCCTCCAGCTTCTTAACTTCATTACGAGGGCAGAATTCCGCCTTCATAATGTCCTTAGCTTGCTACCAAGTTAAAGCCAGTGTGACTTCAGCTCCGCGAGTCCGTTTTTCGTTGTTCCATCATGTGAGTGCCCACTTTTGGAGGACACTCATAGCATAACGAACCCTGAGGTTGTTAGGGCACTCACTATTGATGAAGGTATTTTTGATACCTTCGAACCATTGAAGAAGAGCAGTGGCTCCTTCGTCCCCGTTAAACTTGGGAGGGTTGCAAGTGTTGAAGTGCTTGAGGGTGCAAACAGGGTGAGCATTCCCGTTCCCATTACCATTCTCGTTGTGGTTACCATTCCCGTTGCCATTTCCATTGCCATTTCCATTTATTTGAGCGATTTGGGCCACTAAATTGGGAAGTAACATCGCTATTTGTTGAGCCATTTTTTGGGTAATGATCGCGGCGAGTTGGACATTGTCAGGGTTACCGTTGTCCTGGTTGTTGTTGTTGTTATTACGAGTGTTGCGACGAGGAGGCATTACCTGAAAGCAATGTTTTTAAAACCGGACCGGACGTTGAACCGGATGTCATACTGGTTCACTGGTCGGACCGGTCAGACCGGATTTAAGAACCGGATAACATTATATATGTTTAAAAAATACAAGTATAATTATAAAAATTATTAAAATCTATAGAACTTGAACTATGTTTAATGTTTAATTTAATTGTATAATTACTACAATAATTATCCTGAAAATTATATTATAATTACTTAATAATTAATTAATTATAAATAAAGAATGTGGCTCACAACTGTGTCTTGGAAAGATAACCTGCAAGTGTAGTTTAACTATTCTTAATTTATAATTTCTTAAACCAAAAAATACTAGCTCTTCATATTCGTCATTTTCAACTTTTCAATTTTCATCTTATCTTTCATTCTCCTCTCTGTCGCTTTAAAATGATGACCATTTATCCTCTCCCCTCATATACAAATGAACGAATGTGTTATGTGGATTGAAGAATAGCTGACAGTTTTAATCTCACCCTCGATTTTGTTGTTTCCTTACACCAGATGGAGGTCGATTCGTTAATCATTGTTTTGTTTTTATTCCCCATTTAATCCAGCCGGTCCAACCGTTCCTATCACCAAACTCTCGGTCCGGCCGCCGGTCTCTGGTCCGACAGGCCGGTCACGTGCTAGACAGGTCCAACACCTCGAGCCGGACCGCCTGGACATGCGGTCGCCGGTCCGACCGGTTCGGCCAGTCGGTCCGGGTTTCAAAACCATGCCTGAAAGAGACACAATGAAGGTTCCAATGAGACATAGGATGAACCAAGGTAAGGAGATATAATAAGGACTAGGTTTGAGACCCGTGGGTACCCACGGAGTAAACCAAAGTAAATTAAAAAAAATATCAAACTAAGACTTGTATTATTCAAGTTGAGTGTCCATAATGTAAAGTCTTAAGAATAATGGTTAGCCTGATATTTTTTTCTTATATAAACGTCATGTTTCAATGTTGCGTTGATATGATTTGGATATTAAAACTAATATATAACTATAGTTTTCATGTCAAAGTGGATAATTTAGGTAACTTATAAATAACGATAACAACCGAAACCGATTACCTATTATGATCAGTACTCAACCAAAGTATAACATTTAACAAAATAGCACAAAGGTATAAATACATTTTGTTTTTGTAAATTACCTTTATTATATTTTTATTTTTAATGTAATTGTAATTAGGAGCTAACTTGTTTTATAGACCAATGGTCACGCACGGTTCAAACCAAACAAAAAATAAAAAAGTTTTAAAATAATACTTGTATTATTGAAGTTGTATGTACATAACGTCAATGAAGATAAGTAAAAAATTGCATCAAAATTACTCACATTATTCATAAATCTTGAAAGACTTCTTTGTACACAACGTTTGGTGTTTTGTTCGTCAGTTCACCATTTTCATCTAATATAACTATCTTCAGTCCATCTCAACTTCTGACTCTTGATAGTGCAACATACAACTGCCCGTGTGAAAAAACTGGATCCTTCAAACACAACCCAACTCTGGATAAGGATTGTCCTTGACTTTTGTTTATTGTCATTGCGAAAGAAACAGCAAGTGGGAGTTGCCTTCTGTTAAATTTAAAAGGAATTTTTTTATCCGAGGGGGATAAAGTAATTCTTGGAATAAAAGTTCGCATTCCAATGTTACTTCCTGAAATGATTTTCGCTTCAATTACACGTTTTCTCATTTTAACAACTTGTAACCTTGTCCCATTACACAAACCGCTTTTCTAATCAATGTTTCTAAGTAACATTACGGGGACAACAACTTTCAAAACCAAACGATGGTTTGGTATTCCAGAAAACTTAAGACCATTCAGCACATCAGGAGAAACTAATCTTTCATCAACCTGTTTGTTAGCATCTTCGGACTGGCAAACACTATCCGAACTTAGATACTCAAATTCGTCACCGGGAAACATTGAAAGTAATATATCATTAATTTCATGAACAACTTCATTCTTCGGTGCCAATATAGCTCGATCTTGAAAATAAGTCGGAATGTGGATGTTATCCAAAAGTGACGGATACACAAAGGCTATCAAATCAGAAACAGGATCCGAAGATTGAGAAATAAGTAAGTCATCAGGTATCAAAATAACATCCAGATCATCACTTATTGTATCGACCTTTCCTTCTCCGATATCCAGAAGTCAAGATGCAAACTTTTTAGTTTCCTCAATATCAGAATTGCAGCTTCCTGAAAGCAACCTCATATTTTTTGTTAATTCTAAAACAGTGCATTTGTGCCAAATGTATGATGAAGTTAAAGAGGCGTTAACAATGTCATGCATAGTTCCATTTGGTACAACTGGTAGAATCTGTCTAAAGACACCCCCAAAAACAACAACCTTTCCACCAAATAACAAATCAGACGACTCATCAGCATGTACACCAAATACATCTTTTAAACTTCGATCTAGTGCTTCAAAAGCATGTTTATGAGTCATGGGTGCTTCATCCCATATAATCAAATCGGTTTATTTAAGCAGTTGTGCAACATCACTATTAGGTGGTATGTAGCACATAGAATCTTCAGTTAGGTTTATAGGAATACGAAACCTGGAATGTGCTGTCCTACCACCTGCCAATAGAAAAGATGCGATACCACTCGAAGCAACATTCAAAACAATCTTTCTTTTACATCTTATGGATGTTGATAGAGTCTTCCATAGGAACGTTTTACCCGTACCACCATAACCATAAAAAAAACTACTCCTTTCTTCCCCTTAACAGATTTAATTACACAGTTATAAATATTTTTTTGTTCATCTGTTAAAGAAGAGAACTGAGTATCAAATTCTTCAACCAAACTGTGTGTGTCATAGCCCAACTCCTCACAAATAAGACGATTGTCTAATAATGATAGAAACTCATTCTCAGGATATGGCATACCTACGAAATGTCGAAGACTGTAACTATTACGCAATAAGAACTTCTCAATATCAAGTAAAGCTAAATTCTTAATTTTGTCGTCTGAAAGGATCAAATCTGGAAAACATAATATAAAAAAATGTGTTAGAATGAAATATATAATATAATTAAGATATAAAATGAATAATTGAATATGTCGAACCATTAAAAATAGTATAATTTAGATTCCTAATAATTATTAATCATTACTATTTAGTATATGTACAAAAAATTATAGAAAATATAATATAAAGTAATAATATATTAAAAAAATTTAAAAACCTGGACAATTTGAATCTATTCTTCTGTTGCGTAAAATGTTATCAGACAAATAATTCCATGTTTCCTCCCACACAATGTCAGGTCTTGACAAACTGTTGGACGCTAACAGAGTTGCAAATAAATACCTTAGATAAGGGCCAGAACCTGCAAAAGCCGTTTCCTTTATTGCTTCAACATATTCTGTATCATCATCCAAGAGTCCCATAGCGTAGCATGCATCCCTAAAAGAGGAATGTACTTTCCCATCAACTTTAAGAATATCTTCAAATGATGTTGGTCCTTTAACCTTATTCAAAATAATTCTCAAAAAATAAGCTTCACCAACAGAAGCAGGAACTGAATGAATTCGACCAATTGACTTTATTCTTTGCATAGGCTCCCATTTTCTTTCTTATGCTTTCCAAACATATTGTGAAGGAAATTGGATGTAAGTTAGTTGCTTTGCATTGGCATCATTTTTGTTGCGTTCCATCCAACCCAAAAACATAGATGAAGCACAAGAGGGTTTATTGAGAACGTCGTCAATGTCCTGCATAGCATCAAAAACAATTCTTTGTTCACCGGGTAGATGAAAAGGTAATCTCATTACAGGAGGTGTCCTGTAATGAATATCATATGAGAATATTCTCCATGAAGCCTCACACGCAGAAATATAACGACAATCATAAAATCCTTTGACTTCATCAACCACTACGTCTTCACCCGGTACTTTCTTGCTTTCCACAAAATTAACAGTAACTCTATCTGGACCCTTGTTAATATATTTAAATAAATACTTAATGGATCCAGCTTGGTTACACCATTCAACGTTGATATGTGCCTGGTATCTTTTAAGAAGAGTCTTGTTATATGGAACGACATATCTGTTATCTAATTGCTCACCAGACTTTTCTACAAACGAACCATTATCTCTTCGTTTATACACTGCATAACCATCAGTATCGATAGAAGTTTCATTCTGGAAATTTTTTGGGAAGTTTTTTGAACATTTGTCATTGACCATATACGGACAACTCATGTTCAAAGGTCCACAAGGACCGTGAATCATAAATTCACGTACAAGTTCATACAATTTTGGCTCTTCATCTTTATTCGGTATCTCAGCTGAAATGAACTTTTCAATATGGTCAACTGTTGGAAGCTTATAACCAGCGGCCATAAACAAATAGATGTGTGCATGTGGTAATCCACGTTTTTGAAACTCAACTGTGTATACAATTGCAAAGTATTGGGAGCAAACAAAAGAAAATAAGTTAGAAAGGTTAAAAAAAATAATGTTGTAATAAAATTAACTTCATGTGTTCGTACCAGCTTCAATAGTCCCAAATAAGTGTTTATCTTTAAGGTCTTTAATGATGGAATCAAGTTTAATTTTAAACAACCTGCATAAAATGTCTGGCCTATCTTCTGGTCTAAGAGTGGTATCTTGAAGATATCTTCTCATCTCTGGCCATTTAGGATTACAAGTAATTGTAATAAAATAGTCAGGGTATCCGTACCACTTACATATTGCCATTGCGTCTAGATAATTTTGCATCATATATCTAGCGCCACCAGTAAAAGAAGATGGGATAATAACTCGTTGACCCATGCTTGATGTTTCTGTTTGTCCTTCTTCTCTTTGTTTGCTTAGGACATTATACTTCTCACTCCTAAGAAGGGTTTGCTTACCCTTAATGAAATTTAATCTTTCCATTTCAATCATTGTATATGAATCAACTATAAATTGTTGTAAAAGCCTCCTTGCATTAAGAATTAGCGAGAATTCATTACTCCTATCTTGAATCCTATAAGCAAAAAACTCCCTCATTGTTAAACTTTCATGTTTTTTGTTTTTTTGTTTGAAGATGAGCTCCCATCTGGTAAGGTAACATTTTTTTGACGGTCATCTTTTTTGTTTTTTGAATTTGAAGATGAGCTTTCATTTGGTAAGGGAACATTTTTGTGAAGGATGTCAATTCTATATCCATCGTCACCATAAGGAAGCAACAATGGATACTGAAGAGCAAGATACGAAGGATGTAACTCGCTAACTCTTTTTAGCTTTCCATCAATGGTCTGCACAATAATATCACGTTTATCTGTTTCTTCATTAAGGTCACCAATTATCAATCCAGCAACTTCAGAAACTGTGGGTAGGTTGTAGGTTCTACCATCTCCTTTCCTCATTCCGTTTAATCGAAGCTTGACTTGTGCATCAGGATTCTTCTGAAAACAATCTCTCGCCATTCTATAAGATTTAACCAAGAAGTTTTTGTCATCCAACATTTTTTCAATTATTTTACAATTTGAAATTCAAGCGCCTTTTCTGATGAGTATTCCTCGTCTGAATCACTATAAATAAGATGAATATATTAGAATCGAAAGTATTTAAAAATGTGTAAAGTTTTCTACAAAAGACAATAAAAAAATAACATACCCAACGACATTGACTGTATTCGAAACTTCATTTTCAGTATCATATATGTATAGCTGAGAGAATTCTGGATTTTGTCCACGTGATGGTAAAAGATTTCCCAAAGCATGGTAGTTCTCACCACTTATGCGATAGATGAATGGAGCATTACCATGATTTATAGACTTATCAATTTTTCCACCCATAGACGTAAATGCAAACATAGAGTTGAATCGTCTTATGTTCTTTAAAAAGAATTTGCTATCAATTCCATTAAAATACTCTTTATAACTGTCTTGGGCCTCCTTAAAAGGAGGAACCAAAACTTTTCCATAACCACAACATAGAGAGAATTTTTTTTTAGTACTACTTCTATTAAGCCCTCTAGTAGATTCACATCTCCACAGTCTTGCATTACAATCCTCACAAGTAACATTCTGATCACCATGGTCCAAGTAATCTAAAAAAAGATATTGAAATTTTTTAAATGTAACATATTTTTAAAGTAATTTTGAATTAGTATTAAATATATTTTATATTAGTAGTAATTAGCGAATAAAGACTACCGGGAGATATGCCTTTTATTACATTGTTTGTAGTTACTCCATGCAGGTTTTCTAAACATACTTCCAAGTCAACCATCGGTATGGGAGTAATACTGCGGCGTTTTCGTTTTAAATTAGATGTTGACCGCGTGTTGCATACATTAGAAAGCGGCAAACTAACACCTGAAGATCCTAATTAACAAAGTAAAATAATATAAGTTTGATAAATGTTGATGTATTATAATATACTTTGTAAACGTAAGTAAACTAAACATACCAACAATGTCAACCGGGTGTGTTTGAGTGTTAGGTGTTACATTTAGTTTTCCTTTGTTAGTCCGCTTAGCATCCAAGATACGCTTTCTTTCTTTACACCTTTGTTTATAAAATTCAGATACATTGCTATGTTGAGATTCGTGACAAACTGTTTAAAAATTAAATAAATAAATGGAATGCTTTGAAAATAAGATAAACACAAAACGGGACAATACAATTGTATAATACTAACATAAATAGATAAGCGAACAAATGATGACATAAAAATAAGGTAAATAATACCATTAGAGATGTCTGACAAAGGCGTTCTCTGCGTGTTAACTATAAAATAAAAAGAAATAAGTAAAAAAAACAACAATGGGGATTTAAAGTTATGAAATTAGATGCAATACTTACAAATATGGAGTAGAATTAGGACATCAAATTTGAATGTTTATGTATGAAATTGGTCAGACATAATTATGGGGTATAATTATGAGATAACATTCGTTACATAGAATTAGAATGACTTCATTTTCAAATTGAAACATAAAATGCCAGAAACCAATTGTTTGTATATTTGATCCGAAAAATTCAAATGGTATTATACATGATTTAGATGATTTATGAAACCACTACTTTATACATTTGATCAGAAAACTTAAATTAACGATTAAGGAGTAGAACTATTCCATCACATTCGAAAAGGAATTCATAACTCATTTACAAGTAAGTCAAAGTCACCGTGTGTAATTAATTGAATATTTGTTTTATGCAAAATACATATTCAATTTAAAATTCGAAATTTACAAGTAAGTCAAAGTCAGATTGTACAACTTAAATTAATGAGTAGATTTAGGACATCACATTCGAATTTTTCCTTATGCGATTAGTCAAACATAATTATGGATACCATTTGATTCACATTCAATTCATATTCAATTGAATGGTTGTTTTATGCAATTAATGGATTTCATAAGAATGTTATGAATTACACCGTCTGTAATTAATGAAAGTCAAACTCAAAATCAATAATAAATACATTTGAATCATATTCAATTCATACTCAATTAATGGAATTTATATAATTAATGAAATGACACCTAGTGTAGATTCATATTAATGTGCAAATTCAAAAATTATAACCAAGTCAAAGTAAAATTTGAAATTAATAAGGCAGTCAACTTCAAATTAAATTTAATCAATATACAATCAATTGTATATTATATATATTCCATATAAATTTAGATACATATTTATAAGGAAGTCAAATTCAATTATTTACAATTAATGCTATATATTTGGAATTCATTGAATAATTAACTTTCTAAGGAAGTCAAATTTATTATAATAAAGTCAAATTAAAATTCATTAAATTCATTAATTCCGATTATGGCATTCATTGTCAATGGACGTAAAATGTGTCCAAATTTGTTATAATAAAGTCAAATTAAAATTCATTAAATTCATTAATTCCGATTATGGCATTCATTGTCAATGGACGTAAAATGTGTCATTCTACATATAACAGTCAAATTCGTTATAACTAATTGTTAGTCAAGTTCGTTATATAAGGCAGTCAATTGTCATAGTCAATGGTATAATTAACGAATTTATTGAAAATGTTTATAAGGAAATCAACAATAAATACATTGAATGTTACGAAATTTAAATTCATAAATCAATAACTTCTTGTGTGTCAACCTTGGTAACAAACAGCCTTTGTTGGTCTGAACACCATTTGAAGACGCAATAGTCACCAACAGAAATATCTTCTGATTCAAGCAAATCATCCCATCCAATGACAGTAAACCTTAACAAAACAATTAGGTATACTAAATAGATATAATGGGAAAATAATATAAATTAATAAAATTGCAAACGTAGATGTTGGAAATGCAAACAACAAACCTAGCGACTTGAGAATGAACCTCCACATGCACCATAGGAGACCACAAGTACCCATTGGTAAATTTAATCTTGATTTTTAATGATTGATTTAAATTCGCCAATTCAGCAATCGTGTTAGGAATTATCTACATAGTCAAAACAATTAAATAAGGTAAACAAAATTGTAGGTAGATGAGTAAAAAAATTTAGGCAATAACCACATAAACAAAACTAAATGTACCAACTCATTTGTAACAGGGCATCCAAAACCAGGTAAACAATCGTAGTTGCAAACTTTAATTTCTTGCGTATTCGGACAAACTGGTTTGTTGCAAAACATTGTTATCTTCTTCTAACAGAAATCATCATCTATAAATTCTAACAGCACAAACCAAGATTGTCCATGGTATGTGGCAATTGTAATGTTATTGTTGTGTATAAGTTTAAATAACAAAAACCTGTTCATGGATTTCGGCAATGTCTGGATGAACACGTAAAAAACAACATTAAAAATGAAATAATAACTTTAATTTCAAACAAAAAATAGAGAGATTTATACCAAAACTCTTGCGGAAGGGTCATGAATCACCTTGAAGAATTTGTCACCCTTGTGATAAGCCATAGTCGAGTTTCTTTCTTCTGATGGAATCCTGTCTTTCAAAGGAAAAATGAATATGTTAAATAAACCCAATACAAAAATTGTACATTTGACCCGAAAACCAGTTTAATCCACTGTAATCCATAAGAACAAACGAATAAAAAAAATATTTCAACCATAAAAGCAATAATTACGTTGGAATCCTTTTTATACTTGAAACATATAAATTCAAAATCAAGGTATTTGTCGGATTAGCATTTCATTATCCAAAAAATGGACAGATACAAATATTTGAATCAGATATCGAAATCAATTATTAATTCTTCAAAATCTATCCACTTTGTTTTTATAAATACCGATGTTGATTTATGGGTAAATAAACACAAACCTCTTTAGTTTACAAATATTTTTTGTATATCTGATTCGAAATCAACAAATTATTCAAAATCTATCTGGTTTGTATTATAAATATCGAGTTTGAATTATTAATTATAAATACAAAAAACGTATAAACAAATTTTTTAACATTATATCCGAAAATATTTGAAGATGAGTTGATGTAATATCATAAATCAAAGATGAGATGGAGAAGATACCTTGGAAAAATAATGGCAAAGAACAATGAGGAAGTAGGAGGAAGAATGCTTAAGGTATATTGGAGTTGATGGTAAATGGAGAAAACAAAAATAAAAAACTGTTTTTATACTACAAGTAATGGAGCCCCATATCTAATTTGGATCCAAGTAGACACTCTCTAAGGCTAGGATTCGACCCGAGTGTATTGATTTATTATATAGATAGAATAGATTGTAATCATTTATTCATTAATTAAAAATGAATAAACGAAAATGTTGACTTATCAAAGCTTCTAGGTTTTAATAACATAGTGAAGACATGCTTTAGCCTATAAGTGAACACTCATCCCGAGAATTCCCAGGTAGGCATCCGAGTCCCTCGTTTGATTGGGATATATGCGCAATGCCAGTCCTAGACAGAAAACTCAGAATACAGACGTTCACCCTTCCAGATTGCACGTGTTCGTTATCAAAATCTAGAACTTCGACGAGATCATCAAGGTGGTTCAGGCCATACCTGAGGATTTTGTCATATTAATCTAAGGGTAGATCAGTATTGCAGCAGACGAATAAGAGTAGACAACTCGTAGGACTAGGGTAGCATAGTGTGTGGGATAGGGATAAGGATAAGGAAGACAATAGGGTTGCAAGTAAGAGAAGCAAGTACTGGTTTAAAGTCCCTAAGGTTATAGACTAGATTATTTTTCTAATAACCTAATTCCCTATAACCTGACTCTGATACCAATCTGTAACACCCCAACCGATGGCAGAAACATCGGGATGTCACGTATCGACGATTGTTCAGTAGCACATGGTAATTTATGAAATTTTAAGTACTTTATTGATAATATTAAAATATCCCAAAATGAAACATTGTCTAAGAAATTCAAATACGAGTACATAAACATGAAAATAATCAAACAGCTTCAAATAAACTTCTTCAAGCACAACTCTAGCCTTCATGCTTCATTGTTTCCCGAAACATGTTAATTTTGAAAATGTTTTTGGGTCAATAAAAGTTGGTGAGAAGTACATAGGTTTGAATATTGTATCATGAGTATAAAACTTGTACAATTCTAGTGTCATGGAAAATCTAGTCCATATGTGAAAACAAAACTACTAGGTAAATCGTTTGCATAATCAACCCTTGTGACATGTTTATTGTGGTCCATCCCATACGCATATGGTTCACTCGTTTGTGTTTATGTGTTCGATAACAATCACCCACGTTACCCATATCCGGGGGTACACGTATTCGGGTGGGGTTGTCAATCTAATAGATCTATCATTGTGTATCATCGGCTTGCGCAGGGTTAATGATTATGTGAGTCTGATTGTGTTTACCAAAGTATTGTTTAAGACATATTGCAACATAGAAATCACACATAGGCACTTATGTTGAATTGCATTTGAAAATGTAACATGTTTCATCCCAAAAATGTAAAATAGTAAAAAGGGACTATGTAAACTCACCTTGACAATACTATCGAATCCTTTGAGATAGAATAAATGTGGCTCAAGTGTTTCCGAGTATTACCCTATGTTTAAGACGATAAAATAAGTGTTGGGAAAACTTAAAGTCTAAGTTTTCTAATCTATAGGTATTCTAGGATTCTTAATTTGGGGATTGATGATCGTTTATTAATTGATTTAAAATAATAGTTAATGAAGTAATAAATAAAGAAATTGAGAAAATAAATAAATAAAAAGAATTTTTGTAAAATCTTGATCAAAGGTGGTTGTACTAAAATATTATAGTATGAAAATAATTTTCATAAAATAATTTTCTTAATTAATGAATATATAATACATTATAATTTATTTGTCAAAACATGCTATTAATATTTAAAAATATTAAAATTCATATATTTCAGATTATAAAACCATCTTTCTGATCTAGTTTATTAAAAATAATTTATGTGAAATTTTGGTGCAAAAATTATGAAAGATGAATTTATTGTGATTAAAATAGCATAAGTTAATTAAAAATACTTAATAAATGTTTATCCGAGAATAAAATTCAGTTCTGAAAAGTTTATTAGTTTATAAGTTTAAAATAATTTTTTTGTGGAATTTTATAAAACTGTTTAGGTATTTTTCTAGAATTTGTAATCTATTTATGAATAAACTTGTAATATATATTAAATATATTAGATAAATGATTTTTGTGAGAATAAAAATTGTATAATAAGGTTTATTATTTGTATAACTTTAAATAAATTTTGTGAAATTTATAAGTTAGATTTGGTATTTAAAAATTATTTTAAAAGATAAAGTCAAAAAAAATATAAAAGTAAATAGTTGAGAAAAAAAATGTTTGATGCTGCTGGGGATCAAACCCGGGCCTCTAGCCGGTTCGTGGTTTAGAATCACAAGTCCAGACCATCTGGTTTGGACCCTGAGAACGAGAACTAACCGTTTCAGTTAATTATATAGGCTATTTAGGATTAATCATTAATTATCAAGAATAAAAAGAACAATGTGCTTGGAATCGAACCCATGACACAAGCTGGCCCAAAGCTTTAATCACAGGGGGTTTACCAACTAGTCTACAGATCAGTTGGTGATTATTATTGATTTGTTTTAAATAAAAGCGATTATAGTTGGTTATCATCTTTCCCAAAATTCTCATTCGAACCTTAGCTTTTCTAATCAAACAAATCAACAACCAATAACCCCTGAATTCATAGGGTTACTGATCGGACTAGAACAAGGATTGAAAACATAACATGAATCGTAACTTACAGATCTGAAACGAAGATGAATGTCTGGTCAAACGAAAAGTCAACTCGCATCTACTTCTTGATTAAAAACGATCTATTAACAGAAATTGGAGGTGAGGGTTTGGTTTTCGGCACTCTTAGGCTATCTAGGAATGTTCAATTTATACTAATACCTATGGATTAATCGATTTAGAAAGTTTTGACCAAGCATTAAAATAAACGCGTTATATGTTTCAATTAAGGAATGATTGTTTGAAATTGACAGATGGGAATGACGCGTACCACTCCCTTGCTCGTCAATCCATCAAGTTTATTACCAAAGATAGCTTAATCACGCGTTGATTTGAATTGGATAGCTAGGTGTTTGACTTGAGAAGGCTAACAAAGGGATAGGCAGATTATAATAAATGATGTTGGTTTCAATATATTTCACAAACAAACAGCTTGGTCTAGTGGTTTGTGTTTTTGGTGTTAAGGTTTGGCCCGGCTCAGGCGCGGGTTTGAGTCCCGGCCTGAGCACATATTTCTTTTTTTGAAATTTCACTATAAAAACAATATTATTATGTATATATTATGAATATATAATATAATAAAAATGTTACAAAAAATTTTAAAATGCACTAAAACGCCGAGATTCATAGGATTTTATTAAATAATGATTATGACAAGATAAATAAAATACGAAACGTTACAATATAATGGCGAGAGACCGCAAATCACAAGGTCTTTTTAGGGGTGAAAATGGTATAGTGATAGAATGGGTAGGAAGGGGATCTACTGTCGTGTCTGGCTCAGGCAGCGGCTGCGACATAATGGGCAAATGTCAAACTGTGAATGATGGGCTTCATGAAACTCCTCCCCCAAAGACTTACTGCTCTGACGTCCCTACTCTGCGAATCTTTCGGTCTTCACACCTAATCACCTCCGCGGAATGTCCTAGAAATAAACCTTCAAATAGACTTGTTTCTTTTTAGCCTGCTTATTGCCGAGCTTCTAGACTTATTCATCAAACTTTTTTTTTTTTTAACAAATAAAAACTTTGCTTTTGGTGAAGCTTATTCTTTGGTATGTCAACTCTAGGTGGTTGTCTTTTCTTTAGTTGCCACAACTCTTCTCGGTAAATACCGCGACGTCTGGTCTTTTCTTCTTCATCTCAAGACGGCCCAAGAGTGTCCCAATAGCCAACAGCACGCCTTCTTTGCCAAAACCACGACAGGGGCTCAGTGTGATGGGTGGAATGAAAGGAAAATGGCTAAGGCTCAAATGGGGTGACTAGGTGAGGGATAAATTTATGGAAGGCCAATGAAAACGGAAGGAGTGTGTCTTAGGTGCCTTGATCATTTTTGCAATCTCTCACCTCGCTTGCGGTCTCGAAACACATAAGATGCACAAGTTCTAACTGTAACATGCCAAGGGTGAATGTCTCTCTCAATCAAATGAATGAGCATCGGTGGAAGGGGTAGACGCTCGAATATGAAGTAGAAAACACTTTGAGTTGGTTTTTTCGGTGATGCCAACACCTCCAAAAATCTCCTATTCAGGTTTTTGGGGTGGACTCAAAGGGTTTGAAAAAAAAAATTAATTACTCTTTAAAAACATTTTGATAACTCTAGCCTTTAAATAGGTTTTTGTTTGCTTGGCTCGAGAGATGGTAAAACTTACAAAATTTTTAATCCACCACTTTTTTTTTTTTTTTGCCTCTAATGAGACTCGAACTCTCAATCTTCACTTTAGAACTCCAATATCTTTATCACCGCATGACAACAGGTGAGGGGACTGTTGATTGGTATACTCCTCTTTCGAGGTCAACGTCAGACGTACACATAGCACCCAAGCGCATGTTAGACTGTCCGTTGTGGCTAGAGGTGAGCCATGGCTCTATCCTCTCATATTGCGCCATGTTAGCGCCTAGTTGGCAGCTTGATGAAGCTGCTGGTCACTCACTTGATGCTGTTGTAGCTAGAGGTAAGCATCAGCTTTATCAATTTTTTTATACATTATTATTTTTTAAACTTTATTATTTTAAACATTATAATAAACAAAATAAAAAACATTATATTACAAAAAAAATTAAAAATATTAAAATACACTATCCAACTTTTAAATAATAAATAATAATAAAAAGATTAATAATAATAATAATAAACCTGAAAATGTGAAAAAAAAACACCATTAAATACCAAATAAGACAAAAAAAAAAAAAGAACCATCCCACCTTCATCACTCTCCATTTTTGTCATCTTCCTTTCACCTATCAAATACCAAATACAGGAAAAAAACAAAAAAAACAAAATAGGCCTCGCCATCGCACGCGAGTTGGGTCATGCGAGCTGGGTCGCTTCAGCTCGCTCGTGACATCGTTCACTTAGGTATGTTGTCGTTCAAGCGAACTACGTAGATTGGTTTGTGGCTCGTGGCTACTCGCTCGCGCATCACAACGGTCAGTCTTAGCATTACTAAAATAGAGAAAGTGTAGGGTACAAAGTCTCTTATCCTACAAAGTGTAGGAAGCCACAAAATGATGCCACGTGGAACTTGTCTGTTATAACTCTATAACTGATTAGAGGGGTAGTATAGTCAATTGGACATATCAATTAATCACGTTTATTATCAAATCCCTGTTTTATCGTTCATCAATTTTTCAAATTTCATAACTGATTCCATAATATACGATTATCAATTCTTACCATATTCAAAAATCTACAATCATCGTCGATCACTGGTTCAAATTTTTTACGAAAATCATAATCAATTTGCCGAGTTCTTCACCATGTTCGGTATGTACTCTGTTTTTATTGTTTTCAATTAATCGTGATCTTACTCTTAATTTGTGTTTTCAGATCTAAACAATGAACCTGAATTCTTATTCGATGAAGAACATGAAGTTTTTTTAGATCAGTGATGAAAACAGAGGTTGAGCATTCCATTAAAATTTTTTGATGTTTTGTGGATTTGAAGATAATCATTTGCGTTTTAGTATGTTTTATACATGCGTTTTGATGTATCTGGTGATATAATGTTTAGGATAACATTCAAATGCGTTTTAATATGTTTTAACATGCGTTTTGATGTATCTGGTGATATTATGTTATTGATAAGATTCAAAAAATAAATACATGCGTTTTAAGATTAACAAATGCATTTTATCTGATTAATGAAACTACTGATTACTGTTGATTGATAACTGCTGATGAAGTGTTTGTAACTACTGAAGAAGAAGTTAATAACTACTGCTGAATCAAACCACTGATGGCCTAACTTCTGATGAGCAAACTACTGATAAACATTGATACACATGCGTTTTATGGGTTTACAAATGCGTTTTAACTATTGCTGAATCAAACCACTGATGGCCTAATTTCTGATGAGCAAACTACTGATGAACATTGATACACATGCGTTTTATGGGTTTACAAATGCGTTTTAACTACTGCTGAATCAAACCACTGATGGCCTGTGACACCCGGCATGTTTGGGTCAACACTTTATGAATACATAAGTCTACCTTAGCGAAAAACGTTTATTAAACATACTTGACGGGGTCAGTAGAGTCGGAACACAGTCCGTATTGTCCAGGGTTCAATGATTCGGGAGATCATTAGGTTAGTCACACACACACACACACACGATACGAGTCCCGTTGTTGGTGAATTACATAAACTAATTAAGTGTATGTGTAGACTAATTGTCGTATGGTAGATTATATGCTTAGATGTGTTTAAATGATGTGTAAATAATCATCCATGCTTAAATATGATAAACATAGACTAAGGTTGCATGCTCATGTGTTAAAATGTGTTAGAATGCGTTAAACACGACAAACTGGAAAACTAGATGAAAGGGTTCTGGTTCGACCACTTCGAGTGGTCGAAGGAGGGATTTTGTTTGGTTCGACCCTTTGTAGATGGGCGAACCGGGGAAGTGGAATTGAAGGAATTCCCTTCGACCAGAACAGGGCTCATTCGACCCTGTGAAGGGGTCGAAGGAGACCACCTTCGACCATTGAATTGGTGCGAAGGAGGATTAGTATAAATACCACACTTTGTCATTTTTCACCATTTCACAAACCCTAACCGTCTCAAAACACTCTCTAGCAACTTTAAACATTGGGGAAGGAGTTTTGCCCTTGTTTTCTATAATCTAACCTACAAACATCTTCTACACAAAGATCAAAGGTGTGTTCTTCATTCTAAATCATTTTAAACCATTTCAATTCGTTTTTATTAAACCCCAAGAGTCCAGATCTGATACAAACATGTTTTCATGGATAAAAACCTTCCTAATGACTTTCTAAACAAAACCTATTCATAAACAATGAATTTTCATACAAACTAACATGTGTTAATGGTGTTTTATGTGATGTTATGTATTGTTTGATGATTGAGTGCTGTATAGATGTTATAACGATGATCTAGGACTGTTATTGATGATGTTTTATGATTGAGATAGGTTACAATTGATTATTGATGATGTTTTATCCATTTTGGGGATTTTGGGTTAGATCTAGGGCTTGTTCAAGATGATAGTGATAAGGATATGATTGGGGGGGGGGGGGGTTTATTGTTCATGGTAATCTGAGTATATTAAATTGATTATTGATTGATTTCATAAAGTTTCCTAATTAGGTAAAGATTGCATGCATGATGATGTGACATCTCCATAATTTACTATTTTGGGAAACTTGTAAAACGACTAGATTTTGGTGTAAAATCGATGGGGTTTTGTAGGAATAAGTTATCCATACTTGACTGCTGTGTTTGATGATGTTTCGAGTCGTTTTGAATGTGTTTGAAGCGTTTTTAGGAAAAATTGCACAACAGGGGCGAACCTGTCCTCCTTCGACCGATCGAAGGTGCGAAGGAGGAAAACCAGGGTCGAACCTGGGTTTTTGTTGGGCGAATGTGGTAGAATGGGCGAAGGAGGCATCAAACGGTCGAACGAATTGTAAAACGGGCGAAGGAGAGTGAAAAGGTGCGAAGGAGACTTAAAACTGACTGGTTCGACCGTTCTGATGCAGAAATGAGATTTTTGATACAAACTAAGTGTTTTATGCTTGAACCTTATGTGTAATCTATGTGTACTTGATTAGTTGGGGTAATGGGTCACCAACGGGATGTCGGGTCGGTCTAGTGTGTCGGTTAGACATTTAAACACGTTTTAAAACATACTCGGTCAAGATCTGGACAATCGGGGACTAGTTAGCCTCCGGGTTAATAGTCATCACACTTATGTAAACTCGTTGATAGGTTGTCGTTAGTTGGGATTATCATACATGTGTTGGAATTCTAGTTATCAGAAGACGCACTCTAAGGTGAGTTTCACGGCCCCACTCTTTTACTGGTTTTACATTTTCGGGGGAGAAAACATGCTGTGTTCTTTAAACGTGTTTCAACTATGTTTTCATAAAAGGCGTTTCAACTAAGTTTTCATGAAAGGTGTGTCAACTACGTTTTGGTATTCATGAATTCATTGGGTTTTGGAGTATTCATTATGCTTTCACGTATTCATTATGTTTTAGAGTATTCATTATATTACTATGCGATCTTTGGAAGTCCCGGGGAGAACCATGAATGTGCGGGGATGCACAACGGGGGAAATGTGGATAGCGCTATTTGGGCTTGACCCGCCCCACTCGACGGCTTGGAGGGCCGGGCGGGTGCATATTGTCTCTTAGGTATTCAGTATTCAGTATGCAGTATTCAGTATTCAGTATTCATTCGGGCACGTATTCAGTATTCACAGTATTCGAGTCCAGTAATGGTTTTCCAATCGCAGTAGTAAGGTATTCATATGGTTTGCATGCATGTGGTCTGGATTGACCATGGGTATTCAGTTGGAGTCGATTTTCACTTGGAATTGGTATACATTTGGAGTCGGTATTCATTTAAAAACCTGTGAACTCACCAGCATTATTTGCTGACGTATTTAGCATGTTTGTCTCAGGTCGCTAAGGTAGCAGCTGTTGATAGGCGCACGAAGTCTCACGGCGTCTAGGATTCATGTGCATCTCATTTAGCATTTTCGGACTTTCGTACTTTTGGTTTCATGTTGTAATAAAGTTTTTACGCTTCCGCAGCGTTGGATCATTTATGAAAAACTTAATGGTTTACTTAAGTCATTTTTTACGTATCATATAGTGTTGTTTATTGTGACCGTTGACTTGGATCCTGGTGTGTCACGCGCCTCGTGGTAAAACCCCGCACGTGGAAATTTGAGGGTGTGACAGATTGGTATCAGAGCCAATGGTTATAGTGAACTAGGACTGCATGTAGAGTCTAGTCTATAGCCGAGTATCACACACGTTAGACGGTCACACATAGTTACGAGTCGTGTCATTTGGTAAACATACTAATCTTGTCGGGGTGTCAGTGTCCTCATCACACGGTATCACATTATCCATCTTTTGTTATTCCTACCTGGGTTCTATCTTCTTCTTCGGGTTTGAAGATGAAGGGGCTTATCGCTTATACTTGGCAGTAGTGTACATTGGGGTGGCTTCGGCACATTCTTGAGATCTTTTCGGGTTTTGGATATCTCCCCTCTATGCTCTAATGTACATACTTGCCTGCACACACACTATCATGCACTAGTACTTGTCATAGTACACTCCTGAGTGACTGTTCACTTTGGGATCTTCATGCGATAACAGTTTCTTTTAGGAATGTGTGTATCGGCTGATTTGAAGTTCTAGCTAGGAGCACGCCTAGAGGACCATGTAGAGCGATTTGTTATTTCGGGTGCACACGAAATCATAAATCGAAATGCATGAAAATCTTGGTGGACTTCGTGTTCGGACTAATGGTCATGCTGGAACCATGTTCTGAATTCGTTTGGTCACTTGTAGCTCGATCTGTTGGTGATTTTGCGTATCTTGTCTCATGTTTGACAGAACATGTCTGGTCGCGCTGGTGGACATGCTGGTGGACGCCGTGGTGGAGGCGAGGGTCGCAATGGCGGTGGACGAGGTGGTGGGAACATCACCATGACTCAGGCGGAGTTGGAGCACATGTTGCAACAACAGTTGAACGTTGCGTTGGCTGCTTTCCAGGCTGCTCAGCAGACCCTGGGAAATACTAATCAGATGCAGTCTGGGTGCACGTACAAGAAGTTCATGGACTGTAAGCCCCATTTCTTCAATGGGACTGAAGGAGCAGTGGGACTACTTAGGTGGTTGGAGAAGATTGAGTCGGTGTTTGCTATGTGTAACTGTCCTGACGCTGATCGCGTCAAGTATGCTTCTGCTACACTGGAGGGACATGCGTTGACCTGGTGGAACTCCACCACTGCGAACCTTGGTTTAGGAGAGGCCAATGCTATGCCGTGGTCCGAGTTTGTTCAGATGTTGAGGGCAGAGTATTGCCCAAGAGACGAGATTATGAAGTTGGAGCATGAGTTTTGGAATCTGAAGATGGTTGGGTCGGAGATCGAGGAGTTTACTGCTAGGCACAACGAGTTAGCTGTGATGTGCCCCGGTTTGGCTACACCGGAGTACCGGAGGATTGAGCACTACGTTGCTGGGTTAGTGCCAGAGATTGCTGGACTTGTTGCCGCTGCTGATCACACTACTATGTTGGCCACTGTTCGGGCAGCCCACAAGCTGACCAACATGAAGGTTGCGGAGGGCGTTCTACCTCCGAGGGGTGCTGCTGTGAAAGCTCCTGCAGACAACAAGAGAAAGTGGGAGAGTGCTGGAAAGAGCGCTGGGTCGTCCCAGCCGCAGGCGAAGAAGCAAGAGGTTGTGGGAGCATCATCCGAGCAGAGGTCTGGGGGATATACTGGGAGACTCCCGAAGTGTGGCGAGTGTGGATTTCATCATACGGGTGATTGTGAGAGGTTTCGCTGTCGTCGGTGTCAGCGTTTTGGTCATCATGCTAAGGACTGTAGGACTACTCTTCAGCTACAACCGGCACTGGCCACTACTGCGGCTACCACTGCTACTGCTCCTCAGGGGAGGCAGGGATGTTATCACTGTGGGGATAATGGACACTTCAAGCGGGATTGTCCTAAGCTGAACCAAGGGACTGCAGGTGGTGCTGGGAATGAAGGCGGCGGTCGAACTACTCGTGGTCATGTCTACGTCATTGGCGCTAGGGAGAACCAGGAGGATCCTGACACTGTTACTGGTGAGTATTCTTTTCTTGATTCCCGTTATGCTCGTATTCATTCTCATTCACATTGTTTGGCGATTCGTATTCATTGTGTGCATTCAGTCTGGTATTTGGTCATCGTTTGGCATTCATGGGTCTGATGAGGGTCCTTTGGAGATGTTACTTGGACGGTACCGGTGTATCATTTATACCGATCATAGTAGTCTCTAGTAGGCCTTCGATCAAGGGGATTCATTGTTTTGTATTCACTTTGGGGAGGGCGATTCCCCTGCATGGAGTATCTGTTGATATCATCTTTCGTTCGTGGTTATCATTTCGTTTGCGTTCTGGGAGGAGTTACTTGGGTTAGGTCGACACTCATTACTGTCGAAGAGTGAATCTCGGGGCGAGATTCCTTTCAACAGGGGGATGATGTGACGACCGGGAAAATTTTTCTTTTTGTCGCTTCGTTCTCTTTGACTTCGGGAAATTTTCGGGACGAAAATTCTTTCAACAGGGGGATGATGTGACACCCGGCATGTTTGGGTCAACACTTTATGAATACATAAGTCTACCTTAGCGAAAAACGTTTATTAAACATACTTGACGGGGTCAGTAGAGTCGGAACACAGTCCGTATTGTCCAGGGTTCAATGATTCGGGAGATCATTGGGTTAGTCACACACACACACACACACACACACACGATACGAGTCCCGTTGTTGGTGAATTACATAAACTAATTAAGTGTATGTGTAGACTAATTGTCGTATCGTAGATTATATGCTTAGATGTGTTTAAATGATGTGTAAATAATCATCCATGCTTAAATATGATAAACATAGACTAAGGTTGCATGCTCATGTGTTAAAATGTGTTAGAATGCGTTAAACACGACAAACTGGAAAACTAGATGAAAGGGTTCTGGTTCGACCACTTCGAGTGGTCGAAGGAGGGATTTTGTTTGGTTCGACCCTTTGTAGATGGGCGAACCAGGGAAGTGGAATTGAAGGAATTCCCTTCGACCAGAACAGGGCTCATTCGACCCTGTGAAGGGGTCGAAGGAGACCACCTTCGACCATTGAATTGGTGCGAAGGAGGATTAGTATAAATACCACACTTTGTCATTTTTCACCATTTCACAAACCCTAACCGTCTCAAAACACTCTCTAGCAACTTTAAACATTGGGGAAGGAGTTTTGCCCTTGTTTTCTATAATCTAACCTACAAACATCTTCTACACAAAGATCAAAGGTGTGTTCTTCATTCTAAATCATTTCAAAGCATTTCAATTCGTTTTTATTAAACCCCAAGAGTCCAGATCTGATACAAACATGTTTTCATGGATAAAAACCTTCCTAATGACTTTCTAAACAAAACCTATTCATAAACAATGAGTTTTCATACAAACTAACATGTGTTAATGGTGTTTTATGTGATGTTATGTATTGTTTGATGATTGAGTGCTGTATAGATGTTATAACAATGATCTAGGACTGTTATTGATGATGTTTTATGATTGAGATAGGTTACAATTGATTATTGATGATGTTTTATCCATTTTGGGGATTTTGGGTTAGATCTAGGGCTTGTTCATGATAATAGTGATAAGGATATGATTGGGGGGGGGGGTTTATTGTTCATGGTAATCTGAGTATATTAAATTGATTATTGATTGATTTCATAAAGTTTCCTAATTAGGTAAAGATTGCATGCATGATGATGTGACATCTCCATAATTTACTATTTTGGGAAACTTGTAAAACGACTAGATTTTGGTGTAAAATCGATGGGGTTTTGTAGGAATAAGTTATCCATACTTGACTGCTGTGTTTGATGATG
This sequence comes from Ambrosia trifida, assembly GCA_028751855.1. Classification (NCBI taxonomy): domain Eukaryota; kingdom Viridiplantae; phylum Streptophyta; class Magnoliopsida; order Asterales; family Asteraceae; genus Ambrosia; species Ambrosia trifida. The sequence continues at coordinate 79,621,959 of CM054124.1, read as the reverse complement.
TTTCGAGTCGTTTTGAATGTGTTTGAAGCGTTTTTAGGAAAAATTGCACAACAGGGGCGAACCTGGCCTCCTTCGACCGATCGAAGGTGCGAAGGAGGAAAACCAGGGTCGAACCTGGGTTTTTGTTGGGCGAATGTGGTAGAATGGGCGAAGGAGGCATCAAACGGTCGAACGAATTGTAAAACGGGCGAAGGAGAGTGAAAAGGTGCGAAGGAGACTTAAAACTGACTGGTTCGACCGTTCTGATGCAGATATGAGATTTTTGATACAAACTAAGTGTTTTATGCTTGAACCTTATGTGTAATCTATGTGTACTTGATTAGTTGGGGTAATGGGTCACCAACGGGATGTCGGGTCGGTCTAGTGTGTCGGTTAGACATTTAAACACGTTTTAAAACATACTCGGTCAAGATCTGGACAATCGGGGACTAGTTAGCCTCCGGGTTAATAGTCATCACACTTATGTAAACTCGTTAATAGGTTGTCGTTAGTTGGGATTATCATACACGTGTTGGAATTCTAGTTATCAGAAGACGCACTCTAAGGTGAGTTTCACGGCCCCACTCTTTTACTGGTTTTACATTTTCGGGGGAGAAAACATGCTGTGTTCTTTAAACGTGTTTCAACTATGTTTTCATAAAAGGCGTTTCAACTAAGTTTTCATGAAAGGTGTGTCAACTACGTTTTGGTATTCATGAATTCATTGGGTTTTGGAGTATTCATTATGCTTTCACGTATTCATTATGTTTTAGAGTATTCATTATATTACTATGCGATCTTTGGAAGTCCCGGGGAGAACCATGAATGTGCGGGGATGCACAACGGGGGAAATGTGGATAGCGCTATTTGGGCTTGACCCGCCCCACTCGACGGCTTGGAGGGCCGGGCGGGTGCATATTGTCTCTTAGGTATTCAGTATTCAGTATGCAGTATTCAGTATTCAGTATTCATTCGGGCACGTATTCAGTATTCACAGTATTCGAGTCCAGTAATGGTTTTCCAATCGCAGTAGTAAGGTATTCATATGTTTTGCATGCATGTGGTCTGGATTGACCATGGGTATTCAGTTGGAGTCGATTTTCACTTGGAATTGGTATACATTTGGAGTCGGTATTCATTTAAAAACCTGTGAACTCACCAGCATTATTTGCTGACGTATTTAGCATGTTTGTCTCAGGTCGCTAAGGTAGCAGCTGTTGATAGGCGCACGGAGTCTCACGGCGTCTAGGATTCATGTGCATCTCATTTAGCATTTTCGGACTTTCGTACTTTTGGTTTCATGTTGTAATAAAGTTTTTACGCTTCCGCAGCGTTGGATCATTTATGAAAAACTTAATGGTTTACTTAAGTCATTTTTTACGTATCATATAGTGTTGTTTATTGTGACCGTTGACTTGGATCCTGGTGTGTCACGCGCCTCGCGGTAAAACCCCGCACGTGGAAATTTGAGGGTGTGACATGGCCTAACTTCTGATGAGCAAACTACTGATGAACATTGATACACATGCGTTTTATGGGTTTACAAATGCGTTTTACTTTTTTTTTTAACATTGATACACATGCGTTTTACTTTTTCGTGATGAGCAAACCACTGATGGCCTAACTTCTGATGAGTAAACGATTTCATCCATTTCCTCCTGTATATGTAGATACTTCTTAATGTTTTTGTCCATTTTTCATCCAAACCTGCAGAAAACATAACATGCATTTTACTCATTATGCATGCGTTTTACTATATTTTTGCTTCTTCGTTCTCTTCCTTCACCCGGTTCGTTTTTTAGGGTTTTAGAATTAACTGGCACAATTGTTTAATTTATTTTCATATACGATCAAAATGAAAATAACAATATGAACATTTACTTACTTGATTTGCGTTTTGGAGCCATAATCCTGCTTTGATCGATTGTTATTTTCTTCGTTGATGGAATGCTCTGTTTTTTTTTGTTACAGAGAGATTGATTTTGTGTGTGTTTTTATGTGTGTGAATTCCATGATTATAGTGTTTGATTATGTAACCGTCCATAAATTAGATGATTTGGGCGCTATTATTAAAAAAATCAAATTATTATAGTGGCAATTTGTCTAATTTGCCCTCCTCTTGTTAACTGGCATTAAAAACACGTGATTGTAATTAATGTACGATGATCTTGATTAAAACACAGATGGATGGTCAGGATGGCTTCTTACACTTTGTATTTTAAGGAGGCTTTGTATAATAGCCTCTCTCTACTAAACTAATAGTCCTCATTGCATGATTAAAGTCGGGCATACGTGTCTTGTCCATATCATTTTACTAGTTTTTATCCCGGGAGTGTCCCGGGTTGAAATATCTAATATGACATAGTAAACTATATTATTATTATTATTTTAAACAAATCTCTGCTATAAGATATGATATTCAAATATAAAAAACAAATTTCTGTGCCGGGGTATAAATCTAGTGCCATTACAAATGAATTCGGAAGTTTGTAATCGATCATTCTAAAAGAACTAACATGTAATAAGAAAAAAAAGTTAATTATTGAAATATCGAACGCATTAGTCTAAGGGTTATGTGATGCGTTAAAAAATTAATGGGTATATGATCGGGTATATAGTTCGGGTATTTCGGTATGTTGTTTCAGGTAATCGGGTCGGGTATCACCTAATCCCAGACCCGACCCAAACCCACAATTTTTTTTAAACTAATCCCAAACCCGACACAATACCTATCGGGATACAAAAAATAGTCATTTTTTCCGTTTTTATATAGCACTATGGTACTCGTTGGAAAGATAATAAAACGCTCGTTAATTTGGTGTAATTTTTTTCTTTAAAAAATCTCGTATATAAAATATATTAACGTTTAAAAGTTATGGGAGGAAACATGAGAGAGAAAATAATAAAGGTTTAATATTTAAATTTAGTAGATTAAGTATTATCTATACATATAATAAACCAAAACCATTTTAATGACATGGCACTCAAAGAGTCATTCTCTTCCTTGAGTGTGCCATGTGTCATCCCATGTGGCATTTGAGATATTTTAGGAAAAAAATAATTTAAAAACAAAATTGAATTTTTCACCCTCATGTTTCCCCCTATAATTTTTAAACGTTAATATCTTTAATATACGAGATTTTTTAAAGAAAAAAATCACACCAAATTAACGAGCGTTTTATTATGTTTCCAACGAGTACCATAGTGCTATATAAAAAAACGGAGAAATTTTTTTGTGGGGTTTTGTTCATACAGAAAAAAAAACACAAAAGTGTTAAGGTAAATCATTAATTATGTATAGACAAGTCACTAATTATGTTTAAATCGGTAAATATGAAAAAAAAATTCAACCAGAGCTGAATATGTTAATAGAGTTATACGTTGTTTTAAGTTATGTATCAATATTAGTATGTTAGAGTTGTACATTTGTTTAGTCTTTAGGATATGTGTTAATATTAGAGTTACATTAAAGTTCTACATTTTTTTAGGTTAGGTGCTAGCATTGGAGTTGTACATTGTTAATTTGTTTTAGGTTACATATTAATATTAGAGTTATACATCAGTCTATTTCATATGTAAAATTGATATATCATATTAAATTTCTCAACCCGGGACGCTCCCGGGGTATAATCTAGTAATAGATTAAGTTAAATCATATTTTTTTTTTTAATTGGTTTACACTTGCCACATTACATCCTATGTGGCATCTATTAAAAGAGAGATTGCATAAGATTGTGACACGTAGGATTAATCCCTTTGCAACCCAGACCCGACCCAAACCCACAATTTTTTTTAAACTAATCCCAAACCCGACACAATACCTATCGGGATACAAAAAATAGTCATTTTTTCCGTTTTTATATAGCACTATGGTACTCGTTGGAAAGATAATAAAACGCTCGTTAATTTGGTGTAATTTTTTTCTTTAAAAAATCTCGTATATAAAATATATTAACGTTTAAAAGTTATGGGAGGAAACATGAGAGAGAAAATAATAAAGGTTTAATATTTAAATTTAGTAGATTAAGTATTATCTATACATATAATAAACCAAAACCATTTTAATGACATGGCACTCAAAGAGTCATTCTCTTCCTTGAGTGTGCCATGTGTCATCCCATGTGGCATTTGAGATATTTTAGGAAAAAAATAATTTAAAAACAAAATTGAATTTTTCACCCTCATGTTTCCCCCTATAATTTTTAAACGTTAATATCTTTAATATACGAGATTTTTTAAAGAAAAAAATCACACCAAATTAACGAGCGTTTTATTATGTTTCCAACGAGTACCATAGTGCTATATAAAAAAACGGAGAAATTTTTTTGTGGGGTTTTGTTCATACAGAAAAAAAAACACAAAAGTGTTAAGGTAAATCATTAATTATGTATAGACAAGTCACTAATTATGTTTAAATCGGTAAATATGAAAAAAAAATTCAACCAGAGCTGAATATGTTAATAGAGTTATACGTTGTTTTAAGTTATGTATCAATATTAGTATGTTAGAGTTGTACATTTGTTTAGTCTTTAGGATATGTGTTAATATTAGAGTTACATTAAAGTTCTACATTTTTTTAGGTTAGGTGCTAGCATTGGAGTTGTACATTGTTAATTTGTTTTAGGTTACATATTAATATTAGAGTTATACATCAGTCTATTTCATATGTAAAATTGATATATCATATTAAATTTCTCAACCCGGGACGCTCCCGGGGTATAATCTAGTAATAGATTAAGTTAAATCATATTTTTTTTTTTTAATTGGTTTACACTTGCCACATTACATCCTATGTGGCATCTATTAAAAGAGAGATTGCATAAGATTGTGACACGTAGGATTAATCCCTTTGCAATATATATATATATATATATATATATATATAGATAGATGTGTTTTAGCATATCACCAAATTTTGGATCATGCTCAATTATGGATAAGACCAATAAACAGTCAGCACATTAGACTCTCATCGTCGCCTTACACGTGTCCCAACACTGATAAATAAAACCATCAACGGCTGACATCCTTAGCTCTGAATACCAGCCGCAGTTTCCATCTCTGTGCGCCAACAATACAAAACCCCACTCCTGCAACTCTCCGTCATCACAATCACATAACTCATTATTTTTAGAGAGAGAAATCAAGTCAAATTTCTATATATATAGAGAGAGACAGAGAGAGATACTGTTAGAGAGAGAAAGCAAAAGCTAGTTCTAGAGAGAGAGAGAGATAGGAATTGCTGCAAGTGCCATCTTGTTAGTCTAGAGTGAGAAAGTAACATATATTTCTAGAGAGAGATAGAGAGTGAGCTATAGCTACATATACAGAGAGAGAAAGAAGAGAGAATTTTTTAGAGAGAGAAAGAAGAGATAATTCTAGAGAGAGAGAGAGAGAATGGTGAGCGAAGAAGGAAGTCCTCGGAGTCCAGAGGCGAAGATAGGGAAGGAGGTAGAGGATCTATGGGACATACAAGAGGCACAGCTTACTCCTACCGAGAAGCTCAACGCCTGTTTCGAGAGTATTCCTGTTTCTGAGTTTCCTCATGCTTCACCTTCACAAGGTATATATATAATTAATTAAATTAATTATATGTGTTGTTGTTAATCTATTGATCTTGCAAATCAGGTAATTCAATTATTCAAACCTATTTGGATCGCCATCAGTTTACGATCGATTTTGTTGTAAAATCTGTTGCGGATATAAGACTATAATTTTGTCATAATTTCGTTCCGATTGATCTAGTAATTACGAAATTTAATCGGTAGATGTTGTTACAATGATGAATTTGTGATCGGTCTCGTATTGCGGATTTTGTAGTTGATTCTGTTGTGGATATAAGTTAATTGACCTGTGTTCCAGAGTTCACTTAGGGTGTGGAGAAGGGTAGCCCTAGGAGGATGGGCCGCCACGTAAGCCCCACATCATTGTGGGGTAGGCTAGTCAGGATGGGGATGGAGCAAGGGGGTGGGAGATGGACCTCCCTCCCTTATTTAAAAAAAAAACAATTAACAAGTGAGCAGGACTGGCACCAACGGCATGCAGAAGACATCGATGATGATGACAGGTCGACGGTCCTTTGCCGCTCCCCACACCCTACCGCCTCAAGAGAAAAAAAAGATAGTATTTGGGAGTAAATGAAAACAATCTGTTCCCGTGTTTCATTTAAGGAAGGAAAACAAAACATGTTGTGTTCCTGAGTTTCACCTAAGAAAGGAAATGGAAGGAAAACTAGGCCAAATCCTTTTAGTTTATTTTCCTTTCCTTGTCCTTTCTTTTCCCTCCTCAAGTAAACTCGGGAACGGAGGGTTAGTTTGTCATAATTTTATAGGATTTTACTTGATCGATCTCGTAATTAGTTTCAAAATATAATCAGCCGAGTGTAGTTGCGTGTTTCTGATCATTCGGGTATTAGAATAATGGCTTCATAGATATGAATTGATTGCTATGGTAGCTTATATGAAATTTATTTAGTTGACGATGGTTGTGTAGTGTGTGCTTCCGATAGTACCAATGTCTGAAAGTTGACTTCATATTGACTCCGGATTAGACCATATGTCTAATGGATTAGACCAAATGTCTAATATTGAGTTGATCAACACTTAATTGTCATAATCCGTAAGTCCGTAACGTTTATACACAGTCGGTGTCGATGTTTCATAATTACTGAATTTAATTAGACGCAATCAGCTAGTATGAATATGTAATCTATGGGTGATCAATGTTCACGTAATCCTTTCAAGCAACGGCATATCGAGCCTGCTACAGTAACTCTGCTGATGTTTACCTATTTACTGAATTCATTGATTGGATATTTGGATTGAACATCTGATTTTTCACCTTTTTGTTCAGTAATTGAGATAAGATCAGATGCAAGTCTGGGTGAAGCTGTCCGTTTGCTGTCCCAAAATAAAATTCTTAGCGCGCCTGTTGTGGATGTTGATGCACCAGAAGATGCTAGTTGGATCGACAGATATCTTGGGATGGTTGAGTTTGCAGGCATTGTCGTCTGGATTCTGCATCAGGTTCACACACTTGGTTTTCTTGATTTATAAAATAACCCATAATGCTAAAAATGCTGCTGCTTGTTTAGTTAATAAATTAATATGTTATTGTTGTTCTGGTATTGTATGTGTGCAGTCAGAAAAAAATAATGGGCCTGATGCATCTGATGCGTTTCAAAGTGCGATAGAGGACTCTATAGGACCCGCAGTTGCTGCAGCAGCTAATGGGATGGCTTCTCCAAGATATAGAAGCTCACAGCCTGGATCTCCCAAGACTGCTGGAAACTTTTTTGAGTTATTAACTTCATCTGATTTCTATAAAAACACCAAGGTTTTACTTCCAACTCTTTGACATCTTTATTTCTTTATAAAAAATATTAGGATAGCAATTCAATAATTCATGATAAAACCCAAAACATGACAAGGAAATAATTAGGTTTTGGGTTTATATCTAATTTGTTTTAGAAACAGGTTGTGTTTGGGTTGACAGTTTAATCAAACAGGGTGACTTGTCAGCCCACTTAACCTGTTTATTACGACCCGTTAAGAACCCACCAATCCGTTTGACTCATTTAGATGAATGGGTTAGAAGGGTCGTGTTTGGGTTACATGAGTTTAAGTGTATGGGTGAGGGGGGTTGTCTTTTGATGCGAATAAACCTATTGGTCATGTTCGTGTTCGTGTTCACGATTCACGATTCAAACTGAAAGCACAGAATTCACACCCCTCAAATTTATGGTTCTTCATATTCTCTTATCTGTTTGTTTTTTCTTTTCTCAAATGCTCTCATCTGTTTGGGTTACACAGGTTAAGGACATCTCAGGATCGTTTCGGTGGGCCCCATTTCTTGCATTGCAGACATCAAACTCATTTCTGACCATGCTTTTACTACTCTCAAAGTACAGAATGAAGAGTGTACCGGTAGTCGATCTAGGGGGCCAACAGATAGACAACATCATTACACAATCTGCTGTGATACACATGTTGGGAGAATGTGCTGATCTCCAATGGTTCAGAAGCTTGGGTTCCAAGAAATTATGCGAGCTTGGTCTTCCCCTGATGAACGCCAATCAAGTTATTAAGGTACATGTGATAATCTCTTTAACGGGTCTCAAGGGTAAAGGCTAAAAAGTTGGTTGATAAAGAAAGGTTAAACGGGTTGAAAGTTGTCTAAAGTGCGTCTTCAGTACATATAACCTCTACATCCTTTTTTTTAATAAAAAAAGTTAGCCGTTGTATAAAAATAAATTATATGTAAAAATAGGTAATTATTGAGATTATAATGATTTTGCAGGTTGATGAGGATGAGCCGGTGCTGCAAGCGTTCAGACTAATGAGGGAAAAGGGAGTTGGCGGATTGCCAGTGGTTAGTGGCGGAAATAAGCCAGTTGCTAACATAAGCATTAGAGACAGTCAGTTCCTCTTAATTGCCCCTGAAATCTACAAAGATTACAGGTTCATTGCACGATCTTCCTTTACCATTTCTGCTTCATAAATTTTACATTTCTATCCCGCCAAATAAAAAAGAAGTCTCAAAGTGTGACTTAAGTGTTTTGTAATAAAATACGTTTTGGGTTGGGAGAATTTCAACCAATATATGGGTTGTAGTGAATAGTGTGTGGACAAGTTTCTATTTCCACCCTAAAAATGACTAGGTGCACCTAATGACACGCCTGTTATTTCTATTTTCTTCGTTTTTCATTGAAAGTATAGTTTTGTTACTAATAAGTATAACATGTTATGTAAATTCGAATGCTAGTTTTGTTATTAATCACTACAGCGTGTTATGTAAATTCAAATACACAGTTGTGATATGTCACTTTTTATCTACATTTCGATATTATCTAGAACCAAGATATCATATTCCATATGACGTGGCTTAGTTTTGGATAAAATTCATATGTCACGACATTGTATTTAAATTTTTATAAAAACGTTATATAGTAAAAAATTATACTTGAAATGCAAATAAGTTAAAAATTGAAACTAGTAATTTGAGTTAGTTAATACTAGAAGTGTTCATAAACCGCCTCCGGAACCAAGACCAAACTGTTGAAACTGAAGAAAGCCGGCTGCTTTGGTTTGTTTGAAACATCCAGGTTTTAATGTTTGGACGGTTTATGCTTCAGTTTACGGTTTGGAACTTGGAACCGGTCGGTAAATTGAATGGCCTTTTAACATTTATTATTTAGGAAATTTTAAATGCAATACAAGTTTATGCTTTCGAAAGAAAAACATATATTTTTTTGGTCAAAAAACTGCAAATAGAACATCAGCTCAACCGGTTTGGTTTTACTTTTTCCAAATCCATAGTTTGTGGTTCGGCCCAAAATTTTCATCAAAACTAGCCGAAGACTTCTGTAGTAGATACTAAATAATAATGCCCTGCTGAAAGTTTTCGATTTGATTCATAAAAGAAAACATAACCGTAATCAATCCCTAAAGCTTATGGAATTTTGACTGTAGATCCATCACGGCCAAGAACTTCGTGACATCCGTCAAAAGGCATCTAGAGAATAACCAGAAGGCATCACCTTTTGTAAGTGGCATGATTACTTGCAGAAAAGAAGACACGCTTAAAGACGTGATCACAAAGCTTGATTCCGAGGAGATTCATAGGATATACGTAGTGGACGATGATGGGAATCTTGAAGGCGTGATAACACTCAGGGATATAATATCAAGGATCGTACACGAGCCTCGTGGATACTTTGGCGACTTCTTTGATGGTGTGTTGCCGTTGCCCGCCAACAGTCGGGTTTGACTTGAGTGTTTTAAGTGTAGCTTAACTTCTCTCTTTTGCTTTTTTTCTAACATGAGACTGTTTTGAGTTTGTCTTGTACATATCTGAATGAATAAAGTTGTGTTGGACTATTGGGTGAACTATATAAAGGTATGCTTCCTTTGTAAAATAAATCGTCATAGTTTATAAACAAGTAATGAATTATGCGTAAAAGTTCTGGAAAATATCACCATATTATTGATTTAGACATGTTTAACCAAGCTGCGCAAACGAGGAATCTGGCTGGGTATGAGAATTAAAATCTTTCCGTGTCAAGGCGGGTGGGTTCGAGTAGGGATGACAAAAAAAAAACCCGGAATTAAATTCGTGTCGACGCAGGTTGGGTGGGTTTGAGTAGGGATGGAAAAAAAAAAGCCTATTGAATTATTACCGTAAAAATCCGGTCGGGTGTGAGAATTAAAAATATTTTGTGTTTATCTAACAAGTATAAGATTAGATGATACTCGATTCGATAATTTGAAACTATATACCTGTTTATCTGAACCGTATACTTGCATATTCTTCATATTAACATTACCGTCAAACAAAATTACAAAATTAGTAGGTAAGCGACATCACAATGAAACCTAAGAAACTGAATACAATAACATAAAATTTGTCTGTTTTTTTTTTCCTTTTACATATTGCTACTTGTTTATTGCATCCTAAAACACAATCATTTACCGAGGGTTATTGGATTAAAACAAGTGAACATTATCAATAAATTAAAGTTTGTTTTTAATCACGTAAAAGCATTCCATGACATCAAATAATTAATTGTCAGTTAGTATGAAATCGTTAAAAGAAAATACGGTAAAATTTAAAGCTCGGCTTTTAAACATTTCACTAGTTAAGTAGAGTTAGGAATAGGAATGAAATGGGTTAAATGGGTTCCATTGAAAGTTAACATCTTCTTTTGGGTGCTGACAAAGTTGAGCCGAGGATTTTTGAGATGAAATGGGTTTAATGGGTTCCGTTGAAAGTTAACTGTTAAAAATATAAATATTTTTATAGTTCAAACATTATTTGGTTATTAATATTTTGGTTAAGTTGTATTCAGGTGGGCTCAGGAGTCAAGACTGGAGTTGGGCCTATTATTGGAGTTGGGCTTATTATTGAATAAGTGTTGTAGGCTTAAGTGATGGGTTGGATATTGAGCTGCACGAGTAGGCCTTGAGTATATAAATGAATGAAACCTTAGGGTTTCATTCAGTCGAGACATTTTTCATCTTTCATATTATTGTTTCTCTCTCTAGGGTTCCAGAGAGTTCTTCTCTGGATCTGTGTCTGTATTCGTCTTGTTCATCTCGATCGTCTTGTTAATCCTGGTGATTGTATCATCCTAATTGTCTGATTGTAAGTATTTCATTTGTATTTGTTCGTATCAACTGATTGTTTTAATCAGTTAATACCAAAGAACACTTTATTAATAGTATTCACTGATTTGGTGAATACTTGGGTATTTGGGGGGTGTTTTTTTAGGTTTGGGTTAATAAGAGTTTTGTCACCTTGTTTTGTCGCTACATCTGTTGTTCTTGAGATTGTTTGTGTATTGTTTAGATCTGTATTGTGTTTGGTATATTCTAGTCATAAAACTTTACATGGTATCAGAGCCACGTGCTCATGATTCTGTGATTGTTTTAAGTCTTCCGTTGATTTTATCAAGGATCTGATATAAGTAATAGATCTGGTTCTTGATCTTCTTGGTCTTATTGTTCTTCGTCTTATTTGTTGGATGTATTGAAGGATCTGATCTGAATATAATAGATCTGGTTCTTCTTTGTTATAAGTAGTAGATCTGGTCTAAAATAGATCTTGTCTATTACTTTGTGTTTGTCTGGTTCTGGTTGTTTCAGTGTTAGGTCTGGTTTGGTCAACTGTTGTTGGCGTGTATTGGACGCATATACTGGTGTGCTCTTGGATAGGAATCTTGCACTCTGTAAGTCCTTCTGTTTATTTTTTTTTGTCTTGTCTTTGTTATTGATTGATTGTTGCGCTGCTGCAGCAGTACTCTGTAAGTATTCTGTTATTCTCACACTGTGTCTAGGCGTCTTGACGGGGTTAGGGTGGACTGCTAGTTGATTGTTTGTTGTTTGTTCTCGTGTGTTCTTGTCTTGGTCTTTGTGGAAGTTTGATTGTGTTACTATATACATATATATATATATATATAGATATAGATAATAAAAGGCTCCTGTGTAAGGATCTGCGTGGGCACCTTTGAGTGATGAACCCACGATCTAAACACCTACACAGCTTCGCCTTCTAGGGTTGTCTATTGTCTGTTCTGGTCTGTTGGTTGTGTGAAGTTAGTTGTGTGCTAACTTGTTACTGTTATTTCTTGTTTGATCTTGTATTTTGTTTGCATCTAATATGAGTGGAGCTGATATTCCTGTTGCTGGTGGGGGTGGACAAGCAGATGATCCTAATTCAGGAGCTCTTCTTGTTGGAACCCTTATCAGTAAACTTGATATTAGTGATCCATTATTCTTACATCCTAGTGATACTAGTAGCTTAACCATAACAAGTATGAAACTAAAAGTGACTTAGAATTATTTTGTGTGGGCTAGTTCTATGAAACTTGCTTTACAAACTAAAAATAAATTCGGTTTTGTTGATGGTACTTGTATTAGGTCTGATACTGATGAGGTCCTAGGGAAACAATGGGATAGGTATAATTCTATTGTGTTGTCTTGGCTACTTAATTCTGTTAGTGAAGAGTTGTATTTAGGACAAGTGTTTTCTAAACTTGCTTCCGAGGTATGGATTGATTTAAAAGAAACATGTGATAAAGTTGATGGTTCTGTTGTGTTTAATTTGTATCAAAAGATTAATTCTGTTAAACAAAATGGTAGTTCTATAGCTAAGTATTATCATAAGCTTAATACTATGTGGAAACAATTTGATGCTATTTTACAATTACCTTCCTGTGTTTGTCAAGCTGCTAGGGAGTTTAATGATTTTAGTGCCATGATTAAGTTGATGCAATTCCTTATGGGACTTGATGAGATATACCAATCAGTTAGGTCAAATCTATTAACTAAAGACCCTTTACCAACAATTAAAAATGCTTTTGCAATTGTTTCAAGAGAAGAGTCACATAGGGGTTCTAGTAGTTCTTCTAAAGGACATAATGTTGCTTTTGTGTCAAAATCAAACTAGAATTTTGACAATAAAAGGAATGTAAATAGAGGACCTAATCCTAATCTAAAATGTACTCATTGTAACATGTTGGGGCATACTGTTGATAGATGCTATGAACTGGTTGGATATCCACCAGGTGTTAAGAGGAGGGGGTCTAGTCCTAGTGTTAGTAAAGGAGGGGTTAATAATATGGGTAAAAATAGATCAAATGTTTCTACTGCTACTGCTGGTTTGCCTTTTGCCTCTGAACAGATTTCAAAACTTATGAGTCTTATCAGTTCATCTTTTATGTTCTTATTGTTTTCAGCCATTGATACGGAGATCAAATAGGCTATGCATCCTTTTCTTAAACACTTAGATGCTTTAATCGCTGATATAATGCCGATTGGGTTAGAAGTTCTATCGCCTTGAATCGTAATCATTTTACCGGTAGACACACGGAGTTGGATTGCCTTTTTGTTACAATATATATGGGCTTGGTTAGTGGTTAACCAATCCATACCGAGAACGACATCGAAACCTGTTAAGGTTATAGGCAAAAGCCGAATAGGGAAAACATGACCCGCGAGAGTAATCCTACAATCGTCTAAAGATTCCGTAATCTTAATTAGATCGCCATTAGCCGTCTCCACTTCATATATATCATCTAACTTAGTGAATGGTATGCCTAATAATTTGCAAAACTTATAATCTATGAAACTTAAGTTTGCTCCAAAATCGAATAATACTTTAGCGAAAGTATTGTTAATGAGAAACGTACCGGTGACGACATCCGGTATGTGAGCGGCTTCTCGAGTGTTCAGCACAAATGCTCATGTGTTCTTTTTGGGTCCACCGTTAGTCTTCACACCAGTTGTTCCGACAGTTTTCAGCTTAGAGCATTCAGATCGAAAATGTTCTACTTCTCCACAGTTGTAACAAACAACTGGTCCTCGCTTCCTAAAACAATTCCCAGTTGAATGGCCCGAGATTTTGCAATTATCACAGAAGGCCATATTTTCAAGTCGACATTTACCAAGATGTCGCTTCTTACAAGTCTTGCATTCAGGATACGTGTTTCGGCCGGTGTTTCTTTCAAACTTCTTTCCAGAATTTCTCCCTAACCTTTTCACCTCCTGGGTGACCTTTTGAGTCATTTCATTCTGTTTCCTCTCCTCCTGTTTCCTCACCATACCGTTGGTCAATAAACTTGCCAACTCTACGGCTGACTCCATTGTTCTGGGCATTACAGCCTTCACCATGTCACGAATTTCTTCGGCCAATCCCCAAATATAACGGTTAATTAGAACAGATTCAGGGGTTGCTAGATGTGGAACTAGTCGTGCATATTCATAAATCTTGGTAGTATAACCTTGAATATCTGCTCCCACCATTTTGTGGTTTAGGAATTTTGTTTCAACCTTTTCTTTCTCATTAATGGGACAAAACCTTCTTATCACCATTCCTGAGAATTCTTCCCATGACATTGCATATGCTACTTCCCTAACTTTAGTCTTTAATACTGAGTTCCACCACTCCAACACACTATCCTTAAACGAGTTTGCAGCGTACATCACTTTATCCTCATTAGTACACTTGCTAATGGCAATAACAGCTTCCATCTTTTCCAACCACCTGAGGGCAGCGATTGCTCCCTCACTTCCAGAGAAATCAACAGGGTTACAATTCCGAAAGGTTCGGTAACTACAACCTTTTGCTGCTATCCTCTTTTTCTTTTCTGGCTTGCTTACTTCGGAGTAATCACTGTTTATTATGGTATAGGTATGACACTCATATATTAAGTATGGTACAATGAATTCATAATGAGTAGATTGGCCATTAGAATTACAAGGTGTGTAGTCAGGCAATTACTAAGAGACCGTATAATAATAATAATAATAATAATAATAATAATAATAATAATAATAATAATAATAATAATAATACCATCGTAAAAACAATAAACATACAAGAATCACTAAGGATTCATGAATTTAAAACAAATATTATGGATAAGCTTGCTTACTCATCACAAGCTTCGACACAAAGTGACTTAGGGAACAAAAGTTATGATCTGTCCATCAAAGCCACGTGGAAGGAGTTCATAGAATACTTAATAGTATCAAATTCTTCATGTTAAAACAAGTGTGAAACCTACGGATCTAGTGATCTTGAGCAACAAGAAAAGATACAAGTATAAATAGGCATCCTTTTCACTTACAAATAATCGTACAGTATCAAACAACAACAATAGTAACATAATAATAATAATAATAATAATAATAATAATAATAATAATAATAATAATAATAATAATAATATAAATCTAAAATACTAGCTAGTGCTGTAAGCCCGCTCTCAACCAGGCTAATATCTAGAAATCCAGTGGGGGTGCTGTCACACCCTCAAATTTCCACTTGCGGAGTTTTACCGCGAGGCGCATGACAAACCAGGATCCAAGTCAACGGTCACAATAAACAACTCTATATGAAGATACATGACATTCAAAAAGATATAGTTTTCATAAACTCCAAAACCAGTAGCGGAAGCATTAGACAAGTTACAAACCATAGACCCAAATGTACCAAGTGTTTATTACAAAACATGATCTAAACCTAGACGCCAATGCAGACCCGTGCGCCTAGTTCCCTTTGTTGCTACCTTAGCGACCTGAGAAAAACATGCCAAAAAGACGTCAACATATAATGCTGGTGAGTTCACAGGTTTGTTCAATATGTTACCAAATGTTACCAAAACGTTACCATGTCCATACTATATCAATGTTACCAAGTACGCTAGCTAGGCGTATGTTTTATTACTACTACGATTGGAAACCATTACTAGACACGTTTAGCAATGTTTAGCATATGTTTAAGCAGCCCGAATGTTCAGCATGATACCAATGTTCCAGTTCGAGACAACATGCACCCGCCCGGCCCTCCAAGCCGACGAGTGGGGCAGGTCACGCCCAATAGATCTATCCACATTTCCCCCGTTGTGCATCCCCGCACATTCATGGTTTCCCCCGGGACTTCCAAAGATCGTATAGCAATACAAAGTTAAAAACCATAGTATGACATATGTTACCAAAATAGTTTAGCACATGTTTTCTCCCCCAAAAGTTAAAACAGTAAAAGTGGGGCCGTGAACTCACCTTAGATAGCGTTCTTCAGTTACAAGTAAAAATGCTAAGCCCTTGATAATCCCTCTACCGGAGATCTATCAAAATGTTCACATAAGTGTTCCGACTAATAACCATAAGGTTATCTAGTCCCCGATTGTCCAGATCGTAACCAAGTATGTTTTAAAGCATGTTTAAATGTTTAACCGACACACTAGACCGACCCGACATCCCGTTGGTGACTCATTACCCTAACTAATCAAGTACACATAGATTACACACAAGGTTCAAGCATAAAACACTTAGTTTGTATCAAAAAATCTCATTTTTGCATCAGAACGGTCGAACCAGTCAGATTAAGTCTCCTTCGCCCGTTTTAAGTCTCGTTCGACCGTTTGATGCCTCCTTCGACCGTTTGACCACGTTCGCCCAAATTTTCCCAGGTTCGACCCTGGATTTTCTCCTTCGCCCACCCGATTGGTCGAAGGAGTCCAGGTTCGCCCCCGTTGTACAAATTTTCCTAAAAACGCTTCAAACACATTCGAAACACCTCGAAACATCATCAAACACAGCAGTCAAGCATGAATAACTTATCCTTACAAAACCCCACCGATTTTCCCAAATAATACGTCTATTTCAGCCCTTTCCCAAAATGGTAAGAATTATGGAAACGTCACAATCATGCATGGATTCTTTACCCAATTTGGAAACTTTTGAAATCAATCCATATTCAACTTAAAATGCTCAGTTTGTCGAGTGTTCAATTTTTCCTCATTAGTTCTATTGATCATAAATATCATACATCAAATCTAGATTCGTTAAAACCCCCAAATACCCACAACATCACCATCTATCCAATTCTAACCCTAAACAACAATAACCTAGCATCAATAACAATCCTATATCATGTTTCTATCATAGATATAGCAGCAAATCATTGAAAAACACATAACACCACATAATACACAATTTACACATGTTCATCATCATGAAAACCCATGTTTAAATGATAAGGTTTGATTTAGAAAGATGTTTAAAAGGTTTTTAATCATGAAAACACCCTTAGAACAGATCCGGACAATTAGGGTTAGATGAAAACGAATTAAAATGCTTTAAAAAGGATTTAGGATTAAGAACACGCCTTGGATTCTTGTTTAGATGTTGTAGATAGGTTAGATTATGAAAAAGAAGAGCAAAAACTCCTTCCTTAGTGATTAAAATCGTTTGAGAGTGTTTTGAGACGGTTAGGGTTTGTGAAATGGTGAAAAATGACAAAGTTTGGTATTTATACTAATCCTCCTTCGCCCCCTATCAGTGGTCGAAGGTAGCCTCATTCGACCCTTCCACAGGGTCGACTGAGCCCTGTCCTGGTCGAAGGAAATTCTTTCAATTCCACATCCCAGGTTCGCCCATTTACAAAGGGTCGAACCAAACAAATTTCCTCCTTCGACCACTTGAAGTGGTCGAACCAGAACCCATGTTTGTCCAGTTTTCCAGTTTGTCGTGTTTAACGCATTCTAACACACCTTAACATATGAGCATGCAACCTTAGTCTATGTTTAACATATTTAAGCACGAATAATCATTTACACATCATTTAAACACATCTATGTATATAATCCACCACACGACCCATAATCTACACATATACTTAATTAGTTCATGTAATGTCACCAACAACGGAACCCGATACTAGTGTATTACCAAAACGACTCCCAATGATCCTCCAGATCATTGAACCCTGGACAATCCTAACTTGACCCGACTCAACTAACCCAGTTAAGTCCGTTTATAAACGTTTCTCGCTAAGGTAGACTTAGATGTTAATAAAATGTTTAAGCCAAATATGCCGGGTGTCACATCATCCCCACGTTGAAAGAATTTTCGTCCCGAAAATTGCGCAAAGCCCCAAAATGAAAGAAACGAAAAGAACAGAACGAAAAGGAAATTGCCGGATGTCACAGGTGCCATATTGCCAAGGTGAATACGTTTATTGCCTTCAAAATTTAAAATGTTTTTATTATTTTGAAAACTCGCATGCAAAATATTGATTGTTTAAAACGTAGAGGGTAATCTATAGATAGCACTCAGGCTATAATGTATACGTATGATTTGATCAAATAATACACACACAATGATTATGATCTAGTGGGTCTGGCACACGATGATTATTATGTTACTATTGTTGTTGTTTGATACTGTACGATTATTTGTAAGTGAAAAGGATGCCTATTTATACTTGTATCTTTTCTTGTTGCTCAAGATCACTAGATCCGTAGATTTCACACTTGTTTTAACATGAAGAATTTGATACTATTAAGTATTCTATGAACTCCTTCCACGTGGCTTTGATGGACAGATCATAACTTTTGTTCCCTAAGTTACTTTATGTCCAAGCTTGTGATGAGTAAGCAAGCTTATCCATAATATTTGTTTTAAATTCATGAATCCTTAGTGATTCTTGTATGTTTATTGTTTTTACGATGGTATTATTATTATTATTATTATTATTATTATTATTATTATTATTATTATTATTATTATTATTATTATTATTATTATACGGTCTCTTAGTAATTGCCTGACTACACACCTTGTAATTCTAATGGCCATTCTACTCATTATGAATTCATTGTACCATACTTAATATATGAGTGTCATACCTATACTATAATAAATAGGGTGAATATTTTAACCTATATATATCAAGACACTATACAAGACACTAAGCCAGTAGCTCAACTAGTTATAGTTATTTTCATAATTTATAGGGTCGTGATTAAATCAAATTTTGAGGTATTACATCCTCCCCACCTTTACTCAAATCTTGTCCTCGAGATTTATTGGAACAGATGCGGATATTTCTTCATCATTTCTGACTCTAGTTCCCATGTATATTCAGGACCGCGCCTCGAGTTCCATTTTACCTTGACTAACACTATTTTCTTTCTTTTTAATTTCTTTTCTTGTCGATCTTCAATTTGTAGCGGTTTCTCAACAAATTTCAATTTTTCGTTTACTTTAACGTCTTGTAGCGGTATTACTAAGTTTTCATCTGCCAAACACTTGCGCAAATTGGACACATGAAATACATCATGTACTCCACTCATTTCTTCTGGAAGTTCGAGTTGATAAGCGACTGGCCCGACTCGTTTCAAAATTTTGAAGGGTCCAACAAAACGTGGACTTAGTTTATCTTTCTTTTCGAATCGTACTACGCCTTTCCACGATGAAACCTTTAATAACACTTTATTTCCGACACTAAATTCCAATGGTTTCCTTCGTCGATCTGCATAACTCTTTTGTCTATCTCTAGCAGCTTTCATTCTTTAACGGATCTGTAATACTTTATCAGTTGTCTCCTAAACTATTTCAGGTCCTGATAACTGACTATCACCGACTTCAGACCAGCATACAGGTGTTCTGCACTTCCTACCGTATAATGCTTCAAATGGTGCCGCTTGTATGCTTGTGTGATAACTATTGTTGTATGAAAATTCTATTAGAGGCAAGTGATCATCCCAACTTCCTCCAAATTCTATCACACATGCTCGAAGCATATCTTCCAAAGTTTGAATAGTCCTTTCACTCTGCCCATCGGTTTGTGGATGGTAAGCAGTGCTAAGGTTCAAACGTGTTCCCATTGCTTTCTGAAAACTTTGCCAAAATCGAGACGTGAAACGACTGTCTCGATCTGATACTATAGACAATGGTACACCATGCAAGGACACGATGTTGTTAACATATAACTTTGCCAAGTTGTCCATAGTTATTGTATCTTTCATTGGAAGGAAATGTGCGGACTTAGTTAAACGGTCAATAATAACCCAAATAGTGTTATTTCCATGACTGGTTCGGGGAAGTTTTGTTATGAAATCCATGGTTATCATTTCCTATTTCCATACCGGTAATTCCAACTGTTGCAATAAACCTGAAGGTTTTTGATGTTCAGCTTTTACTTGTGAGCAGGTAAGACACTTTGCGACATATATAGCAATATCCTTCTTCATACCTATCCACCAGTAGTTTTCTTTCAAATTTTTGTACACTTTATCGCTCCCTGGGTGCATCATATATTTTGACTTGTGTGCTTCTTCTAGGATTTTATCTCTTAGATCGTTAATAATAGGCACCCAGATTCTTTTATTCATTCTTAATATTTTATCGTCTCCTTTGACCAATTGGTCAAGCATTCCTTTCATTCCTTCCTTCTCAATGTTATTTCCCTCTTGTGCTAAACCCTGAGCTTCCTTTATTTGACTTATCAAATCGACTTGAAGTTCCAGTCGTAAAGCACGAACTCGCTTTGGCTTTTCCCTCTCCTTTCTACTCAGAGCATCAGCTACCACATTTGTTTTCCCTTCATGATAGCGAATTTCACAATCATAATCGCTTAACACCTCCATCCATCTTCTCTGCCTCATATTTAATTCCTTCTGACCGAAGATATATTTCAAACTTTTGTGGTCAGTATATATTATGAATTTGACTCCATAAAGATAGTGCCTCCATATCTTTAGGGCAAAGATTATGGCACCTAATTCCAGGTCATGAGTCTTATAATTCTTTTCATGAATTTTCAATTGACGTGAGGCATAAGCTATAACCTTGTTACGTTGCATTAGCACACAACCCATTCCCGTGTGGGATGCGTCACAGCATACAACGAAATCTTCTATACCATTTGGTAAGGACAAGATTGGTGTATTAGTGAGTTTTTGTTTTAGGGTTTAAAAAGCTTCTTCCTGCTTTGGTCCCCATTCAAATTTCACAGACTTTCTTGTCAAAGAAGTTAAAGGAACTGCGATTCGGGAAAAATTTTGAATGAATCTTCTATAGTAACCAGCCAACCCTAAGAAACTACGAACTTCAGTTGGTGTCTTGGGATTCTCCCATTTAGATATCGCTTCCACTTTTGCGGGATCTACTTGAATGCCTTTTACATTTACTACGTGACCAAGGAATTGTACTTCGGATAGCCAAAATTCACATTTCAAGAATTTTGCATATAATTTCTCAGTTCGTAATAATTCAAGTAATATTCTAAGATGCTCTCCATGGTCCTCTTCGTTCTTAGAGTAAATAAGTATATCGTCTATGAATACAATAACAAATTTATCTAAGTAAGGCTTACAGATACGATTCATCATATCCATAAATGCGGCTGGAGCATTAGTGAGTCCGAAAGGCATCACGGTAAACTCATAAGGTCCATACCTTGTTCGGAAAGCAGTCTTAGGAATATCTTCCTCTTGTATTTTCAACTGATGATATCTTGAGCGGAGATCGATCTTTGAAAAACATCGTGCTCCTTGTAGTTGATCGAATAAATCATCAATTCTTGGGAGTGGATATCGGTTTTTGATAGTGACTTTGTTTAATTCTCGATAATCAATGCACATCTGCATTGATCCGTCCTTCTTTTTCACGAACAATATTGGAGCTCCCTCTATCTTTTTATCTTTCTTTCTTTGTTCCATCGCTTCTAGTGATTTCGGAATAGCGTCCGATATACCTTTTTCTATCATATGTGATACCTCAGCCTTATTAAGAGTTTGTTGCTCATTATTATTAACGTTATCTATATTCCTCTTTGCACTTCTATTGCTAGAGTGTTCGCTATTATGTTCCGAGTTCAACATTTTGAAAATAAGAGTTACAAAACGTCTTTTAATATTATACCTCAGGGAAAATGGTACAATACGACGGGACAGAAACAGAAATTACATACTATGATACAAGAGTACATAATATTATATTATACAATACTATATAATCCTGCTTCAGACCATTTATTTATTAACTGTTCGCCTAACTCCTTCAGCTCTACTTATATTTTAACTGCTCTCCTAACTCCTTCAGCTTCTCCCCCATCCTTATCAGCTCCTCTCCTATCTTCATCTCGTCTTCCATGCACCTTGTAAACATTCTCTTGTAATCCTCAGCTCTATAACCCCAGCTATCTCTCGCGTCAGCGTTCTGATGATACTGGAATGGGTCAGGTACTGGATTTTGCAAAGATTCTCTCCTCACAGGAGCGGTGTTAAATAGTTCTTGGGTTGAGTTAACTTTGACCCGCGGCCTGCTTGTCCCCTCGCCATGGGGTTCGGGTATTGGAAAAACCATTTGAGTAGGAGGTGTATGAAATGCCCAGTCATTTGAATTATACGTTTCGAATTTTCCGGGAGATCTCAGCATTCCTCTTGGTTCGATGATGTAGATGTCTATCTCATTATCTCCAAATCCCTCGATGGGTTCTTCTATGTTCCTATGATCATTAGACACTCGGATAGGGTTGTTTTCGGTTCAGGAAATAACGGTTCATTAGCATAATTATTAATCGAATTTCCATCGCTTAAGGCTCGGGCATAAAAGTTGTTATTGTCAGACATCTGCAAAACAAATATAATTTCATATCTAAGGCAGATCCAAAGTATTATATTATTTATAGGTATTTGGTTGTCTATATACTTTTGGTTAAAGACTAGACACTCTACTTCTATCTAAGGAGTATCTAATTCACTAAAACCAGTGGCTCTGATACCAATCTGTCACACCCTGGTCAGAGGACCCCATGGCGTGCGACGTGTTGGTACCTGGATATAATTATTTATTTATAGATATTGCAGCGAAATTTATTGGCCCCAAATGAGTATAAAGAAACTTTTTGTAAAAAGAAACTTTGAATGTGTAGATTACTAAATCCAACTATGCTTAAAAAATTTAATATGCTGCATGTATAAAATGATTTGTGTCACATAAACGCTATTCACCCGTTTTTGCTGACGTATTATTTTAAAAAGATTTTCATGTGATGAATAAATATATATCAAAGTTTTTTTTACAAAAAGTTTCTATATACTCAATTGGGGCCAATAAATTTCGCTGCAATATCTATAAATAAATAATTATATCCAGGTACCAACACGTCGCACGCCATGGGGTCCTCTGACCAGGGTGTGACAGGTTGGTATCAGAGCCACTGGTTTTAGTGAATTAGATACTCCTTAGATAGAAGTAGAGTGTCTAGTCTTTAACCAAAAGTATATAGACAACCAAATACCTATAAATAATATAATACTCTTGATCTGCCTTAGATATGAAATTATTTGTTTTGCAGATGTCTGACAATAACAACTTTTATGCCCGAGCCTTAAGCGATGGAAATTCGATTAATAATTATGCTAATGAACCGTTATTTCCTGGAACCGAAAACAACCCTATCCGAGTGTCTAATGATCATAGGAACATAGAAGAACCCATCGAGGGATTTGGAGATAATGAGATAGACAACTACATCATCGAACCAAGAGGAATGCTGAGATCTCCCGGAAAATTCGAAACATATAATTCAAATGACTGGGCATTTCATACACCTCCTACTCAAATGGTTTTTCCAATACCCGAACCCCATGGCGAGGGGACAAGCAGGCCGCGGGTCAAAGTTAACTCAACCCAAGAACTATTTAACACCGCTCCTGTGAGGAGAGAATCTTTGCAAAATCCAGTACCTGACCCATTCCAGTATCATCAGAACGCTGACGCGAGAGATAGTTGGGGTTATAGAGCTGCGGATTAAAAGAGAATGTTTACAAGGTGCATGGAAGACGAGATGAAGATAGGAGAGGAGCTGATAAGGATGGGGGAGAAGCTGAAGGAGTTAGGAGAGCAGTTAAAATATAAGTAGAGCTGAAGGAGTTAGGCGAACAGTTAATAAATAAATGGTCTGAAGCAGGATTATATAGTATTGTATAATATAATATTATGTACTCTTGTATCATAGTATGTAATTTCTGTTTCTGTCCCGTCGTATTGTACCATTTTCCCTGAGGTATAATATTAAAAGACGTTTTGTAACTCTTATTTTCAAAATGTTGAACTCGGAACATAATAGCGAACACTCTAGCAATAGAAGTGCAAAGAGGAATATAGATAACGTTAATAATAATGAGCAACAAACTCTTAATAAGGCTGAGGTATCACATATGATAGAAAAAGGTATATCGGACGCTATTCCGAAATTACTAGAAGCGATGGAACAAAGAAAGAAAGATAAAAAGATAGAGGGAGCTCCAATATTGTTCGTGAAAAAGAAGGACGGATCAATGCGGATGTGCATTGATTATCGAGAATTAAACAAAGTCACTATCAAAAACCGATATCCACTCCAAAGAATTGATGATTTATTCGATCAACTACAAGGAGCACGATGTTTTTCAAAGATCGATCTCCGCTCAAGATATCTTTAGTTGAAAATACAAGAGGAAGATATCCCTAAGACTGCTTTCCGAACAAGGTATGGACCTTATGAGTTTACCGTGATTCCTTTCGGACTCACTAATGCTCCAACCGCATTTATGGATATGATGAATCGTATCTGTAAGCCTTACTTAGATAAATTTGTTATTGTATTCATAGACGATATACTTATTTACTCTAAGAACGAAGAGGACCATGGAGAGCATCTTAGAATATTACTTGAATTATTACGAACTGAGAAATTATATGCAAAATTCTCGAAATGTGAATTTTGGCTATCCGAAGTACAATTCCTTGGTCACGTAGTAAATGTAAAAGGCATTCAAGTAGATCCCGCAAAAGTGGAAGCGATATCTAAATGGGAGAATCCCAAGACACCAACTGAAGTTCGTAGTTTCTTAAGGTTGGCTGGTTACTATAGAAGATTCATTCAAATTTTTTCCCGAATCGCAGTTCCTTTAACTTCTTTGACAAGAAAGTCTGTGAAATTTGAATGGGGACCAAAGCAGGAAGAAGCTTTTCAAACCCTAAAACAAAAACTCACTAATACACCAATCTTGTCCTTACCAAATGGTGTAGAAGATTTCGTTGTATACTGTGACGCATCCCACACGGGAATGGGTTGTGTGCTAATGCAACGTAACAAGGTTATAGCTTATGCCTCACGTCAATTGAAAATTCATGAAAAGAATTATAAGACTCATGACCTGGAATTAGGTGCCATAATCTTTGCCCTAAAGATATGGAGGCACTATCTTTATAGAGTCAAATTCATAATATATACTGACCACAAAAGTTTGAAATATATCTTCGGTCAGAAAGAATTAAATATGAGGCAGAGAAGATGGATGGAGGTGTTAAGCGATTATGATTGTGAAATTCGCTATCATGAAGGGAAATCAAATGTGGTAGCTGATGCTCTGAGTAGAAAGGAGAGGGAAAAGCCAAAGCGAGTTCGTGCTTTACGACTGGAACTTCAAGTCGATTTGATAAGTCAAATAAAGGAAGCTCAGGGTTTAGCACAAGAGGGAAATAACATTGAGAAGGAAGGAATGAAAGGAATGCTTGACCAATTGGTCAAAGGAGACGATGAAATATTAAGAATGAATAAAAGAATCTGGGTGCCTATTATTAACGATCTAAGAGATAAAATCCTAGAAGAAGCACACAAGTCAAAATATATGATGCACCCAGGGAGCGATAAAATGTACAAAAATTTGAAAGAAAACTACTGGTGGATAGGTATGAAGAAGATATTGCTATATATGTCGCAAAGTGTCTTACCTGCTCACAAGTAAAAGCTGAACATCAAAAACCTTCAGGTTTATTGCAACAGTTGGAATTACCGGTATGGAAATGGGAAATGATAACCATGGATTTCATAACAAAACTTCCCCGAACCAGTCATGGAAATAACACTATTTGGGTTATTATTGACCGTTTAACTAAGTCCGCACATTTCCTTCCAATGAAAGATACAATAACTATGGACAACTTGGCAAAGTTATATGTTAACAACATCGTGTCCTTGCATGGTGTACCATTGTCTATAGTATCAGATCGAGACAGTCG
Source organism: Ambrosia trifida (assembly GCA_028751855.1). Classification (NCBI taxonomy): domain Eukaryota; kingdom Viridiplantae; phylum Streptophyta; class Magnoliopsida; order Asterales; family Asteraceae; genus Ambrosia; species Ambrosia trifida. The sequence continues at coordinate 79,596,122 of CM054124.1, read as the reverse complement.
TTTCACGTCTCGATTTTGGCAAAGTTTTCAGAAAACAATGGGAACACATTTGAACCTTAGCACTGCTTACCATTCACAAACCGATGGGCAGAGTGAAAGGACTATTCAAACTTTGGAGGAAGTTGGGATGATCACTTGCCTCTAATAGAATTTTCATACAACAATAGTTATCACACAAGCATACAAGCAGCACCATTTGAAGCATTATACGGTAGGAAGTGCAGAACACCTGTATGCTGGTCTGAAGTCGGTGATAGTCAGTTATCAGGACCTGAAATGGTTCAAGAGACAACTGATAAAGTATTACAGATATGTGAAAGAATGAAAGCTGCTAGAGATAGACAAAAGAGTTATGCAGATCGACGAAGGAAACCATTGGAATTTAGTGTCGGAAATAAAGTGTTATTAAAGGTTTCACCCTAGAAAGGCGTAGTACGATTCGGAAAGAAAGGAAAACTAAATCCACGTTTTGTTGGACCCTTCAAAATTTTGAAACGAGTCGGGCCAGTCGCTTATCAACTCGAACTTCCAGAAGAAATGAGTGGAGTACATGATATATTTCATATGTCCAATTTGCGCAAGTGTTTGCAAATGAAAACTTAGTAATACCGCTACAAGACGTTAAAGTAAACGAAAAATTGAAATTTGTTGAGCAACCGTTACAAATTGAAGATCGACAAGAAAAGAAATTAAAGAGAAAGAAAATAGTGTTAGGCAAGGTAAAATGGAACTCGAGGCGCGGTCCTGAATATACATGGGAACCAGAGTCAGAAATGATGAAGAAATATCCGCATCTGGTCCAATAAATCTCGAGCACGAGATTTGAATAAAGGTGGGGAGGATGTAATACCTCGAAATTTTATTTAATCACGACCCTATAAATTATGAAAATAACTATAACTAGTTGAGCTATTGGCTTAGTGTCTTGTATAGTGTCTTGATATATATATATATATATATATATATATATATATATATATATATAGGTTAAAATATTCACCCTATTTATTATAGTATAGGTATGACACTCATATATTAAGTATGGTACAATGAATTCATAATGAGTAGAATGGCCATTAGAATTACAAGGTGTGTAGTCAGGCAATTACTAAGAGACCGTATAATAATAATAATAATTATAATAATACCATCGTAAAAACAATAAACATACAAGAATCACTAAGGATTCATGAATTTAAAACAAATATTATGGATAAGCTTGCTTACTCATCACAAGCTTGGACACAAAGTGACTTAGGGAACAAAAGTTATGATCTGTCCATCAAAGCCACGTGGAAAGAGTTCATAGAATACTTAATAGTATCAAATTCTTCATGTTAAAACAAGTGTGAAACCTACGGATCTAGTGATCTTGAGCAACAAGAAAAGATACAAGTATAAATAGGCATCCTTTTCACTTACAAATAATCGTAGAGTATCAAACAACAACAATAGTAACATAATAATAATAATAATAATAATAATATAATGCTAAAATACTAGCTAGTGTTGTAAGACCGCTCTCAACCAGGCTAATATCTAGAAATCCAGTGGGGGTGCCATATTGCCAAGGTGAATACGTTTAACTCTTTGCAAATTTTTAAAGTGTTTTACTTTATGAAAATGGAATGAGTTTGTTTTAAATATATTTTCGCATATGGTATTCTATGGATAGCATTCAGAACATGTAAGTGTGCATATAGTCTGATCAAATTTTGGACATGTTACAAAACCATAAAACTGGGCTTGGTAGCGCTTGCCTGTAACTCAAGCGAGGTTATTAAAGAGGTAATTTCATAAATGGTTTTTCAAGTATGTCTTGTTTGCAAAATTTGAAAACTGTGTTGGAAAATTTTTCAAACCGTTCTAGTTTTGTTAAACAAGTTATAAGTAAAAGTTGGATCACTGATTTTGGTGCAAATCAGCACATGTGTAACTATGATCAGTGTTTTATAAACTGTATTGATGTTTCTGGTTTTGATGTCAAAGTTAAACATCCTAATGGAACTAGTGCTATAGTTACCAAAATAGGGGATGTTGTTTTAGCAAACAATGTTGTTCTCAAAGATGTATTGTATGTTCCTGATTATTGTGTTAACTTGTTATCTGTTCATAATTTTGCTAGAGATAGAGATAATAGGTGGTTAATTGTCTTGTTTGATGAAAATAGTTGTTTTGTCCAGGATTTCAAATCCAAGAGAATCCTGGTGACTGGTAGAAAAAGTGATGGATTGTACTTTCTAGGAGATAAAGTGAGTATTAATAATGTGTGTTTAAACAGTGTTAGTGATACTAGTTTGTGGCACAACAGATTGGGTCATCCATCTTGTAACACCCCAACCCGGATGGGCTGACGTGTCACAATAACATTGGTTCAGAAAGACATAATTCCCTTTATTACTTGTCAAAGGTACAAAACATTAGACTAACTAACTTAAGTATTGAAATACAAACTAACATGGTTAATTGGGTTTACCCAACATCTTTATATTTATTCCTAAGCTTTATTTTCTCTCTTTATCCGGCCCAAGGTAACCTGTGAACCTGTGAACACAAAAAGAATTTACGGAATGAGCCAAATGCTCAGTACAGAATATTAGGCTTAAAATAACAACAAGAAATAAATATTTACCGATACATGATCAAGACGTAACGTATAAAATGGTACGATGTGAAGTAACTTAGTTTAATGAAGAATATCGTACCATAAGGATGAACCCATGAGCTAAACATAAAACGTGACAACATACAGGTAGCTACTCTTGTATAATTATCACATGAGATGGCGAGTTGGCATACCCGTTTTCCATCTCCATAACATACATAAATCCTAGGATCGATCCATACGCCTCCTAATAGCCATATGTACCACACTTGTACTTAAGAGACGCCGTGAACTGATATCTCCATCACGGGTGGAGCACAGGTTGTCGATGCCGCAACAACATGCTCGTGGGACACTCCACGAGAAGCGGAACCCATGGTTTCAGAGTGCAAAGGGCCTTATACAAATGATTCCATAACCATAGCAACATATATAACTTATCAACATGAAACTTATGCCAGGAACATGCGATAATGAGTAGGACAAACTTAATCCTATCGCATGATATCAAAGTTATATCAAATATTATAATAAGAACATGAAAGAAACGGACCAATCAAATGAATTGATGCTTCAAAGACGTGAGGAGTTTCCAAAGATATATAAAATCAATGGGTTTATATAACAACTGAGTATGAACGCAACAAAGAGTGAGGGTAAGGATCCGTACCTTTAATGTTTCAAATCCGGTGCAAACTTGTTTACGGCTTTATTAATTATCTACATACGAGTCATATGTTGCTTAGAATATTATTCGGTTCTTATTAATATTTGGTTTTATACAACAAATACTTTGTTTTCAAATATGTACACAGTTATGTTTAAATATCATTACTTCTGTTATTTCAAAATTATAGCATTATAAGTCTAGCATGAAACTTTTTTTTTTTAAAACATAAAATTTGTTACATATGTATATATCTTAAATTGATTTATGGTTTCCGTTTATGCTTACATTAACCATAAACGATATTTATAAAACGTCAAAGGTATTTATTGAAAAAAATGAGTTTTACAAAACATGATTCTTAATTAAAGGCAGTGTTGTAAAACTCGCTAGGCGCTAGTCGGCCGGTGAGGTACCGACTAGGGATTAATCGGGATTAATCAGGATTAATCGAGATTAATCGGATTGGATTTTTATATATATTTTTCCAAATTTATACATATATAATGCTAATTTTATACTGTAAATGTAAAAATTTAGGAGTTTAGGCGCCAAATATAAACTAGTGAATATGGAGGGGAGTTAAATATTAAAATACCTAAACTTAAATAACCCTAATCACCTTCATCGTTCACCATATCCCGTTGTTTCTTCACCAATCCTTTTTTCATCGTACGAAACCATTAGACGTAACTAGGGTTCATGGAGTTTCATCGATTTTGCTTCTAAATCATGGATTATCATCCAATTTTGAGGTAAGAACTTGTTTAGTTGATCTATTTGCTCCAGTTTTGACCCGTTCGAATTCATTTTTTTTTTTACCAAATTTTGAGTCTTTAGGTCCGACTAATCGGTGATTAATCGGGACACCGATTAATTAAGTGATTAGCACAAAATTAATCGGTAAAGTGAGGACTAGCGATTATTCACTGATTAATCGGTGATTAATCGGGATTTTTACAACCTTGATTAAAGGTATGACGTATATTCTATATATTTGATTTTTAAAGAAACTAAGAATTTAAAGGTAAGTTGACGTTTACCAACTTATAATAGTAACAACCATAAACCTCGAGTGTTAGTTTATTTAATAAAAATATTTGACTAAAAAACTAATATATTATTTCAACTCATCTTCTCTATTTATGTGAAGAATTAGAAAAGCCCGGATCGATCTTAATTATTTTCTTGCTTTAACTAATTCATCAAAATATTCATTTTTTGTACTAGAAAACTGATTGCATAGTATTCCTAAGTCATAGTTAGTACATACCTTTATGAAGTAATATTTTTCCTGATAGAAGCTACAACGGAGTCACCGGAAAACTGTTTGGAGTTATACGAGAGGTCTTCAAAGTTAAAGACGAGGTCGAAGGTTACGAACAAGGTGAAGATAAGTAGTAATAGAATTAGTGTCTTGCTTGTGGTAGCTTGCGACCATCCTCTGGTGGCGTGAGGATGGTGGATTTCTAGGCGGCATTGCATATGTCAAGACATGTGTGGCATGTGGTTTTGTTTTTGTTGACTACCTCCCTCTCAAAGCTTATATTTGACTTAGCCTATTTATAATTGGAATTTGCTTCGTCAAGATGATAAAGGCAATTAATTGAGAGATCATTAACATACAAGTTAGATAGCCTCCACGTTGCAACATGACTCATCCATGTTGCATTAAAATCTTTACACGTACATTTAGTAAATTGGGGCTCAAGTTTCTTTTGTAGATAAGGTAGAATTGTGTACCAATCATACTAGTGATACTTTAGATGCAATCTCGAAGTTCTACGTGGTTGTAATATATTCAAAAGAAGCTAAAAAACGTAATAACAATCTATTAATGATCAAACTGTAAATTTGTAACAAAAAATAAAAAAAATATATATAATAACATGCCCCATGTAAAAAATATGCATTGTAACAAACAATCTCATATTCTTCATCAAAACCCCCAATCTGCACAAGAGCAAATAAAAATATTTAAAACATAATTAATACATTAAAAAAATGAACTAACGAACGTATAGATTTTGAACCTCAAGTTACAAGCTCCATTTTTTTTATTAAAAAGCAAATTACATCTCTGTTATTGATCCATAGTGCATTTTTTTTTAGTGCATTTGTGTTACGGACTTAGAAAAAAAATGGGTGCTTGCTTATTTATGTGAAAATTAGTAACATTAAAATAAAATGACTTGAAAAAAATGTTAGTAAATTCAAAATGTTACATAAAAATGCTAAACTCAGTTACACCTATAACATAATAATTTACATATTTAAAAATCCTAAAAAAATTATGTGACATGTGTTGTTACACCTTTTGCTAGTATATTACAAATTTTGTTACTATAGTGTCACTTATACCAAAATGGAATTAGATGGATTTAATTTTTTGGTAAAAAAATTGTACTAAAATGGAAAAAAACGAAAGCCGAAAATAAGAAAACTAAAAAGCCCCAAATTAAAAGCAAACAAAAGCTATACATTAAATAAAATGATGGAAAATTAGATGAAAATAACATTAACTGAGTGGGTTTTAAAAAAATTGTAGCTGAACATGCCGTTTCAGGACCCTTCACCGAAGATCGTTATAGGCCTTGCATCTATGTCGGAAATGGACAAGATCGAATCCGTGAGTTAAAGATCTGACCATGTGTTACTAGAGGCTTGTTGTGGATTGAGGCCACCATCGCTCGAACCTTGTTTCGTTCGTCACCAGAGTGTATGTCAGGTAATAGATCCGACCACTACCAAAAAACGGTTGCACCTTCGTGTCGCCGCCCATACCTGTTTCCGTGTTCATCATTAGGGAAAAAGATGAAGTTTTCTTATGGTAGTGCCCAAAACTGTTATGAGTGTTGGATCAAAGAGAGAAGAAGATGAAGTTGTTTGGTGTGGGCCCAAAGATGAAGATATTGATCTTGTAAGGAGAGGTTTTGATATTCAAACAAAGAAAAATGTTTTGGTCAAAATGAAAATGGTTATGAATCTGAGAGGAAATGAAAGAGACATGAGGATTATAATTTAGAAAATGTTTTTATATGAATTTGGAAGATGGAATGGGTGGATCTTGTTTATTAGATAGAGAAAAGAGGATTATAATTTAGAAGTATATAAAGAGACAATATGTCAAAATCCTAAAAGTTCAAAAGAGAAAGAGAAAATGTTATACTACCAAAAATGCCCTTCTAATTATTATAAAATATAATGGTGTGGACTCACCTACACCATAAGATGGGTTTTTTGAGTTTCTTTAACTCAAGTGAGTTTTCTGTTTATAATTTCCCTATATATATATATATATATATATATATATATGGAATGGTTATAGAGAAAACCCTTCTTATTTGGTAAACTCTCCCTATATATATATATATATATATATATATATATATATATATGGAATGGTTATAGAGAAAACCCTTCTTATTTGGTAAACTCTGGAAACTCTGACTTCCCAATAATTTTTTTTTTTTTTGAAAAAAATAGGGCAAGTAATATACATGATTTTAAACATTTTGGGCCAAAAAAAATAAAATTTTGACTAACACATGAGTTGTTAACAATGTGTTAACTATATGTAAACAGTAGACGTTTTTTATTTTTTAAAAAAAAAACGTTCGGCACTTTTTCGATTTTTTTGGCTCGAAATGCTTAAAAAAATGTATATTACATACCCTATTTTTTTTCAAAAAAAAAAAATGTTAGGAAGTCAGAGTTTCCAGAGTTTACCAAATAAGGAGGGTTTCCTCCATATACTTTACCTATATATATATATATATATATATATATATATAGGATTTGGTTCAAATGAGAACCTTTTCCCAAATTGAGAACTAGAAAACCATTTTGGGCCACACATTTCTCTAAGACAAATTTTTTTTTTTTTTTTTTTTTTTTTTTTTTTTGCAAAAATCGCTGCTTTATATGTAAGGAATTTTTTTTTTTTTTTTTTTTTGTATTTTTTTCAGTATACACATGTGTATAATTGCATTATACACATATGTATAATGCTATATACACATATGTATAACTGAAATATACACATATGTATAGCTGAAAAATGCTATATACACATATGTATAAATGAAAAAAAAATTCAAAAAAAATAAAAAAAAAAATTTTCCTTGCATAAAAATGTGCGATTAAAGCAAAAAAAAAAATTTTTTTTTTTTTTTGCCTTTATATGAAATGTGTGGCTCAGAATGGTTCTCTCAGTTCTCAAATAGGGGTTGGTTCTCTTAGGATCCCTACCCTATATATATATATATATATATATATATATATATATATATATATATATATATATAACAAGTGTGTGTTAGTGTAGCTTTGGAACCAAGTGTCTTTGTGGATAAGGAAGAGTCACAAACTAATAATAATAAAATAAAATAATCCCTAATCTCTTTCTAAAATTGTGGGCAGAATTTGGTTAGATGGAGAGAAATAAGAAAACAAAAATGACGATGATGATTGACGAAGATGAGACGCGTGTAAGGAGAGAAAGCCAGCTGTTATTAAGGAAAGCCAACTATTATTAAGGAAAGATGATAATAAAATAACTGTTGAATAAGCCAGCTGAATCTTTTACTGTAGAAGTAGGATTCCATCAAGGGTCTGCCTTGAGCCCTTTTCTGTTTGCGGTTGTCCTAGACGAGTTATCAAAGTCGATCCAGGCGACGGTGTGATACCCCGCAATTTCAGGTTCCCGTTTTAACTAAACTCTAGTAACTTGCGTGCCGATTTCCTTACATTCTACATGACTAGAGTTAACTAGATAAGCTAAGCGTGCACACACTAGCTATATACTATCATGGATTGACAAACATATGATTAAACTTATGAGAGTTTATAAATAATAATCTATGTGTGTACATGAATATCCTATACTTCTATATGCGCTTGTTTATATATATAGACACACACGTAAGATATATATATATATATATATATATATATATATATAAACCTATCCTTATGAATGATTAATATCATGAGATAACTAAATAAACTAACCTAGCTACATCATGATACATCACTATCATCTTGAAGCTCACATATTGTCTTTTCCCTTCCACATGAATCGGCCAAAAGCATGCTCACACCACCACACATGTTTTCAATTCATTGGTGATCATGTAAGACAAGTAGAACCTTCCAATGATGGACAAATTCCAACTCATGCTATGTTATACTAAAAAAGGCCTTATCTTAGTTTATCACCATAACCATGAGCATGATCCCTTACCCAAAACTCCTTCTCTAGTCCCTTTCCTTCGGCTAACTCGACAACTAGCCACCCTCTAAGATACTTCCTAGCTGAAAGTGACTATACAATGCAACATGTTATGCTTAAACATCAAGCAAGCCTTCTCTCTTCCCTAGGAAAAATTGCGGCCAACAAAACAAGGAAAAATGTCCCTATAAACCTACACCCTTCACCCATTTAGTTAAGCACCACCCTACTCCAAAGATCTAGGCAAAACCAATGCTACTTTGGGAAGAAACAAACATTCCTTCCTACCTATATGTTGCGGCCGATAGGGACATCTCAAGGGCACATGGAGACAATTCTTGAAGCATTGAAGGGTCACTATCCATGCCAACATGAATGATGTACTTGGCCGATCCTTGGAGAAGACAACCAAGATATTTAGGCTTCCAACTCATACTCCTAGGTGAGGTAAGCAATCTAGAAACTATTGAGGTAATCACTTACACCTTTATAGTAACAAAACAAAGCTATAGGAATAGGATGATCCATGTCGAACCACTCTCTTTTGTGGGAGCATGCATTTTGGCACACAAGCATGCAAGCCGCCCCCTATCTTGTTAGATTATAGCTTACACCTATCTTACACCAATTTAGATCATGACAAGGAATGTGATAGACCCGTTAGGAGATAACTTGCTTCTTTCTTGCTAAGCCTATACACTAATCGGCCGCCACCCCTATCTTATACCAAGAGATGATACAAACATCAAACATAAGCTTATTCCAAGGTGTTTCAACTTACCACATTTGTTCTTGTCCTCATATGAATCGGCCTCTATAAAAAGGGGAGGTTCTTGATCATTCAACTTGCACCAAAACATCTTCACTCTCTCCCTCTCTAACAACCATCGGCCGAAGACCACCATTTGGGTGGATTAGCGAGCGCTAGAAGCTCCAAGTCTACAAGTTTTCCCCTTTCTTACTAACTAGTATCCGGGTAAGTTCTAATCACTTATTTTCTTAAAGTTCCATCGGCCCTTATTGTGAACCCAAGCTTAGACTCTTTAATCACTAGGATCGATCCCAACTAGCCATGATAAGTTGATTATTATGTGATTAGTAATCAAGCTTCTATTATGTGCACATTGTTTCACCTATATAATCAATTATATTATCTAGTATTAGAGTAATTGATTACACATAGATTTATGAAACATTTTTAGATCAAACATCTTATACTTAAAACATGATCTACACCAATTGATGTGGTTCACAAAAGTAGGTGCTGAGCTTGTGAGATAAACAAGAACATAGTTTAATATGACTTAAATGTTCATAGGGAGATCTTTGTTGGAACGATAGATACTTTCTTTTCTTTGCTAGATCTCTTGCACAAATACCAGGTGAGTTTCACTACCCTTTTTCTCAAAGCATACGTCTCGGATGAGACAACTTTCTAAACTTTTTCATAGTCCGGTTCGGGACTACTTTACACATCCCGGGTTTGGGGTGCTTTGATTCACTAGGTGAATCTACTTACACTAATTCATGCTTTATGTCCTTGATGAACTAAACCAACTCTATCATTGAAGTCCTTCTAAATATCGAATGAGTTGCCGGATGGCAAGCGGGTTACTAGTTGATAGCGCTATTAGGTCTCACAAACCTCACATCGTGTGCTGGAGAGCATGGGTGTGAACTATAACTCAACATATTATCATTGTTGATAGACAATGATGCAAGGCACTTTGCTCACTATTGTGGGATCTCGTTGTTTAGCAGTTCGGTATTACTGGTTTTAGTTATCATGAGTGGGCTAGCTACCCCTGGCATGTGAATTAGCATATACTCGTCAAAACATGGTCTGGAGGACCTACGTATTTACCAAACTTTGTGAACTCACCAACTTTATGTTGACACACGATTATTATACCTTTTTGCAGGACACTAGTTCGAAGCACGAGTAGGGCATGCATCATATGGCATCATGGGGATATTAATAATTATCTATTTTTGACTGCTTAATTATCTATTATGATTTCAAACGTGTTGTCTTACTCTGATTATTTGAATAACTATTATCTTTAAAATTCGCTTCCGCAACTATTGAAACATTTGATTATCAATGAAACTTGTTTTACAATAACGAACTAAATGGTTTGGGCATTTAGAGTTGTTCATGTGACTTATGGCTATAGAGATCCTGGAACGCCACACGCCTCGCGGTATAAACCCGTGGTGGAATTTGAGGGTGTGACAGACGGTCCCGTGATGCTTGCTTTTTACAGATGATATTGTGTTAGTCTCCGAGAGTAAACAAGGTTTGAATGCGAGGCTAGAGGAGTGGCGTGTAGAGCTAGAAAGTAAAGGTTTAAGAATTAGTCGATCCAAGACGGAGTACTTGTACTGTGACTTTAGTGGCATGGGCAATAACGAGAACACTCAGATTACCATTGAGGGGCAGGTGGTGCCGCAGGTAACTAAGTTTAAGTATTTAGGATCATTTGTACAAAAGGGATGGAGAGATAGATAGTGACGTAGCCCACCGCATCCAGGTTGGATGGTGTAAGTGGAGAGCAGCTACTTGGATTTTGTGCGACAGAAGGTTTCCAACTAACTTAAAGGGTAAGTTTTATAGGGTAGCTATTAGACCGGCTATGTTATATGGCTCTGAATGTTGGGCAATCAAGAAAATGCAAACACAGAAGATGGAGGTAGCTGATATGAGGATGTTGAGGTGGATATGCGGACACACACGGTTAGACAGGATAAGAAATGAGGTTTTAAGGGATAGATTGGGGGTAGCTAGTATCTCGGATAAGATAAAAGAAGGGAGATTGAGATGGTTTGGGCATGTGAAGAGGAGACAGACGACTGAGCCAGTTAGAGTGGTAGAAGGTCTCACTGTGGAAGGGAAAAGGAGTAGAGGCAGACCAAAATTGACATGGGATGAGCGGGTTAGGCATGATTTACTGGGGTTGCACCTCTCTGAGGACATGGTCCATGATAGGGGTTTATGGAGGCGAAGGATAAAGGCTAAGGACTATTAGGATATGAGAAAAAAAAAGGCATTTTAGGTGTTTTGTAGGGTCTTACTTTTTATTTTCACGTTATGCGGATTTTATATGTTTGTCTTCATGTATGTTTGTGCATAGATTGTTTATGGTGGCATAGTGTCTATTCTTTCGATGCATTGTTTTCAATGTCTATGATGTTATTAGTAGTCGTGTGTGCGTGTATATCTTCCCGGGTTTTTTTTTGGTATGTGTGTGTTTTTCGTTGTGTTTTTTAGCAGAGGGTCTCTCTGGAAGCGGTCTCTCTATTCCTAGGAATAGAGGTAAGGCTTGCCTACATTCCACCCTCCCCAGACCCTACTCATAGCTTTGCTATTTGTAGGATTTACTGGGCTTGGTTGTTGTTGTTTATATTACTGTTCAAATAGTTTACATATTAATAGTATGTAATATTAACACGTTGTGTTTACAAGACTTCTACATGGTTGTTATAATATACTCCCACATTGCTATGTGTAGAATAATATTTTTTTTTCATTTACTATTTAAAAAAAATAACCGATTATGGTTACTCTTATATTTTTTTGAAAGGCATATGGTTACTCTTATATAACCGTATTAGTTGTTTTATTTGATAATATTCTTTTTGTTATTTTGAACACTTCTATAAAATACCACTAATGTTTTATATTTTTAACTTTGTCATAAAAGATTACAGTTTTTATTTTATTTAATATTACTATTATTGTTTATAATTTGGCGGATATTACACATCTGAGCAGGTCTTAGCTGTTTTAAAAGATGTTTTGAGTATTGATGTGTCTAACTCTCAACCATGTGAAATTTGTCATAAGTCTAAACAAATTAGAAATTCTTTTCCTTTGAGTGATCATAAAACAAAAGAGATAGGAGATATTATACACTTAGATGTTTGGGATCCATATAGGATTGCTAGTAAAGAATGGTATAAATATTTTCTAACTATTGCAGATGATTTTTCTAGATCTGTTTGGTGTTATATGATGAAAGGTAAAGGAGAGGTGTTTGAAAATATTGAGTGTTTTTATGAATTAATTAAAACTCAATTCAAAAAACATGTCAAGGTCTTTAGGAGTGATAATGGGAGTGAGTTCATTAATCATCAAATGAATCAGTTTTGTCTGTCAAGGGGTATTATACATCAAACTTCATGTGTATATACCCCTCAACAGAATGGTCTAGTTGAGAGGAAACACAAACATCTTTTAAATATGGCAAGGGCCTTGTTATTTCAAAGTAGTTTGCCTTTAAATTTTTGGTCTGAGTGTGTTCTAACTTCTGCATACCTAATTAACAGGATTCCTTCTTCTGTGTTAAATGGTAAGAGTCCCTATAAGGTCATGTATGGGTTCCCCCCCACTCTTAGTCATCTCAAAACTTTTGGCTGTTTAGGTTTTATAACTATTCTTAATAATTCAGATAAAATGTCTAGCAGGGCTGATAAATGTGTATTAATTGGGTACTCAAATTTTAAAAAAGGTTATAAGTTGTGGAACTTAGAACAAAAACAAGTTGAGTACTCAAGAGATGTTAGATTTTATGAGAATATTTTTCCTTTTAAAAATAATTCAAATGATAATGTTTTGTCTCAAAGTCTCAGTTTAAATCATTTAAATTTTTTTGACTTATATGAAACTGAGATGGTCAAAGATGATGATATGGCCAAGGGGTCTGAACCTCCCAATGATGAAGGGGGAATCAAAAGTACTCATACAGGAGTTTCTAGTCAGCAGCCAGGTGATTCTCCTAGAACAACCAATGTTCAGAACATTGGAAGTTCTAGTGGTAGAGCATCTGAGGAAGCAGACAATGATGAGACACCTGTAGATGATGAGACTGTTCCACCTGAGGGAGGAAGTGTTAGAAAATCCAGTAGAGAGTCCGTTTTACCTAAAATATTTAGTGATTTTGTTGTTGAAGGTAAAGTTAAATATGGTGTTGAAAAGGTTGTAAACTATTCAAATCTATCTGTTGAAAACATGTCTTTTGTATCTAGTCTTAACAAAAGTATAGAGCCTAGTACTTATTATGTAGCTTCCAAAGATCCTTAGTGGGTAGAGGCAATGAACACTGAGATGGAAGCTTTATATAGGAACAATACTTGGGTTGTCACAGATTTACCTAAGGGTAGAAAACCAATAGGCTGCAAGTGGGTATATAAAATCAAATATAGGGCCAATGGTGAGATAGATAGGTATCAGGCTAGATTAGTTGCCAAAGGCTATAACTAAAGAGAGGGGATAGACTTTGGTGAGACCTTTTCTCATGTGTAATTAGTCTTGCCATTGAAAATAATTGGTCTTTATATCAACTGGATGTTAATAATGCTTTTTTATATGGTTCTATTTATGAGGATGTATATATGAAGTTACCTGAAGGTTACTATTCTAAAAATGATAACAAGGTTTGTAAGCTTGTTAAGTCATTGTATGGTTTAAAACAGGCACCTAGACAATGGAATGAAAAATTGACTAAGGTGCTTGTTAGTATGGGGTTTAAACAAAGTGTGTATGATCATTCTTTGATTGTTAAGTCTTCAGGTAGTGTGTTTCTTGCATTGCTTGTCTATGTTGATGATATAGTCTTAACTGGAAGTTGTAACACTGAAATATTTAAGGTAAAAAAGATATTAAGTGAAATTTTTTTGATTAAAGACTTAGGTATTTTAAAATACTTTCTGGGGATTGAGGTCTTATATTTAAATGCTGGTATTTGTTTGTCTCAACGAAAGTATTGTCTTGAACTATTAAATGAGTTTGGATATTTAGGTGCTAAGCCTGTTAATACTCCTATTGAACAAAGTTATATAGTTTCTGTAAAAAATGATAAGCAAAAAACTTTGCTTGAAAATGTTACTGGGTTTCAAAAGTTGGTTGGAAAACTAATTTACTTGTCTCTGACTCGTCCTGATATTAGCTATGCTGTACAGTACCTGAGTCAGTATATGCACAAACCTACAAATGGTTAATTGCAGGTTGCACTTAGGTTGTTAAGGTACCTTAAGCAGTCACTTGGAAAGGGTATATTGTTTAGTAAAGGTCAGTCTTACAATTTATATGGGTATGTAGATTCTGACTGGGCCAAATGTTTGGAGACCAGGAGGTCTGTAACAGGTTTTTGCATTTATCTTGGTAATTCACTTATTTCATGGAAGAGTAAGAAACAAAATGTGGTTTCTAGATCATCAGCAGAAGCTGAGTACAGAGCTATGTGCTCAGCTTCATGTGAAATGATAAGGATAAGGAATTTGTTATCTGAATTAGGAGTTAAATTGTCTATTCCATTTAAGTTATTTTGTGATAGCAAAGCAACTATTTCCATAGCTGCTAATCTAGTATTTCATGAAAAAACTAAGCACTTTGAACTGGATTTGCATTTTTTGAGGGAAAAAATAGTTGATGGTGTTTTAGAAACTACAAAAGTTGATTCAGTTGATCAAGTTGCAGATGGGTTAACAAAAGGTCTTAGTGTTGATCAACACAAGTTCTTTTGTCAACATTTGAAGATGTTTGACATGTTTAATGTTTGAACTAAGGGAGGATGTTAAAAATATAAATATTTTTATAGTTCAAACATTATTTGGTTATTAATATTTTGGTTAAGTTGTATTCAGGTGGGCTCAGGAGTCAAGACTGGAGTTGGGCCTATTATTGGAGTTGGGCTTATTATTGAATAAGTGTTATGGGCTTAAGTGATGGGCTGGATATTGAGTTGCACGCCTGCACGAGTAGGCCTTGAGTATATAAATGAATGAAACCTTAGGGTTTCATTTAGTCGAGATATTTTTCATATTTCATATTATTGTTTCTCTCTCTAGGGTTCCAGAGAGTTCTTCTTTGGATCTGTGTTTGTATTCGTCTTGTTCATCTTGATCGTCTTGTTAATCCTGGTGATTGTATCATCCTGATTGTCTGGTTGTAAGTATTTCATTTGTATTTGTTCGTATCAACTGATTGTTTTAATCAGTTGATACCAAAGAACACTTTATTAATAGTATTCACTGATTTGGTGAATACTTGGGTATTTGGGGGGTGTTTTTTAGGTTTGGGTTAATAAGAGTTTTGTCACCTTGTTTTGTCGCTATATCTGTTGTTCTTGAGATTGTTTGTGTATTGTTTAGATCTGTATTGTGTTTGGTATATTCTAGTCATAAAGCTTTACATTAACATCTTCATTTGGCGGACAGAAATGTATCGGATACGGACTAAGTTGGCTTTGCAAAGAAGAAGGATGAATATAGATAAGACATGTGCAGCCTGTGTGAATTGGAGGTGGAGAGCATGACCCATTTGTTCACGGGATGCGGCTTCTCGTTTGGTGTTTAGTTGGCCATTGGGAATTGGTGTAACATTTGCTCTATTTTTGCTTTCGATTTGGTGACATTTTACGGCTTCATAAAGAAGTGAATGGCAGATCGCATACTAAGAAGATTATTTGTGGTCACTTAGGCTATTTGGAGGGCTAGGAACTACAAAGTTTTCAATAGTAAACGACCAAAAGTAAATGAGGTGGCCGCTTGTATTAAGTCGTCGTTTTTATGGTTAAAGAGTCGAACAACCTATAAGAACCTTCTTTGGAAGAAATGGTCTACATTCTCTTTGTATATGTTGTAGTTGTGTGTTGGCGGTCCTTGTTTTGTGGGTGTGCCTCGTTTAGTGAAGTTCAATTTTCAAAAAAAAAAAAAAAATAGTTAGGAATAATCGCCAATGATGTTGTAGCCCAGTGGTTATAGCGGAGGTGAGAAGGTTTCCCCCTATGGGGTTCCTGCCCGAAAAGTACTCGGTTCGAGTCCCGCCGTCCATCGAAAAAAGAGGTATCAAGTTAAAAGGTATCCATCAATCTATTGTAAAAAAAAAAAAAAAAAAAAAAAAAAAAGTTGGGAATAATCTGTCTCTACCAGTAATGGTCTTAAAACCACCTGCATAAATACTGTAACGGAAGACCCAACTTACCAACTAAAACGCAGGCATCACAATAGACGACGTGAAGTGACGTCACGAACTCTTTCTTCTCATTATCTACACTCGATCGATCGAATAATTCTAATCGAAAGCAGCAGATCCAGCAATGGAGTCAGAATTGAACGGAATATTAACCGATCTAAAAACCCTCAAAACCTCATTGTCGGATCAATCGCATCAGGCTTCTATCGATCAAGTAACATTTCCTCAACTTCAACTCATTCTTTCGTTGAATTGCATGCCAATTATATTGGATTCAAGCAGTTGATAGTGAATTTGTTTAATAAAATGTTGCAAATCAAGGGGTTAGGTTAATAAGTTGATGTCAATGGTTACAAAACCCTAATTTTGTTAGTCAATTGGTGAGTGATGTTCAGGATTGCTTGAAGAGTTGAAGGCATCTGTTATGTGACATGCATAGTGAAATTATTGATAGGTTGTTTAAGTGATTAGTTATTTGATTGTTTTGTTTCGGATTAGCGTCCAAGTGATTGTGCTAACTTAAGTTAGATCCATCACTAAGGGTTTTGTTCAACGGGAATTTGGGTTTATATTGGCTTTTGCATTTCTAGTTGATCAATGAATAACTAGGATTTGTTATTGTATGTTAGGGCTAGGGTGTACTGGAGCTTGTATGTTTTTTTTTTTTAATTTAAATTGGCATTTTGACAAATGTACCCGTAAAAAGCTTAGAAAGAAAATGATTGATCAAAATTAGCTATATTTGTGTTTTGTTTTTTTTTTTTTTTTTTTTTTTTTTTTTTTTTGCGGCTAGTGGCAACTAATATTGGTCGCTGTGGGGAAGATCCTAACCGAGGAGGCAATGATGGCGTGGAGGTGGTGGTGACTGAAGCGGCAGTGCTGGCAGCCATGGTGGTGTCGGTTGTGCCAAAGGCTGTGGTGGTTTTGGCTGTTGTTAGGGGATGGTAGTTTCAATAGTGGTGGTGTGGGAGGTGGTTGCGTTGGCAATGGTGATGACAATGGCAATGGCTAGGGTGGCGGTGGTGATGGCCAACGTTAGGTCGTGGAGGCGAGAAACAATGGCCGTGGGCGTTGCTTGTCCATTTGGACCCATTTTGAGTTATCAAGTGTTTTACAAGAGACCCATTGACTTGTTGTTTAATATGAGTCGACCCATATGAACCCCACGTTTTTTTTTTTGTATCTAAATCAACCTATCTATGGATTAGTGGGTCATGATTGCTAGGGTTGCTTAAGCCTTTCTTTAGCACAGTTAGTTAATTAATTGGTTAACATTAGCAGGACAGATCTTTTTTAGGTCTTACATAAATCAGAATTTGACTTTGGTAAGAGTGTGAGATTCAACTGAATTTCAAGGCAATTTTTTGGCATTTAATTAAGGTTACTGTTCTATGAATGAAATGATTTTTTGATCTTGGTACACATTTTCTTAGTTATTAATAAGGACTTATGTGCTAGCAGATTCGGTCACGAGTAGAAAATCTCACCAGTCTTGCAATGGTTGGATCCACTCGCCGTTCGAAAGTCAAGGTTTTATCTATACCAGCTGTAGTTAAATTTATGATGAAGTCATTGTTTGTTACATCACTTACATGTTATCTAAGAATACTGTTGATTTGTTTTCAGGATATGAGTTCAGAGGTTGTGGATAGCAACCCTTATAGTAGGCTCATGGCGCTGCAGAGGATGGGTATTGTGGAAAACTATGAAAGAATACGGGATTTTTCAGTAGCTATAGTTGTCTGTACTGAATCCATCTTTTCAGTTTTATTTTACTTTTGTATTCTTTGAACTAAAAATGTCAGCTCTATTACAATCACAATATACGTGCTTCATTGAATAATTTGATCACACTTCTAGCCATATTCAAGGAAAATACATACAATGGTTACTTAACCCTTTTGTTTGCCACTTTGCCCACTAGGCTGAGAATGATTTACTTATTGTTTCAATATATTCTTTGTTGACGTTTGCAATGGAAAAATCATGAATGATAAAGTATTAATTATATATGTTTCACCTTATATTTATTAGCGTTTTCTTTTTGGGAATCACAATGCATTCTGCAACTGAATTATGTACGGTTCTCATTATATGTTCGATTGTGCAATGCTTGATATACCGTTTCACAGTTTTGACTGCTTTAAAGGATTATTTGTATGATTCCTTTAAGAGGCAATGGATTTATTTATTTCTGCTTAAATGCTTGGATAGTGTATTGGAACCATAGTTTTGCTTAATATATTGATAAAAATTGCATCTTGTTTGTTTTACAGGGTATTGGTGGGGTGGGGAGTGTTGCTGCTGAAATGCTTACCAGATGTGGTATAGGCCGTCTTTTGTTGTATGATTATGATACAGTGGAGTTAGCCAACATGAATAGGCTATTCTTCCGTCCTGAACAGGTGTGATTTAAAATGGTTGTCATTTTCCGTCTCTATTAAGGATGCAAAGCACTTATAGCTGTTTATTTAGATCCCTTTTGAAAAAAAACATAATTACTAAAACTATTAGCTTAGTAACTTTATGTTGGTTTTCACATGCAAAGTGGATATCATTATCTATCTTCTTCCTTCATTATTTCATATTAAGTTTTAGGACGCACGGTTTGTTGAGAAACAAACTGTTGTTAGGCATGATAACATGCTAACATTGATTCAATATTTCTCAGGTTGGCATGACTAAGACTGATGCTGCTGTCCAGACTTTATCAGAAATAAATCCGGATGTTGTCCTCGAGGTAATATTTTTAAACTTTTTAAATTAATGCTACATGCTGACCACTCCCTATTGTAAATATGCCGAAGGGGTTGTCTATCCACTTCACCATGGTGTTTGTCTACCTTTTCAAGTGACTAGCTTCAATATTCCATCAATACAATTACTTAGAATGATTGTAAAAGTCACCTCCAAGTTAAGAAAATGGATTGAAGATATTAAAATAATTAATAATAGTTAAACTAAAGAATTGCTTGCTAATTGTAATGGTAGGATGCTTAACACCCATGCAAATAATGAAGTAATCCCAACTTATTGAAGCATTAGGGACAAATAGACACCTATTTTTTTTTTTTTTTTTGAAGTCTTTCCACTATCTTATTTATATGCTATATTTTCAGAGTTTTACCCTGAACATAACAACAGTGCAAGGCTTTGAAACTTTTGTTTCAAGTCTCACAAATAAATCTTTTCGTCAAGAAAAAGAAGGCACGGGAGTAGATCTTGTTTTGAGCTGTGTTGATAACTATGAAGCAAGGATGGTAGTAAATCAGGTCAGAGTAGTGCTATTATTATTATTATTATTATTATTATTATTATTATTATTATTATTATTATTATTATTATTATTATTATTATATCAGTTTTAATTGTATATTTCTCTTTATCAGCTCAATTTTTGTTGTCTTCTTTTTATCTATGGTTGATTAATGTTTTGTCTCTACAGGCTTGCAATGAACTGAATCAAACATGGATGGAGTCCGGTAAGTAAATAAATTTGTCCATTTTTTCAACTCACATGAGAAACTTTTAATTATGGTTAACCCGTGTATTAATTTTATGTTGCTGTTTCTTTACATTCTTAGTTCATTGTAATTTCTGCTTCTGAGGGTTTGATTTGTGTTTGAACAGGTGTTTCTGAAGATGCTGTTTCGGGTCATATACAGTTATTGGTGCCTGGAGAAACTGCTTGTTTTGCTTGTGCACCTCCATTGGTAATTTATATTAAATAAATGAACTTTACAGTTTACACTCTACACTCTTGCCTTTTGGTATCACCTAAGCCTCCAGCTTTATACAACATCAGCTATCCTGTATTCTTGGTTTGGAAAGGTGTGCTTGATGCGTGAAGCAGCTTATGCTGTGAGGTAAACGCATCAGGGAGGGCGATGCACAGCAATCACAAGAGGCGGTGCTGGGTGGTGCTTCAGGGGCCTTTTGCTGCTCGAAACTTGTCTGCAACTGAATTGACCAACAGATTGCAACCCAGAATCAATTGGCCACTGATTTAATCCATTAGAAACATGCGACCGATGGATTTTGTGAATTGAGTATTTGAGTTACTGAACTGAAATTGACCTTTCATTCTTTGGATTGAACTGATTTTTCGATGAGGAAACAATCAGCTGGGTTTGGGATTAAGAAACGATCTTCATTAGGTTGTATTCTTAGGCTGTACGTATGTTTGTGCTTATTAGGTTGTACATAAAGTGTTTTAGGTGGTATAAAGCTTTTCTTTTTCTTATATTATCTTCGGTTTTAGTGTTCATTGGTTAACAAATTAGTAAATATTATCTATAACTAGTTTATAAACACTGCGAATACCGGGCGCCTAGAGTACGTGAAGCTCGCGCCTTGGAGTGCCCCACGCCTTTTAAACCTAAGCTTGTATTAGATTCATTCTTTTTTTTAGTCAGTTTCCTGATTTTCTAATTTTCAACTGTGCTCATTTTCTTAAACGTAGGATTTGAACTGTTTTTATTGTCCTCTCGTATAGGTTGTTGCTTCTGGGGTGGATGAACGCACACTTAAGCGTGAAGGAGTTTGTGCTGCATCTTTGCCTACTACTATGGTTGGCATCGCCTTTTGCTCCCATTAAATGCTTTTTCTTATGTCTTTTTTAGCGATAGTTTGTGAACTTCATATTATTAAATATTCACCCGCTTTTAAGCTCATGCCAAAAGGTAGCTTTGTAATTATACACAGCTATGCCTCTTTAAATAGTTTTTGTGATTTTTTTTCTTAACTTTTTTACTTGTGATTTATGACAATTTTGTGTATATTCTCCTTGTGAGGCTAACATAATAATTTGCACTTGATAGGGGGTCGTTGCTGGGCTTTTAGTCCAGAACACACTCAAGTTCTTGCTGAAATTTGGACAAGTCTCACCATACTTGGTATGGCTGTCTCATCTCTCTCTTATATACATGTGCATGTGTGTGCTTATACATGTATGCGCATAGCATCACATGGAAGATAGTTTTTAGTAATAATTATGTAGATATGCATCCTATGTACCAAATTGTGTTACTTTCTGGTATTAACTATCTCAAATCTATCTTAGGCAACTAATAATGTGTATTGGCAACATGAGCGGGCCGGGTAAGTTGGGTGACAGGTAGTTCTTTCGAACGGGTCAAAATAGATTGGGCAGGCCGGCAGGGTTGTGTTGTCACCCCAAAGCCTTCTCTGTCTATGTTTATGTTAAAAAAAAGTACTTACTAGTTATTCTGTAGATATGATCACCAAAACATATATTGTGTCATTAATCAAAAGATTTTAGTAAAGTGATTTAAGAGGAGGTATGTATTAAAAATACAAATCTGGAGAATTTAATCTGTTTCATCATTGACTAGATTTTTCAGTCGAACCTTTTAAAGATAAAACTGAACTCAGATCAATCAAATTGCTACCTCTAATTCTGGCTGCCAGAAAATAACTATTCATGTGGTGATAGTTCTTTGGATTTGACACATATTTCATTACATTATGAAAATATCAGGGATACAATGCCCTTAAAGATTACTTCCCAACAATGGCAATGAAGCCAAATCCTCAATGTTCAAATGGACCTTGCTTAGAGCGCCAGGTAATTTTTTATAATGGAGTTACTCTATTTGAAACATTAAAGCCGTTTAATGTTGTTTTTCTCTTTTATGCTATAATTTATTCACTGCGCAGAAAGAATACATGCTCATTAAACCCGCAAGGGATGCAGCTGCCAAAGCAAAGATGGAGGAAGAACTATCAACAATAGAAATCCCAATTCATGCGGATAACGAATGGAATATAAGGTAACTTACTCTAAGGTCTTTAAATGATTCACAACTTCCTCATATATTTAGTTGATGTAACTATTGATTACAGGTGGAAAGTGGGCGACTGGGCGGGTCAGATGGGTTGGGGCGAGGAAATCAAAATGGGTTTGGCTACTTTTATATGGGTCGAGTTAGGTTGGCCTGTCCAAATATATATATATATATATATATATATATATATATATATATTAATGTATGAAACATGATTTAAAAGATTATGCTACTTCAATTACAATGTTTAGGTGATTTTCAACTCATTTTCTTCGAAGTTATTTTTAAATTATACCTTTTAGGGATAAAATATAATGCAAATGGACGTAAATGGGCCAAAATTCGCCTCTACTACTAATCATGTTCCAAAGGTTTTGTTTGGATTCTAGATGTAAAATCATGCAAGTCACCTGGTTGCTTTTGTCCTTGACTAACATGCTATCTTATGTATTGCTTTTTCAGTGTTGTTGATGATTGTGAAGTTGATGTCGTAAGTGCCCAAAGTTCAGGTTAGTTCATTTTACATTTAACTAATTCAATCTTTATGGTTGTCTTTGTATATTCTAAGTGAATGGGTCAATTCGAGTAATGTTTTCTCTGCCAAGCGGGTAAATTAAAAATTACTATAAAAGGAAATGGTCAAAACAGTTTTTAATTCTATTGCATAAAACCCCCTAACTCATTTTGTTAAAAAATAGTGGATTATTATTGAAATAATATAGTATTCGTAAATCATACCTGAGACACCAAGCATGTAGATAAAAGTTTTTTTTCTTTTGGAAGATTAGTGCTTTGGGCTACCAACCCGACCCATACAAAAGTACCCTTTGGGTCGCCCATCTCACCTAAAGAACCGACTTGAAAGATAAAATAGTCGGCTATACTTCTAACCGTTATAATTTGTTATTTTCAAGTTTCTAACAATTTCGACATACTATTATTAAACTGTTTAAGATCATATTGGTAGGGTATGAGGAGGGTGAGTTATAGACGAACCTTACCTCTATTCCTGGAAACAAAGGTTGATTCCGAATAGACCCTCGGCTCCAAAGCCCACAACAGATAAATACAAGAACATGAAATATAAGGAACGCTACCAATATCACAGAGCCCACAAATGTTTAAGATCATATGAGATATTGATATATTCGGTTTTGATGTGGGTAACTGTGAGGGGATCATTTAATTTCCATACCGTCTTGAACCCATGGGAAATTTTATAATTGATCCCATATTTGAATGCCTGGCCAAGTGCCGGAAGGTCTTAATGTGATCTTGTTCAATTGCAGATGCACTGCCGGAAGGTCTTATTCACGAGCTTCCGAATGCTGACGTGTACAAGCAGCCAATGGTTCCGCAAGAAACTCTGGACACTGTAGATGATCTTGAAGATCTCAAAAGGCAGCTTGAGGCCCTTAATGCTAACTAGGCTTTTTTTTTCCATTAAAAAAACGAGTTAAATGATGAATCGAAAAGAGTTTTGGTCTATCTTCAGACATTTTTTTGATTTTATGAACTTATACAAGACATACACTTGATCCTAATGATGGTTATAGATGTAAGCTGCTAGATAACGTTATCAAAATGTTGATTTATGGCACTATTAATCATAATCTTCTCTAGATGGTTTTGAAGAGAAATTTCATGGCATGTGCTTTATTAGTTGGCACATTGAGATGTAATACCCCTTGCGAGACATTGACCATGATAATTTACACATAAGTGGTCCACTAGGGGACTAGAACACTAAATCTCAAATAGAGGGTCCTTCAACACCTTAATAGCATTATCATCATCACGTTCATATTCAGTTAATCCCACCTATAGCAAAGCTAAGGTAAGGTCTGTAAAAGGGTAAAATGTAGACAACCTTACTTCTATCCCTAAGAATAGAGACTGCTTCCAGTGAGACCCCCGGCTCGATGTGGTTTGGTATTAAGCCTTGGACATAAAGCACAGAACCCTTAGCAATCAGGACAAACCCGATCGATGCATGTACCCCTTTGTCTTTTGGCTATCCACGCCACCACATAATGCATGATTAACTGTCCGTTGTTTTTAACGTTATTTTCACGAAATTAGTAAAATAACGTTAAAACTAGTGCAACTTTACTTTTGCCCCCCAAAGACCACACATATAATATTATGTTTAGATGAAATATCCATTATCCATACTGATAGATGTGAATGGTATCCTTACTCTAATAATGATTTCAAAGAATGTCACGTGTCAACACCATATCATCCCTTAAAAATATTTTAAAAATGTATTTATCTTATAATTTATAATAATGATAATGATATTTCTGAATTCAACCTTACAAAACATATTTTTATGAGTTTTTTTTTTTATAACATTTAAGTAACCATTAATTTATATTATATTGCCCAGATTAATAGTATGTTAGTTCACGATAATAATTTGTGCCAGCCTAAGGAGTGTTTTATATCCATTTCTGAGGTTAGCGAAGATTACCATAGGCTTCAATATACACACAATCCTCACTTCGAGATTCAATTTACAAAACAAATGGTTCATACAATCATGAATAGTTTTACATTATTTGTAAAACAAATGACTTCGAAGGGTATATATGTCCGGATATGTTTTATGGTTGTGGCTAACAATGTAAAAATAATTAAGAACCATTCTAAAGAATTGATAATTAAGCACTTTAAAAGCGAGTTGGGTATTGATTACTATAACTAAAAGATTTCAAGTTTATTGAATGTCCTATACTCTTACGTGTACAAACAATTCGACTCGAGTAAAAACACTCAAATTTTGGTTGAAAAAATTGCTTAACACAAATACATGAGCTTGTTTGACCGGGGGTCTCTCTAGAAGCAGGATCTCTATCCACATGGATGGATGTAAGGTTTGCCTACATCCAACCTTCCCCAGACTCTACTAATAGCTTTGCCGTTAATTAGATTTACTGGGTATGGTTGTTGTTGTTTGACCATTACCTTGTTCCCTATTCATGTTAAAATCATGTTTGACAATAATTTGTGTGAAAAACATAAAGAATACATGAAACACTTTTAATGGTTGTCTTGTTTTTACATAAAGTTCTTGCAACAAATTTATAATATTAATCGCTTTCGTTAACTTGTAAAATTGAAAGTTAGAAAAGAACTGTTTTTAAAATTCACTTGTAGATGTTTATTGACATAAAAACTTAAAGGCTAGCACCTCTTTAGTGTTCTTGTATGTACTATGTAGATGCATACGCGTCCCTCCTTGGACCAACGGCTTTAGGGGATTGTCAATGAGGCTCGATGCCATGACCTTTTGCACGCATATACTTACAATGTCATGTAACCAAGAGTTACAAATCGAATGCTATATTATCGTTGTCCTACAGACAGGCAGTTGTTTGTGCATCAGGTTACAACAAGGCACAAGGGCATCATTTCATCTAATAATATGACTGGGAGCTTTGCTACATAACAAGATTCATGTAAAGGCTATTTCAGTCATTTTCTTAATTTATTAAGTTATATCTCATTACTTAACCAACAAATCCTTCAACACATAACCTCCTTAACTTACATTTAACTTACATAAACAAAAGGCAACTTGAGCTCTCTTGACCATAAAAACAAACACATTCCTAGTCACTTGCTGCCTTACGGTTCATGACTCAAGGTTCAAGCCATGCCTCCACTTGTTGCGGTGCGAATTATCTGGAACAAAGCTGGTAAAAACAACACAATATCGGTCACTATGAAGCCGCCAGATTGACAAAACTTAAAAATATATATGCCGGGGCCTACATATGTATTCACCCTTTCTACATGATAACTACATTCAGCCAAAAACATGCCTAATGACAATAATAACATTACTAATTGAAAAAAGTACCCTTGTATCGGTCTATCAGAAAACGACAACCAAATGTCAGAAATCCTAAGACCATCCGGAGTGGAGGTGGGAAGAGGGGCGTGATGCGCCATGTGGCACATGTGGGGACCATGTGTGAAGGGTGAAAATTGTAGGAGTGGGGGGGGGGGGGGGGGGTATGGAATAATATTATATTGTGTTAAAGTTAAAAAAAAAATAAAATCAGCCAATCAGAAACTTGAAGACCCGCCCCACGCCAAGGAAGATCTTCCCCCCCTTCCACGCCCAACAGCCCCCCCCCCCTCCCCCCCCCCCCCCCCCCCCCCCCGGACCCTCTAAGGTGTTTTGTCCTTTCAAATATAATTAGGGATTTCACCATAATACATATGGCTTAAATCTAATTATACCAAAGACACCACAGGTTTTAGTTTAAAAAATAATTAAATACTACTACTTTAGTTTTATAAAAATGCGATAGTTTAAAAAATAATTCAATATGCAGTCTGGTTTTAAAAAGAGTGTCTGAGGCTCGCCTAGGCGTGAGGCGCAGCCTAGGGCGCCTCAGGGAAAGGCTCCTACCCATTTTCCCAAAGGCGCAGAAAAGGGCGCATTTTTTGGCATTTTTTCAGTCGCTTTTGGCCCTGAGGCGCGTGCCTCCCGTACACGATGTATTTTTATGCAAAAAAATGTTGTACCTTGGTGTTTTTAGCTTGTACATATAGGTAAAATCATATAAAAACCTTATCTATAGCTATATTTTGGGTAAATGAAGCTAAAAACCTATGGGATATATAAAAAAAATTATAAAATTAGTGCCGGCGCTTCGGGTACGAAAATCCCACGCTTTTTGTGCTTTGCACTTCTCGCGATGCGCTTAGACCTCGTCGCTTTAGTGCGCCTAGCGCTTTTTAAAACCAAGCATGCAATGTAAATGTTTATACAATAAAATGAATTCTATCTAAAACAGGAAAACCCCTTAATTATAAGCATATGGTTCATTCATATAACATGATGATGAATACTTTATGCATTTTCATGCTATAAAATCTTGGTAATATAAAAAAAGAGA